>CM062806.1:185043896-186243896 GCA_031772625.1 Pinus tabuliformis | reverse complement strand
CGGAACCCACGGCCCTCAAAGGCCTTAAGGATGGTCGGGGATTGGTTGAGCGAAGGAGAACCAAGCGATCTCCAACACTGAATCGACATAATACATGTGGAATCTCCCTCATCAATTACAGTCCGATGAATAGGCTTGTTTTTGACTATCACTGGGATCTGGAAAGCCATTTGATGGGGTAGGAACGGTGTACTATTTTCTAGATCGAAGATTATTAGGTTCGGGTCCTGAACATCAACAGCTCCGATAGCCGACAAAAGTAATTTTCGTTGTGCTGGGCATGATTGCAGCACTTCTAAAGCCGACATTGCTGAGGGTGAAACAACTAAATCCTCAACAATGTTGTAATTCTGGGCTGCTCTCGCATGTGGATTGAAAGCAGACCTTCGAAGTACACCCTTGGCGGGCAGTTTGATTACTAAGTCCGGGTTAGGTTTCTCGATCTGTAGTGGATCGGAACCAGGAGCTGAGGTTGATGGATTAGAATGAGAAGATTCTGCTTCCTTACGATCAACAGGATTCTTACTACCATAATCTTGCGATCGAGTCGCAATCCTCACATGAGACATCATCAAAATGGGTTCTTCACTGGCAGTCGAGGAAGAACCTATCATCTTACTCTCCTGCTTTGGAAATGGATCTTTTAACACAGCAGGAGTGGGAGAACCTTTGACTATTTTCACAACCTCGGCCCGATGAGGGCAATCTCTTGTAAAATGATCTTCTTCACAAATAAGACAAGGATATCGAGGTTTGCGCTTTCGTCATTGGTTTCCGACTTTTTTTGTTTTCTCCTTCAGAGCCTTGTCTGCTTTAGCCTTCTTCTTACCCTTCTTCTTTCCACTATTTTTTGATTTGGCCGTAGATGACTCCACAGCGTGAATATCGGCAGAAATTTCAGGAGAAGACTCTCCTGTCGGGGAATCAGGCAGGGTGATTATGGGAGTAGTAGAATTCTTGGAAGATTTCTTCTTGCTCTTTGTGTTCACCGTACCAATCATACCATCAGCGGCATGAGATCCCGAAGGAGCAGCAGCGATTTGATTTGATTTTGGAAGATCTGGGATCTTCTCGTGTAACGTACCCGACTGAGTGTAAACTAAGTCAAGGTACTGTGCTTGAGCAATGACTTGCTCCTCAGTAACTACTCCGGCCTTAGCTACATCTTCAGTAATCTTCGGTAATAATGATTTAACAAACCATTCAGCTAAGATTTGGTCCGGAATAAAAACTTTCACTAACCTTCTTTGACGTCTCCACTCATGGATATGATCAGAAATACACGTGGACGTTGATTGATTCAGTGAAGTTAATAACTCCGTGCTGTTATCGTATCTGACCGTCAACTGAAAGTGAGTTAAGAACGAGGTAGCTAACTGGCTAAAATTGTAAAAAGAGGCCCGTGGTAACTCAATGTACCACTTGGCCGCGAGACCAATGAGTGTACGCTGGAAAAGACGTAAGTGGATCGAATCATCCGAGATAGAATTTGAAGCACACCAGAGGTGGTAAGTCATCACATGATTCGACGGGTCCTCTCCAGACTTACCCTCAAACTTAGGTATATCACTGGGCAACTTATTGGGCATTGCCAGCCAAAATGGAAGATAATTGATTGGATCGTTCGTTAGGCGCGACAAGTCTGGTAAATCCAAAGTTGTGATAAACGGCAATTGCCGGTTCGGATCCCTAAAACTCTGAGTCATTACACCAGCCCCAGGAGGAGGATATCCAGGATAACTTGGAATAGGCATCGCGTTCAGGATATTGTATCCTCCTGGAAAACCAGGATTAACCGGACCGTACTGGGGTTGTTGAGGTTGTTGATAAGTGTACCCAGGATACGGTTGATACTGGTAAACCGACTGCTGGACAGCTTGCCCATATTGGTACTGTCCCTGGTACGGTTGATAAACAAATTGTGGTTGAGTAGTGACAACCGTACTTATACCAGGCTGGCCTACAGGCATCTGAACTGTAGTTTGAATCGTAGATCCAGACAAAGGTAAAGATGTCTGAGGAGTAGTTGCAGAGACAGTAGAAATAGGAGCTGTCGATACTCCAGAAGTGAGTGCGGTAGACGAAACAGATGTTGCAGTAGTTGCAGCAGTCGTTTGAGATGGAGTGCTAGGCGCAATGGGCCCAGACTGAGTAACTACTAAAGGTACAGAAGTTTGAACATTTGACTGGACTGGTTGCTAGGGTGAACCAGAAACTAAGGGTTGTCCAGCTTGAGATGACAACTGTACACTTGGTTGCAAGACCTGTTGAGCCTGCGAAGGATCCCACACTACAGTCATTCTGGGGTATTGACCCATTTGACCCATAACAGGTTGAGGATATTGAGATCCATAACCGGATTAAGGATAGGATTGATAATTTAAAGGCACATTTCCCGTACCTTGAACGTAAGATTGACCTTGGGGTGGTTGATAACTTTGACTCGAGTATTGACCTTGAGGGAGATAGCCTTGAGGTAAATACTGATACTGGGGTTGGCCTTGGATAAATTGATACTGAGGTTGACCCTGAGGTACATATTGAGGTTGGGGTTGACCTTGAGGAATGTATTGTACCATGGGTACATACTGTCCTTGAGGCTGCCCCCCAGCCACAACTTGAGTACCTTGAGGTTGCCCCCCAGGCGTTACTTGAGGCTGCCCCCCAGGCGGTAACTGACCACCTTGAGGTTGAGAACCGGGATTTGAACCTGACATCATATAAATGTCTCCTACACCCAATGGTTTATTACCATTGTTTCCAGCTAATAACCCATGTTCAATGGGTTGAGGAGATGCTCCCGCAAAAGTACCAGACAAAGACTGATACCCAGAGGGAACAGAAGGACCGCCGTACAAGAATGATTCAGGCGATTGAGTAAACATTGACGACTGACCAGACATATTTACAGGAGTAGTAAAACCTCCAGGTGGAAAAGGAGTACGAGGTGGAGAAAAACTTGACCCTAAGTTGTCTAAATAATTAGCTAACGAAAGGTACCAAGTAGTACTTCTAGGAGGACTATAAAATATGGATTCACGCTCCCTTAGATCAATAGTAAGTTGATCTTCAAGATTAGAGACACCTATTTCTTCCTCTGGAGCAAGTTCTTCAATAGCAATCAAACCAGTAGGGAGATTTTCGGTGATAACTCGTTCTACTCTTGGTGAATCTAGAACACTAGAAGTTGGAGTATCAGGTTCAGATATTTCAGGTTCCTCACCTAAATCACTAGTAGATGAAAAACTACCAGCAAGCTCGGAAACTGCAACAGCTTCAGGATTATAACCTGTCTCTAGACTTTGGTAATCTGGATGGACTACCAACGAAGACTCTCCTTCTTCAGGTGAACCTACTCTATTGCCACTAGGAGGAGTTACAAGGACCTTTAAACCTTCATAATGACCCGGGACGTCTTCAGGAGGTTCACCCCGCAATCTACAGGATTTTCTCAACAAATCAGCCACGGTAACAATCTCAGGTGACTTGCCCCGAAGTCTACGGGACTGTCTTGGTAATTCCACCACAGCTAAAACTTTTAACTACTACACACGAAAACAAAGAAAAATCTCAAATCAAACCACCTAAAGTCGCTAAAGAACCAATCAAATTTGAAATCACACGCCTAAAGAATCTAGGGTGTCAAGCCATGCACAAACAGTAAGCTTTCCGGACCGAAAACACTAGTTGGTGATGAAGCCCAACCTCGTAGAATTCAGTACAGAAATGGAGGGTGGAACAGTTACCCCGGCAACCTGCTTAATGAATAGACCGGCACAAGTTCCTCCACTTTAACCATCTCGAGTGAAGTGAACCCCTCGAAAAATCCAAGTGAGTATAACCGACGTCTGCTCCAGGTACAGTGGGATCTTCCCTCCACCATCACCTTGGGTAGAATCCTAAAGATAATGGTCACTAAGGTTACCAACAACAACAAGTACACCTGGGGGAACAGTCTACACTCCGACAGCATGCAAGGGCAGAGTATCAAGCTCAATCCCCTTACCGGCTCCTTGACAATAATCCAAGGTTTACCGATAAGTGACCCCTGGCTCCTCGACAATGGTTAATCCGAGGTTTACCGTTTGTAATACGTGCGTGTCTGGCGTCGTTCCCAACGAGGGAGGATTGATCCCCTCACTGGTTCGGACACGAGCTCATGCTTCTCCTTTAAGAGGAGCTTTCCCAGAGTATAAATGCAACAGTTGGATTTATCCTACCACAAGATAAGCTACTTGTTTGGTTTTTCTGCCTTGGAGAGTTAATTACTCTCCTACTCCAAGACACTAGCCTAAGCTATATTGGTGCTTCAGAGTCCTAGTAAAAGAAAAAGTTACTACGTTGATTTTACTTTAAGCGTTAATTTTTTATGGTTTTTCTTTAACACAAAAGGTGGCGGAGATGAAACTAGTGGTGTGTAGACTCGACTCAAACCACTACAAAGATGCACTTAGGATGATTTACACTACTTTTGCTTTTTCAATGAAATTCTTAGCTAAGAAAGTTAGAAGATGCAAATTTATATAAAAACAACTCTCTTGGCAACGAAAATCAAAGAAATAAAACTCTTTATCTTTCCAAGCATACAAACATGACCACTCATTACGTGCACGAAAAATCCTTTCTCTTTCAAAATACTTCAAAAGCTACTTGAAACAAAACTTTTCAAAGGAGAGGTTTTTGTATTTTTTATTTAACAAAGCATATAAATCTACTTTAACGAAAATCAATCTCAAAATCTATAAAATTTATGAAAAATTCACTCACTAGCAAACCTAAAGGAAATTTACTCTAAAGCAAACCTAACGAGGCAAAAGCCTACAAGGATGATTCCAGGTTGTTTTACTTGGCAACAATCAAGCCAAGGACCAACTAATGCAGAATCAAAAAACCATTCAAAACAAAACTCAAACTCTTTTGTTCTTTTTGTAAAATGGAATTCACTACTCAATCAACAAGCATTTCGAAATTCACCAAAGAGACAACTCAAAGGTAGGTTGCTCACAAGGGTAGACTTTAGAACAGGTCCGACTCCTAAGAAGGCTGACAAAACCAGAGAGATCTAAGGCTTGACAACTTCTAATGCCAAAGTCACTACAGGACCTATGTAAAAATCAAACCCTAGGGCTTAAACTTCTATGAAATCCACTAAAACACTTGACACTATTGAAACAAGTTCAGGTGAAGATCTTTGACAGGAGACTAGTGGATCTGGGCAATAAAAACTAAGTAAAAGCAGAAACTAAGAGAAAAAATGGAAAAAATGGAATTTTCTTAATTTTTAGCAGGGTACGCAGGCAACCTATTCAGACAGGTGCGGGCCCGCTCTGTGCACACAGCAACAATGCGTACAGGTACGCACTGTGCTATACTCAGAGGGTGCGTACTACTGGAAAAACCAAGAAAAACTAAAATCTAATTTAACCATAAGCTAGCCCACCCAAATACAAAGTCACACAGCCAAAAACCAAAAAATAAACCACTTTTCTCAGATCAAAGTTTCATACAAAGGAAAAGTCATTCACATCAATGGAGTCCCCAGCGGAGTCGCCATTTTGTCAGGCGGAAAGAGTCGATAGTGCGGACACAACCAACCTCCCTAGGAGCCTAAGACTCTCTAGTGACAAACAAGACAAACAAGAGCAATCCTTCTCTAAATATGCATTTACCATACAAGAAATCGAGTGTTTAGATCCTACCTGTAGTCCAACGCTATTGTAGTAGTCCAGCCTCGCCGATCCGGATGAGCTCCTCCTTCACTTCGAAACCTGCATTCACTAACAATCAAACGATTAAATAGCACTTGATAATATCATAAAATAAAACATATTTAACATATAGACCAAGGATTACATGAAACAACTCATAAATAACAAGTTATTGAGAAGAATGGACTCATTTGCATTAATAGGAAACAAAAGGAACAATTACAACCTGAGCCTTGGTGTTGTGCAAGTCCCTCCCAGGGTCCATCAAGAGTTCTCCTTTACTTTGACAAAGCTCACCCACTTCTCCTTTACTTTGACAAAGCTCACCCACTTCCAAATGGAACAAGTAAGGATGGGAATCTCTCCTCACAAGCTTCTAAATGGGAGTCCTAATTCCAGCAGCATCTACCCTTAGAAATGTTTAGCTTTCAACCTCTCCTCCTTCTGGCCCAATGCCTGTATTTATAGTGCTCAAGAGGAAGTTAATCAGGTCCACCATCAATGGGATAAGTCCCTCTTTGGATGGGATAGCTCCCCTCTTGATGGGATAAGTTCCTCTTTCATAGGGGTACATGAACCATCTGGAGGCACTCAATACACGTCGAACAACCTTCTAGAATGCTCTAGAAATGACCACAAGTAACTTTTTAAAGATGAAACTTGCGCATTTTGACCTTTACAGGGGTACGCACCTGCCCCTTTACATACAGAGCGTACAAGTACGCAGTTATTGTGAACATTAGGTGCGTACACGCAGGTAAGGCTGAGAGAATCTGCGTACCCAGAGATAAACACATTTATAAAGACTTTCTCTCTTTTTTGGAGTTTGACATGGAGAGTAGAGGCATAAGACTTGCCCAGGAGGATAGCATGACCGTTGATAGAGTCATACTAACTGTACATAGCCATGGTGACATTTTTTAGTGTAACAATCTCAATCAGAATTCGTGAAGGTTATGCAATATAAATCCGCAAAAGAAATATGCGATAATATTGTTTTGAGCTACGAAGGAGATGAACAGGTAAAACGAGCAAAACTTCAAACCCTCAGGATTCAGTATGAAAATCTCAGAATGCACAATGATGAAAGTGTGGCTAACTATTTCCTTCATGTGGATGAGATTGTTAATTGTATGAAAAACTTGGGTGAAGAAATAAAAGAGGTTGTTGTGGTTGAAAAAGTTCTAAGATCTTTGTCCCCTAGGTTTGAATATAAAGTTTCTGCAATAGAGGAAAAGGAAAATCTACGAAATCTTACCATGTCACAGCTACACAGGATTCTAACTGCTTATGGAATGAGGAAAGGAGGACCATTGGACAGGAGAGAAGCAGCTTTCAAGGCTTCAGGCAAAGGAGACTACTATGAGTTAGGACATGCATCAGAAGAGGAAGAAGAATCAAATTTTGTCAAGAAACTTCAACGGGGTACTGGAAGATTCAGAGGTAAGTTATCCTTCAAATGCTTTGCTTGTGGGAGAGTCGATCACTATGCTGCCGAATGTCCGCACAAGGATAAAGGGAAGGAACCTGTTAGATGGAACAAGAAACTGAATGCAAATAAGAAAAGTTACTAAACTCATGAAGATAGTGATGGTCTTTCAAATAGTGATGAAGATGAACGAGGTAACAACTATAAACTTTTAATGGATTTTGAAGATGATGATTACATGGATGCTATAGATGTAGATGGTTTTTATGAAGAGATTTCTAGACTCAAAACATGTTTAGAAGAAAAGAATATGATCATTGACACTTTGCAAATCCAACTTGATGAAAAGGAACAATCTCTTGAAAAGTTAGAATGTGAAATTGTTGGGCTTCGAAAAGAAATTGAGAAAACAAAAGCTCTTAATCTTAAATTTGTTAAAGGATCTGAAACTCTGGATGAGATCATCAATGTACATCGCTCTCCACTAATCAAGACAGGTCTGGGGTATAATGGAGAAACATCTCAAGCATCCACTTCAAAGAGTTATCTCGATGCAGCAAGGAGATATGAACAAAAGCCAAATGAAGATCACCAGGTAAAACAGGGACGAATTCCATCAAGAATAAACAAAGACTACTAGGTAAATCAAGGGCGATCCTCCTTAAGGGTGAACAAAAGCTACAACCAGCCACAGGTAAGATCTTCTCAATCTGCCTCAAGAATGGATGACAATAAAAACTACAACCATATGGCTGGTAGATTTGATAATCGCAGAAGTTTTTTAATGGACAATGTTTTTCTTTCCATAACTTTGGCCACAAAGCAGCTCAATGTGTTGCTTATAAAACAATAATGACTAGAGAAGCTCAAAAACAAAGAAGTATGTCTGGGATTACGAAAAGAACCTATAACAACTTTTTGGCTCTTGAAAGTGAAATCGAATGTTCTATTTGTAATAACTTCGGTCATGAAGATTCTGAATGGAGGAGCAGGTTTCAGTAGACAAAGGAACGCGCCTCAAGCACTAGAACATGGAGGATAAAGGAACCACAACCAGAAAGATGTGGAATAGCTTTTTATGCAGAAGGACAGGAAAATCAATGGTACATTGACAGTGGATGTTCAAAGCACATGACAGGTGATAAAGAAAAACTTGAATCATATAGTTTTTTAGAAAAGGGAAAGAAAGTCTCTTTTGGAAATGATACCCCTGCAGTCATAAAAGGAAAAGGCACTGCTCAATTGAAGGAAAAGGTCAAAGCTGGAAATGTTTTGTATGTTGATGGCTTGAAGCATAATCTTCTGAGTGTCAGTCAGATGTGTGATCAAGTAACCGAGGTAATAATTCGATCAAATGGATGTAGTGTTCGTGATCTTGATACAGGAGAAATAGTGATCAAAGGCAAAAGAACTCCAAATAATTTATACATATTTGAAGAAGGACAACAACAATGCTATTTGAGCAAGGATGATAAACACTGGTTATGGCACCAGATGTTGGTGCATCTAAGATGTTCACAAATAAGGAAAGCATGCAAATACCAGGCAGCTCGTGGTCTTCCTAATATCAAAATTTCAGACAACACAATATGCAAATCATGTCAGTTTGGTAAGCAAACCAGAACTAAATTCCCTGAGAAGGAAGGATCAGCTAATAGGCCTCTTGAACTAGTTCATACAGATGTATGTGGTCCATCTAGGAAAAGGTCACCTCGAGGAGAAGAATACTTTATATTATTCATTGATGACTTCTCCAGGATGGTTCAGATAGGACTTATGAAGCACAAAGATGAAGCATTCGAAAAATTCAAATCTTTCAAAGCATTGGTTGAAAACGAATCAGATCACAAAATTAAATGCCTCAGGTCTGATAGAGGTTGGGAGATTACCTCAAATGAATTTTTTGATTTTTGTGAAGAACATGGAATAAGAAGGGAATTCTCTACAGCTAGAACTCCTCAGCAAAATGGAGTAGTAGAGAGAATGAACAGAACGGTTCAACAAATGGCTTGTGCTATGCTTGATGAGTCTGGAACTCCCGCAACCTTCTGGGGTGAAGCGGCTTTTGCTGCGGTGGTTATTCTCAACAAAACAAATGTCTGCGTAAATAGCACTCAAACTCCTCATGATCTTTGGTATGGTGAGACTCCTTTGGTAAAACATTTCAAAATCTTTGGAAGCAAATGCTATATTAAGAACAATGATGAACATCTTGGAAAGTTTGAACCTAGAGCAGATGAAGGCATTCTTCTTGGTTATTCTCCCCACAGCAAAGCATATACATGTTACAATAAAAGACTTGGAAGAATTGTTGACAGCATTGATGTTGTGGTTGATGAAAAAGGAAACATTCCTAGGCAAGTAAATTATGAAAATATCGAAGAAGATGAAGACTACCCTCCAAATCAGACTGATGATGAAGAAGAACCTCAAGAGGCACCAGAGGAACAGATAAGGATAGAATAGAAGACTCCATCCAGGTATGTACAGAAGAATCATCCAGAATCTCAAATTTTGGGACAAAAAGAGGCAGGCGTACAAACAAGAAGAACAATTGCAGAAGTTTCAAGCTATTTGGCATTACTCTCCTCCACTGAACCACAAAATGTAAGAGAGGCATGCAAGGATGAATGTTGGGTCAAGGAAATGGATGAAGAACTTGAAAAAATCGAAAAGAACAACACCTGGGAGTTGGTTCCTAGACCAAAGGATAAGAATGTCATAGGGACAAAATGGATCTTCAAAAATAAGTTGAACGAAAATGGGGAAGTAATTAGAAACAAGGCCAGACTTGTTTGTAAAGGGTATGCCCAACAAGAAGGAATAGATTTTGAAGAAACTTTTGCTCCTGTTGCAAGACTTGAGGCCATCCGAATGTTCCTTGCTCTCTCAAGCTTTCAAAAGTTTAAAGTATTTCAAATGGACGTGAAATCAACCTTTCTGAATGGAGACTTAGAAGAAGAAGTATACATTGACCAGCCAGATGGTTTCATTCTTGGGAATGGTCCAAATCTTGTTTGTAGACTGAAAAAGGCTCTCTATGGTCTTAAACAGGCTGCAAGGGCTTGGTACTATCGCTTGGACAAATACCTTCATCAACAAGGTTTTTCAAAAGGATCAGTAGATAGCAATCTTTATATAAAAATTGAAAATGACAAATTGCTAATACTTGTTGTGTATGTAGGTGATATTATCTTTGGCAGCAATGAAGAAGCCATGAATCAAAGCTTTTCCTTAGTGATGCAGAAAGAATTCAAAATGTCTTTGCTTGGAGAACTGATATATTTTCTTGGTTTGCAAATCCAACAAAATGAAGACGGAATATTTTTATCTCAAACCAAGTATCTCAAGCAGATCTTGAAGAAATATGGCATGGAAGATGAAAAACCAGTATGTACCCCCATGGTTACGGGATGCAGCCTTAGTGCAAATGATGACTCAACAACAGTGCATCAGCCAACCTATAGATCTATGATTGGAAGTCTACTTTACTTGACAGATACCCGACCAGACATTATGCATGCAGTGGGAATAGTTGGAAGATTTCAGGAAAATCCAAAGGAAACTCATCTTCAGGCAGTGAAGAGAATTTTCAAGTATCTTCAAGGAACTCAAAACTATGGCTTATGGTATCCTAGAGATATAGATCTCACACTTCATGCTTACACAGATGCAGATTGGGCTGGAAGTGTGGATGACAGAAAAAGCACAAGTGGTGGTGCTTTCTTTATGGGTTACAGATTAGTATCTTGGTTCAACAAGAAACAGAGTTCGATTGCTTTATCTACAGCTGAAGCAGAATATGTGGCTGCTGCATCTTATTGCACTCAACTTCTTTGGATGATGCAGACCTTACAGGATTTTAAAATCACTTGTACACCACCTATCTCCATCTTATGTGATAATACAAGTGCAATCAGCATTTCAAAGAACCCAATCATTCATTCAAAGACCAATCACATACCGATCAAGTATCATTTTCTCAGAGAACAGGTGCTTGAACAAAAGGTCAAGTTGGAGTATGTTCCTTCTAAGGAACAAGTTGCTGATATACTCACCAAACCATTGCCCCAGGAGACCTTTGAATACCTCAGGCAAAAGCTCGGGGTTGTTGATGCATCATCTTGTTGTTAAATCTCATCTGTTTTAGAGACTGTTGGTTGTACGTGAGTTTCATATGGGGTATACACGTACATTTGCTGGGTTACGGATTGGTCGTAGATCGAATGGCACAGGTTCAGGGGGAGTATATATAATGCATTGTTGGCATTATGGTAGTACAAAAGGAGAACATGGATGCTGATCTGAATATGGCTGCAATATGTCTCTATCTCTTTCAAGGTCACTTATGATGTATGGTGGATTATGGTTCTTCTTGAAGAATTTTTTTTTGCAGATTTGATCTACAGTCAGGGGGAGCATGATCAACAAAGACTTAAGCATGTTCTCAGGGGGAACATAACCCTTTGCCCTTGATGTCAAAGCGGGAGAATGACGTTGAGGATCTTGAGGTTGCCATCAAGTCCAAAGGGGGAGATTGTTGGCATTATGATTCAGGTTTGGTGATAAGGCACAAGTGTTGTACTTGATGGCAACTCACTCAAGTGGAAAAACTCTGTTCAGGCTCTCAAAATGATGGAAAATAAGAGGTTCGCAGGTGCACCATTCAAAAGGTGCGGACCCGCAGGTACGCCGACTAAGAAGTGCGGGCATACCCGCAGATTCTCCATTTAGAAGGTGCAGTCCCCCAGTTTACTCATTCTAATGTAGAGAAGCGTGCTCATGTGGGGTTTTTTATGTTTGGCCCGTGGTATTTAGCCTGTCGATCATGATCCTATGGTTTTGGTCTGTGGTATTGATTCTAAATTATTGAGCCCCAGGTTTTTGGGTCCCTTGTATTGATTCTCTATGGTTTTGCTTCATGGTTTTCGTAAGGGCTTGCCTATAAAAGGGAATGGAGATCATTTGGCTAGTCACTTGTGAAATTTGAATATCTTAAGATCTGAATTATTGGGTTATCGGTTTCAAAAAGCTAGATCTAAATCAAGGTGAAATTGAAGGCGAATATATTGATAAGTCGTGATCTCTTGAGCGCATGATCAGATCTGTGGATCTGACTATTTATGGCACATTGGAGGACTGTTAATTTGGCTCTATTCAGAGCTATGCAGGCGATCCACAATGCAGGTGCGGAGGTATGCAACGAAGAAGTGGCGCAGGTGTGGGGGTACGCAACAAGCAGGAGGCGCTGGTGCGAGGTACGCAGCGCAGAAGAAAGCACAATGCAGAGGTACGCAGCGAAGCAAGAGGCGCAGGTGCGGGGGTACACAACAAGCAGAAGGCACTGGTGCGAGGTACGCAGCGCAGAAGAAAGCACAGTGCGGAGGTGCGCAGAGGCATAGAAAGACCAGTGCGGAGGTACGTTGTCAAGTAGACAGTGCAGGTGCGGATCTGAGCTATGGTACACAGTTCAATAGAAGGGGCAGGTGCAGTGGTACGCAGAGGAGCAGAAGGACCAGGTGCAGATCTGCGCAGTTCAGCCATAGAAAAATTGCGGATATCAGCATGTTTATATTGATGAAGTTTTGTGCTTGTTTTCAAATGTCTGTTGGCCGCCTTTTATCTATTGCTGCAGGGTTCTTGGTTTAGATTACTGGTATTGGTTTTCTGTTTACAGCATTCTGAGAAGTTTGGGTGATTCATTGGATTTATTGTATAAGGAAATTAGTTGATTCACATGTACTTGATGATTATTTGATCTTCTTGGATCCAGTCTGAAAATTTATGAAAAGTGGTCCTTGAAAGAAAAGAAGTAGGGGGTTGTAGCTTCCTTCCAGGAGAGACTGGAAAACGAGAGAGAGTTGTAGCTCTCTGTAGGTTGCAGCCTGCGTACTGGTAAAGGACTGCATCAGTACAAAATCATTGTAAAAGAAGTTTCTAATTGAAAGAAGATAGAGACATATTGCAGTAGGTGGTTTTCACCCACATTGGGTTTCCACCTTATATCTGGTGTTCTTTGGTGTGACTATCTATTTTTCACTGTTCTTGTTCATTATTATATGGTACTGACATACAAGTTAATTATCAATATTGGAAGAATAATTTAATGTATAAATCTGGATGGTATATTGAGAAGAATTTGATAATACTGATTCAGCCCCCCTCTCAGTATTATTTCCAACAATTGGTATCAGAGAAGGTCCTTCAAAGAAGCTTGATCACTTGAAGGAAGATCGTTCATCATGAGAAGCTACGAGAGGGGAGCATCAATCAGGCCACTGATTTTTGATGGGACAAACTTCGTATATTGGAAGGTAAGAGTTACTACCTATCTTCAATCTCTTGGTACAGAAGTCTGGGATATCAAAGATACAGGGTACACTTTTCCATCAGCAACTCCTACAGATCCGACTGAGAAGAAGAAATATAAAACAAATGCAAAGGCAGTCAATACTCTGTTGGGTGCCTATCTCAATCAAAATTCATGAAGGTTATGCAATATAAATCCACAAAAGAAATATGGGACAAGATTGTTTTGAGCTATGAAGGAGATGAACAGGTGAAACGAGCAAAACTTCAAACCCTCAGGATTCAGTATGAAAATCTCAGAATGCACAATGATGAAAGTGTGGCTAACTATTTCCTTCCTGTAGATGAGATTGTTAATTATATGAAAAACTTGGGTGAAGAAATAAAATAGGCTGTTGTGGTTGAAAAAGTTCTAAGATCTTTGTCCCCTAGGTTTGAATCTAAAGTTTCTGCAATAGAGGAAAAGGAAAATCTACGAAATCTTACCATGTCACAGCTACACGGGATTCTAACTGCTTATGAAATGAGGAAAGGAGGACCATCAGATAGGAGAGAAGAAGCTTTCAAGGCTTCAGGCAAAGGAGACTACTATGAGTTAGGACGTGCATCAGAAGAGGAAGAAGAATCAAATTTTGTCAAGAAACTTCAACAGGGTACTGGAAGATTCAGAGGTAAGTTACCCTTGAAATGCTTTGCTTGTGGGAGAGTCGGTCACTATGCTGCCGAATGTCCGCACAAGGATAAAGGGAAGGAACCTATTAGATTGAACAAGAAACTAAATGCAAATAAGAAAAGTTACTACACTCATGAAGATAGTGATGGTCTTTCAAATAGTGATGAAGATGAACGAGGTAACAACTATAAACTTTTAATGGCTTTTGAAGATGATGATTACATGGATGCTATAGATGTATATGGTTTTTATGAAGAGATTTCTAGACTCAAAACATGTTTAGAAGAAAATAATATGATCATTGACACTTTGCAAATCCAACTTGATGAAAATGAACAATCTCTTGAAAAGTTAGAATGTGAAATTGTTGGGCTTCAAAAAGAAATTGAGAAAACAAAGGCTCTTAATCTTAAATTTGTTAAAGGATCTGAAACTCTGGATGAGATCATCAATGTACAGCGCTCTCCACTAATCAAGACAGGTCTGGGGTATAATGGAGAAACATCTCAAGCATCCACCTCAAAGAGTTATCTCGATGCAGCAAGGAGATATGAACAAAAGCCAAATGAAGATCACCAGGTAAAACAGGGACGAATTCCCTCAAGAATAAACAAAGACTACCAGGTAAATCAAGGGCAATCCTCCTTAAGGGTGAACAAAAGCTACAATCAGCCACAGGTAAGATCTTCTCAATCTGCCTCAAGAATGGATGACAATAAAAACTACAACCATATGGCTGGTAGATTTGATAACCGCAGAAGTTTTTTTAATGGACAATGTTTTTCTTGCCATAACTTTGGCCACAAAGCAGCTCAATGTGTTGCTTATAAGACAATCATGACTAGAGAAGCTCAAAAACAAAGAAGTATGACTGGGATTACGAAAAGAACCTATAACAACTTTTTGGCTCTTGAAAGTGAAATCGAATGTTCTATTTGTAATAACTTCGGTCATGAAGATTCTGAATGCAGGAGCAGGTTTCGGCAGACAAAGGAACGCGCCTCAAGCACTAGAACATGGAGGATAAAGGAACCACAACCAGAAAGATGTGGAATAGCTTTTTATGCAGAAGGACAGGAAAATCAATGGTACATTGACAATGGATGTTCAAAGCACATGACAGGTGATAAAGAAAAAGTTGAAGCATATAGTGTTTTAGAAAAGGGAAAGAAAGTCTCTTTTGGAAATGATACCCTTGCAGTCATAAAATGAAAAGGCACTGCTCAATTGAAGGAAAAGGTCAAAGCTGGAAATGTTTTGTATGTTGATGGCTTGAAGCATAATCTTCTGAGTGTTAGTCAGATGTGCGATCAAGGAACCGAGGTAATATTTCAATCAAATGGATGTAGTGTTTGAGATCTTGATACAGGAGAAACAGTGATCAAAGGCAAAAGAACTCCAAATAATTTATACATATTTGAAGAAGGACAACAACAATGCTATTTGAGCAAGGATGATGAACACTGGTTATGGCACCGGAGGTTGGGGCATCTAAGCTTTTCACAAATAAGGAAAGCATGCAAATACCAGGCAGTTCGTGGTCTTCCTGATATCAAAATTCCAGACAACACAATATGCAAATAATGTCAGTTTGGTAAACAAACCAGAACTAACTTCCCTGAGAAGGAAGGATCAGCTAGCAAGCCTCTTGAACTAGTTCATACAGATGTATGTGGTCCATCTAGGATAAGGTCACCTCGAGGATAAGAATACTTTATATTATTCATTGATGACTTCTCCAGGATGGTTTGGATAGGACTTATGAAGCACAAAGATGAAGCATTCGAAAAATTCAAATCTTTCAAAGCATTGGTTGAAAATGAATCAGATCATAAAATTAAATGCCTCAGGTCTGATAGAGGTGGGGAGTTTACCTCAAATGAATTTTTTGATTTTTGTGAAGAACATGGAATAAGAAGGGAATTCTCTACAGCTAGAACTCCTCAACAAAATGGAGTAGTAGAGAGAATGAACATAACGGTTCAACAAATGCCTCGTGCTATGCTTGATGAGTCTAGAACTCCCGCAACCTTCTAGGGTGAAGCAACTTTTGCTGCGGTGGTTATTCTGAACAAAACAAATGTCCAGGTAAATAGAACTCAAACTCCTCATGAGCTTTGGTATGGTGAGACTCCTTCGGTAAAACATTTCAAAATCTTTGGAAGCAAATGCTATATTAAGAACAATGATGAACATCTTGGCAAGTTTGAACCTAGAGCAGGTGAAGGAATTCTTCTTGGTTATTCTCCCCACAGCAAAGAATATATATGTTACAATAAAAGACTTGGAAGAATTGTTGACAACATTGATGTTGTGGTTGATGAAAAAGGAAACATTCCTAGGCAAGTAAATTATGAAAATATTGAAGAAGATGAAGACTACCCTCCAAATCAGACTGATGATGAAGAAGAACCTCAAGAGGCACCAGAGGAACAGATAAGGATAGAAGAGAAGACTCCATCCAGGTATGTACAAAAGAATCATCCAGAATCTCAAATTTTGGGACAAAAGAGGCAGGTGTACAAACAAGAAGAACAATTGCAGAAGCTTCAAGCTATTTGGCATTACTCTCCTCCACTAAACCATAAAATGTAAGAGAGGCATGCAAGGATGAATGTTGGGTCAAGGCAATGGATGAAGAACTTGAACAGATAAAAAAGAACAACACTTGGGAGTTGGTTCCTAGACCAAAGGATAAGAATGTCATAGGGATAAAATGTATCTTCAAAAATAGGTTGAACGAAAATGGGGGAGTAATTAGAAAGAAGGCCATACTTGTTTGTAAAGGGTATGCCCAACAAGAAGGAATATATTTTGAAGAAACTTTTGCTCTTGTTGCAAGACTTGAGGCCATCCAAATGTTCCTTGCTCTCTCAAGCTTTCAAAATTTTAAAGTATTTCAAATGGACGTGAAATCAGCCTTTCTGAATGGAGACTTAGAAGAAGAAGTATACATTGAGCATCCAGATGGTTTCATTCTTGGGAATGATCCAAATCTTGTTTGCAGACTGAAAAAGGCTCTTTATGGTCTTAAACAGGCTCCAAGGGCTTGGTACTACCGCTTGGACAAATACCTTCATCAACAAGGTTTTTCAAAAGGATCAGCAGATAGCAATCTTTATATAAAAATTGAAAATGACAAATTGCTAATACTTGTTTTGTATGTAGATGATATTGTCTTTGGCAGCAATGAAGAAGCCATGAGTCAAAGCTTTGCCTTAGTGATGCAGAAAGCATTCGAAATGTCTTTGCTTGGAGAACTGACATATTTTTTTGGTTTGCAAATCCAACAAAATGAAGACGAAATATTTTTATCTCAAACCAAGTATCTCAAGTAGATCTTGAAGAAATATGGCATGGAAGATGTAAAACCAGTATGTACCCCCATGGTTACAGGATGCAGCCTTAGTGCAAATGATGAATCAACAGCAGTGCATCAACCAACCTATAGATGTATGATTGGAAGTCTACTTTACTTGACAGGTACACGACTAGACATTATGTATGCAGTGGGAATATTTGGAAGATTTCAGGCAAATCCAAAGGAAACTCATCTTCAGGCAGTGAAGAGAATTTTCAAGTATCTTCAAGGAACTCAAAACCATGGCTTATGGTATCCTAGAGATACAGATCTCACACTTCATGCTTACACAGATGCAGATTGGGCCGGAAGTGTGGATGAAAGAAAAAGCACAAGTGTTGGTGCTTTCTTTATGGGTTCCAGATTAGTATCTTGGTTCAACAAGAAATAAAGTTCAATTGCTTTATCTACAGCTGAAGCAGAATATGTGGCTGCTACATCTTGTTGCACTCAACTTCTTTGGATGATGCAAACCTTGCAGGATTTTCAAATCACTTGTACACCACCTATCTCCATCTTATGTGATAATACAAGTGCAATCAACATTTCAAAGAACCGAGTCATGCATTCAAATACCAAGCACATACCGATCAAGTATCATTTTCTCAGAGAACAGGTGCTTGAACAAAAGGTCATGTTGGAGTATGTTCCTTCTAAGGAACAAGTTGCTGATATACTCACCAAACCATTGCCCAGGGAGACCTTTGAATACCTCAGGCAAAAGCTGGGGGTTGTTGATGCATCATCTTGTTGTTAAATCTCATATGTTTCAGAGACTGTTGGTTGTACGCGAGTTTCATATGGGGTATACGCGTACATTTGCTGGGTTATGGATTGGTCGCATATCGAATGGCACAGGTTCAGGGGGAGCATATATAATGCATTGTTGGCATTATGGTAGTACAGAAGGAGAACATGGATGTTGATCTGAATATGGCTGCAATATGTCTCTATCTCTTTCACGGTCACTTATGATGTATGGTGGATTATGGTTCTTCTTGAAGAATTTTTTTTTGCAGATCTGATCTATAGTCAGGGGGAGCATGATCAGCAAAGACTTAAGCATGTTCTCATGGGGAGCATAACCCTTTGCCCTTGATGTCAAAGGGGGAGAATGACGTTGAGGATCTTGAGGTTGCCATCAAGTCCAAAGGGGGAGATTGTTGGCATTATGATTCAGGTTTGGTGATAAGGCATAAGTGTTGTACTTGATGGCAACTCACTCAAGTGACAAAACTCTATTCAGGCTCTTAAAATGATGGAAAATAAGAGGTTCGCAGGTGCACCATTCAAAAGGTGCAGACCCGCAGGTACGCCGACCAAGAAGTGCGGGCATACTCGCAGATTCTCCGTTTAGAAGGTGCGGTCCCCTAGTTCACTCATTCCAATGCAGAGAAGCGCGCTCACGTGGGGTTTCTTATGTTTGGCCGGTGGTATTTAGCCTGTCGATCATGATCCTATGGTTTTGGTCCGTGGTATTGATTCTAAATTATTGAGCCCCAGGTTTTTGTGTCCCTTGCATTGATTCTCTATGGTTTTGCTTCATGGTTTTGGTAAGGGCTTGCCTATAAAAGGGAAAGGAGATCATTTGGCTAGTCACTTGTTAAATTTGAATATCTTAAGATCTGAATTATTGGGTTATCAGTTTCAAAAAGCTAGATCTAATCAAGGTGAAATTGAAGGCGAATCTATTGATAAGTCGTGATCTCTCGAGCGCATGATCAGATCTGTGGATCTGACTATCTGTGGCACATTGGAGGACTGTTAATTTGGCTCTATTCAAAGGTCCGCAGGTGATCCACAGTGCAGGTGCGGAGGTACGCAGCGAAGCAAGAGGCACAGGTGTGGGGGTACGCAGCAAGCAGAAGCTGTTGGTGCAAGGTACGCAACACAGAAGAAAGCACAGTGTGGAGGTACGCAGCGAAGCAAGAGGGGCAGGTGCGGGGGTATGCAGCAAGTAGAAGGCGCTGGTGCGAGGTACAGAGCGCAGAAGAAAGCATAGTGCAGAGGTACGCAGAGGCACATAAAGACCAGTGCGGAGGTACGCTGTCAAGCAGACAGTGCAGGTGCGGATCTGAGCTGTGGTATGCAGTTCAACAGAAGGAGTAGGTGCGGTGGTATGCAGAGTAGCAGAAGGACCAGGTGCGGATCTGCGCAGTCCAGCCACAGAAAAATTGCGGATATCCGTAGGTTTATATTGATGAAGTTGCGGGCTTGTTTTTAAATGTCTGTTGGCTGCCTTTTATCTATTGCTGCAGGGTTCTAGGTTTAGATTACTGTTATTGGTTTTCTGTTTACAACATTCTGAGAAGTTTGGGTGATTCATTGGATTTATTATATAAGGAAATTAGTTGATTCACATGTACTTGATGATTATTTGATCTTCTTGGATCCAATCTGAAAATTTATGAAATGTGGTCCTTGAAAGAAAAGAAGTAGGGGGTTGTAGCTCCCTTCCAGGAGAGACTGGAAAACAAGAGAGAGTTGTAGCTCCTTGTAGGTTGCAGCCTGCGTATTGGTAAAGGACTGCATCAGTACAAAATAATTGTAAAAGAAGTTTCTAATTGAAAGAAGATAGAGACATATTGCAGCAGGTGGTTTTCACCCACATTGGGTTTCCACCTTATATCTGGTGTTCTTTGGTGTGACTATCTGTTTTTCACTGTTCTTGTTCATTATTATATGGTACTGACATACAAGTTAATTATCAATATCGGAAGAATAATTTAAAGTATAAATCTGGATGGTATATTGAGAAGAATTTGATACTACTGATTCACCCCCCCTCTCAGTATTATTTCCAACATTTCTGTTCTCTGCAATTTTGCCTCTCTTTCTGTGTCTCTCTACCTTTTGCTTCTCTATCTTCTGCCTCACTGTTTGCTCGTTGTTTTAAATCCAGTCCATTCCTCTGACTGTTCATTTCTACTTCCTAGCTCTCTGGATTGCCTGCCTCTATTTGTTGGAACTCCTCTACCCTCCATCACCATCGTTGTGTAATGCTTCGCAGAGAGGTGGCCCCCTATCTCTTTGCAAACTGAGTGTTAGTTTTTCCTTAACAGTCGTTATTTCCGTTATTTCCCAGATGCCTGTGAAACGGATCCTTCTGTTGACTCATCGGTCAAATCAGACTTCAAATCTTATGTGCCGCAGTTTATTTCTCACTCGGGTCTGGTCATCCATTGGGTTGAACCTCTGTCGTTGATCTGGAGCCCCCCAGATCCTACTGTCTTCACTCATATCGCAAGGCTGAGTTGCTCGACTGTTACTCCGCGAGGTAAGCGATTTTTCTCTCTCAACCATCGAACAAGCGTCACTCAGTGTATGGAATCGCTGGGTCCTTGGCCAAACCCACTTACCGCTTGTAATGCCTCCGATATTCTACCAGTTTTGAGCACGGGACCCGCCTTGTCAATTTTAGCACTTTCCCATGGTTTTCTAATTTTCCTTATGATCGAGCACTCGGGGCTTTTCCTTCTCGAGGGGTTTTGCCCACCGATACGTGATTGGTTCTTTGATCAGAAAAAGCTTCCATTTCTGGATCTGAGCTTCCCAATTTCCATTTTTGCACCATGCACAGTCTCCATGGGCCATTGGTCAGCGCGGTTTGATTGAAGGTCCTCGTTGTTCCACGCTGGCTATAAATTGCCATTATTAAGAGGTTATTTCTGATAGCTATAAAATTTCCTAAAGTTTGTCATTCATTCTGAACAGTCATGGAATTGTTTGAGGATCGAATTCAGATCAGATGGAAGGTCTCATTCCTACCATGATCATGGGTCCTAATGAGAATAACATTACTGGTATTGGTCACCAAGCTAGGGTAATGAATTTCAATTGAAAAGTTGGAAGATAACATGTCTCATCACCAGTCGCCTTGTTCATTCTTGTTAGATCTCGTGAATGGCACTGTCGTTAGCTGGTTACCAATCCAGGACAATAACCTTTAGTTAATTCCCAAATAAATGTAAATTCTTTTAAATGAATTTGAATATATATATATATATATATATATATATATATATATATATATATAAAATAGATGGGACAAAGGCATTTCACGGGGTTAAAAGGCATCCCTGTCAAGGTTATAGGCCATGCCCATGGTATTAAATTTAATTTTACACTATGATTTACTTGGTCATTTTTGTATTTCCCTGAAATCATTGTCATATCTCTTTGAGAATGTCTATAAGATCCTTCTGGTATTATGATTTGGAGTTCTATCTTTTGGAATAATTTGGTTTCTATGGATGTGGGACCTTTAGTGTAGGTGATTCACTTTGCTTGAACAATAGGAGTGTTGTCTAGCCAATTCTCTCTACAGACAAAGATGATCCCTCTAGCCCAATGAGTGGGACTAGCAACATACGTGACAATCTACTAGACACTTTTCTAAGTTACAATTGAAATAAGAGACGAAGAAGGGCCTACCTTGTTATGATGTTATCACGTCCTCCTTTGTTGAATACCTTGAATCACTTGTGTCACGAGCTCAGTCCTACTGCTCACAATGTTTAAGCACCTGCATAAGAGATCAAGACACAACAAAGCAAGCAAATACAAATAGCATAATCAAAAGTAACCTACTTAACAAATCAAGGAGTGTTAAGATAAATGATACATAAGCATACACATTGATGGAAAATGAACCAACAATTTTATATTAATAGAATAAAGGAGGAAGCATACAACCAATCCTTGATGTCAATAGGCTCTCCTTGAATGAAACTCCAAGTCAAAGCTTAAGCTATCCAAGCACTCCTTCTCCAAGCCAAATGAGTAGCATGTATGTACAATCTCACCATAAGGGTGAAAATAGCCAAAGACCAACCATTTGGGAATGGGATAGGATGAATATATAGGTAGGAAAAGGGAGTTAAGATCTCTCCAAAGATCGGAGAAGGCCCTCATCTGAAGGAGGTAGCTCATAGGGAATACCAAAAGGCCAAGTTAAGAGAACTCAACCTCATCCATGTCGAACAATCTCTAGCTCGTCGCTCTAGAAGCTTCTAGATCACGAAGCTTCTCATCTTATTTTGGAAAATTTCCTTTTAGCGATCATCGCAAGTAAACAAGAAAACAAAGTGATGGAATAGTGGGTCTAGTGTAATGCAACTAGCACAGTTTTCAGTACCATAAGAGTGATGATTCTAAAATTAAGGTTTTAGAGCCATTTCCTTCAGGGGAAGCTCAGTGTTTTAGGGAGGATCTGAGTTGCATATCTGAATGAGTACACTGCATGATGGTCATGTTTCAGGCACTTCGAGGTATGTCATAGGGAAGTGCGGGAGGTGTGACAAAATACTATATAATAGATGCCCCCTAAAGTATGAAGGCAAAACAGGGAGTGGTGGCTGAGATGCTTTACGAGGTTTTGCAAGCACGAGAACAAACACTCTTAGGAGACCTGCAAATCAAGGATGCATATACATATACATATCTGATATCAAACACTAATCCATGGTATAGACATAGCCATCCAGATAATGAGGACTATGTAAAAGTATCCATGGTATGGGCATAGCCATCCAAATGAAAAGGATCATCTATAAATCTAAGATCCAAGGTATGGACGCAGCCATCCAAGATAGAAGGATCACCATAAATGTAAAGTCCCACAGTATGGTCACAACCATACGTATAGCAAAAACATGTATAAAATCATGATAATACATAACTCCACGCATCCTGAGTTATATCAGAGAAGACTCAGGGTCTTGTGCTCCATCCCAACCCGATCAAGGTAAAAATTCTAACATGCGAATGAATGTGTCAAAGTCGAACATGCTAGAAAACCATTTGATTACCGGCCAATGATGTAGACCGTTAATAGGCATGAGAGAAACCACCAATAATGAGAATGGCTCTCAAGGTACCACAGTACAATCCATGAATGTGAAAATGAAGTTGAAGTCAAACACTCATGGAATCATCTGATCGAAGGCCAACAATGAAAACCTATCATCAGATGCGAAGAACTTGCCATTAAGGCATGAAAGATATAAGGTACTGGAAGGTAGTCTCTAAGTCATCTTCCTGGATAATGAGCTGAAGTTGATATGAAATGATCCATCAAAGGAGGGCCATGATGAGCCCCCCATCATCGACATGAAACGAGGAATAAAGTGGAATGAAATGAATAGGATCCAAGACTCTAACAAAGGGTAAGACAATGTATAGGTAATAGACTATAGATAGGACTTTTCATTAACATTGGTGACATGACTCCGGAGTCTGGAAACAATTGACTCAACATAGGACTAAAGGTCATGATGACGAAGTGGAATAGTCAAATGAGAGGAAAAAATGGATCACCCAAACCCAGGAGGACAAGTGACTGAGTGAGGATATCCAAAACCTGACATGAGAAGTAGAAAAGTGTGATGTTCAAGAGTGACATGCTGCCTATACAAATGATTTTTCATTTTCATTTTCCCCCACTATTGATAATGAGTACCCCAATTATTTTTATCACAATCTTGAAGGGGATAGCATAGGCTTGTCATATAAGTTCATTCTTCGAATGAATCCATCCTCGTAAGTTTTATGAGCCCAAGGAAGGAGAAACTCGGTCTCATCATGATGAAGTCTTTCTTCATAACATTTTTAACGAGTCCAATGAAAAATAAAACTCTATCATGTCCCTTTTCCTAATTTTTCCCTCGAACCCAAAAAGGTAGAAAATAATATTCGAGAGAACCTCTTCACCCTATCAACCAAGGTGTACATTTTTCATAAATATTAAATCTCAACCCAAAAAAGGGGTAAACGTATACTGAGATGACGCCAATTAATTTAATTGAACAAGTTCGAAAAGACAAGTACTCAGTGATATTTTCATGTTTTGAGAGTCGGAAAAGAGCTTAAAGATGACTCTGGGGGCTTCATTTTTCGTTTGTTTTTAATGAGTCCAAAAAAGAGATAAAACAAAAACTTATTAATCAGTCAAGAATAATCATTGTATAAACCAAAAAGTACTTGTAACTACACAAGGATAACCATCGATCACTGATATCGAGAAAAAAAAATATTAATAAAATAATGGAAAAAATGAAATTAAAACTTATAAATAGACTACGAGTAAAAACATTTTAACATTAAAATGGAATAAGTTTAAGAGTGCACTTTTACCCCATTTTCCTCGTTTTTCAGGCGAACATTGTGGGAGATCCATGGCATCATTTCTCGAACCATTAGGAATAGGTAAGAGATCTACCTTTTCTCTTGCATTTGATTACATTTTTATGCATTTTCATTGGATTTTTCCTTTCCAGGAGGAGGGATTTTAATTTTTAACAACGTGGGCGATCATCACAGGTTTGCTCATTAGACTTGCGATGGTCGCCTTGAGCCGAAAGGCCCTCCCGGTGGCATCATTTGTTTAATAAAAATAGACGCGATGACCACGTGACATAAGTTTTTAAGGAAAAATCTTCCTGTTAAGGAAAAATGTCTACGTTTTAATACATGAAAAACCATTTAATTGATGTTTGATGATGTTTTGCAGAAGAGTTTTGCCAATATGGTCCTTGAATGGAAGGAAAGAGTCCATGAGGTAGAAGACCATCAGGAAACCCAAGATCCAGAATGTGTAAATTCTTTGAGGAACTGTGGGTTACTGAAGTTCTTTAGAACTATAGGACTCGAAGCTCAAAATGAGTTGCTACAGTACTTGATCAGTCTATGTGATATTGATAGGGAAACCTTAATTATTGGGGACCAGGAGTTGGAATTAGAGGAGATAGATATTTACTTCATTACTGGATTGTCTAAAAGAGGAGAAAGAGTTCAACTCTTTGGATCTAGTCCTAGAGGTGAGAGCACCAACACTCTAGTCATGAGACATTGCCTAGGTGTCAAGATGACAATGGGTGGGAAGGTGAAGATAGCGACAGTCACCAATATTTCCTGGAGAAAGATCCTATTCACCATAGCTCACATAGCTAGGATGTAGGATTTACACGAGACTTCAAAATCCGAATTCTAGTATGCAGTAGAATGCCAAACGCCAATAGTATTGAACAGGTGTTTGGGGTTAGTGGCCAATATGAAGAGGCAGGCGACAAAGGGTAAGTGAGGAAACTTGAAACAGATTGGCTTTGGGTCGATTCTGGTTACTTTGTTTCTAAAGCGGGTGCCCCTATTTTGGTATCAATGGACAGAGGTACCAGATCCTGCTCCACAAGATCCAAGGATGGTCAGATGGATTGAACTCATGCCTTGAGGAGGAGGAGGTCAGTAGATGCATTTTCCTCTGCAATTTTTTATTTGGTTGCGTTGCCAACTGATCGTTGTGGACAACTATACCTATGTAGGCACAAATTTCATATGGGACTCGGATCTATCTCTGCCACCAGGTGAATAGTGGATTGATGCAGATAAAACGTGTTTTTGGATTTTTCAAGTTTTTATGAATTTTTTGTGAAATTGAAACTAAGATTTAACTAGTGATAAATGTGTAGATGTTGGACTAGAAAGGCCACTTGGCATGTAGCCAATAGCACAACGAGTAGCCCAGAAAGTAGTAGATGCTACCTATGAGGAAGGAGAAGACCCCATGGTAGATATGGAGTGTAATTTGGATGTGATCACTCGATGGATTCCATAATACACAACTGTAGAAAATGTGCCATTGCGATACCAAAGGCATACAGTAGGGGTATCTGCGAACTAGGTTGGCTATTAGGCCAAGTGAATAGGGAAGTCTCATGTTATTGCGAGCATCATGTAGGCGCATAGCTTTTCTGGTTGTTTTTGCACATGTTGTAGGATTTGAAAGCCATGTGTCTCGGAACACTTTATTTGTTGAGATTTTGATGTTAAACACACTGACAAACGCGATATCTATATCTATATATATATATATATATATATATATATATATATATATATAGACATGTTTTATTTTCTACTTATGTGTCCCTGTATCATGATGATATGATTAGTTTTATAAATTACTCAAATGTCTATCAAGAACATAATTTTCTAATGCATCTATTAATGTATTCAAATTGTGTGGAATATGTTGATATGTGATAAAATCAAAATTTCTTTCCAGTAATCGAACACGTAGATACATACACAAAATTTGTGGATTTCTTATTGAATAATGATTCTTTAATTGTAGCACAATGAGTATGTGTCTCAAAACACTTTATTTGTTGAGATTTTGATGTTAAACACTTTGACAGAGGTGATATATATATATATATATATCTATATATATATATATATATATATATATATATATATATATATATATATTTGTGTGTGTGTGTGTGTGTGTGTGTGTATATATGTATATGTATATGTATATGTATATATATATATATATATATATATATATATATATATATATATATAGATATATAGATATATATATATATATATATATATATATATATATATATATATATATATATATCTGTTTTGTTTTATTTTCTACTTAATGTATTCAAATTGCGTGGAATACGTTGATATGTGATAAAATCAAAATTTGTTTCCAATAATCGAACAATAGATACATACACAAAATTTGTGGACGTCTTACTGAATAATGATTCTTTAATTGTAACACAACAAGTTGTTTATATATATATATATATATATGTTTTGTTTTATTTTCTACTTAATGTATTCAAATTGCGTGGAATACGTTGATATGTGATAAAATCAAAATTTGTTTCCAATAATCGAACAATAGATACATACACAAAATTTGTGGACGTCTTACTGAATAATGATTCTTTAATTGTAACACAACAAGTTGTGAATCCAACTTAACAACTAAATCTCTAATGCCAAGAGAAACTGCTTCTGGCACTAGTTCAATAACTGCACTCTATTCAGCTATCTTTTTAGTTGTCTCTCTCAAGAAAATACCTTGTAAATCAACCAACTCACCATTAGGGGAAAAGAGTGCCCAAGCTTTGGAAGACAAGTTTTGTATGCTACAACAAGCACCATTAGCAAAACCAACATAATTAATTGATGACATCTGCAAATCAAGTGGAGCACAAGGTAAGAATAAAACACATGTCTGCAAAGAAAAAAAACACACCAAAAATAAAAAAGCGCACACAATGAATTCACACACTAATGTACAAAAAAATTTGACACGAATTTCACGCATAATACTTTTTCAAATACAACCCATTCCAGGGTTGTGACAATGCATTTCCTTCATAATCAACTAGCTCATAGGTGCCTTTTTGAAAGACAAGTTTATGATATATGGCCCATGCTACATAGGTTCGAACTTTCTACCTCCCAACTTATCGTTATCCTGATCATAAAGGAGGACCAGGTCACCTTCAACAAAAGTGTGTGGGGAAATAGGTTTATCAAAATGAGCTTTGACACATTTCTTTTGAGCTTCAATCACCATTGCAACAATGCGAAGGGTCTCATCAAGCCTCTCAAGGTAGAGTAATCGCTCCTCTTCAGGTGAGGTATTAGGAATAATTTCGATAGCTAATTTCAATGAATGGATTTCGCACTCAATCGGGAGTGTTGCCTCTAAACCATAAACCTACTAGAATGGAGTAAATCTAATGGATGTCTTAGTCGAATTCTGGTAATCCCAAGAGTTGAGAATAACATAAGGTGCCAATCATTTTTGTGCTTCCCAATGGTTTGTTGAAGCATAGTAATAAAAACTTTATTAATTGCTTTGACTTTGCCATTGGCATGTGGATAGTAAGGAGTTGAGCTATCATGATGAAGACCCAACTACGCAGTCATCTCTGCCATCATGTACTGACGAAAATGTGATCAATGGTTAGTTAGAATGGCTTGAGGGATGCCAAAACGGGCTATGACATGGTTGAAGAGGATTCGAATAGCAGTGATACCGTCAACATTATATGTGGGCATCGCCTCGGCCCCTTTAGTGAAGTAGTCAGCGATGACAATGATATATCCATGCCCCTTGTTCGAGCGAGGATTACATGTCATGAAGTCTATGCCCCATCTAGCAAATATGCCAACGGTAACAACTAGGTGTAAGGGTGCTGGCGGGGTGTGCTTCTTACGGTTAAAAATATGTCATTCATGGAACTTCTAAACAACCAGAATACAGTCCTTGAAAATGGAAGGCCAAAAATAACTGGCATGGAGGATTTTATGAGCAGTGGCATAGCCTAACATGTGACCACCACATGCTCTAAAGTGGTAGTCATTCAAGACTCGTTCAACCTCTTCAAGAGTTAGACATCTGCGAAGAACAAAGTCAACACCAACTCAATATAATGTATCACCAAGAATTTGATAGGGTTGAGACTAATACCAAATGTGACATCGATCATATTGAGATAAATCAAATCGAAAGGTTTGGTTCTGAAGATAAATAATAATATCTACATACCACGAGTGAAGAGTGCTGATGAGAAACAAAGTTTCATCAGGAAGCTGCTCAGTAAAATTGGGGGAAGTGTTTACAGAAGGAAGGGCGCAAATCAATTTGGCAAAAACAAGTGATTTCTTTGATTTGGCAGCAGTAAACTCCAAATCAATCTCTTGCAAGATAACAATCCATTTAGAGTATTTTCCCCCAAGTAATTGACGAGTCAAAATATAAGTCATGGGGTTGAAAGCATAAATCACTGTGGTCTTTTGTAGAAGAATATTATGACAAAATATTTGAACAACGTGAACTCCTGCTAAGGTAAGTTTATCGACATGAGAATATTGAGTTTCATTGTCAACGAGATTTTAGATTAAATAATAAACCACATGTTCATTACCATCGTCATCATCCTGAACCTATATTGTAGCAATGGTACTATTAGTGGCATCCAATTAGAGGAAATAATCACGTCGATGATTAGGGGGATGCAATGAAGGAGCACTTATGAGCGTGTTCTTTAAGGCATCAAAATATTGTTGGGAAATTTCATCCCAAATGAATGGGATCCCCTTTTTAAGCAAGCGAGTAAAACCCTTGGCAAGTTCAGTGTAGTTAGGAACAAAACGACGAAGAAAATTAGCCTTTCCTTGCAAACTTTGTAATTGAAGCAGTGAGGTAGGAGGGGGTAAGTTTACAATAGCCTCAAATTTTAGAGGATTTATTCAGATACCTTCATGGGACACAACAAAACCCAAGATCAGACCATGATTATATGCAAAAAACAAACTTATGCGGATTACAACAGATGTTATAGTGTTAAAATCATAAAAATATGGATTGAAGGTGGTTTGGATGGTCATGATGCTTAGGAGAATGGGTTGGTAAGTCATTGAGATAAGTTTGAACAATGTGTCGAATATCATGAAACGCATAGGAAATTTCTCTCTGAAAGGTAGAGCCAACGTTTTTTAAGCTGAATGGAAGCTTCTTATAGGAAAAAGTTCCCCATGGATAGATAAAGGTCGTCTTGTGTTGATCAGCAGGTGAAATTTTGATCTGGTTGTAACCAGAAAAGCCATCCATAAAAGAGAAAATCTCACTCCTAGCACATTCATCGATGATTTGAAGAGTAAACAAAGTGGGATAGTTATCTTTCGGGCATGCACGATAGATGTCGCGGTAATCAACACAAAATCAGATCATGCCCTACATTTTAGTAATAGGTACAATGTTAGAAACCAAATCTATCAATGGGATCAGATAGATCAAATCATCTTTTAAGATCTTTTCAACTTCTTCCTTAATAGCAACAACCTTCCTAGGATGAACGGGATGAAGTCATTGACGAAGAATCTTCACACCAGGATAAGTGGGTATTTCATGCACCACAATAGCTAGATCATTTCCTCATATGAACAAGTGAAGACATCATGGAATTCTTTGCAAATTTCGGTGTAAACCCTGATCTCGTCGAGAGAACAGGAAACCCCAATATGAACGTTCTCAACAACCCCAAGTTTAATGGAAATGTCGAGAGGCATGGTGGCAGTAATATTCCCCATATTACCTTCAGACAAGACTTCATGCACCAAAACAGGTGTTTGAAGTGGATGCATCAGGTTATGAGAAATGAAAGCTTCAAGACACGAAGGAATCTCACTTAGGTTTGGAAGAAACGAAGAACAATGATGAATATTGTTCCAAGGAGTTTGTCAAGAGACATAACCTCAACAATACTCTCGTCGATGGGGAATGTCTCATTCAAAGGATCCAGGGAATCCCAAGAACCAAGCTAAGGAGATTGCACATAAGTATCCAGGTTCATACTGAAAACAACATGACTTTCTGAAGCAGCCATTGAAGCCAAGACAATTTCCTGATAAGATTGTTCCAACAGACTTAACGACATATAATCGCCAAACGAATCAATTTGACATGTTGAAGGAATAATCCAACGATCTGTAGAAACATAGATCATATTGATTGAAGTGATATTCGGAGATGGGAGAGAAAAAATACCCATTAAAGAAGAATCTTTAAAAAGACCTACCCCCACTTTCTCATAGGGAATTATGGTATTTCCCACACATGGAACATTGTCGTTTGATGCACCAGAAGAGAAAAAAGAAAATTGGTCGACGATGACAATTTTTCCTTCATGAGGAAAATGAAGCACCCAAAATAAAGAAGAAACCACACAAAACATAGCATGGGTCCAACTTCGCCTCAGAAGAAGGTTGTAATTAAGACTTGCATCTATAACTTCCACTTCTAGCTCAACAGTCTTTCCTTCCAACATGATAGGAAAATTTGTGAAAATACCATATGGATGGGAGCCTTTGCCATCAAAGGCTTCCAAAGTGTTCGGGGACTGGTTAAGGGGGGGAGAGCCAATAGCCTTCCAACACGAAACAAACATGATGCAAGTGGAATCACCTTCATCAATGACAGTCCGTTGGATCCTGTTTCCTTTTATAATAACTTGAATATGAAAAGCAATATGATGAGGAAGACGAGGAACACGGTTTTCAAGATCGAAAGTAATTAAACTACAATCGACAAGATCAATGGCTCCTATAGCAGACAACAATGATTTCTGCTACATTGGACATGTTTGGAGAACTTCCAAAGTAGACATTGTTGAAGACGCTTGAGCTAAATCTTTGACTATATTATAATGTTGTGTAGCTCTAACATTTGGATTATAGGATGATTTCCGAAGCACACCTTTGGGAGGGGGTCGGATCACGAATTCTTTGTGAGGTCGCTTGATATGGAGTGGACCAGAACTAGGTGGGGTGGAAGTAGAAGGTATATCAATGACTTCTTTTTCCACCATCTTCTTTTGAAGGGTTTGATAGTCTTTCGATCATGTAGTGACAAAGATAGGAAATGAACCAAGCATCACGAAAAATTGAGAACCATAGGAGGTGCAGGTTTGTGGTTGGTCTACCAACTGAGTCTACTGATATGGAAATGGTTCTTTCAAAACAATTGGAGTCCCTTTCAATAAATGACTAACTTCAGCACATCGGGGACAATCCTTGGTATAATGGTCTTCCTCACAAATGAGGCAAGGATATTTTAGATTTCGTCTGGAAGAATCATCAGCAGATGATTTGGGAGGATCATGTTTCGGGTATTAGATTTGGCTTAACATTTACACTTTTTCTTACCTTTCGAGGCTTTATGTACTGTGGTAAATTGGATGACATGGACCTCGGAGGTTTTACCAAGATTGGACGGATTTTTCGAAGGATGATTGGAACCAGTATCCAAAACAAATTTTTGCTTTGCAGAAGCTTTGGTGGAAGTCTGAGACACTAATCTAATTATACCATCAATAGATGGTGCATCAGGAGACTTGGAGGATGCCAGATCCGAAAATGTTCTTGGACCATTAGGCAACATAACATATAGCATGCCAGATTGAGAATAGACTAAGTCTAGATACTGGACACACACAATAGCTCGGTCCTTGATAAAACATCCACCCATTGCTATATCTGCAAAAATTTTGTTTACGAATGATTTGGTGAACCATTCAATTGACAATTCATTAGGAATTTTGAATTTGATGAGGCGACGTCAATTTCTCCATTCATGGATATGATCAGAAATATGAGTTGCAGTATTTTGCTTCAAAGATTTGAGCAAATGAGTGTCAGTTTCATATCAAACTGGCAATTGGAAGTGGGTGAGGAAGGCCATAGCCAAAGAGTTAATGTCATCATAGGTAGCTCGAGGCAACTCAATATACCATTTTGAGGTAGCACCTGTCAAGGTTTGTTGAAAGGGGTGAAGATGAATACAATCGTCAACATAAGAATTAGAAGAACACCATAAGTGATATGTCATCACATGGGCTTGAGGGTCCTCTTTAGATTTTCCTTTGAACTTAGGGCAATCGCTCAGAATTTTAGTAGGACCTAGAGGCCAATAAGACGAATGAAAAATGGGATGATTAGTAAGCCTTCAGACGTCAGGTAGTTCCAACGTAGCTAAAAATGGCAATTGCGAATTAAAGGGCATATAAGGCCTTTGAGGAGGCCCAACTTACAAATTCCAACCTTGCTGGTAAGGATTCTGCCCCCACAATGGAGGATTTTGACCATAGTGGACTTGTTTTTCCCCCATTCAGGGGTACCTTGACCATAAGGTGGATTCTGTTCAAGGTAGGTTTGATATTGACCTACCATAGGCCATTGATAAGCATTATATGTGACATATGGATTGTAAGGTTGTTGTACCTGTTGACCCTAGATATGAAGAGATTGGCCCTGCTACTACAAGGGTTGACCTTGTGTCTGCAAGGTTTGACCTTGTTGATATACAAGTTGAGCTTGTTGTTGTAGAGGTTGAACTTGCTACTGTAAAGGTTGACCTTGCTAGTGTTGCAAAGGTTGGCCTTGTGGATACAAGGGTTGAGTGGGATGTTGAACAAACTGTGTTTGTTGTTGCAGAGGCTGTTGATACTTCTACAAAGGTTTCCCATATTGTTGCAAAGGTTTCCCTTGCTGCTGACTCTTGGAAATCTCCTTGAGGCCTACCCTATGGGTATTGGTAAGTTCCATATGGGATTTGACCATCTGCACCGGGAATAGTACATTGACCAGGCTGCACATAGGGTCCTGCTATGGAATGTAACATGGATTTTGTAAGGCTTGTAAACCATATGGGACATAAGCCTGTTGGAGTGGAATCTGAGTTGTGTAAGGCTATTGATATTGGATATTACCACTCTCGGATGGAACAACAGGGTTAGGAATACCACTAGAGTAAGGTTGATTGACTCCAACCATGTGAGATTGTGATCCACTCACATGGGTTCCACCTGACATAAGAGGAATTTTTGGATTTCCCCCCATGCGGTGGTACATTTTGTCCACTTGATGAAGGGGTGGAGGAAATTACGTAGGCATCATCTAAAATAGTCGGTTTTACCAAAATGGAAGATTGAAATGACGGTACAGGTTGTGATGGAATCGTCGATAGAACGGGAGCTGATGTGACAATAGTTTGTAGAGGAATTTGAGAGGTCATGTTTGGGATGAACGGACCAATAATGAGCATAACATTTGACGACCAAATAGGATTTTGATACACAGATTAAGCACTAGCAATTCCTGAAACTAATTGAGCTAAGGTTGTATAACCATGTGGAAGGACAGGCCCATTGGTTTCAGGAAGTGTGTGATATGGGACTATTGCCGTAAAAGGCAAGCCTTCTAGAGGAAAGTCATATTCTTGCTCTTCATCAACATGAGGTGTGTGAGTAGCAGAAACTTTTGGATGAACTTGAGGAGAGGCTGGGATCTCACCTTCTGAATCCATGGGTGGAAACAACTAGCGAGGAGGAATTCAAGATATACGAGGAGATAACTCCAAAGGAAAACCGGGTTGATCGTAAGGATAGCAAGGACGCTAAGGAGATATCAAAATAGGATCAAAAAATGGATTCGATAGATATAAGACAAACCTCTGCGGACTCTCAGGGGTTTCTGGATCAGATTCTTGAGGTGACAAGGAATCTGAAGGTGGCAGATGAGAAGCAAGAGGTTGGATGCTTGAGACAATCCCAAGTTCAAAGCCTTAAGCTTCAAGTGACTGAGGAAGTTTCAGATGAAATCCTTGTGAAGACCCTTTAGTATCAGACAATGAAGGGGAAATTTGGAGTGAACTCAATGGTTCAGCCACAATGACATTTTCTCAAGAGCAGAAGAAGGAGAGATGATTTATTAAGGGTTGTTTAAAATTAAAATTTACGAGGATTTACTCAATAATGGGTCAAGAAGCAACTGCATGGGTTCGACATGTTATTATTGGCAGTTAATTTTATTGACACAAAGAAACAAATAAATAAAAAAGGGTAAAATCTAGGCAATAGGGTTTACCAAGTATCTATGAACCGCAATATACACCGCATCTGAAGCCAAGGACTTAACTACGACGACCAATCTCCCCAAATGTTGTGTTCAGTGTATCTCGTTTACAAGGTGTCTGACTTGGTTACTTGTGGCTAAAGGATAGCAACCTAATGGGGTCTCCCAATATATACGTGACGATATGGGGAGCACAAGCCCATGTTAGTGTTGTCTAATGGGTACCTTTCCTTAGATCTGACGATTTACTGTGTGTATCAACAACGACAGAAGTTGCATATTTCTCTCTTATACTTTACTTGTTTTACATATATTTATCTAGAAGTTTAAGTGCTTTCAAATATTATAAGTTGTAGTGGTAAATTTTATATGCGTTCATAGTGAATACTACTCTTCAACCAACACATATTTCCCTTTTTCATACTATAAAATGCATAGATATATTGTGGTCTGGAGTCTTTTGGTGATTTGCAACATAAATCATATTCAATCCCTTGTGATTTAAAATATTGTGTTCATCTATAATTGTAGCAAGATCTGAAATTTGATGTTGAATGGAAACCTGAGTTGTGATGGGTCTATCTTAATTTGACTGTGACTTTTGTAGTGTTATATCCAAATACTTTTATGAGTACCCTTTTCCAAAATTTGGTGATGATTGCATATACTTGTAGCTAGATTCAAATTGGGTAATATCTGCTATGAAGAAATATAATTTGTTCTCGATTGCATTGAATCTATGAAGAATTGTTACAATATTATATTTCAATTTACTCCATCTTTTATGTAGGTTGGATTTGAAAGATGATTTGCAAAGCTATTGAAAATATTTTCTCAATGCTTGTAACCCTTGCAAGGTTATTTCCAGATCTATTATTGCTTGGATCATATGTATATATCATTGATTAGCTTTGAGATTCCGTGACAATAATTCAATGTGTTGTCTTATATTTTTTTGAGAGTATTTATTTCCTAAGGCTTTGAGTTTATGATTGACTTATAAAGAGATTATTATAATCATCAAATACTTAACCTATAACTCTTTAAGCAACCTCAAAACTTTTGATTGATTCAGAGTTGAAGGAGTGTTTGATGAAAGGATGAACATAAACTTGTAGCTTTTCGAAGTGTTAAAAAACAGAGTATTGATCTTACATTTCTGTGACTACAATTTTTTTATTTAGTAATCTTTTTCATGAGTTTTCATTGAGTTGCAAAGTCTTATATTGAAGGAAATTAGATTAGTTTGATTGAAAGGATATGAAACTAGTGCATAAATTTTAAAGACAATCTTGAATTTGAGTGAAGGCATTGATAGAACTTTTGCATTCGGTTAGGGAGTGATCTAGGAAAAATTAAAGCTTGTATTTTATTTTGCACAAAAGTAGTTGACCTAGTGCATGTTTCTTTTATTCGTGTGAAGGAGCTAAAGTTCAGATCCCCAATAATTAGAGTTTGTTTTATAGCTAGGATTTATTTGTCTTTCAATTATTAATTAGAGTTTTCCTTTTTAATTTCCAATAGTTAGGGCTTATTTTTCAATTGCTAATAAATAGGGTTTGCTCACAATTGTTGATAGATTGCAAGATTGGTTTTTATGGTTTTATTTCTAAAGACTTCTCTTGAGTGTGAGATTAGAACAAGGGTTAACTAATGTAGGAATCTGAAGGTATGAGCAGTTTCTGGACAAGTTAGGGTTTTGTTTTGCAGGTTGTAGCGTCTTTCTCTAGCATTACTAGTGTTTCATATCGAAGTCCACTAACCCCGGATTGAAATTAAATGTTGGTCCATTGATATACCATATACTACACCTAACAAGATAACATCAAGGGTTTGAATCGTGCCAATTCGAGGTCCTCCAAAATCATTTCTTGAGCCCATCAAAAACAAAATGGTGCATTAATGGGCATGGTATTGTACGGAATCCAAAGCCATAATAGCCATAAAATATTGCACCCAACATGGATACTCTTGCAATCTAGTTTTCTTATGCTCCTAGGTATTTGGGGATCTTTGTTACAAAATTTCCCCTGTGATAGTGATGTACAACAAACTTAATGGCAACATAGCTCTAGGTTATTGAGTGTGACCTTTAATCGTGGAGAGATGTTAGGTTACCATGGAGGAGAAAGAGTAGAGTGCACTACCAACACCTCAAATAGATGAATGTTGCGAACTCTAAATATTATTTCTTCACTAATATTCAATAATTCACAGACAAGTTTTGATTGTGTGTGATATCCCTTGGCTTAATGATCTGATTGTAAATGAATATGCATAAGTTTATTTTTGGTCAAGTATGCTACATTCAAATATAGATAAACATTTTAATTATCAGTAATTTATTATTTATGATGGTTGTTTGTAAAATTGTAATCATGTTTTATTTTATAAATAAACACAAATCTGGAAAAAGATTACTCAATACATATGGATAAAAGAGAGAAAGATTGCAATTTAATTTGGGAAAATTATTATTATCCATCAATAAGTCCTAGGCATCTAATATGGGTGATTAAATTTAATTAAGAAATTATGATATTAGTCAATTAAATGTTTCCTAGAAGAAAGGGAGTTGTCCTCAAGATTGGGAAATGGGAGCTCATTAACAAGCAGTTAACTACCTACCAATTGTTGGTGGGGTGGAGGTCATTATTAACCACAAAAAAGAGTGGTGGATGGATATATCTGGTTATTTTTACTTACTTTTGTCTCATTATTGTGAGAGCAGAATTGGGTATACTGAAGAAATGCAAGGAAGAAATAGACAAAAGAAGAATTGTAGGCCTAGTTGCTCAAGGGGACAAGCAGTTTGTTGTGTCAAGATTGGGACAAGCCAAGTAATTATCTCTTAATTTCATAGGGAAACTATTTTCAAGTCCATATGTCTAACTTTTGTAATTATTTGGTTTGATTGAAAAGGTAAAAAATGGATTTATGTGTTCTTTTTCAATAAACTAGAAATCCCATAAATGAAAATGAATTGTCGGTTAAAGATTATGTACTATAGTATTTATAATTGTTTGTTTGGAATAGTATAGACATTAAAGAAATCATGATGAAGTAGATAAATGCACACTATTCGTAAAGGTTGAAAAGAGAATTGGAAATCATATACTTGGGTATATGTATGAATGAATGAATATTTGGAATGAACTGAAGTTCAATCTAGCACAATTAGCTTGTATCATAATTATATTGTTCAACTGTGTAATAGAGTTATATTCCTTTATTTTTTTATAAATAATAAAGTACTATTAAAGTAAACTTGAATATATATATATATATATATATATATATATATATATAGTAGTTTCTCTCTATAGTAAACATAGAGTGATTTTATGTATAATAAACGTAGATCAAAAGAGACCATATAAGTGTACATATAAATATATAAAATATACAATTACAAATTCTCTAAATAAGTACAAAACTATAGCATGGAATTCTTCATTTAAAATAATTAAATGCACAATATAGTTTAATTAGTACAATATAATAAAAACTTCGATGTATGTTTTTCTAGAGTTAAACCATTATATATATATATATATATATATATATATATTAAAGGCAATTTTGTAATGATTCAAAATTAATTTTGTAACCAAGGTAAGACTCTAAATGAATAGAAAAATGTCATTATAAATGTATACAATATATAAATATATTACAATGTATCAATTTTAAGAAAAGACAATCATGGTTACCAAGAGGAAATCATCGCCATAATACAGGGGAGGCTCACAGCCTTAAAAAGGAAAATTTAGTCTCTAAAGAAAAAAGGTTAGATGCAAGGCAATAGATAATCAATAGAAAATTTCATTAAATGGAATAAGTATTAATGAGTATGTTATACGTGATGGCCAAAATAATAATAATAAAAAAAAATAATTATGAGTGTTATCAAAGAGTAATTACCTATCGGGATTAACCGGAAAAGCTCTAAATTAATATGCTACTTATATACTGAGAAAAAGACTTGTTAGATAGATAATAGGAAGCATTTAAAACATAATCAAAAGAGAAATTGTACAAAAGTTTCTTTGTACTTAATAGTATAACAACAACACACAAAGAAATTGTAATCGTATTTACAATTTTTTCTTTGTAACCATATTTACAACTTGACAATTAGGTCTTAAAAGAGAGTTCATAATTTAACATGAAATGGTCACAATTTTATAATGACGCTCATTGAAAATAAAATCCCTACTTGAATTTTAATAAACATCTACGAGAATGATCGACTATACAATCTTTGCAATCTTAAATGGTGGAAGACATAACTATAATCATCTTTATGGTTAATATAAAAAATATAACTTATCAAAAAAATAGAGCATCATGGAATTAAATACATAGTTTCAAAATTTGCACAAGAAGTTTAATTTGGAAAGAAAAGAGTGATATTATCTTTAATATAAACGGAGTTGGCAATAGGAACTAATTCATATAAATACAAAAGAAGTTGAAAAATACTTCGTTTAATGCAGAAAGACCGAACCCTAACGGAGTTTTATGAGAAATTATAGTCCAATTAAAAAAATGGAGGTTTCGACTAAAGGAGATAGACATTACCCTAACGGAGTTTTATGAGAAATTATAGTCCAATTAAAAAAATGGAGGTTTCGACTAAAGGAGATAGACATTAGAAGACCTCTTTTCATTCTAGAAGAATTAAGCGAAAAAGCAGACTATTAAAGCCCAATACGAAAAAAAAAACATTCTTGATATGGAAGTGAACCTGTTAAGTAAATCAGAATCAAGTCTTTCAACTTTGTTACCATTACATCCCCATAAAATATTAAGAGACCAAAATGGCTTTGTATAACTATTTATTTAGAGAAAGTGTAGATATAAAAGCGGTAAACCTAATCTAATACCAAAGAAAATGCCTAGATTGTCGAGAGCGATGTTTATGGACATGATAAGTTTCTCTGGAAGTTATAAACAAATAGTAAAAACCACCGGCTAAGAAATTAAAGAAGCGCTTCAGAAATTTTACCATGAAAAGAAATTCTTTGTAAACTTGAAAAAAATTGTGTCAAAGGAGTGCTAGAAATAAAGCTTAAAACACATACATTGCAGGAAGAACCCTTAAAAAGAAATTTACCTCCACCAAAATGCTTGACACGTGGAAGTGGAAGCCCATGGTAGAAGTATCAAGAGAAAATTAATACGGAGTAGAGAAGCGTAATGATGTCATTAACAATGCAATTAAACCCTAGCACCATCGTTCAATCTTAATCGTTAGATTGTTAGGTTAACCCAATGCACATAGCACTAGGGTTGAGTTCCACACATGAACGTAGAACAATCTAAAAAACCAACACTTATTTCATATGTTTCAAAATAAATATTAACATCAATATTCAAAAAAATCTATGAGAGAAAATAACATGAATGTAATTCAATAGTACCATGTTCAAAATCTATGAGAGAAAAATATCATTTATATAACCCATACCATGTTAAACTTTACCGTGTGTTGTGGTAACATTTTAAATAAACCATGGTATTTATAAGGTGAGAATTAAACAACCCTCGATGATGGTGTAATGCAATACGAGTATATAAATACCACTCATGGTCAACATTACATGGATGGACTGCGGCCCATGTTTTATAAAAACACATGACATATATTATGCCTCCCTCCATATTAAACCACATGCGTTATGCAAACAGTATCTCATAGTAACAAAAGGGTTCAAGGTTGTAAATGGCTGCAATAAGACTGGTTTGTCACTAACTGTGGTGGTTACATATGTGTGCAACTGTCACATAGCTGAATATCGAATGATCAGAGTTCATATAATGTAGTTGGGAATACAGCTTAAAATGGAAATAAGATTCAAAATCTTTTTATAAATCTAATTAGGGAAACAAAATTTAAAAAATCTTTATAAGTAGAATGAAGGAAAAAAACCAAATTCCTTATAATTAGGAATATAGCTTAATATATGTTATATGATACATTTAATAAATGTTATATGATATAGTTGGGAATAAAGTTTATTATAATTGGTAATGTTGGAAATAAAATTTAAAAAATCTTTATAAGCAAAATTAGAGAAATAAACCAAATTCTTTATAATTGGGAATATACCTTAATACATGTTATATGATATATTTAATAAATGTTATATAATATAGTTGGGAATAAAGTTTATATACAGAATTAGGGAAATAAACCAAATTTTCTATAATTGGAATAAAGCTTAATAAACCCTTACAAGCAAAATTAAGGAAATAAATTAATCTATATAATGGAAATATAGAAACCAATTTTTTTAGTATTGCCTTTAAACAAATTAGAATAAAAGTTATAGAGAATAATACAAGTAAAATGGGGACAAATATTATTAAGTTGTTTCTAGTAGTATATGCATAAAATATTAATCAATAAAACCATATAAATGTTAAAGTCACAATAAGTATGTAGAATGATTACTACTTTAAAAACCATATAAGCGTTACACTCACAATAGGTATGTAGAATGATTACCAAACTAGTTGATGATAAACTTTCCTTAAAAAAGAGAAGAATTGGGTAAAGTTAAGGGTCTTTACATAGTTGTTGTAATGAACAGAACAATAAACACTAAAGGTATTTACAACGATAACAATATGAAACTATCATTACTTCCCTGCGCACCGATTCTCTGGATTCATAAGAAATTATGAACCTCAACGAGACAATAGAAATCATAACTCACTCCATACCATGAACTCTTCATTCTCTGGATTCACAAGAAATTTTGAACCTCAACAAGAAAATATAAATTAGAAATCACTCCATACCATGTACCCCTCCGTGTTTTTAAGGACATATTTGAAGAACTAGGTGATGTTTTTTTCTAAATTCAAGCTTTTGTGATCCATATTTTGTATATTAGAAAACTTTGAGTGGAAATCACATTATATGTATTGAGTATGTGCATTTCAAACCACTGGTCCATCCCCAAAACTAAGATGAAGAAAGTGATGAAAAAAATCATTCAAACATTTAAAATATAACGTTCATAATTCACTAAAAATTAATAAACAACTATTCATGAACTAACATTTAAAAATATAGATTAAATAAATAAATAACTAATTTTTTAAAATTAATTAAATAATTAAATTAAAAATAAAAATAAGAATAAAAAAGAGTTATATTATTAAAAAAAACTAACAATCAAAATTAAATACAAATACAAATAAAAATAATATAACAAAGAAAATAAATAAAAACTAACTAAAACATTAAAACAATATATAAAAAAGCAAATAACTATAAAGTATTTTAAAAGATAAATAAAAGATACATAAATGAATAAATAAATTATCAAAATTACAAAATTCACCCCAAAAAAAAATGGATAAAAAACATAAGTATCTCTTTATTCTAATATTTTAAAAACCACTTATTAATAATGGTACCAAACCAATGGAAAACATAATAAAACATATATATATCAATTCAATGTAAAGTTGAATATAAAATTAAAATATTCAACGAGCAATGAAAACCCTAACCCTAATAAATCGAGGAAAATAGAAAATTTGGAAATTATAATATAAATAAAAACTAAATAAATAGTGTGTATCAATTCAATGTACATTTGAATACAAAATTAAAAGATTCAATGAGCAATGAAAACCATAAGAGGAAAAATTGAAATTTTGGAAATTATAATATAAATAAAAACTATAAATAAATAAATAGAGTGATTAATTGATAATAATTAATAATTAATAAAAGAATTAACAAATTTGATTTAAGAAAATTAGGGAGGTGTAAACAAAATGAAAGAGGGAAAAAAATAAAAATAAAAATCTTATGCTCTTAAGAAAAAAGGGTAGGGATCCAACAACTATTGATTTTCTATCCATTGTCTCTATTAAGGATATTAGGCCTCCTTTCAATCTCTATGGCTTCCCTAAACTTTTGGTGATGGAAATGATTAATCCATGCAATGACATGGGTCTTTTCAATATAGATGTGGTGTTTTGTCTTTTTTGCACGTTCTACAAATGCTGGGGAGCTAGTCCTACCATTTTTGGTGTTAGTTACGTGCTCATAAATCATTTGATTAATTGAGCGGCCAATTTCACCAATGTAGGAGGTCCTACAAGAACTAGGTGATGGGTATCATGAATAATTTGATTTCCTCTTAAATTTATCATCCCATGTGCATCAAGTTCTCGGTGATGTAGCTATTAGATGATTTCATCACATTTGAGATTTTGATGATGATAAAATTAGCATCCCATGTGCATCAAGTTCTCAGTGATGTAGCTATTAGATGATTTCATCATATTTGACATTTTGATGAGGATAAATTTTTCAAAATCAAATGAAAGAGGTGAATAAACTGATGTTAAAATAATTTATAGAAAGGGTGTGGAAGTAACATTCAGCATGGATGGTTGTCTGACTAGTTTGGAAGTTGTGGACCTAGGGAATGATCCCTTATTGGTTGTGGAAGACATAAGAGTGGTTTGTTAGCGAGGTTATGCAATAGCTTGTGGATGTTGTTTAGTAAGAGATCTGTGATTCAAACTCGAGAATCCAACTTACCAACTACATGTTTATGAAGGTTAACAAACAAATTGGAGTTCGCTCTATGTGATTTTAAAAATGATTTGAGAAGCTAATGAACAATTTTCCAAACAAAACGATTAATGATAAGTACTTGGGAGGGCATTGGAGATTTAACTCGTACTTGTCGTGTGTATATTGAATGGTGTTTCTCATTATTAAATGTAATTCTTGTATGAGTTGTGGTTGTTAATTAGTTGAATTTGAGAGATTTAGTCCAAATAAAATAGTTCCTAATTTAGTGTTTGTTTTCTCAACTGATTGATTGTATAATTAAGATAGTATTTCTATTTTAAACCAATAATTAATTGAAATATATATATATATATATATATAGATATATAGATATATATATATATAACCTACTAAGGAAAATCTCTAGGGTGACACTCAACATCAATATCTATAAACCACATGTGCTATATCTGAGTGGATATTCCTCCCAGACTACAACAGATAGTATATTTCCATGAATCCACCATGTTGTTGACCTCTTAGAGAGACCCCAGAGCATCTAGTGATTTGATTGCGTTTAAAATGGAAAGCTCTCGGGCGGTGCAAGAAGCCACCTTGTGTTATGCAGACTATGTTGAAGTTTCAACACATTTTATACTAAATTAACATTGTACACCAACTTTATTTGTCTCTCTTGAACACATTTTGACTGTAAGTTTAACACATTCTGGAGTGGTCGCCCAAAATTACTTGGACCAAATCTCACCTCCAAATTTCTTTTCCCAGTAGTGATCTCCTCCTCATCAGTTAAAACGATTCCAGCCTGAAGTAAGTGTGAATGGAAAGATTCCCACTCAAATGAAAAATCAAATCTAACTTTTCAGCACTCCTCCAATGTCTGGAAGGGAAACTATCAAGCAATGGGATCTCAATGTGCTCCAGAGTAAATAAGCCTCTATTATTAAGATGCTGGATAATTGGGAGGGAAAGGTAATATAAAATCTTCAAATATAGTCTTTATTTGAAATTATGTCTTTACATTGCTCTCTATTTAAGCATTTGTCTCTTCATCAAGTCATGATGATGAACCGCACTTGTTGATTCGAAACACGTTGGTCAAAAATTTCTTTTATATGATTTCTACCAAAAAAAACTTTACTTAATCTTAAAACATATTATTACAAAATATTTAAAAACTTAAAACTCACTTGTAAATTATCTTTCTAAATTTAAACCATTTACAAATTTAAAACCTAAAATCTATGTATTCAACTGGCTTACATAACCAATCTAAACCTAAACTCAAGTTATATAAATATCTTAAAGTCTAGGGAAGTATTAATTATATATAACTTCAATAATAATAGATATTAGTTTTTTATTAATGGTGTAAAAAAGAGTTTTAATGATTGAAAGATATTGTGGAGGTAAGGTTAAATTTGAGTCATTTTATTCCCGCGAAAACTTAAATTTCATAGTGAAAACTAATAATTTATCCAATTAATAATTACACAATAATATATAATTAATATTTTATTTTTTTAAATAGTGTATAATTAGTATTTTATTTTTTATTTAAAAATAATAATTATATTAAAAAAACTATGTAAAATTATGATTATTTAAAAAAAAACAAAAAATATATTTTCACGATCTGTTTATATATATATATATCGAGACTGGTATTTCCTTTCCTCGGAAGAACACCATTGAGAATTCAGTGCATCTCATCATCTCAACCATTCTCAATAATTTCTTTCATTTCATAAAAATTCCAATTCATTTCTTATCTCAGTGTTTAATACATCTCGTCTCTTTCTTTCTTTCACACGGAAGAATCCCCTTAACCATACATTTTCCAACAGCAGACCCACACATTCTCGCTTTTCTATGTCTTCTTTTGCAGCAAACGGGTATCCTCGACGATGGTGAGCAACCAAGACAAGATTGTTATTTTCATCACTATTAAATTTATTTTTATTATTGTATTTACTTGCATATATCTTAATTCTAAAATTTTGAAAGTGGAGTGGATCAAAATTTTCAAAATGCAAAAATATAAAATTTATAAAAAAATTGTAGCTCCAAAAATTTGATGCCACTAACCATAGATTTTGAGTTTATATATATATATATATATATATATAAAATTAATTTAATGTTTCTAATTTTTTTTTATTATAGATTTTGAGTTTATATACACATATATAAATAATATGTGGTTTAATAACAGTAATATGTCTCTAAAAATCTGTAAATATTTATTTATGTTGGTTGGTAATTTTTTGGTTGTAGGTTTTGTGAAGCCAAATATGTATATAGATATATACAAATGTTTGTTTACTTTATTATAATCTAAGTAATACTCAAATATGTATATAGAAATATATATAAATGCTTGTTAACTTATTAAAATCTAAGTAATATAATGGTAAAAGTCACATGAGAAGCAATGCAAAAGAAACTCACATTTTCATTGGTTGGAGACACTTATGGGTAAGGCTGTTACTTGCCCAAACTGCTCTTGAGAGAAAATTCTTGAAAGAGTGGGAAGCCAATAGGGTAAGATGAACCTGAGGCTACTAGAGAAGGGTTGCTGGATTGAAGGGTGTAGTAAGGACTTTGTTATCAAGGGTTTAGTAAGGACTTTGTTATCCAGAGAAATTCTTGGACTTTGTTATCAAGAGAAATTCTTGCGTTGTTTTAGTCATTGGAATCCTTTATAAAGCTTTTGTGCTCAGTGTGAGAATTTCAGACTAGGTCTCGTTAGGACCAAATAATCTTGGAAGATACACTGTGCAGGTCTTTGTTCTAACCAAACCAGAATGTGAAGTCGGCTAAGTGGGAGAAGCAATGACGGTCTCAAAGGTTGAGAAGAGCATTATCTTCCGTGTGAGTTGGTGGTTCAGGTTCAGCAAGGAAACAAAGGAAGAGGAACATATAAGTATTATGGGGTCTATTTTCTTGTTGAAGTGATGGAGTAGCATTATGAGCATCTATTTAATATGGAAGGACTATGTAAATTATTCCATGAGAAACTAGTTATAGTTATAATGTCACTAGCATGTGTGTTGAAAACGAATTATAAAATGACTAGCTTGTGTGTTGAAAAGTGTTGATTTTAATGCTTATTAGTCAGACTTGAAATATTCTAATAGAATAATTAATATATGATCTTATTTAAGTATGGAACTAGAGTTAGTTCCTGGGCCAAGTCAACCAAATTAACAACCCTAGATTAGTCCCTAAGTTTCTAGAGGTAAACTTTTTGGAGAAAATTATAATGGAACCATGTACACAAACTTTTATATATATATATATAAAACTTTATATCCCTATAACAGTACTCGATTAGTCCCTAGAACCAAGTCGGGCATCCAGTAACTCGTGACAATCTCGACTTTCTCTACAGGAATTAATAAATAATATATATAATGTCAAGGAAAGCCACGAGTGGAAAATTTGTAGCATCAACCCGAAAAAGCTCATGAAAATACAACAAATATTGTAGTAGTTGCTTTTGTAAGAAATTCGTAAGAATATATATATATATATATATATATATATATATATATATATATATCTATATATATGTGGAAGAGGAAGAAACTCAAAATTTTGTTACTCAATTCAAACTTGCGATAGTAAGGAAATTGTTCTAAGCATCACGAATAATAAATAGGTTTTGTATTTTAGCATCAACAAAACTATTTAAACACCAATTCCATCAAGAAATCAAGACATCCCATAACTCATTCATAATAAAAGAAAAAAAATCCATTTCCTTTCCAAACGTTTAGCTATGGAAAAGGTTGAGAGTTTTAATAGTAAACCCTCAAGTATTTTAGTTATTTTTACAAACTATTTATGGTATCTCATTAATCCCTAGCAATAAATAAATTCACATCAAAGATAATAATTTCTGGGTGTCAAGGGTTGTAAACCCCCTACAATCCTCCACTCCCACTCTAAAACCTAAGCATTAATTAGAAAAGTAACAGAAAATAACAACGAGGGAGTCCTGATTAGCCTTGAGGGAACAATCATTTGCACCTAAAATAAAAGGGGTGAGAGTCAGACGCACGAAAGTTAGTTGACAAATTCTCTAGAGGATCCACACCCAAAATAACTTTCAAAACTGCAATCTCACATGCAAGAAAGAAATGGAATGAACAGTCAAAACCATGGAAAACTTGTGTAGAGGGACTTAGAAGTAAAAGAGAAGAGGTAAAAAAATTACCTGAGAAAGAGGAACCTTTAATTCCTCCAAGGATCACACATTTTTGTAACTATTGGGTCTCAAAAGTTTTTTTTTTTTTTTTTTTAACCTGTGATAGAAAAGTAAAATAACGAGAGTAGTTCAAGCCTTACCTATGGTTGGATTAACCTATAGTAATTCCTTAAAGAGTATTAATATTCAAACAAAGCTGATAATTGGGACGAGAACATGAGAACTCCTAGCATGCCTACAAATAACCTAAAACCCATCAAAATAACAAAAACTAACCAGAGTATTGCTAGAAAGTAACTAGAATCATGCAACAATATTAACAAATCACCTTGTGGGCAAGAGAAGAGAAAGGATTAGAAGCATAGGAACATAATGACCAGCAAGGAAATTGCAGAGCTCTCCACCGAGGAATCATCGAGAAAATGGTCCCCTCGAGACGTCCATAGAGGGACTCGTTATCTCTAACCACCCCTTCCCATATGAGTTGTTGATGCAAAACCTAGCTAATTTGAACCATAGATCAAACAATGCACTCATTCCATTAGTCTACCACTTGGAAAAGAATTGTTAAGTATCGAGAGGGTTCAGAAGTCCACCTAGTTATCAAATTCTTATATGAAAATAACTTGTAGATATGTCGTCACATGAAATAATAGCCTAAGCATATAAAAATATATTTACATGAATGATGTCCAAATGCATGCCAAGGTTAACCTTTAGGGTCATAAATATAAGCCACTTAATGCGACTAAGAATCATTGCTCAATTATATTCTATGAGTTATTAGATAAGCTTCGCAAAGGACTAGACTTGAGTTTATTCATTGCATAAATTATTATGGTGATAATATATATATATATATATATATATATATATATATATATATATATATATATATATATATATATATATATATATATATATATATATATATATATATATATATATATATATATATAGATATATATATATATTTAGGTTTGTTGTTATAGGTGGTATTAGAGCCAAGGTGATTGTATTGTTGCCTAAATTGGGGGACCATGATGTTAACAAAATTTTGTTTCTATTTCACAAAGAAAAAGAGAAATGAGGAGAGGAAATGGCAAGATGCCTATAACAACTATTGGAGTTCCTATTAGTCCCATATCAATACCAGTACAAGTGGTAAACCCAGAAATGTGGGTTTAATTAGGAGAAGAACCTCTTCTATGACCATGCTAATGGAGAATATGCAATAGTTGCAGACAGAGGTGGAAAAAATGAGAGTTGATAATGAATATTTGATGAGAGACCAAGAAAGAATCATTAGAAGTTTAGCTAAACAACATAATTAGAGTAATTTAGCCACAACTTCTAACAACAGTGTTGGCATTATGGTACATGTGTTGTCCTTGATGGCAACCCACACACAGGTCAGTTCAAAACTGATAAAGGGAAACTCAAGAATGATTTAAGTTGTATTAAGTTGTATACATTGTTTCACATAGTCCAAGTAGCATATACAAGAGGGTTCATGGAACAAAAGGAGTGTACACGTATGCACGCACTTTCACAGAAGGAACAACACATATGGGATGGAAAATTAAGGTTAAAGAATACCAGGGGTCCATACCATGGTATTAGCCCACAATATTGAGTGGAGTAATAGTTACTTGATCCTGTCTAAGAATACCACAAGATCTCAGTGTTGTTTTGGTCTGAGGTATTTAAAAAGACTCTAACTATATAAGGAGGAGAAGATTAAAGGGCTAAGTCTGCAAGTGAATGGATTTTTCATGAATACTTCTATTTGAAGTATATTTTTGGTTGTAAGGGCTATGGTTATGATATAGATCTGAAATATCTTGTGCACCCTTGAATACAATATTGGATCAGGATCATGAGACCTTAAATAACTTATCAATGTATGATCTGATAATGGATGGTAATGGATAGTATAGATCTGATTGCTTATCCATGTTTTATCTTTTATATGCTATGATCTAGGTATATCTAAAGTTTGGAATCCCTGCAAAGTTATAAGTTATTATCTACAGATCTATACATCGGTTTTCCTTGCTGAAGGCGCATATACATGCTAGTTCGACACTTTTAAGTAGCGTATACATTTTGACATATGATTTTTGAAGTTGCAATTGGTTTTGGTTGTTGATACAGAGTTCTAAGTTCATCTCTATGTTCTAGCGAGAGTGATCTGATTGTTCAGATTGATTGATTGTGATTTGCTTCAAAGTTGATGGGTTTTAGTGATTGGTTGTATTGAAGCAGTGAATGATTTTGAGCTTCAATGTTACTGACGGGTCCAGTATGAAAATTTTATGAAACGTGGCCTACAAATTATGTTGTTGTGTACCAGGAGTATCCAATTTGAAAATTTATGAAACGTGGTCCCTGGAGGAAGAGTGGAGGTAGTAGCCTTCTGTAGGTCAGTGCCTACGTACCGGTAAACATATAAGCTAATACAAGAGCTAGGGGCTTGGAGCTCCCTTCCAGTATTAGCTGGAGAATGAGTGAATGTGGTAGCCTTTTGTAGGTCAATGCCTACGTATTTGTAAACATATCATCTAGTACAAGAGCCAAGGGGTTGTAGCTCCCTTCCAGTAGAAGTTTGAGAATGAGAGAAGGTTGTAGCCTTCTGTTGGTGGGTGCCTACATACTGGTATGTGTCTGCACAAGTACAAGATTGTAAACAATTTTTCTTTATATTAAAAGAAGCCAAAGACGACAACAACAGGTGGTTTTTCTCCTGCATTGGGTTTCCACCTTAAATCTTGGTGTTCATGTGTTGTACTTATATGTGTTGATTTATTCTATCTTTACTACATTTGTTTACTGTCTAGTAAAAGCATCACACTCTGGTTTAAGATCAAGAGACAATGAATTGATTGTTTTATAAGTTTATTATCTATACACTAGTTTCATTCATTGTCTATACACTAGTTTCATTCATTGTAGTCATGGATATACACTAGTTGGCTTCTGTAAAATAGAGTATATAATTTGAAAAATAAAAATTTAAAATACCAATTCACCCCCCCTAAATATTTTTCCCAACATTTGGTATCAGAGCAGGTCCTTCAGAAGAAGATTGATCGCTTTAAGGAGGATCTGTTAAGATGAGAAATCAAGGTGGAATGGCATCTATCAGACCACCAATCTTCAAGGAAGATAATTTAGTATATTGGAAGACAAGAACTAGAGCCTATATTCAATCACTTGGAGCTGATGTTTGGGAAATTGTGGAAAGAGGATACCAATATCTAGCAGCATTACCCACGGATCCAGCAAAAAAGAAATCATATGAAACTAATGCCAAAGACATCAATGCTTTATTGTGAAGTCTATCATAATTGAAATTTGTCAAATTCATGCAGTTCAACATAGCTAAAGAAATATGGGATAGAATCATTCAGACCTACGAAGGAGACTCCCAGGTAAAACATGCTAAACTCCAAACTCTCATAATTCAGTATGAAACTCTCAAGATGCATAGTGATGAAAGTATTACTAGTTATTTCTTACAAGTAGATGAGATTGTAAATCATATGAGGAATCTGGGTGAAGAAATAAAGGAGGCTACTATAGTTGAGAAGATTTTGAGATCTGTATCTTCTAAATTTGAGTCAAAATTATCTACCATTGAAGAAAGGCAGGATCTACAATCTGTTACTATTGTTCAACTTCATGGAATTTTAACTGCCTTTGAAATGAGGAAAGGAGGACCATTAGAAATCAAAGAAGTCGCTTTCAAAGATTCTGCAAAAGGAAAAGAAAAAGAAGATCTCAAAGAATCAAGAAATATATGACAAGAAGATGAGGTAAACTTTGTGAAGAAACTTCAACGGGTTTCCAGAAGATTCAAAGGTAAGCTTCCCTTTAAATCTTTCTCTTGTGGAAGAGTCGGTCATTATGCTACTAAATGTACACATAAATACAAACATGACAAAGGAAATATTTATGTAGAAGGTAATAGAAGAAGTTATTATACTCATGAAGATACTGATGGCCTGTCTAATAGTGATGAAGATAAGCAAGATTTTAAACTTCTCATGGCATATGAAAATGATACATTAGAACAAGAAGATTTTCTTAAAGAAATCACTCAACTCAAAATATGTTTGGAAGAAAATGATATATTCATAGAAATGGTGACACATCAACTCGTTGAAAAGGACAAGCACAATGAAAAATTAGAGTGTGAAGTAGTAAGTCTAAGAAAAGAACTTGAGAAGACAAAAACTCTGAATCTCAGATTTGCTAAAGGACTAGAAACCTTAGATGAAATCATCAAAGTTCATCATTCTCCACTTATAAAGATTGGTCTTGGTTTTCATGAAACTATTAAAGGTGAATCTCGCTCACAAACTGAGGTAAGGAATTATAATGCAAAATATGAAATTCTCAACAAGGAGGTAAGAGGTCAACCCCATCAACAACCAAGGAAAGAAAGTCTTCAAAGAAAATCATTTACTCCTAACTATAGAAGTGATAATCGATTCATTCCTTTGATAAATAATGTTGAATGTTATATATGTCATAATTTTGGACATGTTGCAGCCAGGTGCAGAAGTAGAATGTTTCAAGCTAATAACTGTGACATAGAAAGATCTCTAGCTTCCAGGTACTTTAAGGGATATTATTTTTCTTGCAATATGTTTGGTCACAAAGCCATTGATTGCTATAGAAGGAATATGAAACATATAAGATGTTATGCTTGTAACAAGTTTGGGCATGTAGCAAAAGAATACAGGAACAAGTCTATGGATCACTGTAGATAATATGGTAAGCAATAAAATAACAAGATTTATATTAGAAAAATATGAATCCACCAAGAATCAACAAAAGGAAGATAAGACAAGGTGTGATCTTGCTCTCTGCTCATTCAAAGATGAAGATGATAGTGGATGTGCTTATCACACGACTGGAGACAAGAATAAAATGGAGCCTCTAATGAAGAACCATCATGGCAATGATGTTCTAGCTAAGTATATAGATAGAATAGACTTAGGGGGAGCTAAAAGTGTGAAACTTCAGTATTCCAATTCTCATACTAAGTTATTATGAAGACAGTGTAGAGTCTCCAAAATGCATTTTAAATATCATCCACTTTCACCTTTATTGCCACCATTTCACTCACATGTCGCAACTCCATGACCATATAACCTTTCATTAGCCTCCATTTTCATAATTATATGTCTTCCATTTGTATTTTCCAAAAGTTAATGATTTCTAGCATTATAAGTGAATTAAATGGCTAAAACTTAGAAAAATGGCATATACTTGCTAATATTTAAAAGTGGCTTGAGTTTCATGACATATGTAGGTCATTTGGAAGCTTCCCAAGCACCCTTATGTGGCCTCCAATGCTCAAATTCGAATTCTCTTCAAGATATGGAAGAAGATTTGGATAAAGGTCAAAGATGATATGTGTCTCATAATTACCTATTTAAGTTGTAACTCTATGAGATTTTCTAGGGATCTAGGAAGAGAATAATGGACCTCCATTAATGAGGTAGCTTCTTATGTTTTTGTATAAATAGGAGAGCCTCCTCCTTTCAAAGGCATGCGAAAATTTGGGGAAATGCTCATGTTTTGAATATAGAATTTGGATTTGGCACCATGCTCATGAGCAATGTTCCCTTTGATTTGGTTATGCTTGTATTTGGAGCCTCTCAACTTTCCATCCCTCATGCTTTTGGATTGGCCACCTATAATGTGTGAGATTTATTGTTTTTCATAGATTAAGATTTATTTATTTCATATCTTTTCCTGTGTGAGAGGTTAAGAGTGATTGTTTTTATTTGCTTTCATATCTAGAGGTTAAAAGCGATTGTTTTATTTCCTTTCATTTCATATCATGTGGTTTTGATTATTCATTTCATAGGATCCCGATTTGATAATGCACACATGATCCCTTAGAGTAAATTTCATTTCATGCAATTTCATTTTTGCTAGTGTGGTAGATCAAGATTTCAATTCCTGCAAGTGTGGTAGATCAAGATTTCAGTTCATGTAAGTGTGATAGATTAAGGTTTCAATTCCACACACTGTACTATAATTTATTTTGAATTGATTTTTGAATTAGAATAGGTGAATTTGGTTTGTCGTTATTTGGTTTCGTAATTAGATTGATATAAATTGGAAGTTAATTTCTAGCATATACAGTGCACGCATGCTTCACAAGTTTTACGAAACCCCTAGGTTGACAATTAAATGATAGGTAATTAATTTTCCTCAATAGACAGGTCACGTATATATGCAAGTTAGAAATTGCACAGTCATGTATATGTTGGTTTAATGAAGAAGCAATGGGATAGACTCAAGAAAAGGGGTCTGATATGGTTCGGTCTATTATCAACTATCTTTTTTGTTCTGATTGGTGATGATTACAGTCTATTTACGACATGTAGAAGTGATTTTGGCCTTCATAAGTTTTTGATGACTTGATGAATAATTGGTTGATGATGATGCCTTAATGATTCTTACTGACATATACAATGATAAGATATGATAGTGAACAGTTGGCACAGGTTCAGGGGGAGCATATGCTATGCTTCTAAATAATGCATTGTTGGCATTATGTTTTTCTTTAGAAGACCTTGGTACATAATGTTGCTTATGTTGCTAAAATGATGCATCATACTATGTTGTAGACATAGGTGGCCTGTGATGAAATCTCAGATGATACTTATATTTCTTGAGCCACATAGTTGTTTTGATTTGGATGACTCTTTTGATGATTTACATATATAGGCTTTTTCTCTTGTTGTTGCTGATGGATGCTTATGGTGTAGATCATATATGATGTAATTTGTAACCCCACTATGCATTGGAAGCTTTATGTATTAATTTTCATATTCATGTATGAACATTTGAGATTATGTCGTATATGTATCCCCACTTGATTGGGTGATTGATGTATTGTTACCGGGAAATCTAGTGTCTATGCAGAACTGCTAGTCCCACTAAGGGTGGTAGCAACTTTAGAAACAAACAAAGTAAAGCTACTTTGGTATTCCTTTATGACAAATAGATAAGAGAGGAATGAAGACAACAACCTTAATCTTGCGCTTGGTTCCTCACTTGATTCCTCTCCCTTCTGATAGATCCTCGCCGCATGCTTCCTCATCAACCCAGCTTCAAAGAGCACCTGTGGAATCAAAGCAGCACAATACTATGCGAGAACAGAGATCTACCAACATAAACAATATAAGATCAGATGTATATTGACCACACATAAACATATATCATAAAATATGCAAGAATATGGAGGAAAACTTGAATAGATTTATTGATATCAAGAAAAAAGCAGGGGAGGATTACAACCAATTGTTCTGACCCAGTGTCATCCTCTCAGCAAGAAGCCATTCTTCACCTCATGAAAAACCTATATCACCCAACACTATGATGTTGCAGCAAGAAACCAACAGCACTTCCTTACAAGATACAAAATTCCAGCCTCTGGATCTCTGGGATGAGGGATCCATATATAGATGTTTGCAAGGGGGGTGAGTCAGCTTCTAGGGTTTTATTAGTGTCCTCTGTCTGATAGTTCTTGATTCCACTTGGAGAATGATAATATCTTACTCATCCCTGGGTGAATTCAGGGAGGCAAGTGTCACGGAGAAGTTTCTGGAAGATTCCATGATTTTCCAACTCGCACACTGCCTCTGCCATTATTCTCGCCCATTGTACCCCATAGAATGGATTTTCAACATGCATCGCACCCTCTATGTGTATTTAGGTGGGATGCAGTGCACTTTTTCCATGGAGCAGGTGAGATGGTCCAGTTTTGACCAGTTCTGAGTAGTTTTTCATGGAGAACTTCTGGGAGATGATGTGATCAGCTGACCTTGTTCTTTTAGGGGTTGGAACAACACTTTTAGGGACTTAGGAGCCCTTGGTTTATGGACATTTAGGATTGGGGTTGCAGTGCCCAAAAATATCTATAATAGTTGCCCCCTAAAGCATGAGGTCGTTAATTAATTTTTTGATGTCGGGTGAAATGCTTTATCATGAGGATCCAAAATTTTTCGAGCTGGAAGGCGACCTGTAATAAGATACAATAAAATACATTATCTTAATAATATTTTTCATTTCCTGGCTGAGTCGGGCATTCCCATGCTCAGTTTTATAAATCCATTTTCATGTACATAGGACAGAGAGTCGTCTGAGTGCAAACTGATGATCTTGGTAGAGCCATCATCCCTTAGGTTGGATGATTATCTCTGTAGCAATGATGTACATTGGATGTCTTTATTTTCTTGAATATATCTCGCAGCCCGGATGGATGAAACTAGATCCGGGGTCTTCAATCTCGTTCGATCTTCACTCGAAGTACAAGTCAATCCATGTGAGAGGTGTTCTGGAGTCGAACATGGAAAGACATTGCCTGATTACCAGCCAATGATGTAAGCTGTTAACAGGCACGAGAGGAATCACCAATAATGATGATGACCCTCAAGGTACTGCAGTACAATTCACATGGTGTGAAAGAGGGACTTGGCGTCGAACACCATGCAAAATCTTTCGGTCGAAGGCTAGTGATGTAAACCTGTCACCGGAAGTGAGAAACTTGCCATTGAGGTATGCAAGCTTCAAAGTACTGGAAGGGTTGTTCCTAAATCGACTTCTTGGATAATGAGCTGATGTTGACAAGAAGTGATCCGTCACAGGAGGGCCTTAATGAATCCCACATCTATGACATGGAACAGAGCAAATGATTTTAATGGAGGTGAAAACGATCTAAGGATACAAGGTTCAGGGTGGCGGTCATGAAAAGATGGAGAGTGAATGTATTGCAGTGGATGAGACACAGGTGAATCCTCTGAGCGACTTCTCTTGAACATACCGGTGACACTGACATGATGGATTGGTAGCGTTAACCCCAAATGTGGATGGTGTGATGGACCAATGGTGATGTGACCGGTGAACGGAACAACCCAACCCGACTCGGATGCGGAGTGAAAGTGTCATGTTCAAGAGCGACTTGCTACCAACAAAGTTTTTTCAAGTTTTCTTCCCAATTTTCCCCAGTCATTGCTGACTGGTACCTCTTTATTTTTGTCAAGCTTGAGGAGGATAGAATATGCTTGTTTGATAATCTGCCCTTCGGGCGAACCCATCGCTATGTTTTAACGAGCCTAGCGATAGTGAAACTCGGTCTTGTCTGTGAGGACAAGTTTGTCGCTATTAGGTTTTAACGAGTTTAACGACAAAGACAACTCAGTCCTTTTCAATTTTAGAGAGTTTGAAAGGGACGTAAAGGAAACTCCAATTGTTCTTTTTTCTTCATATAATCCCTTAGGTCCGAAAAAGTATAAAACAATACAAAAGGGATGAATTTTTGGTAATTTTAATGAGCTGAATAAGACAAGTGCTTGATCTTTTTGTGTAATAATCCCTTGGGTCCAAAAAGATTAAAATCTAAAGGAGGGTTAGCACTTCCGGTTGCTTTAACGAGCTGGAGAGGCCAATTTCTTGGCAATCTTTTCATTTTTTACGAGTCATATGAAAAGAGCTTAAAGGAGACTCATTTTTTGAGGAACGAGTGATAATTTCGGATAACAACTGATTCCAGGTAAGGTTTGGAATTTTCCAATCATGGCAGTGTCACAAGGATGGCTAACTCTATCACTTTTCGCAGTTGTTCCTCAAAAGGGTAAACAATCAAATGGAGGTGAATGATCGGCCAATATAGAGTGGAGGTGATCCGGATCTTGGGAGGAGGCCCCCAAGATCTAAAAGATTGAAATGGATCTTGGGGGGAGAGACCCCCAAGATCTGAAAACTTGCATTGCCAGAAGAAAAATAGGAGAATGCCCCATAAACAAAACCACAAAGAAACTTTTTATTAAAACTGATAATAACTGTAAAGGCTACATTGTGGCGGACAATCTGTCCTTTTACAAAATGTGGCTTGTTACTTATAGTATTTTTAAGTTACAATACCACAGGTCAATTCCATGGGTGAATGAATACCATGGGTGGATTTTAAAATACCACGGGTGGATGCCATTTACAATACCATGGGTAAATTCCATGGGTCGATGAATAATATGGGTGGATGAGTACCATGGGTGGATTTTACAATACCACGGGCGGATGCCATTTACAATACCATGGGTAAATTCCATGGGTCGATGAATAATATGGGTGGATGAGTACTATGGGTTGATGCCATTTTCCATTCGTATCATTCCTCCCTCCTTAAGAAGCAATGGTCCCCATTGCGTAAAGTTCCCTCCTGCGAAGCCTTTGTGGAATATGAAGAGCCACTGAAGATAAGGGTTTTATGTGGTTAACCCAAAACCCTGATAAACGAAGATCCGAGGATAGAGATACCCTGTAATGCTTGTGACCAACTGTGATTTTGATAGTGTGCGGCCTAGCAAATGGACTTCGATGACAAGGATTTTATGTGGTTGACCCATAACCATGATGTTGGTTGCTGAGGAAATAGCAGGTGCCTACATAGCCTGGGGTGGGAGGGCACGTCTCCAAATAACCCAAGCCGAATGCTGCTATGTTGAAACTAATGAATTTGAAGCAGGTGCCTACTAAAGTGGGGTGGGAGGGCATGTCTCCAATGGAAACCCACTCTGAATGCTGCTCCAAAGTTAAAATGGACATAACTCGGCCAATATAACTCAGAATATTTATTATAACCTGTTTTTAGAAGCAGAAGGATCATTTTGCATCTTCCCATGAGTTGGAAATCCCTATCTGGACACTCTAAGATCTCAGATTCACGCTGCAACAGTTCCGCCGTCACAAAAATTCTGATAAAATAGCTGATTTTAAATCAGCGATATCTCCCACATTCGAACTCCGATTCGACCCATTTTTTTTTGAAATTGGGTGATTTTTCGAGAGGAATCCAGATCTGGTATTTATTTTTGTAAATTTTGTACCAAATGTTTCAGATCTGATCTGAAAAGTCGCCGCCCAAAAAAAATTCCTGCAAAAAAATGAAAAAAGAAAAATTCTTCCTGCTTGACCCAAGAAAGTGCTCTGTGGAGGTTGTCGCACGTGCCTAAAGTTTGTTGAATATCGCTGCAAAATTTGAAACTGAAATATGCATCAAACCCTTATTCCCATGGAATCAAACCTGCTCTGATACCACTGATCTGGATCTTGGGAGGAGACCCCCAAGATCTAAAAGATTGAAATGGATCTTGGGGGGAGAGACCCCCAAGATCTGAAAACTTGCATTGCCAGAAGAAAAATAGGAGAATGCCCCATAAAAAAAACCACAAAGAAACTTTTTATTAAAACCGATAATAACTGTAAAGGCTACATTGTGGCGGACAATCTGTCCTTTTACAAAATGTGACTTGTTACTTATAGTATTTTTCAGTTACAATACCACGGGTCAATTCCATGGGTGAATGAATACCATGGGTGGATTTTACAATACCACGGGTGGATTTTACAATACCACGGGTGGATTTTACAATACCACGGGCGGATGCCATTTACAATACCATGGGTAAATTCCATGGGTCGATGAATAATATGGGTGGATGAGTACCATGGGTGGATTTTACAATACCACGGGCAGATGCCATTTACAATACCATGGGTAAATTCCATGGGTTGATGAATAATATGGGTGGATGAGTACCATGGGTTGATGCCATTTTCCATTCGTATCAGGAGGTGATGATGAGAACACGACCAAGGCTTCAAAGGTTGATGATAAGGGATTCATGATGGTTATTTACTGGAAGTTGGTTCATTTTTTAATGAGCTTAAACTCTGGGGGAAACATTTGCTCATTGCTTATCTTTATTTTTTAACGAGCTTTAATTCTGCATTAAAACTGCTTGATCCAGTCATATAATAAGGATGTCTCATCTAAGATGCCATTTTTATGGAGCTTGCACCTTACAAAGCTTTGCTCCGGATCCTTTCTTTATGCAAGTTAGGAGACGACCAATCCTAAGAGTTTAAAGGGTTAGAGGACCTATAAATTTAAAAAATAAATGGTCGCTCTTCGCTCGCATGCCAAAAGGTTTGCATGCCCCCAGGTGTTAGCTACCTATACCAATAGGTTTCATATTTCATGATTGGCTATGAAAGGACCAAATATGCTCTGCTTTGATGACTCAAAGATCACATATTTCCAAGAGAATCCAATCTATGCTTATAGCTTGGTATGGACTTAAAATTTTGATGGATGGTCCAACAGTCTAATCTGGATCATTCCATGGTTTAAATTTGCAGTTGTAGATTAGAGAAGAAAGTTTGTCCAAACTGTTTAATCTTGGCAGACAAGTAGTCCAGGTAGAGAAGAAAAGGCTCCCAACAGCTTAATCTGGGACCTTGGAAGAAATAAGGGTAGAAGTAGATAGAAAAAACAAAAGAAAACGCCAAAGAAAAGAAAAGGCAAGTAAGGGTCTGCAAGTCCAAAATGCACCCTCCAAGAAGAAATAAAAAATGCTAGGCAAGTAGCTGGGTAAGCAGTTGGGGTTGCAGAAAGATTATCTTCATCATTGCAGATGTGTTAACTGTGTTTACCAAAGCAAAGTCAATCAATTGACAAGGTGTTCATCTTCATGAAGTTGCAGCAGGGAGCATGACTAACCTCCCTCCTTCCCCCTTCCATTTCATTACTAACATCCCCTCATCAGCTGAGATTCATGGAAGAAGATCATGGTTTCATGGTGGTTCTTGTTCATTCAAAAGCCACATTTCTTGTGTAAAAATCTTTTCATTTTGATCTACTCTTTAAACCAAGTGTTTCACAAAAAAACTCAGTGTTTTCTCCCTTTATTCACCCCCCATCCATATTAACTCTAACTTTACTATATAAATCCCTATATCACCTTTCCCTTACTAATATTAAACACCATGGTGTATAAACCCCAAATTTTGTATAAATACCCCTCCCCTTGGCATTATAGCCAATAAGTCCTATGTCAGGGATCAAAGTGACATCTGGCCACTTGGATGAACCTATACCTCATCTTCCCCCCTTGCTTCAAGTCATTCCACTCATTAAACCATTATTTGCACAGAAAAACCCTATACAAGCCCCTTTTTACCCATAACCCCTTTTCAAATCATAAAAGATCCAAAAACCCACTTCTGCCGCTTAAACCAAAGTCTCGGCGCATATATTTGTTTTTCAAAATACATTGAAAACCTTACTAAAAGAGCTATACCCCGATGACCCTCCGCCTAAGCGTGCATCCCGAAAATAACTATTAAATAAAGCCGCGCCTTCCGCCATATCCACAGTGCACGTCATCGATCCGACAGCCGTCCGATCTGATTTTGAGCATCCAATGGCTCTTATCACATCGGAGCGGCTCCGACGTCCGCCGTTTACCCGTCGTATCTACCCATCACATCACTCCCCCGATAGCCGTTGGATCGAGCCCTCCAGATCCGACGGTCATCGTTGATATCGAAGCAGGTCTCACATCTGACGGATATTGTCCGATATCCGTAAAAAGGTTACGTCACTCGGCAGCCACACGTCCTCGCCACAGCTCGTTGGAGGTACGTCTGACAGATTCCCCCCCGTACCATAAGCGGTGCGATATGAAACCGCTGGCTGTTTCCGGTTTCGGCTTTTCCGCCTATGCTACGTCCCCTCCACATCATCCCACGTCACTGCCACCATGCCGTCACGTCAACCCTTGCGCCCGACCGTCTGCCGACCTGTCCTGCCACTTCACCATCCCCGTGGACCAATCAAAGCCCGCCACCTGACCTATGACGTCAGCCGGCCCTGACCCCACCCATGACATCATGCTGACGTCAGCAGAAAAACGCGCCAAAAGTCCAAAAAACCAATAATATGGTGAAATTTCGTGTTTTTTCACATTTTTCTCACAAAAGGCATTGTTGCTTCTACATGCCATTTTCACGTCCAAAGTCAACCAACCTGCAGAACCCGACAAGGAGACCGGAGGAGCGCCATTTCCACAGTCATCCGTGACCATTGCCTACTCCTCACCAGGTATTTTCCACCATAAATCCTTCACGTACCTGCTTTATCTGTTATGTCCCTCGAAAGAGCTTAGAACAGAGAAAACTCTTGAATTCACCGGCAGAAATCCCTGCACCTGCCCCTTTGACAGTTGTGAACTCGAACACTACCAGCCGAGCCTTGTTCACCTGCATTTCATTAAAAAAACCAAGCTCTGTCTGCACAATCGCGACAGACTCATTCAAACCGAATTTAACTACTGAGAGAGACAGAGTGAGGCCAAATTGTCCTAGTTGCACTACAAATAGTATTTCAATTGCTATTTACTAGAACCACTCTCTGTTCCTGATAAATTCACCTCCCTGAAAAAGAGGCATTCCTCTGTACTCTCCTGCTCCATTAAAACCACTTTGCACTTAATTCAAAATCCTCTTGTGCAATGGACACACCTGTAGTACTAAATGTTCAGCCTCTGAATGCCCCTCAAAAGAACTTGAAATGGCAAACCTTGGCAGATATGGATTACCAAATTACAGAAGAAAAGCTTATGGGCAGCAAATTCCACTTGCATCTGTTGAATGAGTTGAAAGCCAAACATGAAAATGGGACAGATATACTGGGCTTATGGGACTCTTTCCTCCCTATTTTCAAGCTCCCTCAGGTCAACTAGTTCCCTGAACTAATCCACCTGTGTGCTGAACAATATGATGTTTCTCAGAGGGCTATTGTTGACCCATCTGGTTCAGTACTTTTTTATGTTACCCCTCAAGCTATCAGAGACATGCTTTGCTTCAACCCTCAGAAGAAATTGGTCCCTTTGTCACTAGTGAACCTGATAAAACAAGGGGATAAACTGACAGATGCTCAAATTATCAAATTTAATCAATTATACATTAAATCTGACACTGTGATGTACCCTCCAATCCTTCATGTATATCTCAATGAGCTGGGCAGAGACCTTGCAGATATGATCTCTCCCATCTTGGGATATAGTTCAATTGAGCATATTGATGCAACTGTGCTAGTAATGATGCTTATGTTTGCTCCTGGCAAGTCACCAATCTGTTATGACTATGCCACCTACATATTAGACAAGATTCATGAGCAATTGATGAATTTGAGGAGAGATAGGATGTTCAGATACACCTCCTACATCTACCATTTGATCTTGTACCATCAACATGAGAAATTTCATTTCTCAATCAAAAGAATGGATGCCCTAGGCAATCCCAGATCAGTGGTCTATTGGTCTTCTGTCTTCCACATTAGACCTGAGTCTCCATACACTTACTGTGAATTCATGGATCTGTTCATCCATCCAGCTATGGCAATGATGATGAGCTCACCTCCTCCGAGACTCACTGATGACATGCAGAGAATTCTTCAGCTGTCCAAAGCTTACAGCATTGGGGATTGGTACTTCTACCAAAACCACACTGTCATCAGGATATATGGGTGTGATCTACTTCCATTCAAACTACCTAAGTATGTGCCTATGAGGCTATTTGCCCTAGAGTATTTTAGGCAATTTGGCAGAGTTGATGTGCTTCACTTTTCAGGAAAAGGCAAAAAAGCGCAGTTGAAGGTGAAAAGCCAACTTGGCCATTTCATCTATAACAAGAGGGAGCAAGGATGGAGGGAAGCAGAGAGAATGCTTGAGGGCCTTGGCTTGCAAACCAGTTTCCTATGGTCTCCCTATGACCCTAATCATTTCATATCTATGAGGAGGCTCAAATATAAGTTATCTGCCTATGATCACCATAGTATCCCTCAGATTGAAAAATATGAAAACCAAGACAAATGGAGGAGAGGGACCTTAGAAGAGCCCATGTCACAAGAAGAGCTAAATAAGAGGGCACTAAGGAATCTAAAGAAGATGGCTGACCTTGAACTTTGTTCACAGGTATTCACACTTCCAAGCACACAAGCGGGAGCAGCTGCATCCTCCTCAACTGCCAAACAGCAAACTACCAAGGCCACTGAAAATATATCCAGCAAAGGCAAAGAAAAGGAAATGGAGACAGAGCAACCACATCAAGAGAAGGAGCAGTCACCTCCAGTGACTCAAGAGCAGGCAGATAAAGAAAGGCAGCAGCAGGCAGAGCAACAACAGCAACAAGGATTGCAGCAAGAAGAAGGGCAACATGATAGACAACAGCCCTTACAGCAGGAAAGAGTAATTAATACTCCAACTTCCACTGAGCAACAAGCTCAGAACATAGTGCCTCCTAGGCCAGAAGTCACCACTGATGCCTCAGTCCTCCAAACTCCACAGAAGGAGGACTTAAGCAGGAAAAGGGATAGAGAGACTCCTCTGACTTCATCTATTAACCAGGGAGAGAAAAGACAAAGATTAAATGACTCCTCGGAGGATGACATAGCAATAAGACAAGCATTGGGCATGGGCCCACCCAGCAAAGAAGCTTCAGCAAGTTCCTTCCAGCAGGAACAGGACAGGACTATGGGAGGGGAGGTCAGCTCCTCCAGCCAGCAAAAAGAAGGACAAGTAAGCATCAAACAACAATTTATAGACATCAAAAGGAGGAGTGATCCTATCAAAATACAGCTGTACAATCATCTGTTAAATATGGCTCCCACCAATCAGCAAAGACTCATGTATGCCTTTGATATAAGTGAAGGCAAAATGATCATGAGTCACTTTATGCCCACAGCACTGCATCCCCAGTCTGCCTCAGATTACCTCAGGACCAACCTGGAGGTCCTGGCCAAAGACATACACCCAATGGACAAAATTGAACTGCACAAACAGACTGGTGAGATGGTCTATGCCTCATTGGCAGACGAAACATTAGAAAATTACAAACTAAAGAGCAGCCTTAATGCCATAGCCTCTCAACTGGAATTGGAGAGGGCATCATCCCAGGTGAAGGACAACAGAATAAGGTCCCTGGAAGATATAATCATTGAAATTGGGCATGATCCCAAAGATATTTCAGGAATACAGGAAATCTTGAAGTTGAGGGATGCTGACATGGCTGCCTTGAGGAAGAAAATCAAACTCCCAGCTACCATTCACCCTCAGACAGATGAGGTAGCCCAACAAAGGCATGAGCAGGATACCACAGATTTGTTGATTTCCATTTACAAACAGCTTGTTCAAGCACAAGAGAAATTGGGAGAATCAGAGGCTGCAAAGGCAGCATTACAGGCATCTCTGAAACAGAGAGAAGAAGGGCAGACTTCCCAGCCTCCTCCTCAGATCATCAATCTTGAGGAAACTGCTCCTATCACTGCCCCTCCTCCTCAACAGACTGAACAGACAGCAACATCTACTTCAGCAGCGCCAACAACTACAGAGCAGGCCCAAAGCCTGGATATGCAAAAGCTGAAGAATGAAATCCAAATCCTGGAAGCTCAAATGACAGAGTTAAAAGAGACCAGGGAAAAGTTATCCAAAATCAATGATAGGTATGATAAATCCAAACAAACTGTGGCAGAGAAGGACAGGGAGGTGAAAGCCCTAAAAAACAGAATAAAAGAGCTAGAGAATGAGCTCAAGTTAGATAAAGTGGTGGCTGAACTTAAAATAGTGCTGTGGGCTAACATTGGTCAATCTATCAATGAGCAATGGCAATATATTGAAACTATCCATGAGCAACTAGAGCTCATCCCAAAGGCACAGAGGGAGGTTCACAGATCAAGAGCTTTATTGAGCAATATGCCTGAAGTGGCCACCAGACTGATCAATGTACTTAACCATAAAACAAGTTCTCAGTTAGCTACCATGGGAATTACAAACAGAACTGAGACTATCCAAATGGTCAAAAGGGTTCTCACACTGAGAAACTTAGTGCAGACATTGGAAAGAAGAACCCAGGATATGCAGACTGAGGTGAACAGGTTTTTGGAAAAATTTCAGGTGTTAGAAAGCAGAGGGCTCCCTGGCTTACTGAACAGCACAGGGAGATTATTCACACATGACCAGTATGCCAAAAGGGTCAACACATTTTCCACTAGTCAGATCAATGAGAAGCCTAGCACCTCAGAGGAGACAGGGCCAGCCACAGGACAGACTCTCTATAACAGAGTAGAGAATCTATTTTTTATAATGAATGAGATCAAGCACCTGTTTGGGGTGGCTCCCAATTTCTTCAAATATACAGAGGCAGAGGAGACAATGGATGCCATTCTCAGGCATCAACTCCCTACGCAAGACTGGTGGACAAATGCAATACAGAAGATTTTGTAGACAGGGAGCCACTCACCAATTTTGTTTCTTAAAAAATATCAGTTGTCATGCAAAGCACAGTTTAATAAAATCAGCATGCATGGTGGATTAAAGCTGAGCCAACTCAGCAGATGTATCGGCCAACAAAGCAGAAATAGAAAACTACAGGTGGCAGGGCCGAGAAAACGCAGCGCAGCAAGAAATAAAGACACATTATTCAGCATTAAAGCAAAGCGGCTCAACCGACTCAATGACCTCCAAAGGTCAAATTATCCTCTGACAGACATAAAGAGCATTTATGCTGCATTCAAAGTTGTAATAACTTCTTTTCTACTTTCTGTACGAATTTATGAAGATATTTTCTCTCTCAGATGACTCAATGCCTGAGATATTTTGTATAAGCATTCCTATAAAGTCCCCTTCGCATGAGCTTGCAAGGGTTGTTGTTGATTTCTCCTGAAGAAGTTCTTATGCTGTAATCCTTTCAGAATTTAATAAAGAAAGTGATGGAATTTCTCGGATTTCTGAAGTGTTGAATGCGTACTGGTGTCTGTTGGAAACTGCTGGATTCCTGTGTATTTCATCATACAATAAGTCTCTGTAACTCTCTCTGTTGTGCATTTTGTTTGTTAAAATCCATATGTTATCTAACTTCAAAAAATTTAGCAACAAGGAAAAAGAATAACTTTCAGAATTTATTCAATGAATACCCTAAGTTCAATCTGTGTTGTTAATTAATGTTTTCTTCAGATGCAATCTTGATAAGTGTAATTCTTAATTGCTGCACTTTCAGAATACATCTTTCACAGTGGCCTTTGTCACAGGAATTCAAGTTTGCTCCTGTGCAGTGTGTTTCACTTTCACCTCACCAGCTTAATAGAAAATTCTTAATTGCTTTCTGTTGGTTGACATACATCACCATTTAAGCTAAATTTGTTTGTCTGAAATGCAAAATCGGCCCTGCAGTTTGAGCACCACCAATCCTTCGTTTCTAAGCATTTCACAACTCCAGACTCCATTGCCCAATGATATTTTACTCTCTAAACAGTATATCATAAGACCTGAAAGAAATCCTTCAACCAAAACATATACCAAAACCTGAGCATAATAGCTAGCCTAAAACACCATCATAACAGAGACAAATCATAAAGAGAGAGCCCTCTCTGATCAACAGTTTGGCTAGAAACTGTGATCCAAAGATTGGTTAGTGGTTACCCCGGCCGTATTCCCTTGGGAGTCATAGGGAACAACCTGGGTGTTAACATAATTGGCGACTCCACTGGGGAGTGCTTGAGATTTTTTAATTACTATATATCTTCCATAAGCTACTATCAAGCCTGAAATAAGTCAAGAGGCCTTTAATCTGTTTCTGTATCACATTAACAGTTTTAGGGAGGAGCTTGTTTAGGGAATCTTCATCTTAGCTCTGAGAATATATAGCCATTCCAAAATCTTCATCCAGTCCTTCAGATACAAAAATTTCCCACAAAATCCTAAAAAACAGTTAGAAACTGGCTCCTAAGAAAAATCCACGGCATACTAGGGCAAATCCTGACCCAAATCCACCTATCATTGTCAATAATCCAAATACCATCCCAAGAAACATTAGGAGGCAGCAAAAGCAGGAGCAGCCTGCTGATGTGACTTCAGAGCCAGATCATCCTAACCTTATACCCACTCCATGCAAGGTCCTTTTCCGGTCTACCCCTAGTTCCCCTAGCTCACCATCCACATCTCAAAGTCCCCCTCTCATATCTTCATCCACTGCACATATCCCCTTGACCAACCTTCTAGGTTCACCCCTACTTGTTACCCCTGTGATACCCACTGTTCCTATTATCCCAGCTGCCTCTGTTAATCCTCTAAACCCTGTAAATATGGCTAACAGATATGCACCACTGCAGATACCAGCTAATGCTGCAGCTCTACCCCAAGATTACCAAACCAAAATTTCATATTTTGACTCCAATGGCCCTCTGACAGCTGCCCAACATGCCAAGAGGATGCAAGACCATTTTGAGACCTATGAAATAGATGATGACAGTGTCAGAATGAGGATGTTTGTTCAAAGCCTAACTGGGGATGTAAGAACTTGGTTTAGATCCTTGAATGCAAACTCCATTACAACTCCTGCTGAACTGTATCAAGCCTTTACTAGTAGATGGGAGAAGAAGAAAGATCCTCTGCACATACTTGGGGAATATGACACTATCAAAAGAGGTCCCCAGGAGACTGTTTTGGAGTATTGTGCAAGATTTAACAATGTATATAACTCAATTCCACAGAATTTAAGGCCTCCTCCTGATTTAGCCTTGTACAAATTCCCTGATGGTTTTGACCCTGACATGGCCTATCAGTTGAAGGAAAGAGACTGTCAATCCCTTGAAGAGGCCCAAAGGGTTGCTGTCACAGTAGAAGCCAACCTAATTGCCAAAAGAAACAGGGCAAGGTTGGAAAAGAGGACTGTTTTCAAAGAGGAACCCTCTGCCTTTGATCAAAAGCTTGATGCCATACTAAATGGAATGAAAAGATTAGGTGATAGAGTGGAATCGGTTGAAAGAAAGTCATCATGGGAAGCAACACAAAACAACCCTCCTAGGAATCCAAATTTTAGGAGAACTCAAAACCCAGGCATTGGCAAAACCAGTGCTGAACAAGAAATAAGACCCCCTTTCCAAGAAAATTATGCAGAAGCTTCCACTTCAGCAGAGCCCAATGAAGATCCTGAGATTAATTTAATAGGTCTAGATGGTGAAAGTCAAGTTTTCTTAACACAAGAAGACCATGAGGATGAGGAAATCAAACTGTTCCAAACTAAATCAGGGGAATCCTTTGACTTTAAACAAGGCTATGACACTGTTGTTTATGAAGTCCATAAACAATACAAGCTAAGGAGCAGAACTGTGAATGTTAACCAGCCTGAAAAGAAAAAGGATAATCAGCAGCCGGAAAGAGTTATAGTCACACAACCTAATGACAAACTGAATTCACCGACAGAAGAAGTGATTGTTGAAGAAATCACTGAGCCACTGTCCTTAAGACAACAGTCTCTGGACACTTCATCTTCTCATCCTAATTTAAGCGTTACTCCTCAAGAAATGAGTAAAAAGGATAAGTCCCAAAGTCAAGACAAAAATCAAGAAGAAGAGGTAGTGAACAAGGGAAGAACTGTCACCTATAACCCCAAGACCCAATCTGAAAAACCTTTTGATCTTGAAACTGAAATTGGCAAAATAAAAATAGCTATTCCTCTCTTGGAATTAGCCAAGCATGACATCTATAAATTGCAAATCAAAAGATCCCTTCAAATCACTAGCAACAAAGATGATGTCAATGTGCTGGATGACACCCCAGAACTCCTGTTTGGCCCAGAAGTGGATGGAAAAACAGTAGTCACAGGGGTGCTGCCTTTCTATGTCAGTTTACATATTCATGACAAAATATTACATAATGCAATGTTTGACTCAGGTGCCTCTCACAATCTCATGCCAAAAGCAGTCATGGAGAGATTGAATTTAGACATAACAAGACCATACAAGGATCTGTTTTCCTTTGACTCCAGCCAAGTCAAGTGTCTAGGTCTCATAAAGGACTTATGTGTGTCTCTAGTTCAATACCCAAACAAGACAATCCTGATGGATGTGGTAGTTGTTGATATCCCACCTAAGTATGGGATGCTGTTATCAAGATCATGGGGGGCCAAACTCCAAGGTTCCCTACAATTAGATATGTCATATGCCACCATCTCTGTGTTTGGGCAACCAAAAAGACTGTACAGAGAAACACTAATGAAGTACATGGTCAGCAGTGAAGAAAAACCTCAAAATTTTCCTATATATGCTGTCCATTCAGACATAGACTCATACATTCTCTTCAATGATACCACTACTCCCTCAAAAGGTGAGGTTGAAACCAAGATATTCATACAAGAGGAAGATGCAAATGAAAGTAATATCACTCATGAAACAACAGTCAATCAAACATTAGATAGTGCTGCTGCCTTAGTTGTCAAGAAAACCCAATCAAACAAGGAGACTGTCCTAGAAGACAAGCTAGAGAAAAAACCACAACTGCTACTTACATTACCAGCCCATGAACATATCATAAAATCTCCTTCCCAACAAGATATTCTATGGTTCCTCGAATTTGATGGCTCAGTCAACAAATTAGGGGCAGGAGCTGGAGTTTGGGTACACATTAAAGAAAATAGTCATGCAGAAGGCAGAGCCTATAGATTGAATTTCAGATGTACTAATAACATGGCAGAATATGAGGCTCTTTTACTAGGACTCAAGTTGGTAAAATTCTTACAAGCTGACAGGGTTTCAATCATGGGTGATTCAGATTTAGTTATCCAACAAGTGAAAGGAAACTTTGTCACCAATGACAAAAGACTAAGGACTTACAGGTCTGCTATTGCTGAGGTACTAAACTTCTTCTCTGAATTCCAAATTACTAAAATTCCCAGAACCCAAAATCTACATGCTCATAGTTTAGCCACCTTTGCAAGTACATGCAAGTTGCCCTTTGAGCCCCACCATTGTTTTACAGCTGAGGTAAAACACAGACCCTCCATTCCAAACAACATTAATGATTGGAAAGTATTTGAGGATGACAAGCAAATAAACCATTTTTTAACTCTGCAGCAAGAATTTGCAGGACTAAATATAGACAATGAGACAGCAAGTCAATCACAAATACTTGATGGAGCATGTCCATCACAAATACAGTTTCAACAGACTGCTCAGCCAATATCACCTAGAACTGCAAAACAAATGCTGAATCCAACTATTTTCAATATAGAAAACATCCAGCAAATTCAACAAGTTGACTGGCAAGAGGGAATGTTCAATGCTGAAACTGAAATTATTGAGCTAAAAGACAATTTTCTACCAACAGGCCTAACCCCGCTAGAGGACATCTTTGATTCAAATGATATTCCCAGAAAACCAAAAATGCAGCCTCTAAATGCAGCCATTGAAGAATGTAACATAGGTACAATCGACAAACCCAAGATAATTAAATTATCTGCTTCCTTACCTCCTGACCAAAAGCCAAAATACATTGACCTCTTCAAAGAGTTCCAGGATGTTTTTGCATGGAGCTATGAGGACCTAAAGTCCTATGACACCTCTGTAATCCAACACACTATCCCTCTCAAACCAGATCAAAAGCCCTTTAAACAAAAACTGAGGAGAATCAATCCTATGCTTCTCCCAGCAATGGAACAAGAGGTACAAAAAATGTTCAAAGCAGGCATCATAGCACCAATCAGATTCTCTGAATGGATCTCCAACTTGGTCCCTACAAGAAAGAAGACTGGTGAAATTAGGCTGTGTGTGGACTTAAGGAATCTGAACCAAGTATCCTTAAAGGACAACTACCCCTTACCCAAGATGGATCACATTCTTCAAAGGGTGGTAGGGGCCTCAAGGATCTCATTACTGGATGGATTTTCAGGTTTCAACCAGATCTTAGTTCACCCTGATGATCAGGACAAAACAGCATTTACAACCCCATGGGGAACTTTCAAATATGTAAAGATGCCTTTTGGGTTGAAAAATGCAGGGGCAACATTTCAAAGAGCAATGGACATTGCTTTTGCAAAGGAGATTCATGACTTTTTAGTCATTTATCTAGATGACCTTACACCTTTCTCAAAATCAGACCAAGAACATATAAAACATCTGAGACAGATCTTCCTAAAATGCAGAAAATATGGAATCTCCTTGAATCCTAAGAAGTCTCTCTTTGGTTTAGAAGAAGGCAAGCTCTTAGGACACATCATCTCAAAATATGGCATTAGAATTGACCCAGATAGGATACAAGCTATCCTGCAAATGCCTCACCCAAGGAATGTCAAAGAATTACAAGGATTCTTGGGAAAAATCAATTTCTTGAGAAGGTTTATCCCAAACCTAGCAGAGCTAATCAGATTATTAAATAACATGCTGAAAAGGGATTCAAAAGTGAAGTGGACTGTTGAAGCCAATCAAGCATTTGAAGGTATAAAATTAGCCCTTACCCAAACCCCAGTCTTGACCAACCCTCAGTTTGACAGAGAATTTATCATTTTCTCTTTTTCCTCCCAACATACTATTGCTGCTGTTCTATTACAAAAAGATGACCAAGGAAATGAGAAGCCAATTGCTTTCTTTAGCAAAGCTCTCAGAGATGCACCTTTGAAGTATCAAATCATGGAAAAACAAGCTTATGCTTTGGTCAAAGCAATCAAGGACTTTAGGATTTATATCCTATATTCCCATGTCATAGCATATGTGCCAAGTCCTATTGTAAAAGACATACTCACTCAAGAAAACCTAGAGGGCAGAAGAGGAAAATGGATTGCTAACATACTAGAATTTGACATCGAAATAAAACCTACAAAACTAATAAAAGGGCAAGGCTTGGCCAAATTAATGACAGAAACAAATTTTCAAGCCTTAGACATCAATCAGCTGGACAGTGAAACAGAGCTGGCGACTCCAAAGATCAATATAGCCTTTGAACAATCCCCCTGGTATTCTGATATCTGTTATGTGTTACAAAACCTGTGTGCTCCCCCAGGACTGTCCAGAACTAAGTGTAGGTTCTTAAAGATGAAAACATCAAGATTTTGTGTGATGGATGGCAATTTGCTTTGGAAAAACTATGAAGGTATATTGCTGCACTGTTTAATTGAGAATGAAATTAACAATATCATGCAAGAGTTTCATGCAGGAGACTGTGGTGGACACTTGTACTGGAAGTCCACTGTGGATAAAATACTAAGGGCTGGGTACTACTGGCCCACCATGTTCTCTGATGTCAAGAAATTCATCACATCATGTCATAAATGCCAAGTGTTTGAGGGAAAGAGACAACTGCTGCCACTTCCTTTAAGACCTATTGCAACAGAGAGACCTTTTCAACAATGGGGATTGGACTTCATTGGGGAAATTCATCCCTCATCTTCAGGCCAACATAGATGGATCTTAACAGCCACAGACTACTTTACTAAGTGGATTGAAGCTGCCCCATGCAGACAAGCAAATGATTCAATAATCATTCAGTTCTTGGAGAACAACATACTGGCTAGATTTGGCTGTCCTGACAAAATAATAACGGACAATGCTGCTGCTTTCAGATCCAAGAAGATGGTGAACTTCTGCCACAAATTTCATATTACTTTGGGCCATTCTACTGCATACTATCCCCAAGGAAATGGCCTTGCTGAATCATCAAACAAAAGCCTTGTAAACATTATAAAGAAGGTACTTGAAGAGAACAAAAAGAATTGGCATAAGAAGCTTGTGCATGCCTTATGGGCAGATAGACTAACAACCAAGAGATCAATTGGGACCAGCCCATATGAATTGGTTTATGGATTAGAGGCCAAATTCCCCTCATCCTTAGGAGTGCCTGTTATGAAGCTTCTTCAAGAAAGCCAAGCTGAACCAAATGATATGCAAAGAAGGGTAAATCAAATCATATGTCTGTAGCAAACCAGAGATCAAGTTTTCAGTAGAGTTCAGGTATTACAAGAAAAGCTAAAGAAGGCCTTTGACAGAAGAACCAAAGCAGAAGATTTTAATGTTGGTGATAAAGTCCTCAAGTGGGATGCAAGGAGAGAAGACAAAGGAAAACATGGAAAATTTGATTCCTTATGGAGAGGACCATTTGCTATCCAAGCAGTGCAAGGAAACAATACTTACTTCCTCAAAAGTCTTACAGAAACTGACTTGGATGAAGATCCTGTGAATGGCAGGATGCTGAAGCACTACTTCGAATACCACCCCTAAGTGCAGCATGAGCTTCCATTGTACATACCCAAATGTATATATTACTTTCTGTTAAATTGTAAAATGCAGTTTCTCAAGTGTTATTAGTTATCAGCAAAAGGTGAAAAGAATCAGAGGTCTACCAAGAAGAAAAGCACACAATTTGGGCACTTCAAAGCAGCAACTACAAGATGGATAAGAGCAATCAAGGAGCAAGGCAATCTGACCTGCTGTTCTTGGTCTTTCAAAAGAAACACCATCCCCATGTGGAGCCACTGTTAGCTACCTATACCAATAGGTTTCATATTTCATGATTGGCTATGAAAGGACCAAATATGCTCTGCTTTGATGACTCAAAGATCACATATTTCCAAGAGAATCCAATCTATGCTTATAGCTTGGTATGGACTTAAAATTTTGATGGATGGTCCAACAGTCTAATCTGGATCATTCCATGGTTTAAATTTGCAGTTGTAGATTAGAGAAGAAAGTCTGTCCAAACTGTTTAATCTTGGCAGACAAGTAGTCCAGGTAGAGAAGAAAAGGCTCCCAACAGCTTAATCTGGGACCTTGGAAGAAATAAGGGTAGAAGTAGATAGAAAAAACAAAAGAAAAAGCCAAAGAAAAGAAAAGGCAAGGGTCTGCAAGTCCAAAATGCACCTTCCAAGAAGAAATAAAAAATGCTAGGCAAGTAGCTGGGTAAGCAGTTGGGGTTGCAGAAAGATTATCTTCATCATTGCAGATGTGTTAACTGTGTTTACCAAAGCAAAGTCAATCAATTGACAAGGTGTTCATCTTCATCAAGTTGCACCAGGGAGCATGGCTAACCTCCCTCCTTCCGCCTTCCATTTCATTACTAACATCCCCTCATCAGCTGAGATTCATGGAAGAAGATCATGGTTTCATGGTGGTTCTTGTTCATTCAAAAGCCACATTTCTTGTGTAAAAATCTTTTCATTTTGATCTACTCTTTAAACCAAGTGTTTCACAAACAAACTCAGTGTTTTCTCCCTTTATTCATCCCCCATCCATATTAACTCTAACTTTACTATATAAATCCCTATATCACCTTTCCCTTACTAATATTAAACACCATGGTGTATAAACCCCAAATTTTGTATAAATACCCCTCCCCTTGGCATTATAGCCAATAAGTCCTATGTCAGGGATCAAAGTGACATCTGGCCACTTGGACGAACCTATACCTCATCTTCCCCCCTTGCTTGAAGTCATTCCACTCATTAAACCAATATTTGCACAGAAAAGCCCTATACAAGCCCCTTTTTACCCATAACCCCTTTTCAAATCATAAAAGATCCAAAAACCCACTTCTGCTGCTTAAACCAAAGTCTCGGCGCATATATTTGTTTTTCAAAATACATTGAAAACCTTACTAAAAGAACTATACCCCGATGACCCTCCACCTAAGCGCGCATCCCGAAAATAACTATTAAATAAAGCCGCGCCTTCTGCCATATCCACAGTGCACGTCATCGACCCGACAGCCGTCCGATCTGATTTTGAGCATCCAACGGCTCTTATCACATCGGAGCGGCTCCGACGTCTGCCGTTTACCTGCCGTATCTACCCATCACATCACTCCCCCGACAGCCGTTGGATCGAGCCCTCCAGATCCGACGGTCATCGTTGATATCGGAGCAGGTCTCACATCTGACGGATATCGTCCGATATCTGTAAAAAGGTTACGTCACTCGGCAGCCACGCGTCCTCGCCACAGCTCGTCGGAGGTACGTCTGACAGATTCCCCCCCGTACCATAAGCGGTGCGATATAAAACCGCTGGCTGTTTCCGGTTTTGGCTTTTCTGCCTATGCTACGTCCCCTCCACATCATCCCACGTCACTGCCACCATGCCGTCACGTCAACCCTTGCGCCCGACCGTCTGCCGACCTATCCTGCCACTTCGCCATCCCCGTGGACCAATCAGAGCCCGCCACCTCACCTATGACGTCACCCGGCCCTGACCCCACCCATGACATCATGCTGACGTCAGCAGAAAAACGCGCCAAAAGTCCAAAAAACCAATAATATGGTGAAATTTCGTGTTTTTTCACATTTTTCTCACAAAAGACATTGTTGCTTCTGCATGCGATTTTCACGTCCAAAGTCCACCAACCTGCAGAACCCGACCAGGAGACCGGAGGAGCGCCATTTCCACAGTCATCCGTGACCATTGCCTACTCCTCACCAGGTATTTTCCGCCATAAATCCTTCACGTACCTGCTTTATCTGTTATGTCCCTCGAAAGAGCTTAGAACAGAGAAAACTCTTGAATTCACCGGCAGAAATCCCTGCACCTGCCCCTTTGACAGTTGTGAACTCGAACACTACTAGCCGAGCCTTGTTTACCTGCATTTCATTGAAAAAACCAAGCTCTGTCTGCGCAATCGCGGCAGACTCATTCAAACCGAATTTAACTACTGAGAGAGACAGAGTGAGGCCAAACATTTGTCCTAGTTGCACTACAAATAGTATTTCAATTGCTATTTACTAGAACCACTCTCTGTTCCTGATAAATTCACCTCCCTGAAAAAGAGGCATTCCTCTGTACTCTCCTGCTCAATTAAAACCACTTTGCACTTAATTCAAAATCCTCTTGTGCAATGGACACACCTGTAGTACTAAATGTTCAGCCTCTGAATGCCCCTCAAAAGAACTTGAAATGGCAAACCTTGGCAGATATGGATTACCAAATTACAGAAGAAAAGCTTATGGGCAGCAAATTCCACTTGCATCTGTTGAATGAGTTGAAAGCCAAACATGAAAATGGGACAGATATACTGGGCTTATGGGACTCTTTCCTCCCTATTTTCAAGCTCCCTCAGGTAAACCAGTTCCCTGAACTAATCCACCTGTGTGCTGAACAATATGATGTTTCTCAGAGGGCTGTTGTTGACCCATCTGGTTCAATACTTTTTTATGTTACCCCTCAAGCTATCAGAGACATGCTTTGCTTCAACCCTCAGAAGAAATTGGTCCCTTTGTCACTAGTGAACCTGATAAAACAAGGGGATAAACTGACAGATGCTCAAATTATCAAATTTAATCAATTATACATTAAATCTGACACTGTGATGTACCCTCCAATCCTTCATGTATATCTCAATGAGCTGGGCAGAGACCTTGCAGATATGATCTCTCCCATCTTGGGATATAGTTCAATTGAGCATATTGATGCAACCGTGCTAGTAATGATGCTTATGTTTGCTCCTGGCAAGTCACCAATCTGTTATGACTATGCCACCTACATATCAGACAAGATTCATGAGCAATTGATGAATTTGAGGAGAGATAGGATGTTCAGATACACCTCCTACATCTACCATTTGATCTTGTACCATCAACATGAGAAATTTCATTTCTCAATCAAAAGAATGGATTCCCTAGGCAATCCCAGATCAGTGGTCTATTGGTCTTCTGTCTTCCACATTAGACCTGAGTCTCCATACACTTACTGTGAATTCATGGATCTGTTCATCCATCCAGCTATGGCAATGCTGATGAGCTCACCTCCTCCGAGACTCACTGATGACATGCAGAGAATTCTTCAGCTGTCCAAAGCTTACAGCATTGGGGATTGGTACTTCTACCAAAACCACACTGTCATCAGGATATATGGGTGTGATCTACTTCCATTCAAACTACCTAAGTATGTGCCTATGAGGCTATTTGCCCTAGAGTACTTTAGGCAATTTGGCAGAGTTGATGTGCTTCACTTTTCAGGAAAAGGCAAAAAAGCACAGTTGAAGGTGAAAAGCCAACTTGGCCATTTTATCTATAACGAGAGGGAGCAAGGATGGAGGGAAGCAGAGAGAATGCTTGAGGGCCTTGGCCTGCAAACCAGTTTCCTATGGTCTCCCTATGACCCTAATCATTTCATATCTATGAGGAGGCTCAAATACAAGTTATCTGCCTATGATCACCATAGTATCCCTCAAATTGAAAAATATGCAAACCAAGACAAATGGAGGAGAGGGACCTTAGAAGAGCCCATGTCACAAGAAGAGCTAAATAAGAGGGCACTAAGGAATCTAAAGAAGATGGCTGACCTTGAACTTTGTTCACAGGTATTCACACTTCCAAGCACACAAGCGGGAGCAGCTGCATCCTCCTCAACTGCCAAACAGCAAACTACCAAGGCCACTGAAAATATATCCAGCAAAGGCAAAGAAAAGGAAATGGAGACAGAGCAACCACATCAAGAGAAGGAGCAGTCACCTCCAGTGACTCAAGAGTAGGCAGATAAAGAAAGGCAGCAACAGGCAGAGCAACAACAACAACAAGGATTGCAGCAAGAAGAAGGGCAACATGATAGACAACAGCCCTTACAGCAGGAAAGAGTAATTAATACTCCAACTTCCACTGAGCAACAAGCTCAGAACATAGTGCCTCCTAGGCCAGAAGTCACCACTGATGCCTCGGTCCTCCAAACTCCACAGAAGGAGGACTTAAGCAGGAAAAGGGATAGAGAGACTCCTCTGACTTCATCTATTAACCAGGGAGAGAAAAGACAAAGATTAAATGACTCCTCGGAGGATGACATAGCAATAAGACAAGCATTGGGCATGGGCCCACCCAGCAGAGAAGCTTCAGCAAGTTCCTTCCAGCAGGAACAGGACAGGACTATGGGAGGGGAGGTCAGCTCCTCCAGCCAGCAAAAAGAAGGACAAGTAAGCATCAAACAGCAATTTATAGACATCAAAAGGAGGAGTGATCCTATCAAAATACAGCTGTACAATCATCTGTTAAATATGGCTCCCACCAATCAGCAAAGACTCATGTCTGCCTTTGATATAAGTGAAGGCAAAATGATCATGAGTCACTTTATGCCCACAACACTGCATCCCCAGTCTGCCTCAGATTACCTCAGGACCAACCTGGAGGTCCTGGCCAAAGACATACACCCAATGGAAAAAATTGAACTGCACAAACAGACTGGTGAGATGGTCTATGCCTCATTGGCAGACGAAACATTAGAAAATTACAAACTAAAGAGCAGCCTTAATGCCACAGCCTCTCAACTGGAATTGGAGAGGGCATCATCCCAGGCGAAGGACAACAGAATAAGGTCCCTGGAAGATATAATCATTGAAATTGGGCATGATCCCAAAGATATTTCAGGAATACAGGAAATCTTGAAGTTAAGGGATGCTGACATGGCTGCCTTGAGGAAGAAAATCAAACTCCCAGCTACCATTCACCCTCAGATAGATGAGGTAGCCCAACAAAGGCATGAGCAGGATGCCACAGATTTGTTGATTTCCATTTACAAACAGCTTGTTCAAGCACAAGAGAAATTGGGAGAATCAGAGGCTGCAAAGGCAGCATTACAGGCATCTCTGAAGCAGAGAGAAGAAGGACAGACTTCCCAGCCTCCTCCTCAGATCATCAATCTTGAGGAAACTGCTCCTATCACTGCCCCTCCTCCTCAACAGACTGAACAGACAGCAACATCTACTTCAGCAGCGCCAACAACTACAGAGCATGCCCAAAGCCTGGATATGCAAAAGCTGAAGAATGAAATCCAAATCCTGGAAGCTCAAATGACAGAGTTGAAAGAGACCAGGGAAAAGTTATCCAAAATCAATGATAGGTATGATAAATCCAAACAAACTGTGGCAGAGAAGGACGGGGAGGTGAAAGCCCTAAAAAATAGAATAAAAGAGCTAGAGAATGAGCTCAAGTTAGATAAAGTGGTGGCTGAACTTAAAATAGTGCTGTGGGCTAACATTGGTCAATCTATCAATGAGCAATGGCAATATATTGAAACTATCCATGAGCAACTAGAGCTCATCCCAAAGGCACAGAGGGAGGTTCACAGATCAAGAGCTTTATTGATCAATATGCCTGAAGTGGCCACCAGACTGATCAATGTACTTAACCATAAAACAAGTTCTCAGTTAGCTACCATGGGAATTACAAACAGAACTGAGACTATCCAAATGGTCAAAAGGGTTCTCACACTGAGAAACTTAGTGCAGACATTGGAAAGAAGAACCCAGGATATGCAGACTAAGGTGAACAGGTTTTTGGAAAAATTTCAGGTGTTAGAAAGCAGAGGGCTCCCTGGCTTACTGAACAGCGCAGGGAGATTATTCACACATGACCAGTATGCCAAAAGGGTCAACACATTTTCCACTAGTCAGATCAATGAGAAGCCTAGCACCTCAGAGGAGACAGGGCCAGCCACATGACAGACTCTCTATAACAGAGTAGAGAATCTATTTTTTATAATGAATGAGATCAAGCACCTGTTTGGGGTGGCTCCCAATTTCTTCAAATATACAGAGGCAGAGGAGACAATGGATGCCATTCTCAGGCATCAACTCCCTACGCAAGACTGGTGGACAAATGCAATACAGAAGATTTTGTAGACAGGGAGCCACTCACCAATTTTGTTTCTTAAAAAATATCAGTTGTCATGCAAAGCACAGTTTAATAAAATCAGCATGCATGGTGGATTAAAGCTGAGCCAACTCAGCAGATGTATCGGCCAACAAAGCAGAAATAGAAAACTACAGGTGGCAGGGCCGAGAAAACGCAGCGCAGCAAGAAATAAAGACACATTATTCAGCATTAAAGCAAAGCGACTCAACCGACTCAATGACCTCCAAAGGTCAAATTATCCTTTGACAGACATAAAGAGCATTTATGCTGCATTCAAAGTTGTAATAACTTCTTTTCTACTTTCTGTACGAATTTATGAAGATATTTTCTCTCTCAGATGACTCAATGCCTGAGATATTTTGTATAAGCATTCCTATAAAGTCCCCTTCGCATGAGCTTGCAAGGGTTGTTGTTGATTTCTCCTGAAGAAGTTCTTATGCTGTAATCCTTTCAGAATTTAATAAAGAAAGTGATGGAATTTCTCGGATTTCTGAAGTGTTGAATGCGTACTGGTGTCTGTTGGAAACTGCTAGATTCCTGTGTATTTCATCATACAATAAGTCTCTGTAACTCTCTCTGTTGTGCATTTTGTTTGTTAAAATCCATATGTTATCTAACTTCAAAAAATTTAGCAACAAGGAAAAAGAATAACTTTCAGAATTTATTCAATGAATACCCTGAGTTCAATCTGTGTTGTTAATTAATGTTTTCTTCAGATGCAATCTTGATAAGTGTAATTCTTAATTGCTGCACTTTCAGAATACATCTTTCATAGTGGCCTTTGTCACAGGAATTCAAGTTTGCTCCTGTGCAGTGTGTTTCACTTTCACCTCACCAGCTTAATAGAAAATTCTTAATTGCTTTCTGTTGGTTGACATACATCACCATTTAAGCTAAATTTGTTTGTCTGAAATACAAAATTGGCCCTGCAGTTTGAGCACCACCAATCCTTCGTTTCTAAGCATTTCACAACTCCAGACTCCATTGCCCAATGATATTTTACTCTCTAAACAGTATATCATAAGACCTGAAAGAAATCCTTCAACCAAAACATATACCAAAACCTGAGCATAATAGCTAGCCTAAAACACCATCATAACAGAGACAAATCATAAAGAGAGAGCCCTCTCTGATCAACAGTTTGGCTAGAAACTGTGATCCAAAGATTGGTTAGTGGTTACCCCGGCCGTATTCCCTTGGGAGTCATAGGGAACAACCTGGGTGTTAACACTAGGTATAGCAAAAAATTTCTAGGTTACCAAAGATTTTTCTAACCGTGCTGTGGATAAAAAACTTCTTCTGCGATGTCTACCGAAACAAACAAAGGTGAGTGGTGCAGACGCCTCCACCCACATAACTTTGACGAGGGAATCTTATTCCAGTCTAATCCCATTTCCCTAAATGTATGGGTGTGTCAAACTAGTCATATATCCTCCGTGGAAATTTAATCTATACCCAAGGTTTTCTTGTCAAAACAGGCCAGGGTGCATGCCCCCTGAGTTTCAGTCATGTCCTCTGAATCACTCACGTTCATCAGGTGGATAGATGAGAATTGATGAGACATTCCTTGCGTGAAAAGACCATTTAGGGAAGGTATCTAACTATTAGCTATGTGTGAGCCAGGAAACGACAGCTGGTCTACGAGCTTGACCACTCTGCCTTCGTGCGGAAAACACATTACTCTAAAGAGTGAGGAGACAATGGCTCCCATGCTATAAATATAGTCATGTCCAAGGAGTATATTATAATCCAAGGGTCCTCGGACTACCATTATGTTTATGTGAACGGTTTTCCTTCTCAACATTATGGGTACATTGGGAAGGATCCCTAATGGTCGACTGGTTCCTTTGTCGAAGCCTGTCAGATTTCTTATCTCAAGCAGAAGTGGTGGCGAACCAAGTGCTTCCCAAGCTATTGAGGAAAGGATACTCACAGACGCCCCTTCATCTATGATGGTACCGACCATGACCATTTTGTATGCTTGTACAATGATTCGAAATGGTACACTAACCGATAAACGGGGTCTGCCTAGCAGATTCCAGTCGAAGGAATCAACTAGGTTGCTTGGAGGTGGGACCAAATAGACGGCTAGGTATGACTCTGATGAGCTTCCTTCCTGTGGTAAGGGAATGGGTAGACTATTCCTATGTTCATCGGAGTCTGTGTTGACGAAGAGAATTTGAATGGTGTCGTTCTTATTTTCCTCGGTGATTGTATCATCTAAAGATGGATCTTCTGAAGGCAATACTAGGTCAACTGTCATCTCGACCTTTTGACTTTCGTCTGGTATGGATTCATAAGGTTCATCTTCAATTATAGATGTTTCGGCTGACCACAATGGCGTGTCATCCGGATTTTCAACTAGCGATGGATTTGGCAAGAGTTTCTTATATCCTAGCAGAAGCTGTAATGGTGAAATCGAACGGTCGTCCAAAATTCTTTTAGCCTCGTCTAGGAAGGGACAATGGTGGATGGTGTGATCACCTTCACATAGTTTACAAGGAAATCTATGATTCCATTTTTTTCCAAAGACTTCACTTTCACTAGTTGATGGTGTATTCTCAACATGATCATCAGAGGTTGATGACACTGGGTTGTGCAAACGAGAAGACCAGTCCCTTAAGATCTGAGGCATGCAAGGACAATCTCGATGATAGTGGTCTCCATTGTAAATGACACATGGCGATTTAGGCCTGGTCAGTGCAGTGTGTGGATTTTCACTAGATGATGTCTGGTTGCCCCTTTTCACGTTTGGCTCCTTCTTCTTCTTTTCTTTCTTCTTCTTCTCCTTCTTCTTCTCAGTTACTTGATTTTTGGATTTACTAGCTTCATCAAGCGAAGAGGAAGGAGGAGAGGAAGGATTAGGTGAAGTAGAAGGTTGAGGGATAACTCTAGTATCATTTAGTTGTTGACTTGAATGTCCAGGAGTTACGGTATTCTGAATGATAGAAGTTGAGAAAATCCATACAAGCAAGCCAATCGTCAATCTAAGAAGTGACAATGTGGCCATATGAGGTGCACCAACCTCTCCCCAAGAGGAGAAAGGACTAGGGTTTCCCCCGAGGAGAACCCCTCGGTTGGTGGACTACATTTTCCTCAAATTTAAGATCAACGTAGGAAAGGTGATATTTATTCCGTTTAAAATAAATTTTAGACGCTTTGACACAACTTGTTTTTTCAATTTGTAAAAGTCGAGAAAAAACAAAAGATGACTCTAGTCACCTTCGATTTTTAATGAGCCTGAAGTGACAAGTGCTCAGATGGACCTTTTCTTTTAAGGAGTCTGAAAAGGAATGAAAGAGACTGCTTTGGAAGTCTAGACAGAGGGATTTCCAAACCAATCGCAAAACTACAGAATACTTTTTACGGTACGACAGTCAATCTTCCCGAATGCTATGTTCAGCGCATTGCGATCGATAGGGTGGTAGACACGGCTTCCTATGGATAAAGGATAAAGCCTATTGTGGTCTCCCAATATATACTCGATGGTATGTGGGAGCACAGTTCCGTATTGGCACTTTCTGTCTAAAAGTGGAGGAATCACCCAACCAACAATGAAAGCAACAGTTACCACATTTTATGACACTCGAACATGTCTCTAGCCTAGACTTCTAAATGTTGTACGTTAGGTTCCAAAGCGTTTTTAGATTCATTGAATTTATTTTATAGTTGATCTTGCTTAAGAAATTTGCCTTTCAGGTTCACCACATGATGTAGATGTACAATTCCTAAAGTGCAGCCTAAGATGGTAAACAATTGTTTAATCTTCTTTTAGCAATGAAAATCCTAGCTACTAAAGAAAGAGAAATGATTTTCTTTCAACATAGAGCATAGAGCACACACTATATGCATTATCCTAAATCAAACCAACAAGCAATCTAAATGAAAATGCACAGGCATGTATTCTTTTCAGCTTTCTTAGTGTATGTAATGATAAGAAAGCTAAGTGCAAATCTGAATTATTTCCAAAGCGACGATACTCAACAAATTCCTTTTCAAAATGAAGTGAAAGTAAGAGAGACACTTTGTGATTTTGAAATTAAAATTGCTTTCCGACACATTAAAAACTACTGATTCAAATCAAATGCAATAGTAACTGTATAATTGACTATCAAGAACAAGGGGGTTGTCTTCTATGGCTGAAAATGACAGCTACGACACTTACAGATCAAAGAATGATAGCTCGATTACGCTACTTTTTTGTAAAAGAGAACCGAAAATGATGCAAAATACACAAAAACACTTACAGTTCTTTGCACTATGGAGGCAAAAAGATGTAAAGGAAGGGGGTTTTTACAGAGATACACTAACCATAGACAGCTAAACTCCATAATAGGACTGAAAACAGTGAGTGAAAAACCAAAGCCTTAAGGTAGAGTTAACCTTATCTGACCAGTGCACCTATTACACAAGGATCCCTGCTTTCAGCGCACCTATTGCACTCGGGAAGTACGATGCAAGCAGACTGCCTTTAAGGTAGGGTGCGATGGTACCAGTACGAGACTTTGAATGAGTTTTTACTCACAATTTGCAATCTAGTTTGGGGATTTAAGCTAAGAAAGCGATGTTCAGTATATGCAAATCACAGAGGTGGATCTAAGGAGGTTACTAGAGCTACCACTAAGGGCAATTAGTCTGTTTATAGATCGATTGCTTAATTCATAAACAAAACCTAGAGATTGACTGAAGCAACATTGATCTACTTTGCATTCGTAAAACAAATGCAATTTGAAGGCTAGCTGGCTTGGCTTCAAGCTTCGTCTGTAAGTTTATAAAAGAAACATAGATAGGCTAACAAACAATCTAGTCGCTCCCCAACGAAGTCGCCATTTGGTTACTGGGAAATCTAGTGTCTATGCAGAACTGCTAGTCCCAATAAGGGTGGTAGCAACCTTAGAAACAAACAAAGTAAAGCTACTTTCATATTCCTTTATGACAAATATATAAGAGAGGAATGAAGACACCAACCTCAATCTTGCGCTTGGTTCCTCACTTGATTCCTCTCCCTTCTGATAGATCCTCGCCGCTTGCTTCCTCGTCAGCCCAGCTTCAAAGAGCACCTATGGAATCAAAGCAGCATAATACTATCCAAGAATAGAGATCTACTAGCATAAAAAATATAAGATCATATGTATATTGACCACACACAAACATATGTCATAAAATATGCAAGAATATGGAGGAAAACTTGAATAGCTTTATTGATATCAAGAAAAAAGTAGGGGAGGATTACAACCAATTGTTCTGACCCAGTGTCATCCTCTCAGCAAGAAGCCCTTCTTCACCTCATGAAAAGCTTAGATCACCCAACACTATGATGTTGCAGCAAGAAACCAACAACACTTCCTTACAAGATACAAAATTCCAGCCTCTGGATCTCTGGGATGAGGGATCCATATATAGATGTTTGCAATGGGGGTGAGTCAGCTTCTGGGGTTTGATTAGTGTCCTCTCTCTGATAATTCTTGATTCCACTTGGAGAATGATGATCTCTTACTCATCCCTGGGCGAATTTAGGGAGGCAAGTGTCACAGGAGAAGTTTCTAGAAGATTCCATGATTTTCCACCTCGCATACTGCCTCTGCCATTTGTCCATTCTCGCCCATCGCACCCCATAGAAGGGATTTTCAACATGCATCGCACCCTATATGTGTATTTAGGTGGGATGCAACGCACTTTGTCCATGGAGTAGGTGAGATGGTCTAGTTTTGACCAGTTTTGAGTAGTTTTTCATGGAGAACTTCTAGGAGATGATGTGATCAGCTGACCTTGTTCTTTTAGGGGTTGGAACAACACTTTTAGGGACTTAGGAGCCCTTGGTTTATGGAAATTTAGGATTGGGGTTGTAGTGCCCAAAAATGTCTATAACATGTATGGATGAGTCATTGGTGAAAGGAAGGTCATAATCACATAGTTGAGTGATAGATTCATGTACTTCATTTCACATCCATCAGAGATTTCGATATATGCTCAGGGGGAGCATGATTAGATAATTAATCATGTGTAGTGCATCTCTAAGAGGGAGAATATCTTGCTCCCCCCTTTTCCCTTGATGTTAAAAGGGGAGAGTATCTTGCTATTGCTTAATCTAAGAGGTTCCACATCTTGATGTAATGAACACCAACATGGTTACCATCAAGTCCAAAGGGGTATATTGTTGGCATTATGGTACATGTGTTGTCCTTGATGGAAACCCACACACAGGTCAATTCAGAATTGACAAAGGGAAACTCAAGAATGATTTAAGTTGTATATGTTGTTTCATCTAGTCCAGTTAGCATACACAAGAGGGCTCACATAATAAAAGGAGCGTATACGTATGCACACACTTTCACAGAAGGAAAAGTGCATATGGGATGAAAAATTAAGGTTAAAGAATGCCAGGGGTTGATACCATGGTATTAGCCCACAATATTGAGCGGAGTAATGGTTACTTGATCCCATCTAGGAATACCATAGGTTCTAAGTGTTGTTTTGGTTCGAGGTATTGAAAAAGACTCTAACTATATAAGGAGGAGGAGATCAAAAGGCTAAGTGTGCAAGTGAATGGGTTTTTCATGAATACTTATATCTGAAGTATATTTTGGGTTGTAAGGGCTATGGTTATGATATAGATCTGAAATATCTTGTACACCCTTGAATACAATATTGGATCAAGATCATGAGACCTGATATGACTTATCATTGTATGATTTGATAATGGATAGTCTAGACCCGATTACTTACACATGTTTTATCCTTTATATGTTATGATATGGGTATATTTGAAGTCTAGAATAGCTACGAAGTTATAAGTTATTATCTATAGATCTATAAGCTAGTTCGCCTTGGTGAAGCCATGTATACACACTAGTTCGACACTTTTAAGTAGCATATACATGTTGAGATATGATTTTTTAAGTTGCAGTTGGTTTTGGATGTTGATGTAGAGTTATGGGTCCAGCGTTGTGTTCTGGTTACAGTGATCTAATTGTTTAGATTGACTGATTGTGATTTTCTTCAGAATTGGTGGGTTTTAGTGATTGGTTGTATTGTAGTAGTGATTTATTTTGAGCTTCAATGTTACTGATGGGTCCAATATGAAAATTTGATGAAACATGGCCTACAAATTGTGTTATTGTGTACCAGGAGTATCCAGTCTGAAAATTTATGAAACATGGTCCTTGAAATAAGAGTTAAGGTAGTATCCTTCTGTAGGCTGGCTCCTACATACTGGTAAACATATCAGCTAGTACAAGAGCTAGGGGGTTGGAGATCCCTTCCAGTAGCAGTTGGAGAATGAGTGAAGGTGGTAGCCTTATGTAGGTAGGTGCCTACTTATTGGTAAACATATCAGCCAGTACAATAGTCAGGGGGTTGTAGCTCCCTTCTAATAGAAGCTGGAGAATGAGAGAAGGTTGTATCCTTCTGAAGGTGGGTGCCTCCGTACTGGTATGAGTCTGCAACAACACAAGATTGTAAATAGTTTTTATTTATATTAAAAGAAGACAGAGATGACAACAACAGGTGGTTTTTCTCCCGCATTGGGTTTCCACCTTAAATCTTGGTGTTCATGTATGCTACTTATGTTTTTTATTTATTTTGTCCTTATTGCATCTCTCTATTTTCTAGTAAAAGCATCACACTCTGGTTCAATATCAACAGACAATGAATTAATTATTTTATAATTTTATTATCTATATGTTGGTTTCATTCATTGTAGTCATGGATATATGCTAGTTGGCTTATGTAAAATAGTGTATATAGTTTGGAAAGAAAAATTTAAAATATTGATTCCACACCCACCCACCCCCCACCCCCACCCCCTGCCCCTCTCAGTATTTTTCCCAACAAATGGTAATTGGGCATAATATCAAACAACCCCCCTGAAAGAAGCACTATACAAGAGTCAGAGGGTGGAAGAGGATTAGAGTTGGAAAATGAAGAGTCTGGAAATATCTCGTAGGACAAGGCACATAAGGGAATAAAAAAACAAAAATTGGGATTACGGGGGGAGTTTCAAAACATTATACCCCCAACGTTTGATGATGAATAAGATGAGTCTGTTGAAATCTATCAATTACAAGGAAAGACATCATTATTGTGCGAAGAGGTAAAAGTAGTTCAAGGTGTGGATAAACAAGGAATCACCTAAGAGAAGTTTCAACAGTACTTCAAAAGAAAGTATTTAACTGAGTTGAGATGACAAAGATAGGGAGTTTCATTATCTCCAAATGGGACAATTGATAATGGACAAATTTAGAGTGAAATTTAACTCCTTGCTGAGATGTGTTCCTTACATATGTGAGGAGAAAGCGAAAGTACAAATATTTTTAAGCAGTTTGCCCACATTTATGAAAGAGAGTTTAGAATTTGATAATTGTAAGACTATGGATGAGATAATACACAAAGCATGGATGGAAAAAGGGGATCGTATAAAAAGGTGGATAGATGAGAAAGAGGGAAAACATCCTCAAAATAATAAAGGTGTAAAGTCTGCAAACTCCAAAGTCTCATACAAAAATATACAAAACAAAAATTCAGGCAGAGATCAACAAAACTTTAAACCAAAAAATGAATTAAAAACAATTGAGCAATCCAAGAAACCTGAGTTTGATCAGTCTACAAGACCCCTACTACGGTTGGGGTTGTGGAGAGCCCCACTATATTAAAAATTTTCCCTATCGAATAAGGATAGAACATGCAACACACATCTAGGAGGTGTCTATAGTAGGAGAGATCGCAAGGAGTCTGCCTAAGATCAATGCACATTGGAAGATCATCAAGCAAAGTATACCCTGACTATTGTGGAATTTCAAGGTAAAGTCTTTAACCAAGTTGTGTCTATTTTATTGTGAAATTTCAAGGTAAAGTATTTAACCAAGTTGTGTTTATTTTAATTGACCCTGGAGCTAGTTTAAGTTATATAAGCCCTAAGATAGTTGAATTATGTCAATTACAAACATAAGATTTTAAGAACCCATGTTTGGTGTAGTTAGCCACAGGATCCAAAAGGAGAGTAATGGCTAAGGTGAAAAATTTCTCTATTATGTTGGTAGATCAACCAATAATAGCATATTTAAATGTTTTTCCCTTAGGGTCTTATGATATTTTAATTAGCATGGACTAGTTTGAGAAACATTGGTCTCTGGTAAAATGTAAAGCTAAAACTATCGGTTTCCTCAAGAAGAAGTGATTAGACAAGAAATTTATGGAATTAGAAGACCCCTAAAATAAATACCATTTACAACTTCTAAGATAGCGAAATACATCAAAAAAGAGTGACAAATTTATGTTTTACAAGTGGGATACACTAATTCCAAGGAAAAGACTGCCACCTCAGAAAATTTACCCATTGCACAAGAATTTTTTGATGTATTTCTAGAAGAGAGCCTTGGATTTTTGCTTAAACGGGGTATAGACTTTACTATTGAACTAATTCTAGGAGTTTCTTTGGTGTCCAGAGCACATTACTACATGAGCATACTATAACTAACTCGGCTGAAAATGCAGTTACAGGAGCTGCTAGATAAGAAGTATATGCGCCCAAGTGTGTCATCTTGGGGAGCTCTTGCACCTTTTTTCAGGAAGAAGGATGGTACCTTATGACTTTGAATTAATTATAAACAATTAAATAAATTATAAATTAATAACAAATACACACTACCATGGATAGATGATATGTTCGATCAGGTAAATCAGGCTACTTTGTTTTCAAATATTGATTTGCATTCTAGATACCATGAGATTCGAATAAAAGAGGAAGATGTATGTAAAACTGCCTTTAGAACTTGCTATGGACATTATGAGTTTGTTGTCTTGCCTTTTGGGCTTACTATTGCCCCAACAACGTTCATGTGTCTTATGAATAGTATATTTCATCAATACCTTGATAAATTTGTATTAATATTTATTGATGATATCCTTATTTATTCCAAAAATATGGAAGAACATAAAAGACATCTACAAATTATATTGCAAACCTTACAGGAGCATCAACTATATGCTAAGTATAGCAAATGTGAATTTTACAAGGATCAAATTCAATATTTAGGACATGTCATCTTGGGGGGTATGATAGTTGTAGATATTGAGAAGATTAAGACCATAATGGAATGGTTGGTTCCTAAGAATGTAGCGTACATTAGAATTTTTCGGGATTAGTTGGATACTACCATCATTCCATCGGAGGATTTTCTAGACTCTCGTATCCCCTCACATCTCTACAAAAGAAGGGGAAAGTATTTCGATGAATAGATGAATGTCAAAGCAGTTTTGACCAACTGAATGTTGAAAATGCAACAAGAAAATATCAGTTTGACTTTTCCATGGTCAAACTAAAGAAAATTTTAATTTCCACATCAACATAAATCTTAGACGTAGTTAACTAAGGTAACATGGCACTTGTCACTCAGTTAACTCAACTAATTCGATTTGGAGGGCTTAAGTTTAGCTAAGCATGAGTGATTGCTAATTTGTAGTAGTTTAATTCAGTTATATGAAGTTGTGTTCAGATAAACTAGTTCCAATTGTTAGAGGAAGCAATGGAAGGTCAGTCGTGTAGTGTGACTTCATACTAACTCAACGATCATCCAGTTAACTGATCAATCAACCAAAAATAACTAATGCATGTAGACAAATTGAGTTACCCAGTTGAGGTGGAGATTCCAAGGAATTGTTACATCAATTGTAGACTATTATGAAGTGTACTGGTGTTGCATGCAACATGATGATCAACCTGAGGAATTATGGAATCAATTTTGGAGAAATTCCTAAATAATAGGGGCCTAATTTCTCAAGGAATTGTGCAAGGAAATAGGGGCTCAAGTAGAGGCAAAAATTGACTAAGCCTGGGTTAGATCTTCTTATTGAGTAGAAAGATAGGTTATTCACTTGCAGGGTGTGCTTAGTTGAGAAAAACAATTGTAATACATCTCTATTCATCATATTAATGAAAGAAGGAATTGTGGTTTTTAGCAGATTGCTTTCCCCGGGTAAAATATTATGTGCTTGTGTTATTTATCATTGCATGTTTATGATTGATGTCCTAAATTGTGAATTACTATCTACAAAGCAGTAGAGTAGGTTTGTGTCTTGTGATTTTCATTAAAGTTTCATGAGCAGTTGCAAATATACATAATAATTTCTACATGGTTTCGAAGAAGGATTCACAATTGAGCAAGAATTTCAAAGTTGTTTCTTAGGAGGTTTGGGTTACAGTTCAGTGTAGCAAAGATCTCTTGAGAGTTAGGAATATGAGCTTCAACGGGTTGGGGCTAGAGTATGCCTTGGAATTCATCTCTAATTTCATTATGTGGAGGCAGCATTAGATGAAAATGGATTGCTAGAATACATCAATACAGAGGTTGCAAGACCAACAGAATTTGATGCCGACAACCTAGCTAAATGGAAGAAATATGTAGCCAAGGCAAGGAGAATAATATTATAGGGAGTACGGGACCACCTTTTCATCAATATCCATGGGAAATAAACTCCTTATTCAATGTGGCAGACACTTACAAATCTATTCTAGAATAGCAACGAACATAGGAAACTGGTGCTCAAGGATAAACGTTGAAATATAAAGATGCAGAAGAATGACACTATTCAGGAGTATCTGATCAAGTTCACACAAGATCACGATGAGCTTGAAAACATTGGTGTTATTGTTTTAGATGATGATTTGGTAAGCCTAGCACTTCTAGGCCTTCCAAAGTGCTTGCATAGCTACCAAGATTTGGTGAATGGGAGGGAGAAACTACCGAATTAGGAACACTTATGGTCTAACTTCGTGCAAGAGGAAATACTACCGAATTAGGAACACTTATGGTCTAACTTCGTACAAGAGGAAATAAGGTGGAATACCAAAGATGGAACTTCAACCAAGGGTGAAGATGAAGAAAAATTTTCATTGGTTGGAAAGGGAAATAAGGGAAAAGGGAAGAAATCTAAAACCCAACAATATTCTAGCCAAGGGGGCAAGAAGAAATATTTTTCCAAAATTAAATGCTTCCATTGTCATGAATCTGGGCACTATGCTACAAAGTGTCCACAAAAAATGTCTAGCAAGAAGGAGGTTGCAGGAGGAGTAGCAGGTGAAGCCTTGGCTTCAAAATTTGAGCTTGAATTTACCCTTATTGCATGCATGACGAGACAACGATGGGGAGTGTGTTGTACTTTCACTCTGGTGCCTTGTTCCGCATGACAGGGTGTAGATATTTTTTTAGTGACCTGGAGTTGAAATATCTCCAGATGCACATCAAGATGGGGGATGACAGAAGGTACAATGCTACCAAGATTGGTACAGTCACCTATCACAGAGAATCTAGCTCCCTTCTTAGACTCAAAGATGTCATGTTCGTTTCGGGACTAAAGAAAAATCTCATGTTTGTTGCAATTTTGGAAGACCGTGGTTATGATTTGATCTTCAGCAAAGGAAAGGCATTCATGAGACACATAACCATGGGACATATGAAGTAGATTGGGGTTGTGCGAAGAACCTATATAAGCTATATTGTAACACGCTCCTCCCACATCTACCCAAGTAATCAACCAACTGGTGTAAACATGTGACAAGAGGCTACTATGATTAGATTCAACCTCCTATGTGACCTTAATGAAGTGGAATCAACAGAAACACAACATACAAACCTTCCATGTCAGCTACAGGACTCTCAAGAATGATCCCAACCACTCAAGTAGCTATCCCTTGAGTACCACCGAGGTTTTAGACCGCTTGACCCCAGAATGATCCCATGATATGGACCTAACAACATCCAGGAGGCTCTATACTCTCTCATGCCAAGGCATGCCACCGGTGAGGGACTATTTTTCCCAGTGTTGTGCCAGTGTCCTCAGGATTTGAGCCACTTTTTTAGGCCCATAACCCAGGTCACTAACAAGAATTGAAAGACACCTTCAAAACAAAAAGGTAACATGGAAATATTGATGCAAATGTAAATACTTGAGTAAGCCCTCAACCAGACCCCTACTAGCCATTTGATCTGAACTTAAACAAGAACGCAAAAAATCATAGATGCAACATAGATAATGCTTCATTTGATTAATATCAAATACTGAAATATGCTTACTAATAGAAATGGAAATAGACTAGCTTAGGTGATGGTAACTTATCCCTGAGAAGAGATGTGGTGGTTACATGCCTCTGAACTATGTTGCAATGAGGTTCAAAAGCCTATTTATTATGGAGGGACAATGGAAAACCATAAACATCCAAAAACCTAACCCTAGGAGATGAAGCACCAAAACTGTGGGCCTCGTTTGGGTAAATTGGTACATAAACTTCCTAGGGTCATAACTTTGGCATACAATCTCCATTTGGCTATCATACTACCTCGTTTTGAAGATTTCGAAGAGAAGGCTGAAAAAAATCAAACAACTCATTTGAGGCTTTTCTAGTCTCTCATGTTTCCCTGAAAGCATCGTTTAGGGCCTCAAAACTACTCTAGACGTTTAGGACTCGAAAAACTTCCAAAAATAGTAAATTGTGCTACAATTAAGGAAATTAAAGAAATAAAACAGACATTGTTGGGGGTCCATGTGGAATAGGGTGGTGGCCACCAATATCCACATGGATCATTCCTCCCCCATTAGGAAGCAGTGGTCCCCATGGCGTTGAGTGCCTTCAGGAGAGGGGAAACTTCCGATGAACTTGGTCCCTAGTGAACCACTTTCTTTGGTGCAAGAGTTGGCCAACTTTGACAACCTGAAATAGTTGGATCTTCTGCTGGCGAGTGTTCTTAATTTGTGTGCCCATGATCCGATCAGTTGTGTCATGTTCCATTTAGTATGAGTTTATCTCTGTTGGTGTGAGTTGTTCTGCAATGTCGGATGTGTCCAACTAATCCAAAATGGATCTAGAATAGACTTCTAAGTCTAAAGTGTTCTTCATAGAGGAAAATGAAAGTCCAAGGATGCTCTTGGAAATAGTCCCATTGCAAGGATCTTTTTGTTCTGAATCTACTGCAACTTGAATGGGCTAAAATGGACTTCGGACGATTAAGTTATTGCAAAAAGAAGTTTGCCTTTGTTCCTTTGAAAAGGAGGCAAACTCTTCCAAAAATTAGCAAAAGGCCTTATAAATGAAATCACATCACAAAAGGCCAAAGGGAAGGACTTAAGGCTGGGTGGAAGGATCCCTGATTAGTGATCTCCAATCATATCACAATCGAAGGAAGGCTACATGCAATATTGGGACCCCAGACATGGCGATTGCGATTGCGATCGGCCGATTGACAGATCGGCAATTGGCACACCCAAAGGGGAAGGACCCATAGCATTGTCAATATGCAATATGCGATAAAGCGATAGGGCTGATGTGCAATCACATGACAATTGTCATATCAGGAAAAGAGATCAACGATCCAGATTCAATCGACGGTCAGGATATCGGTGATCCCCGATACAAAGGGACAATGCAATAGCGACATGCGATGCGATATTGACCATCCGATCAAGGAGCAGATCAACGGGTAGAATTTGTTCAGAGATTGGTGATCAGTGATCCCCAATGCCAAGGTCAATGCACATTGCGATTGCGATAAGCAAGAAAGCGCGGACCCAATGGGAATTATAAGCCCGATTGCATAAAATTTGAAATATAGGTTTTTTAGATTTTCTGTGTATTATCCGTTTATTGGGTTTTTAAGCCCTACGCCATGTGATAGAAATTTGCAATAGCATGGCGGATGTGATGGGTTTATAGGGGTGATTTCATGGAATTTGAAGTCCGGATTTCGTGCCCGCTATTGTTTTTCCTGTGTATTTTTATTATGCTGCCGTTTTCAGTTTTCGCCTGAAGGAAGGCCTTGATTCCTTTATAACACCCCTTATCATTGTGCCATGCTGCAAGAGGGAATTTTGTGAACAAAGATGTGTTTGTAATGCACAGAGCCATAGAGAAAGAAGCTAGAGGGCCAGCTGAAGGGATAGAGGAATGATTATATGTAGAGAAATGGACAGGAAGCCATAGAGCTAGAAGAATGCCTCAAAGAAGCCAGAGAGCATGAGGGAGGCATAAGCACAGACAGCTAAGGGAGTTTTGGGGGTCGCTTGGAGGTCGAGTGAAAAACCAGAGAGCTTAAAGTTGCTGAAAAGGGTCGCTAGAAGGTTTCTGAAGAGACGCTTGGAGATCAAGCGAATTACAGAGGCATGTAGAGGCCGAGAGAGAGCTTAGAGAAGCCAGACCCAAAGCCGAGAGCCAGAGCTAGAGCCAAAGCCAGAGCCAGAGCCATGAGCCAGAGCTAAGAGCCAGAGCCAGAGCCAGAGCCAGAGCCAGAGCCAGAGCCAGAGCCAGAGTTGAGAGCCAGAGCCAAAGCCAGAGCCAAAAAGATAGAGAGCTTCAAAGCCAGGGATAAGATTGTGTTCTAATCCCATTGTGTTCTTTGTAAACTAGTGAAGTTGAGCATGGAACTTGTAACAGGAATTTTCCATAATCCCAGAGAGCCTAGTTGAGTTAATTAGAGCTCAAGGAGACATAGCCCAAGAGTTTTGGGTGAACTGCATATTATATTTCTGTTCTGTGTGTTTGTTTTATTGCTGCATTATTTATTGTCACATGTATCTACATATCAACATAAACAACTGAATTTAAAGTGTTGAACAATTAAAAATAAACATAAGCATACGCTTATTTTCAAGCACATTTTAATTACCAATTGGTTATTCATAAGGTCTTGGGAATATTTAAGCTTTGGAAGTGGGAGAGGTTCTTGTAAGCTAGACAAGAATCCTATAGTCCCCCATTTTTGGATCAGGTGGTATTAGAGCTTGAGATTGATTAACCCCACCTTCAAAGAAGGTTATATTAGAATTGGTTATATCATGATGCAAGTGGTATCAGATCAGAATGCTTTATTGATAGAGCAAGGATTGCTTGTTGGAAAGGTGTTTAAATAGTTAGAGGTTGATTGTATGCTTGTTTGCAGACTGACTATTGTTTAAGTTTGTAGAGGTGAAGGGAAAGCTACTGATAACTAAGTCCAGGATAGGACAAGAAGGAAGAAGGGTTGATGGCATTCTTCTTATCCCAAAGGACCTCAAAGAAATCCTTTAAGCACAAGAGGTTTGTTAGGTTGCTTGAATAAGCTCTTTGTTAAGCTTGTTTGAAGTTCTTTTGTCCAATGGCATAATGACTACTTCTACAAGTGAGTCCTCAAATTCTTCTTTCTTCACAAGATTCTTTGATGGAGACAAGAAGCAAGACTTGTTCATCATGATGGATATGGTGAGAGAAATGTATGAGGATGGAAGGAAGAGAATCATACTTAGAGAGTTGTTGAATTCCGTGAAGGAAGAGAAGAAGTTGCTTTCTAACAAATTGCAGGAAATGGAGAGGCAACTTCATATTGCAAATATGAACCTGGAAAGGATGCATGAGTTGGAGGCACAACTCCTTGTTGCCAAAGAAGCCTTAGTCAAGTATCATCTTTATTAAGAGGTAAACCATTCTTGTTTGTCTTCAAATTCCTCTAATAATGCTTATATTAGTTCTTTTGAAAAACATACCAGAGGCATAGGTTCCAAGTTAATGTCCAAGTTGGGCTATGAAGGAAAAGGCTTGGGTAAACATGCACAGGGTATTGTTGAGCTAATAATGGTTGAGGAAAGGGCTAAGTATTTGGGTCTTTGCTATGGACAATCTTATGGGGAGAGTTTCAAAGCTACCATGAAGGCCATTGAAATAGTTCCAAGAAGGAGTTTCATTGCAGGTCCTCTACCTCAGAAGTGTCAAGATTGTATTCAAGAGGAATGTAATATCTTGAAGCATCATTTGCAGGATGCAGGTGTTCAGAAGCACACACTTGAACCAGAGAGTTGTGGAAACTCTAACATCCTTGAAGAGATTGCTGGTGTTCCAAAGGGAGCCACTGCTTCATTTGCTTCACCTCGTCATGAAGGCAATAGAGGTAAAAGAGAAAGGTATAAATATGGTTCTAACCATTTCCTTTTCATTTTGTTAAGCATGATAAGTTTCCATATAAGTATGGGAAAATAATTGCATCTTCCTTTTGTGGTTTGGATAACCATCATGTTTCTAGATGTTGGAAGAGAATGGCCACATACAGGAAAATTTTGAAGGAAAGGAAGCAAGAAGCCAAAGGTCCATTGGACAAGGCAAATCATGCTGCCAAGAGGATGAACATGTGTTGCACTTACTGCCATAAGCAAGGGCATCTTGCTAAAAAGTGTTGGACTTTGAATCCAACAATGCTTCCACGAAACTTGAAGAAGGTGGAAAGAGAAAATGGCAGGAATGGAAATAAAGATTCCATGATTGATGTGTTTCAGAATGATTCACATGTTGATGCTGATGTCTAGACAAAGGAAAGACCTTCGAAATGGATTGGTAAGAAATGGTTAGAGTTATTATCTAATTAAACATTGCATGTCTTTTGATTTGATGCATCTATTTGCATTTCTTTGTTAACGGAATGCAAGTTGCAGGATTTTACCAAGAAGGTAAATGGAGAAGTTGAGTAGGAGACTCACTTTATTGCTGCAAAATTATATTTCATTTCAGCTTCGAAAGTACAATGTGCTTAAGTGAAAGTTGAAGGATGAAATGCATGTATGAGGATGATGTGCATGAACATAGGGATGTTGATGATTTCCTTGTATTTGAACATGTATGTGTAATTAACTTGAAGGGTTGATCACTTTGTTGTAACATGCATTTAATGTTGACTTGGGAAAAGTTAACTTGGTCTCCAAGAAGGAGATAATGATGAAGTGGTTCATCTTTTGAAAAAGAGTCCTAACGGTATTTTTCTACATGCTTGGCTTGAAGGGTCATTTGTTTTAAAGGCATGTTTTCTGGGCTTGTTATCTAGTCCATCATTTGTATGCAGATGTAAGACATGGAGGTGTTCACAAGATGTGAAATCTATTTCTTTTGTTGAAGCAAGAGGTTAAGCCATCCAATTGTTATCTGTATTTTTGTTGTTGTTAACAGTTGTTGTTGGCAGCTTGTCAAATAGGTACAAATGAAAATTTTGTGAAGCAGATGTAACTTCACATTGGTTTGAGCCACCTTGGATCAATGATCAAGGTAGAGAAGTTCAAACTACCTTCTGTGACCATCTCAGTAGGAGTTCTGCATGAAGTCAAGGAGGAAAACAGTTCTTCCGAGGAAGACCAGCACATTCAGGAAGGAAAGTGTTCAGACACTTTGGTTTAGAGGAAATATGCAAAGGCAAGTGTATGAAGGCTAAAATAAGAGGGTTAGGTACTCTAATTTACTGTTCAGATCAGTATATCAGTATTTTGGAGACCAAAAGTTCTTTTAATGGGAAGGTGTGATCCAAAAAGGATCTAGAATAGGCTTCTAAGTCTAAAGTATTCCTCACAAAGGAAAATGAAAGTCCAAGGATGCTCTTCAAAATAGTACCATTGCAGAGATATTTTCATTCTGAATCTACTGCAACTTAAATGGGCTAAAATGGACTTCAGACGATGAAGTTATTGCAAAAAGAAGTTTGCCTTTGTTCCTTTGAAAAGGAGGCAAATTCTTCCAAAAATGGGCAAAATGCCTTATAAAGGAAATTGCATCACAAAAGGCCAAGGGGAAGGACTTAAGGCTGGGCAGAAGGATCCCCGATTAGAAATCTCTGATCATATCACAATCAGAGGAAGGCTACATGTGATATTGGGACCCCAGACATGGCGATTGGGATTGCGATCGACCGATTGGTGGATCGGTGATCGACACACCCAAAGGGGAAGGGCCCGTAGCACTGTCGATATGCGATATGCGATAAAGCGATAGGGCCGATGTGCGATTGCACAATAGCCATCGGATTGGGAAAAGATATCAACAGTCAAAATTCAATAGGCGGTCGGGAGATCAGTGATCCCCGATACAAAGTGCCGATGTGATAGTGACATGCAATGAAATATTGACCGTCCGATCAAAGAGGAGATCAACGGCCAGGATTTGATTGGCGATCAGTGATCCTCGTTGCCAGGGCCAATGCACATTGCGATTGTGATGAGTGATAAAGCACAGACCTGATGGGAATTATAAGCCCAATTGTATAAAATTTGAAATTTGGGGTCTTCAGATTCTCTTTGTATTATCCGTTTATCGGGTTTCTAAGCCCTATTCCATGCGATAGAATGGTGGACCCGATGGGTTTATAGGGGTGATTTCATGGAATTTGAAGTCCGAATTTCGCGCCTGATAGTGTTTTTCCTGTGTATTTCGTTATGTTTCCATTTTCGAGTTTTCACCTGAAGGAAGGCCTCGATTCCTTTGTAACAACCCCTAATCATTGTGCCATGCTGAAACTGGGCGTTTTGTGAAGAATGATGCATTTGTAATGCACAGAGCCATAGAGCCAGAAGCTAGAGGGCCAACTGAAGGGATAGATGAATGATTATACGTAGAGAAATGAATAGGAAGTCGTAGAGCCAGAAGAATGCCTCAAAGAAGCCAGAGAGCATGAGTGAGGCATAAGCACAAGCAGCTGAGGGATTTTTGGGGGTCGCTTGGAGGTCGAGCGAAAAACCAAAGAGCTGAAAGTTGCTGAAAAGGGTTGCTGGAAGGTTGCCAAAGAGTCACTTGTAGGTCAAGAGAATTACAGAGGCATGCAGAGGCCAAGAGAGAGCTCAGAGAAGCTAGAGCCAGAGTCAAGAGCTAGAGCTAGAGCCAGAGTCACGAGCCAAAGCTAAGAGCCAGAGCCAGAGCCAGAGCCAGTGCAAGAGCCAGAAAGTCAGAGAGCTTTAGAGCTAGGGATAAGATGGTGTTCTAAGCCCATTGTGTTCTGTGTACACCAATGGAGTTGAGTGTGGAGCTTGTAAAAGGACTTTGCCATAATCCGAGAGAGCCTAATCAAGTTGACTAGAGATCAAGGAGACATAGCCCAAGAGTTTTGGGTGAACTCCATATTATATTGTTGTTCTGTGTGTTTGTTCTATTTCTGCATTATTTACTATCACATGTATCTACATATCAGCATAAACAACCTAATTTAAAGCGCTGAATAGTTAAAAATAAACATAAGCATACACCTATTTTCAAGCACTTTTTAATTCCGCAATTGGTTAATCATAAGATCTTGGGATATTTAAGCTTTGGAGGTGGGAGAGGTTCTTGTAAGCTAGACAAGAAGCCTATAGTCTCTCATTTTTGGATCACCAACAATGGTGGAAAGTATGGCTGAAGGTGGTCTACAATGAACACTAGGTGCAGACTGAGGAATGGTGGAATGTTGAGCTTGAAAGAATTACCCCCTATAGCTTTAGTGATGGTGTATGGCCCATATTAGAGCGATAAAAGCTTATGGTGGGGTCCAACAAGGCGCTCCTTTTGCAAATGTAGCCAAACATGGTCGCCCACCTAGAACTTGTGCAGAACATGATGTTGATCATGGCACTGCTTGTACTTGGAATTTGACTTATCCAAGATATCGTGAACCTATTGGTGGATGTGTTGAATGCACTCAATGAATTTGTTATCCCTATCGGCTTCAGACTGGACGTGGGCCGAATCTACATGAGTAGCTGCAAATGGTATGGCCACATCAATGGGGCATAATTGCTGAAATATCAGTCCTACTTGAAAGGGGTTGTGGCCCGTTGAGTTGTGGAGAGCTTTATTGTAGTTGTTTTGGGCATAGGGTAGGCTTTGATCCCATGTGTTTGGATGCTTTGAGTTGTACAAGTGAAAAATGTGTACGATCATCCTGTTGATGAACTCTATCTAGCCATCAGTTTGGAGATGGAATGTTGCAGACTTAATAAGTTTTGTATCCAGCATCGACTAGAGACTTGACCAAAATGCACTTTATAATTTGTTGTCTCCATCTAAGAAAATGGACTATGGGATCCCAAAGTGTACCCACACTAGCTCAAAGAAGAGCTTAGCAGTGGCCTCTGCTGTGATACTCTTCTTGCAAGTCGCCATAACGGCCATCTTAGAGAATCTATCGATGACCACGAAAATACAGTTATTTCCATGCATGGAAGAAGGAAGGACTGACATGTAATCCATGGATATGGATTCCCAAGGGAGAATATGAGTAGGAAGAGGGGTATATAGGCCTTGCTTCTTAATGGTTGGTTTGGGAATGGTGTATGTAATGCTGGATTTAATGTACCTCCCAAGATCCTAATGAATGTTTGGCCAATAAAAATACTTCTGCAATACTACCACTATTTTCTCTACTCTGTAACATTCAATGACCCAACTGTAGTGCACCTCCAAAATAATCTTGGAATGCTCACTTGAAGATACAGATGTGTCCCAGGTGGCATAATAGTGCATCCTGGAGGTGAAAATTTGGAACTTGCTTACCATCCAGGAGTGTCAAGTATGTGTTGTCAAATTCTGGATCGCTCTGGTAAAGATGTGGCCACCCCAAAGTTGCATGCCCACATGAGTTGAGTACAGTGATCAATGCCATGACTGGTGGTTGACTGAGGCAGTCTGCAACATTATTTGGTGCTTCTCTTCTTTTACTTAATGTTCAAATGGAATTGTTGCAGGTATGTGGACCATTTATGATGGTGACTGTTCTACAACTTCCCTTGTGTTTGTATGAACTGCAAGCATCGGTGGTCTGTGTGGATGATTGTTTCATTCCCCATAATGTAATGCTTTGGCATTAATGATAGGCCTAAACAATGGGATACATTTCTTTGTCATAGCTGTGATACTTTTATATTGTGTCTAAAAGTTTCTTACTATGGTGTTGACGGTGCTGGACCTGCCAACATGTCAAGGGATCTCCCCAGTAAGAAGTCCCAACTATACCTTAGACCATTTGGTGTAGGATATCCAATAGTGGGTTGTACAATACCACCTTGCAGTTTCACACAGAGGCAAGTAAGATGTCCTTTTTGGTAGAAAGGGTGTGATATATGCAGCAAGTCAAGGAAGATACATGAGCAGTTATAACACACAGAGGGTGAGGTAAGTGCACCCCTTGGAAACCTGTGAAAGCACGAAGTTAAGAATGGAACACATGAGCTAAGATGTATCACAAAAATTGAAGGAAAGTGAGCTAGCAATCCAAAGTGATGGTTAAACCGAAAACACATTTCAGTAAGATTCATACATACATATACACAAAATAGCTGCACATGCATGCATAAGAAAACAGATACATATATCATTTACAGTAAACAAGATAGCTGAAATACAATATGACATATGCATGAAACATGTTGGCTATGTTATATTAAAAAGTGTAAGTTCCAATCATACAATACAACCATGACCAACCACTAGTTTCGATAGCAAAACATTACAGTCACTGCCTTTTGCTCCTCCAAAGTGATATTGTAGCTCTGCATAGTGGAGAAGCCAAGACTCATTACAATATTGTCCAAGCTCTCTCTAAGATACTCCTATCGCAAGCTTGGCTGACTGAAAGCCTATAGAATGAGTTATGAGGGACTATATATAGAAAACTATGGGGTGGGCTTTAACATTCCCCTTTGTGACTATTCACCTATCCTCATGACTCTTCATCTATTCTATGGCTGTTACATCCAACTATTGACACTTGAACTTTCACTTGACAAGACATTACATACAATCTTCACATGTACCCATGTGAGACAAAATAGGCTTGAGAAAGTCATGCAAGACATCACTATGACTCAGAAAAATGTGGGAAGATTAACTCTTCAACATCCTCATGATGGTCGATAGTGGCGAACTGATGGGAAGCTTGGTAGTCTGTGATGGTGTCTCTATATTCTATGGTGACATCTTTCTAGAAACAAACTCTTGTCTCCATAGCATCTGGGTACACTATTTGAGCTCCTCTATCCAACTCGTCTAATAACATGCACATCATTGTCTTAAGTGCAACTAGACTAGTGACATACTGATACATGGTGTCTGCACTGATCACTAAATCTATGTTGGTGGCTATGCACATCAACTCGTCAAAGTACGAATCAAGCTCCAGTGGGACCTATGCCTTTGTGTTTTCTTGGGTGAGTGTCCCAATAGATGGGATCGTTTGTGTGCACACAACAACATCCATACTCCTGAATACCCATGCATGAGAATCCTATAGACTAGTGATGAGCTGCAAGAGGGCTTCATAAGCCCAAATCTGACTTTGGATACGTGCTTTCAACTCGACCGATCTGGGCTTCATCATCTTGGGCAAGTGTAACGGGGCTCCCTTGTATCTCATTGTCCATGTTTGCATGTAGTCAACAGTAGTATGCACGTTTGACAAAATATGTGCTCTCCTAACACATTGTCTTACCAACCGTTGAGATGGAAAACTGCTTTATGCACAGTGCTAAATTTGGAATACAACACCTAACTGACTGACTGACTCAAGGGACAATACTTCATCTAGTATTTCCTTCTTCAACTCTTCTTGGGTAGATGTTATAACTAGTTCTCCCCCCTGCTTGGTCATATGTTACTCCTTAGCCATTGTCTCATTCTCTGCTATCAGAAAGTGAATACACGAGCTAGTGGCTTCGATATATGCTCTTGTAGCATCGGCCAATGTTGTTGGATGTTTGTGCATGTCAGACACGCTCACTCGTTCCTCAACTATGCAGGAGATGTGTTGTCATCCATAGTAGACACTTTGCAAGATTTCACAACTCTATGCTGTGACTTGTCGAATGAGATGTTGTGAATCTCTCCTTATAGATTGTCTCCATGAATCCCAGTGTCTCCTTGGTCACCTGGGACTTGTTGCGCTTCCAGATCTAGTGAAGTCAATAAGTCGACCTCTTGGTGGTAAGGCATGAGGTAGATGTTTTTCTCTAACTCCTATTGCTCCATATCCATATCCATATGCTTAAGTGCTTGCTCAATCTCTTAAGAAAAGTTCTCTTATGATTTGTCACCCTCTCTGCTTGGTGCCAGCTATTCAAATGAGTTAACTACCTGTATTGGCACAATTTCATCTATTTGTACATGCGCCCCCTGTTGTGCCTATTCCTATTGCACTTCCTTCTCCTATCTACGTAGCTCCTGTTCCTTTTGGAGTTTCTCTTGCAACTCCTTCTCTGTTTCCTCCATTCTCCATTTTTCTCTCTACCTTTGTGTGTTTATCTTTGCCTCTATTTCCAAAGCTGCTTTCTTCACAAGTGGGTCTGCTTGGAACTTGCAGCTTTGTTCTACCTCCACGTTATCAACAATCTTCCTCTTTCCTTTTTCGTGCATCGATATGTTTACCTCAATTGCTGGTGCTCTCTTGGATGTTGCTTCACGCTACTTTGCTAACCATTCCAGAGCGATGCTGACCACTTCATTGGTCCTGGAGAAGTTGTGACAATATCTCCATGGGTCTTCCTCCACCCAATGACATGCCTGGTGGATCCACTAAAACTATACTCTCACACAGTGATATTTATAAAACAATGTGGGTCATACAAATCATAGCTTCGAGCGTAGAAAGGTTATTTCTTAATCTCCTCTACTTCGACATCTATGTGCTTGAAATTTCGTATCTTGTATAACTCTATCTAGAATGGAAGAGTGGGCCAAGGTGCCTTCTTCTTCCCATGCAGCCTAGCTAATAGTCTTGCCGATATGTGTTATGATACTTCTTGCATGATGAGCTTGTACATGGCAAACTTCAGTAAAACATGTGGAGGCTTCTCCACATTGTACATCCTTATGAAGGTGACGGATTGTGAGGAATACCAATTAGCTATATCGATCAGTGCCTCTATTGATGCCTTCGACATGCAAGGTTGATCCTGCTTAGATATCGTCTTGTACACCGGGGTGAAAAAATGATCTGATAGTTGTGTGATAACTCCTCTGAGGCTGCATTCGGACAACATTTTACAATAAGTGTTCACATAGGTCTCCGCCGATGTCCATGCCCACTTCAAGCCCGAAAACTCCTGATGGGCAAAGATTGCATCCAAGATGTAAGTGGACATGTAGATTTCTACTTGCTGACCTTTGGGTGTTTGTCGAGCTCTTGTTACATGTTCCTTCAACCTATGAGCCAACATGTCAGATCAGTTGCATGATTTTTCTTCATTGGCCAGTTGGTCTAATGTGATCACCCAACTCTGTAGGAAGGTCTTCGTGGTCTCTTGGCCATACATGCGGCATGAAAAGATGACCAAGTATTGATATGTCTTCCACAATATCGTCGTTTTGTAAACTTGGTTGGATCTCGTCTTGAATTTGGCCAACTCCTTCATCTAGTTCTTCAAGATATCCCTAGAGTTGGCATCACTACTGGGTATGTTGAAGGGTGTCTCCATGGTGATCATTGGCTTCAAAATATTGTACATTGTTCATAATATTTTTCCCTGAAGGTACCAATATTCATCCCATTGACATTGCTCAATGTCATCGTCTTAGGATCAATGTGTGAGATGATCCAATGTCTCATGTCTGTGCATGGGAACATGGGATACCTGCATGCAATTTGGTACAAGCCGAACTTGTGGAGCTTCACATAGACTTGGTAGTCTTCCAGGTCTTCCGCAAATGTGCCTGCAAATGCATTATTGACCTCTTGCCATTTCAGCTTGATGTCCTTGTCTACAATCATATTTGTGTATCCATCGATCGGCAAAATTGTAGACACTCGCTCAAATGCTACTCTAGTTGTGCTTCAGTTGATGTTCTTTGATCCTTCTCTCTTGGAGACCATCGATCCTGAACTGCTGAGAGGTGGATGAACACCTGCTAGATCTGGAGACATGGCGACATGCATGGCAAGAAATCTATCATCTAAAATAAAATAAAAATTGAGGTATGACATGCAACATACCTGGGGATTGACTGGAAAAGATTGCACAAATTTTCCTTGGAGGCTAAGAGACTGGATGCTAGAATTGCGCAAAATGTAGTCCAACTTTCTAGAGGTTGGCTGGAATGTAACCTCCAACTGCTAAAAATAGATCCCTAAAATCTAGAGATGCTTTTTGCATGTTGCTTTTTCTATTTCTGGAAAAAGTAGCCCATGCAGTCAAGTCAAGTTTTCTTGGTCCTGGGTGGAATCGGTCAACCTGATGGCACATGTAACAACTTGCTTTCCTGAGGGACAAATCTGCACATTTCAGGGAGGGAGCTGGGCTGGCTACCTAGAGGGATTGCACAATTTCTGGGCTGAGCAGCTGACTGCTACCCAGAATTTTACATTTTCTCGGTTAAGAAGTCTTGCTGGGCTAGATTGTGCGGTTTTCACTGGGAAGGTTGACTCACAGGATTACATAATTTCTGAGCCGAACAGGCTACCAGTCAAATTTATGTAATTTATGAAGGGAATACTAGTTCCCCTCCATAATTTCACAATTTCTTGAGGGAGCTGCTCAGCTAATAGCTAGATCAAGTCTGGAGAAGAACCTGTGAGGGGAGTTGTTGGGTGGCGGAGGTCCCGCGTAATAGTTTTGGGGCTTAAAGCCTATAAGTTAGGATAATAATATTGTAAATCTTAGAAATATGTGGAGCGTGAAATGTAATAGGTTGAGTCAAAGGGTTGTCCACCCAAGAAGCATTATAGAATAATAGGAAGTAAGTAAACTTGCCCATGGTCTATGGACCATGGGAATGTATAAATAGAGCAAGGCTCTAAGGGTAGAAGGCAGTTCATGTTTTGGATGAATCTTGGTGTTATGGTGGTGTAAAGACAATATTTTCTGCATCTTTAAGTCCGAGTCAAGGGTGTTGGTAGATAGATAGAGGCTCTGTAGCTATGTGCATAGAGGCCTGGTAGAGTCCGCAGCTGTGTGCACGGACCCCTGCAGCTGAGTGCACAGGGCAGATCTGGTTGTATTGGTGAAAGAGTTGAATAAAGATAAGTTGATTCTGAAATATTGTGTTGATTCTGAAATATTGTGGATCTGGTTAATTTTTGGCTTATATATCTGTTTGATCTATGCGCTTATGCTTATGTTTTGAGTTTATGCAAATCTATAACATTTCTGGGTGCGCGCATTGGTTATCTCTATTAAATGTTTGCTTAACGACTGTAAGAAGTAGATGTGATCTATAAAAAACTCAATATTAATAAGTAATAAGGATTTGCCTTGTTTCAGATCCATGAGAAAGCAGAGTGGCGCTAGGCCACAGAACGGTGCGAGAACCCTCCAAACCACATCAAGACATCCCAAGGGTGTGGAAACCTAGTTCCATCACCCTCCCCTACTACCTTAGGTGAGACCTCAGTCCACGCTCCGTGGACTATTGCTGAAAGGGCCGGTAGTTGCGGGATTTGTTTGGCTAATAACTCTTCCGAACTTGGGTCAGGATCCAATAAGCCAACAAATGGTTCTGTTGTCAGGATTGGGATTTGACTAAGGGATGTCTGATATCGGGACACTGGAACCCTATGGAGAAAGAATTTGAGGATTGATTGGATAAAAAACGGGACATAGTAGGTCCTAGTACACCGACGCACAAACTAGAGGTTAAACATGATGAGTGCGATCCAGTTGCCAGTATTCAAAGGAGCAGGAAGTGAAGATCCAAAACAATTTTGGTTTGTGGTAAGAGCAGTATGGGAAGCACACGGAGTTATGGATGATAACATCCAAAAGGCTACCCTAGTTAGCGCACTGCAGGACCGCGCGCTGACATGGTGTATCAAGTACTCAAGTGATCACCTGAATGTGGGAACGACAGAGATCCGAGTTGAATTAAAAAAAGAATTTTGCTGGCCGAAATTAGAAACACAGTCGATCATAGGGTTCAACGAGATCGCGATGATGCCCGGTGAAACTCCATGGGATCTAGATTAGAGATTGAAAGGTACAATCCTTGAGGTGAACATGACGCTGTCGGATGCGCATCACTGCACGTGGTTTGTGGCATCATTGACACCACATCTAAGGATGACACTGTCATAGCAAAAGATCTCAACCCAGGCTAAAGCATTAGAGACAACAATGAGGTTGCATGAATCCAGGGTTGGGAGTTCAACAAATCCACATGCAAATACAAAACCTGTGTTTAGAAATGCAAAATTTAAAACAAGAAAAGGCACCCCACCCAGAAGCATGGGAGGAAGTGTGGTGTATAAAGTGTAGAAGCTAGGGTCACGATAAAGATCACTCTCTAGTCTTTGTGAACTATGTGGCAATGGGGGGACAAACATCGTTGCGACCAGAGGAACAAGCAGGGCCAAGCGTGGCACCCTCACTCTGGTGCGCAATCTATTAGGTGGGAGGAAAGAACAACATGGACCACTGCCATCTACTGCCAAAATTTAACCAAACCCCCCAGCAGCTGTTTTGCAACTTTTGCAAATTGGTGGGCCACGGGGAGTGAGACTGCCATAGTTATCAATTATTGATGGACTGGTCACCTACCTACAGAGTGTAGACTAAAGCGCGAGGTCAGGATCTAGCCACGACAATAGCACGTAGTGGGTTCTAGGGACATGGACGAGGACGGTGAGGAATGGAGCTAGGAAGAGGCCATGGGAAGGTAATCTGTTACAACTGCAGAGGACCAAGACACTACACGTGAGACTATACCAACCCAACTAGAATATCATGCCCTTACTGTGAGCAGTTTGTTCATGAAATGATAGATTGCCCCACATTGTTAGCATAGATATGTGAGAAGAGGGTAACACAACCTACGACGACACAGAACATCCAAATGATGAGGTCCAAACCATGTGAAGAAGACCCCAACATAAACATGGTGCTCAGAAGTGGCACAACTATAGGGTAGAATAAGAGGAAAGTGACCAAGGACGATGTCGGGGTTCGCATGGAGACAAATTTGGAAGCTAGGAAGAGCTTCGTAGAGGTCTCTACCCAAGGTAGTAAGGATCAACCCAAACCAGAGAGGGATCCCTCAATTCTAACTACGTTTTTAAATACATGCATGAAATTTCTTCACGATAATAGGGTGGTTAAAGTATTACAAGAATCAATAACTAGGTGCGCAGGGTCGAGTGAACCTCACGTGGTCCAAAAATTGGGAAAACAAGCATCACGAACTGGGTGGGAAATGCAATTAACAATGCAGATTGGTGACTATGAAATGGATCAGATCATTTTGGACTTGGGCTCAGATGCAAATGTACTACCTAAACAGACTTGGGAGCGCATGGGCAAGCCCACATTACAATGGTCTCCTATTCAATTGCAAATGGCGAACCAACAAAAGATCCTACCCATGGGAAGACTACAAGGAGTTACAGTATATATAGAAGGCGCGAGCACCCGAACAGACTTTGAGGTAATAGAAATCGTGGATGAAAGTAGCCCTTACCCTACGTTGTTAGGGATAGACTGGGCTACCGATATGAATGGGGTTATTAATTTAAAGAAGTGGAAAATGATATTTGAGAAGAAGTCACTCCATGTAGTCATTCTGCTAGACCTGGCTGAAGGACCGCGTTACACTGAACCTGTGTGCGACAAAGGAAGTGATGATGAATTAGATTGTATCTACAAAATTACTACAAGAAATCAAGATTGGGTCAATACGACTACGTAAGGAAGAATATCGTGGGTCCATGTAGAGTCATGCACCAAAGATTCAGATGTGGAGGATGAGCAGTGTCATAATCGGTTGAACAAAGTAACCACATTAAACTGCAATATGATGACTAAGTTGCTATATTGCATCAGAGCTCAGGATCGCGAACTTCCGATGTATGATGGGCTGACAGCAGTAGATGAATTCCTAACTAGATTTAAAAGCGTGGTTCTAGAGCACCAATGATTTGATGCATTGAGATGGGCATTGTGCACAACACCTGTGCATTGGTGGGGAACACATGAAGGAACCTTTGACGATTGGTGCGACTACAGGCACATGATGCAGATAAAATTTGGGAAGTCGGAACCACAAATAATTGAGAAATATGATGGACGCGATGACCCATGCAGGAACCTTACTAGATGGGTCCAAGCCTATGGAGAAGAGCCTCAACTGGAGTGGGTACACTTATTTTATCATACCCTGGATGTCATTCCAAGGAACTGGTATACTGAAACAGAGCTCTGACATGGTACAAGAAAATGGGATATCTTGCGCGAAGGTTTTTTGTTAACATTCCTCTTTGAAGATCAATGGATGGATACTGTGGATGACGCGTTGCAGGTGGTGAAGGCCACTATTTTCAAAATACCACTAGAACTAGAAGAAATCGTGTAGCCAGACTGGTCATGACAGTTGAGCTAGGCCCTAGAATGTTACAATGTGCAGATAGAAGATGATGAGGATGACCCTCGAAACATCAATATTCTGAAAAGAGAGGGGAGTCACGAGGTTCGCAGACCAACAATTGAGGATCCAGACATCACCGTGCCACTGAAAACGAAACAAGTAAACATCAGAACGAAGGAAGAGATAAGGTATGCAATGCTTGGGGACTATTGGGACGATGCCATAGTGGAAAAGGTCGTCAAACTGATTTGAGAGTATCATGATTTATTCCCGACTAAAATCACGGAGTTAAAAGGGATCCTCGATGACCTAGGAATGATGAAGATAACCCTCAAGCCAGATGCAAAGCCAGTTAAGCAGTGGCCTTAACGGTTGAATCCAAAATACAAAGCGAAGGTTCGCGAAGAGTTGGACAAGATTCTTGTAGCAGGAATAATCGAACCAGTGGAGGAGTCTGACTGGGTAAGTCCTATGGTTATGGCAGACTACACGGCTTTGGAAGAGAGGATTACACAACTAGAAGAACTTGAGGAGGAACGGTTCCTGGCAAGACTCCATTAGCAGTTCTAGAATGAGTGGGAAGAAGATTGGCATGATCGCCATATCGAGATGCACACGTTCAAAGAAAATGATCTAGTCTTACTCTACGACAGAAAGTTCGAGAAATTCCCTGGAAAGCTCCAAATGCATTGGTTGAGGCCCTATGTAGTACAAGAAGTTATAGATGGAGGCGCGGTCTAGCTTGCCAACCTCAATGGAGACCCCTTCCCGGGAAGAGTAAATGGCAATCACCTGAAGCTCTACATGGGTGGGCCAACCACCTGACTAAACGCCCTAAGGATAGTCTCACTGCTCTAGCCAGTTGAAAGAGAGCACGAGACAATAAAGAAGTCTAGGGGAAAGCCACGTGACAACCGGGGTGTGCGTAGATTTGGTTTATTACAAGGGTCATGGTTTCTCAGAAAGGGCTGCGCTGCTACGTTGACGAGAAGAGAGGTGACTGTTGCTGTCACTATTCAGGACAAGATGTCTGAGTTATGGAAAAAGGGAGTGGGTGGTGGGCAATTAAGAGATGGGGTATGAGCTAGATCTAGAACGATTTGCTGTAGGCATAACATGAGGGCACTAGAAAAGGCAAGAGCCAATGAATTTAAATTTCTAAACACTTATAAATCATAAGGGGGCATCAACCGAACGAGATGCGCTTTTGAGGTGCCTTCTTGCCGTTATGGAACTATTCATTATCTACACTCAAGGGGTAAGCCTGAGGGTTGTGATATGGCCAATCAAGATGCAGGGCCTTCTAATGATTATGGTGTTGACAGCTACAGGCACCGCGCAGAGTTCAACATCAATGGTAGGGGATGTGCTGGAAATTTATAGACACAAAGCAGAACTGGTCTGGATGCTGCTGCCTCACCCATGGGCTGATTGACGAACCATAAAAGATAAGGGAATGGATGTAAATATGGAGATAAATGGTCAAATTTCCTTTAACAAGTTGTCTCTGATGCACCTTGAAGATTGGGATATCACTGACAATAGCAATGGTCTTGCAAAATTGCAACATAAATTGCAGTAGACAGTGTGGATAGACGATACAAAATTGGAAAATGGTTCGGTTGGTACAAGGAGTTCCCATATGTGGCACCCCAGCTAGAGCTAAAATCCTATGAGGGGTTATTTTGTGTTAATTGAGTAGAGCAGAATGAGCATTATCAGTTGCATGAAGTGGTAGAGACAATGGAGCAGGAGCTCGAAGAAGCGTTGCAGGAGACAAAGAGAGAGCTACAGAATGAAGTATGTCACTCACAAGAAGGTGAACCGCGGAGCCTAGGCAGCGCGTATCACCACACCGACGAGTGACTCAGGACGAGTCATGATTATTATGTTAGGGACCTATTGGGTAGTGGACGTCCCGCGTAACAGTTTTGGGGCTTAAAGCCTATAAGTTAGGATAATAATATTGTAAATCTCTGAAATATGTGGAGTGCGAAATGTAATAGGTCGAGTCAAAGGGTTGTCTGTCCAAGAAATAATATAGAATAATAGGAAATAAGTCAGCCTGCCCATGGTCCACGAACCATGGGAATGTATAAATAGAGTGAGTCTTTAAGGGTAGAAGGTAGTTCGTGTTTTGGATGAATCTTGGTGTTATGGTGGTGTAAAGATAGTATTTTCTGCATCTATAAGTCCGAGTCAAGGGTGTTTGTATATAGATAGAGGCTCTGTAACTGTGTTCATAGAGGCCTGGTAGAGTTCGCAGTTATGTGCATGGACCCCTACAGTTGAGTGCGCATGGCAGATCTGGTTGTATTGGCGAAAGAGTTAAATAAAGATAAGTTGATTCTGAAATACTGTGTTGATTCTAAAATATTGTGGATCTGGTTAAATTTCTGTCTTATATATTCGTTTGATCTGTCTGCTTATGATTATGTTCTGAGTTTATGCAAATCTATAACATTTCTGGGTGTGCACATTGGTTATCTCTATTAAATGTTTTCTTAAAGACTGTAAGAAGTAGATCTGATCTGTGACAAATCTAGTATTAATAAGTAGTAAGGATTTGCCTTGTTCCGTATCTATGCCGAAGCAAAGTGGTGCTCGGCCACAGAACAGTGCGCGAACCCTCCAAACCACATTAATACATCCCAAGGGTGTGGAAACCTGGTTCTAGCACCCTCCCCTGCTACCTCGGGTGAGACCTCAGTCCGCGCTCTGTTGACTGTTGCCAAAAGAGCCGGTAGCTGTGGGATTTGTTTGGCTAATAACTCTTCCGAACCTGGGTTAGGCCCCAATAAGCCAACAGGAGTCAAGCAAGATACCATGCACAGGCTATCATGCTATTGAAAAACCAATGAAGCTTGTGTACTTAACAGTGCAAGACATGTTGCTGAGGATGGTTGGTACGTGTTATCACTCAGATTTTCCCAGAAGTTGTAAGAAGGGGAAAGGGTCTGAGGTAACCACAAACCAATATTTTAGATACAAAATCTATCCAATCTGTATCCAAAGAGGACTCTCTCTTTAAGTTTTAGCTTTGTTTTGAAAGATATTAGGCTAGTTATGAAGTTTTTAGGGGTTTTGTTTGAGTTTGGGTGGTGAGATTCAATAGCAGAGGGTAGGATTGACTAATTCAAGTCATGGGCTAATGGAGTCAAAGAATATGTCTTAACTGGACTTGGTTTTCTTAACAAAGGATAGTTTCACAGAGCAAGATAATCAAACAGGGAACAAATTAAGACTTGGAATCAATGCAATGGTTTTAAGATAGGTGAAGGGCAGTCAAGAATCCTTCAACATACTTAAGAGAGTAGAACGTGACTAACCATCAATAAAGAGCAATTAAGAATTCTTTACTAAATGATTAAAATGAAAGAACTAGAAAAAAAGAGCAATCAAGAGTTCACTGTTTATACTAATTCAGAAGAAAACATAGAGAATAATAACGATTGAAAACAGATTGCAATTAAGCATATTCTGAGTTACTATTTTTCATTTATCATTCAAATGTGAAACATAGATGATAGTATAAAAAAGGAAAAATTTAAAACACAAGGTATATAAGACTTATTGATCCGGTGTTTGATTCAAGAATTCTGAGAAAAGTCCCTTGCATTAATTCTTTGTCCAGCAAGCCATGCAAAAGTTGAGTCCAACAACACTTTATTCCAAATAATCAATATTACAACAATGTCTCTGAATCCACCCTCAATACTCCAATTGAGGGGGTATTTATACAAAAAAATTTACAAAAAATATCTCCTAATAGAGTGAGATATATTCTAGGGTGACTAAGAATAAGTTACAAGAGAATAGAGACAACTCGTCTCGAAGATATGAGACAAGTAAACTGTCGTTGTGCTATTCCTATTCTCGCTGGGTGTGCTGGAGGCAGGCCCTATGATTTGGCTTGCTGCAATCTTCTTTAGTAACTCTGTGTTGGCTACCCTATTTTGACTAATACTCTTTACCTGTTCCCATACACTTCAACCTATTTTATCCCGGTTCATCTTAGTTCATCTTACTATGGTAATTAGCCCAAAATTTACATTTTACCAAAGATAAATTTACAAAATTTCCAACATGTCTTCCCGCCATTTTTGCTCTAGCAATTTGTGCTTTTGAAGTTTCCTCAGGGTCTCATCAGTTTCTGTATATCTGAAAATGGTAGGCTGGATTGTGAACAAGTGCTTTATCTCGTGCTCAACATAAAATAAGTTCTCTAAGCACTCATAGAGAACTCGGCCTGTGGGGAGTGATTTTATTCCTGATGCACTTGTTGATGAACTAGCTTGATTTCCAACATACTTATTCAATTTGTATACATAATCTATGTGCTTCATTAATCTATCATTAATCACCAAAGGACTTGGTAGCCCTTTATTCTACAAAATAGTGAACTTCTCCATGAAAGAATTAATTTCTACCTGCATATCTCGACATCTTCTCTCTAAATTCTGCATCAAAGTTATTTTGGTTAGCACGCTTTTGATTTCCAAAATAGTTTCTATCCCGTTTGAGATGCCAAGTTCTTCTAGTTCTTCCTTATTTCTATTATTCAAAAAGTGTATAAGCTGGTTGGCTTCATCTGGCATTTGTCCTAACAAAGCTCTTGTGTTCTGAATTTCTCCCTGTGCTGCTTTTACTAGATCAATCTGTTCAAAGATCACTTGGATGGATGGCCACACATCATTTATAGATTGGATGATGTTGGCCCAAAGGATTTTCTTGATCTCTGCCAGAGGTTTATCAAAAGTGAGATATTTTCTAATGTTTTCACTTTATTTTCTAATGCTTTGATCTCTCTTGTTTTTTCCACAATGTTTATCTTTGAGTTATTATAATCTATTTCCATCTTAGCCAATTTTTCTTTTACTTGTTTTAATTTAGAAACTTGTAGCCTCATGTCTTCCATTGCCTTTATCAGCTCTTCTATGTTCAAATTGGTGTTGGTCCTGCTGTGATTGTACCTGTGACCACCTTTGCTGTGGCTGCTGGGATGTTTGGAGCTAAGACTGACCCAAGTGTAGAGGGGACTATTGTTGAGACTATGGGTATTACTTCAGGAGGCTGAGAGATCGACTCTCCCTGCTTGTCCTTTAGCACATTTTCTAAAGCCTGCTCCATGTAATTCAACCTTTCATTAAGTTTCAAGAGTAGGTCCATCATCTCTTCTTCAAATTTATGTTTTATAACCTCAGTGATCTGTGGATGCCTTGAAGGAGGTAGTTTTAGCTATTTCCTCAGAGCAGCAATGTCTTCTTCTTTCTTTTTGATCAGTGCTTCTATTCCTTTAGCATCTTTAGGATCATGTCCCAATCCAATGATGATTTCTTCTAATGATTTTATTCTGCTATCCTTGGCTAGGGAAGAGGCTTTCTCCAAATGTAGTTGAGCAGTTGTATTATCCAAGGAATTTTGTAGCCTGTGGGCCATCATTGCTTTACCAGCCAATGTGGAATAGACCATTTCTCCAGTTTTCTTGTGATGTTCAATTTGATCCATAGAATGAATATCCTTAGAAAAGACCTCCAAGTTTGTTTAGATGTAATCTACTGCTGATTGAGGTTGTTGCACCTTTGGCTTGAAGTAACTCATTATCATCGTTCCCTCTTTAATGTCATAGGCTGACATTAGTCTTTGTTGATCTGTGGGGGCCATTTTTAAATATTGATTGTACATTTGAAGTCTTACTAAGTCATTCTTGGCCTTTATTTTAGTGAATGTCTTCTTGATATCTAAGGCCTCTCTACTTTGTGGCCTGGTGGATGATACTTTTGCACTGTGTTGTCTTTCTAGCTCCCGCCTTTGTGAGCTAGTGGATGTTTCTCCCAATGGGGAAGTCTATTGGCTAACTACCCTTTCTGCTCTTTGACTGTCTGTGGTTTCTTCAAAAATTTCCTCTTCCGAAAGAGGATTCAGTCTTTGTCTCTTGGCTCCAGGCTATCATGTAGGTCCACTGATGGGGTAGTAGTTTCTCTGTCTCTCTTTTTAATTCATTCCTCATTTAGATGAGTTTGCAAAATTGGACTTTCTCCTACTTTGGTTTGAGCTGGAGGAGTTGGCACTTGACCCTGTTCTTTGGAAATTCTAGGTTGATCTGTCATTGTAGCTTGTTCTATGGTCATTATTTCCTTGCCTTTGGATGTTCCTGTGGCTGGTATGTTGGCTTCCTGTCGAGGCTGTTGAGAAGTTCAAGCAGTGGATGTACTAATTGCTAATTTTTGAGACCACTGGAATGGTACCTGCCCAAAATAATCCAAGTAAAGGGTTTTCTCAATATCTCTCATAGCATTTTCCATATTGACTTGCTCACTAACTTCTTCTACTAGGGTTCCCTCTATCCATTCATCCAAGTTTGCAAACTGCTCAATTTCTGGGATCTTATGATGAATATATGGGGATAACCTGTTCTTTGTCCTTTTGTCACATATAAAACTGTTGGGGTCAAATGGTACCCATCTAAAACTCTTTCTTAATTTAAGGTGGCCTTCTAAAATCTTTTCAGCTTCTTTCCATGCATCCCTAGAGTTGATGACAAAAGGGCCTAGCTGGTTCTTAATCCTTAGTTTAGCTTTCTTCTTTGCACTACAAAAATGGACTAAATCTGCATTTATGATCTTCCAGAAATACTCCAATGCAAATAATCTCATGGGAACATACTTGGGTAACTTAAAAGGGCAAAGTTCACATTCATACATCCTGATTTCTATGTGATTTTTGTATAGGTACCAGTCACCTATCCTGTACTGCTTAGAGAGCTGGAGAATTTTATTCATGTCACCATTAATCCTAGGAGGCGAAACTCCTATGAAGAGAGTGGTTGCTGGATGTACAAATAAGTCAATGAATTCATTCTAAGTGTAAGGGGACTCAACGATATTATGAAAGATTGAACACCAAAAGATAAAAAACCTTGGATTTCCTTTGGTGTCAAGTTTCTTGATAGGGAAAGGAAAGTTTTGTAACTGGTAATATAACATGAGATGGTATATGAAAGAGGTATATTTTAAAACTCCTTCCATTTCCAAATTTAGGAATTGATCATGGATTTTATTGGCAATATAGGTGGCATAGTTATATCTGACAGTAGGGGGTTGTCCTCAAGTAAAGATTGATAATAAGACTAAGATAATTTCATCAAAAAATTCACTAGACTTGAATCCCATAATCAAAGATATCATATTAACAATGAGTCTTCCAGTTTCAGTGAAGAAAGTCTGCAGATAAGGAGGTGGACCCTTGGGCTAGTGCTTTGGTTGCATGAAGGTTTGAGCAGTACGGCTCACTTCTGATTAGGACAACTGAGATGATTTTTCAAGTAAATATTCCATGGAAGGAGGGTTGAGGGACTGACTGGAATGGAATTGTATCATTTCATTGATGGACTGAGAGTTATGTGGAAAATGATAGTTTGGAATGGGGACATAATAACTCTCTGGTTGGGATCATAATTAGCACAGCATTGATGAATTATTTATGGGAAAACATGGACTGAGGGGAGGAAATACATGGGAAGGTTATATTCCCATAGTCCAAAAATATCAGATTTATTCAGATGACTATCTCTGATTTGGCAGAAAATTTTAAAATGGTTAGCATCACTACATAAGTCTTTTATCTGAAAATCTTTATCAGCTAGAGGTAGATAATCTAAGTCTTTGTGAGGAGTGTTCATGGCTGCGACATTTAGGCTATAGGGGTTTCCATTTTTGGTTCTTGTGGATTCAAAAATGGAATTTAGATTTTCTGTGAGAAAATAGACCAAACAACAGGTTTGGGAACTTTTTATGATAACCACAGTCTGTTCTAGAATTGAATTTGGCCCCTTTTTGTAGAATTTTGAGTAGAAAACAAAAATTACAGGGTTGCAAGGTAGACTGGATAAATACCTATATTAAGGAAGAAAACAATAAAATGGCAGGTTGGATGATAGGTTGCAGAGCGCTTTGCTGTAGTTTTTATGATCAGGTGGCGGTTGGGAAACTGGAACAATTGACTTGGACATTGTCTTGCATGGGAGCACAGGTCATAGTGTATAACAGTGAAAATGACCCTTTTTCGTTTTATTTAACAAAAATAAGGTTGGAAGGTTCTTTTTTGGATTTATCGAGTAGATGACACAAGCAAAGATGTGATATTTTATCGTTTGTGGAGGGTGGTAAGTGGTACGTGATCGCATCGCTTTTTGGGTTGGGTGGTTTTAGACTGAGGGTGAGTGATCACATCGAATGCGTGACACGTGGTGGGAGTATGGGGGCAAAACCACCTGGTGATCGCGAGTTAAAGTGTGGTCACTAGGGGGGGCACGATATTGATGTAGACCATTGGATGATGAAGGGACGATCGAATGGCGGATGGGTGAGGGATATGGCGGGGATTTATAGTGGCGGGCCCGGCATAATAAAACATATTTTAATCATATCGAGAGCAGTTTGATTGGTCAGGGGATGGTTATTAATTAACCCAGAGGGTTAATTAATCTAGTTTTCATGTGGCGGGGAAATTTATTGATAAATTTAGGATAAATCTATTAATCTCTTTTGAACGTTGTTTATGGTTGTATTCAACCGGGGGTGGGATATATAATTCTTTGGGGATTTATGTATAATTAAATAATACGGGAAGGGGAATGCTTTTTTTTGGGATTTATATAATATGGGTTAAATGTTAATATCACATCAAACTAAGAATAAGCGTTAAGTAAAACATTTAAAGAGTATATTTAACTTAGGCTAAAGTGAAAGGGGATTTACGTAATATTGTGTAATTTTCCTAAGTAAAATAGAGGAAAAGGCTTGTGAGAATGAATGAATGATGGTTTTTAAGTACTTTTGCCATTTAAACTATTGGGCCGAGGGTCCAGCCCCTCCAGAAGTTAGAGAAATGCTCTGAGCCCCTTTAATTTTCGAAGACCTTAATACTTTAGGGGAAATTAGTGAAATATTTAGGGGAAAATGTGAATGGAAGTTAATTATTTGACCTTGTCTTGCTTGAACTGCATCAAGTGTAATGTCTGCCTTGCACTTGTGATAAAAGTAAAAATTAACACATGTAGAGACATTATCCATCATAAGTAATTCTGCAACACCATCTACCTACCCTACCTACTTTAGCCTGACATTTTTTCTTCTTTATTTGGGTGCACTTAGACTGGAAAACCCTTATCAAATCTTCTTTTTCTTTTACATGGAAAGCCTACCTAAATCTGCACTTATTACATCCAAGGGCTTAGATTACACAGTTGAGTTCCTTTTATTCACTCTACCTATCTACTTATCTGCCAAGATTAAACAGTTTGATCAGATTTTATTCTCTATCTCTAAAACATGAAATTCAAACATGAAATAGCCAAGCTTACACTATTTGACTATTCATCAATTGTGGCATAAGTAACAAGCTGCACACAATTGATTATTATAGAAAATGAAAAAGTAGTGGCATTTAGACTTGGACACTTTCCTGGTCTATTCTTGTTTGGGGTTCATTTGTTTCACTTTTTTGACCATTTTATTCTTTTTACCCTTTGATTTTTCTTTTAGGGTATACCCTCTTTAGTTTTTTTAAATTTTTTTGATTTTTTGAAAATATGGAAAACCTTTGCAACAAGAAAGGTGTGAACATATTAGAGGGCTCATCAAGTTAATCATGAAATATGACACCTATTGGTATAGGAGCATAACACTGGCACCACTTGGGGATGGCTTTTCCTGGTGGAAAGTCAAAAACAGTAGGTCAGATGGCCTTCTGAATGACTTTGGCTGTGCTTTGATATCTCCTTCTGCTGGTTGCTTTATTGTATGTATGACAGTAATACTTGTGAAGCTTAGGGCCTTCACTTCGGGCTTCAACTCTAGAAAGTTACCATCTAATCCAAACTATGACATTACCAAGGGTATAGTATGTACATGTTGGAATTAGAATACATTATAAAGTTGGATCAAAGTAATGTTTCAACATTCGACCATTAACTGGCCCTTCTTCTATTTCTGTACCATCTAGGTTCTTTAGATAATAAGTATTGTTCCCTTGTAAGGCTTGATTAATAAAAGGTCCTTTCCATAGGAAGTCAAACTTCCCATGTTTTCCCTTGTCATATGTCTTGGAATCCCACCTTAAAAATTTGTCTCCAATGTAGAAATATTCTGCCTTGGTTATTTTATCAAATATTTTCTTAAGTTTCTCTTGTAATACTTGGGATCTTTGATACACTTCTTATCTGGTCTGCTGCAAATGGATGGTCTGATTTATTCTCCTTTGAATATCATTGGTTTCCACTTAAGCTTCCTGAAGTAGTTTCATTACAGGAATTCCCAAAGATGAAGGAAATACAGCCTCCATGCCATAGACTAATTCATAAGGACTAGTCCCAATAGATTTCTTAGTAGTGAGTCTGTCCACCCATAGTGCATTAGTAAGTTTCTTGTGCCAATTTTTTTTGTTCTCTTCCAATAATTTCTTAATAATATTAAGTAGGCTTTTATTGGAAGACTTAGCTAGACCATTACCTTGAGGATAATAGGCTATGGAATGGCCTAAAGAAATATGGTATTTGTTATAGAAACTTATCATTTTCTTGGATTTGAAGGCAGCAACATTATCAGTTATGGTTTTTTCAGGACAACCAAATCTAGACAATATGTTGGTTTCTAAGAATCCTATTATAACTGTGTCATTGGCTTGTCTAGAAGGAATGGCTTCTATCCATTTGGTGAAATAGTCTGTGGCAGTTAGGATCCATTTATGTTGGCCAAAAGAGGGAGGATGGATTTCTCCGATGAAAGCCAAACCCATCGTTGGAAGGGATTTTTTGTGGAAATTTGGTCTTAGGGGTAAAGGTAATAGTTTCCTCTTACCCTAAAAAATTTTACATTTATGGAAAGCAGTGACAAATTTCTTTACATCAGCGAACAAGGTTGGCTAATAAAATCCAACCCTTAGGATTTTGTCTGCAGTTGATTTCTAGTAAAGGTGTCCACCACAGTTTCCTGCATGAAATTCTTTGAGAACCTTGTCAGCTTCTTCCTTTAATAAACTATGCAATAGAATGCCTTCATGATTTTTCCAAAAAATAACATTATCTAAAATACAAAATTTTGAAGCTTTCATCTTTAAAAACCTTTTCTTTGTTTTGGATAAACCTGAAGGAGCCTGCAGGTTTAATAGTACATAAATTATATCATCATACCAAGGTGAATCTAAGAAGGCCTGGCTGATTTGTGGAGTCTCCATCTCTTTTTCATTATCTAGTTCATTAATATCCAGGGCTTTACAATTTGTTTCAGTCATGAGCTTGGCCAATCCCTGTCCTTTTATAAGCTTTGTAGGTTTGATTTCAATATCATACTCCAATATGGTAGCTATCCATTTACCTCTTTTGCCCTCAATTCCATCATAGGTCAAGATGTCTTTGAAAACAACATTTGGTACATAGACTATTACATGGGAGTATAATATATAGACTCTAAAGTTTTTAATAGCTATCACAAGTGAATAAACTTGTTTTTCCATGATTTTGTATTTTAATGGTGCATCCCTAAGTGCTTTACTAAAGAATACTATGGGTTTTTCACATCCTTGATCATCCTTTTGTAGTAAAATAGCTGCTATGGTATGTTCTAATGCAAATGAAAATATTATAAAGTCTCTATCAAACTTTGGACTTGCAAGGACAGGTGTTCTGGTCAGAGCCATTTTAATTTCTTCAAATGCTTGTTTGGCTTCTACTGTCGATTCAATCTTCGAATCCCTTTTCAACATATTATTAAGCAATCTAATCAATTCAGCTAAATTAGATATAAATCTTCTCAAAAAGTTAATCTTTCCTAGGAAAGCTTGAAGTTCTTTGACATTTCTAGGGTGGGGTATTTGCAGAATAGCTTCTATTCTAGCAGGATCAATTCTAATACCGTCTTTGGAAATGATATGGCCCAAGAGTTTGCCCTCCTCTAGACCAAACAAGGACTTATTAGGATTTAGAGAAATACCATATTTTCTGCATTTTAAGAATACTTGTTTCAGATGATCCAAATGTTGCTGATCTGATTTAAAAAATATAGTCAGGTCATCTAGATATATGACCAAAAAATCAAGAATTTCTTTTGCAAATTCTATGTCCATTGCTCTTTGGAAGGTCACTCCTGCATTCTTAAGTCCAAATGGAATTTTAAGATACTTGAATGTTCCCCATGGTGTTGTAAAAGTAGTTTTTTCCTGGTCATCAGGATGAACCAGAATCTGGTTATAGCGTGAGAACCCATCTAAAAGTGAAATCCTAGAAGCACCTACTACCCTTTGTAAAATATGATCCATCTTAGGTAAAGGGTAATTGTCCTTCAAAGAAACCTTATTTACATTTCTTAAATCAACACATAATCTGATTTCTCTAGTCTTTTTACTAGTAGGTACTAAATTGGATACCCACTTTGAAAATCTGATAGGAGCAATTATCCCTGCTTCATACATTCGTTTGATTTCTTTTTTAATTAAGGGAAGTAGTATAGGGTTAATTCTTCTAAGATTTTCTTTGAATGGTTTTTGGTTTTCCTTCATAGGAATTGTATGCTAAATTGTGAAGGTTTCATAAGATTTTAGGTCTTCATAGCTCCAGGCAAAAACATCTTGGAATTCTCTCATTAGTTCAACATATTTGATTTTTTGGTCAGGGGGAAAAGATTTGGATAATTTTACCATTTTCAAATTTTCTTTAGTTCCCAAGTTATAGTCTTCAATGTGAGCTTTTAAGGGTTCCATCTTGGGTTTCTATGGAATATCATTGAAATCAAAGAGATCTTCCAAAGGGGTTAATCCTTTAGGAAAATGATTATCCTTCAAATTGATAACTTCAGATTCTCCTTCAATAATTTCATCAATATCCATTTCTTTAAGATCTTGCATTTCTTTGTTGGTAAATTTTGTTGGGTGAAGCATTTGAGTTGTACTTTCAGCTGAAATGTCTGTTTCTATCTGATTTGTTTGATAAAACTCACTAACTGTATCTACATCTATATTAGTGCTAGAAAATTCTTCCTCTAAAGTTAAAAAATTGTTGATCTGATTTTCATTGTCAAACACTTGCCAGTTATTTAAATTATCAGGTATGGCTGGTTTGTGTCTAATCTCAGCTGTGAACTGATGATTGGGCTCAAATGGTAATTTACAAGTGCTGGCAAACATTGCTAAACTATGAGCTTGCAAGTTATGTTTTCTTGGGATTTTGGCAAGCTGAGTTTCCAGAAATGTATTGAGAGTCTCTATCACTATTCCTCTGTAATATCTCCACCTTGGATCATTTGTGAGAAACTTGTCTTTGGTCTGTTGAATGATTAAATCAGAATCTCCTAGGATAGGTACCCTAATTGCTCCTAAATTTCTCACCAGTTTAAGACCTAGCAACAAAGCTTCATATTCTGCCATATTATTGGTGCATTTAAAGTTTAATCTATAGGCATGGCCTTTAGCATGATCATTCTCAATATTGTGCACCCTAACTCCTGCTCCTACTCCTAATTTGTTAACTGAACCATCAAATTCTAAGTGCCAAATAATTTCCTGTTCATAATTGGTGTCAGGAGTCTCAGGAATCTATTTGATAGGGAGATCTAGTTCTATAGTTTCTTCAGGTTTCTCTGGGATGTATGATGTTTCATTATTCTCAGAAATTTCTTGAATTTGAAAACTAGACTTTTCATTTGTAATTTCTTTTGTTTCTACTGCTAAAACTTCTACTTTGGTTGAGGGATCACTTTCAACATTGTAAAGAATGAAAGATTCCATATCAGAGTGTAATGAGTAGATAGGGGAATTTTGGGGTTTATCTTGACTACTTACCCCATATTTCATTAAAGTTTCTCTGTACAGTTTCTTAGGTTGACCAAATACTGAAATAGTTGCATAAGACATGTCCAATTGTAGAGATCCTTGAAGCTTTGCACCCCAAGATCTAGACAATAACATGCCATACTTTGGTGGAATATTAGCTACTACTATGTCCATTAAGATTGCTTTGGTAGGATATTGAACAAGTGATACACATAAGTCTTTGATTAATCCTAGACATCTAACCTAACTTGAATCAAAAGAAAAAAGGTCTTTATAGGGATTGGTGATGTCTAGGTCTAGTTTCTCCATTACAGATTTAGGCATTAAGTTATGAGAAGCACCAGAATCAAACATGGCATTATGAAGTATTTTATCATGTATGTTAAAACTTATATAGAAAGGAGGAATTCCTCCATCTACTGTTTTTCCATTTACTTCAGGGCCAAAAATCAATTCAAGTTGGTCATCAAAAACATTTACTGAGTCTTAATTAACAGAAATTTGGAGTGATCTATTGATTTAGCTTCTTTAGATATCATGTTTAGCTAATTCTGACAAGGGAAAAACTATTTTTAATTTGCTTATTTCAGTCTCAAGGTTAAAAGGTTTTTCAGTCTGGGTTCTTGTATTTCGGCCAGTTGGATTCTCGTTTTCCGCTGTATGTTTTGTGTTTCTCTCCTTTTCAAGAGTAGGGTTATGGGCTAAAGTTGTTTCCAAATCAACCTTTGGAGTTTCTTCCACATTCCCTTTGGAAGGAATAGAAGTGGAAGATTGCCTTTTATGTGGTTGATTGTTGGATACATCCTCAATAATTGGGTTATTTGGATTAGGATTTGTTATAGAAAGAATATGTACAGGGGTGGTATTGATCTTACCTTTGTTGGGATGTTTTGTATCTTTTTGTCTGTTGATTTCAGGAACATCAATCTTTCTGCTCCTCAGATTATATTGTTTGTGGACTTCATAAATGGTTGTATCATATCCCTCCCTAAATTCAAATGATTCACCTGACTGAGTTTGGAATTCTTTAAGAATACGAGCTTCTTGATCTTCTTGGGTCAAGAAAACTTCTTGTTCATTGTTGAGTCCCATCAAACTAATTTGAGTGTCTTCTATTCGTTCATCAAAGGTTGAGGCTTCAGCATCATTTTCCTGGAATAGGGGCCTAATGTTTTGCTCATGTCTAGTTTTTTCAGTGTTAGGGTTTTGGTTCTTCCTGAAATTTGGATTTCTACCAGTATTGCTTGGTTGACCATCCCAAGAGGATTTCCTCTCAATTGTTTCTACTCTATCTCCCAGTCTATCCATTCTTTTGATAATGGCATCTAGTTTCTGTTCAAAGGTTGAAGGTTCTTCCTTCAAAGGAATCCTCCTTTCAGCTCTGGCTCTAGCTCGTTTAGATATCAGGTTTGCTTCAACACTGACAACTATACTTTGCATCTCTTCTAAGGTTCGAGGAGCTCTTTCCCTAAGTTGGTATGCCATATCAGAATTAGATCCATCTGGGAATTTGATCAATGCCAAATTTGTAGGAGGTCTAAGATTTTGAGGGATAGCATTGTAAACATTATTGAACCTAGTGCAATAATCTTGCACTATTTCTCATGTACCTCTTTTCAGGTTTTCATATTCTGATAAAATGTGGAGAGGATCCTTTTTCTTTTCCCATCTATTCAAGAATGTCTGATAAAGAGCTTGTAGGTCATTAACACTATTTGTAGGAAGGTCTCTAAACAAAGTTCTAACATCTCCAGTCAAATTTTGTACAAATACCCTCATTCTAACATCGTTAGCATCAACCTCATATATTTCAAAATAGTCGGTCATTTTCTTGGTATATTATTGAGTTGTGTAAGTGCCAGTGCCATAAAATGGGGTAATATTACTCTGATAGTCTTGGGGCATAGCACCCAAGTTGGCAGGTAAGTGCAGAGGACTGTATCTGTTTGCCATTGTAGTAGATTGGGTTGAAACAACAGCTAGGGTTGGTCTTGGAGTGGTGGATGGAGGGGTAGAAGGGGTGGTTTGAGGTTAGGAAGTCTGAGGTGTTGATGGTGAACTTGGAGAAGCAGTAGTGATCACAGAAAGGTTTGGTGTACATTCAGAGGTAAGCTCAGATTGAATGGAGCTCTGCAAATGTCTATCAAGATGTGAAGTTACAACTTCAAGTTGTAAATTTTCAATAAATATGGGATCATGAACTGTGTGGGCTAACCCAGATTCTGAAAAGGTTACAAATAAAGAAGTTTCAAAAAACTCATCAAAGGGTTCGTCCTCAAGGTAAATCCACTTCATAGGACAAGATCTTGATCTGTATAGAGGCTGAGAATTAGCAGAATTTTCTTGGCTCTCTTGTCTCCTAAGAATCCTAGGAATAAGATTAGGATTTTCAAACACAGGTGGTGGATCTGGATAAGGATTAGATCTGGTATAATGAATCGTTTCTGAAGCCAAGTTTCTAGGTGTATTTTTGGTTTTTTCTCTAAATAGGTTTTAACAATACAACTTCAATAGTTTCTTTAAGAAGCTTTAGATATGTGATTCGAACATTTTCAAAGACTTATTGGATAAAAGGGACTGATAAAGTATTTGGAACCAAATGTCCAATCTATAAACTAGACCAGAGATAGACTGAAGTAGCATTCATTTACTTCTGCAATTGCAAAGAAAAAGCATTTCAAAGGCTTTCTGGCTAACTTTAGGCTTCGTCTTTAGCTTATAAAATAAACAATAGTAACAAGCAATTTGTTTAGATACCCAGTGGAGTCGCCACTATGTTATCACTCAGATTTTTCCAGAAGTTGTAAGAAGGGGAAAGGGTTCAAGGTAATCACAAACCAATCTTTTAGATATAGAATCTAGCCAATCTGTATCCAAAGATGGCTCTCTCTTTAAGATTTAGCTTTGTTTTGAAAGATATTAGGCTAGTTATGAAGTTTTTAGGAGTTTTGTTTGAGTTTGGGTGGTGAGATTCAATAACAGAGGGTAGGATTGACTAATTTAGGCCATTGGGCTAATGGAGTCAAAGAAGATGGCTTAACTGGACTTGGTTTCTTAACAAAGGATGCTTTCATAGAGCAAGATAATCAAACAAGGAACAAATAAAGACTTGTAATCAATGGAATGGTTTTAAGATATGTGAAGGGCAGTCAAGAATCCTTCAACATACTTACGAGAGTAGAACGTGACTAACCATCAATAAAGAGCAATTAAGAATTCTTTACTAAATGATTAAAATGAAAGAACTAGAAACAGGAGCAATTAAGAGTTCACTATTTCTACTAATTCAAAAGAAAACATAGAGAATAATAACGATTTTAAATAGAGTGTAATTAAGCATATTCTGAGTTACTCTTTTTTGTTTATCATTCAGATGTGAAACATAGATGATATTATAAACAAGGAAAATTTTAAAACATAAGTTATATAACACTTATTGATTCGGTGTTTGATTCAAGAATTCTAAGAAAAGTCCCTAGCATTAATTCTTTGTCCATCAAACCATGCAAAAGTTGAGTCCAACAACACTTTATTCCAAATAATCAATATTACAACAATGTCTCTGCATCCACCCTCAATACTCCAATTGAGGGGGTATTTATACAAAAAAAAATACAAAAAATATCTCCTAACAGAGTGAGATATATTCTAGGGTGACTAAGAATAAGTTACAAGAGAATAGAGACAACTGGTCTCGAAGATAGGAGACAAGTAAACTACCATTGTGCTATTCCTATTCTCGCTGAGTGTGTTGGAGGCAGGCCCTATGATGTGGCTTGCTGTTGTCTTCTTTAGTAACTCTGTGCTGGCTACCCTGTTTTGACTGATACTCTTTACTAGTTCCCATACACTTTGACCTATTTGATCCCTGTTCATCTTAGTTCACCTTACTATGGTAAAGAGCCCAAAATTTACATTTTACCAAAGATAAATTTACAAAATTTCCAACATGTCTTCCCGCCATTTTTGCTCTAGCAATTTGTGCTTCTGAAGTTTCCTCAGGGTCTCATCAGTTTCTGTATATCTGAAAATGGTAGGCTGGATTGTGAACAAGTGCTTTATCTCGTGCTCAACATAGAATAAGTTCTCTAAGCACTCATAGAGAACTCGACCTGTGGGGAGTGATTTTATTCCTAATGCACTTGTTGATGAACTAGCTTGATTGCCAGCATACTTATTCAATTTGTCTACATAATCTATGTGCTTCATTAATCTGTCATTAATCACCAAAGGAATTAGTAGCCCTTTATTATGCAAAATAGTGAACTTCTTCATGAAAGAATTAATTTCTAGCTGCATATCTTGACATCTTCTCTCTAAATTCTGCATCAAATTTCTTTTGGTTAGCACCCTTTTGATTTCCAAAATAGTTTATGTCCCATCTGAGATGCCAAGTTCTTCCAGTTGTTCCTTATTTCTGTTATTCGAAAAGTGTATAAGCCGGTTGGCTTCATCTAGCATTTGTTCTAACAAAGCTCTTTTCTTCTGAATTTCTCCCTGTGCTACTTTCACTAGATCAATCTGTTCAAATATCACTTGGATGGATGGCCACACATAATTTATAGATTGGATGATGTTGGCCCAAAGGATTTTCTTGATCTCTGCCAGAGGTTTATCAAAAGTGAGATCTTTTTCTAATGTTTTCACTTTATTTTCTAATGCTTTGATCTCTCTTTTTTTTTCCACAATGTTTCTCTTTGAGATATTATAATTTGTTTCCATCTTAGCCAATTTTTCTTTTACTTGTTTTAATTCAGAAATTTGTAGCCTCATGTATTCCATTGCCTTTATTAGCTCTTCTGTGCTAAAATTGGTGCTGCTGCCTGGTGCTGGTCTTGCTGTGACTGTACCTATGACCACTTCTACTGTGGCTGCTGGATGTTTGGAGATAATACTGACCCAAGTGTAGAGGGGACTGCTGTTGAGACTATGGGTATTACTTCAAGAGGCTGAGAGGTCGACTCTCACTGCTTGTCCTTTAGCGCATTTTCTAAAGCCTGCTCTATGTCATTCAATCTTTCATTAAGTTTCAAGAGTAGGTCCATCATCTCTTCTTCAGATTTAGATTTTATAACCTCAGCAGTCTGTGGATGCCTTGAAGGAGGTAGTTTTAGCTATTTGCTCAGGGTAGCACTGTCTTGTTCTTTCTTTTTGATCAGTGCTTCTATGCCTTTAGCATCTTTGGGATCATGTCCCAATCCAATGATGATTTATTCTAATGATTTTATTTTGTTATCCTTCGCCAGGGAAGAGGCTTTCTCCAAATGTTGTTGAGAAGTTGTATTATCCAAGGAATTTTGTAGCATGTGGGCCATCATTGCTTTACCAGCTAATGTGAAATAGACCATTTCTCCAGTTTTCTTGTGAAATTCAATTTGATCCATAGGATGGGTATCCTTAGCAAAGACCTCCAAGTTTGTTCTGATGTAATCTGCTATTGACTGAGGTTGTTGCACCTTTGGCTTGAAGTAACTCATTATCATCTTTCCCTCTTTAATGTTATAGGCTGACATTAGTCTTTGTTGATTTGTGGGGGACATTTTTAAATATTGATTATACATTTGAAGTCTTACTAGGTCATTCATGGTCTTTATTTTAGTAAATGTCTTCTTGATATCTAAGGCCTTTCTACTTTGTGGCCTGGTGGATGATACTTCTGCATTGTGTTGTATTTCTAGCTCCTGCCTCTATGAGCTAGTGGATGTTTCTCCCAATGGGGAAGTCTGCTAGCTAACTACCCATTCTGCTCTTTGATTGTCTGTGGTTTCTTAAAAAATTTCCTCTTCTGAAAGAGGATTCAGTCTTTATCTCTTGGCTCCAGGCTATCCTGTAGGTCCACTGATGGGGGTAGTGTTTTCTCTGTCTCTCTTTTTATTTCTTTCCTCATTTAGAGGAGTTTGCAAAATGGACTTTCTGCTACTTTGGTTTGAGCTGGAGGAGTTGGCACTTGACCCTGTTCTTTGGAAATTCCAGGCCGATCTATCATTGTAGGCTATTCTGTGGTCTCTATTTCCTTGCCTTTGGATGTTCCTATGGCTGGTATGTTGGCTTCCTATGGAGGCTGTTGAGAAGTTCCAGCAGTGGATGTACTAATTGCTGATTTTTGAGACCACTGGAATGGTACTTGCCCAAAAGAATCCAAGTCAAGGGTTTTCTCAATATATCTCATAATATTTTCCATATTGACTTGCTCACTAACCTCTTCTACTAGGGTTCCCTCTATTCATTCATCCAAGTTTGCAAACTGCTTAATTTCTGGGATCCTATGATGAATATATGGGGATAACCTGTTCTTTGTCCACTCTTGCCCATCGCACCCCATAGAAGGACTTTTCAGTATGCATCGCACCTCTCGTGTGCATTTAGGTGGGATGCATCGCACTTTGACCATGGAGCAGGTGAGATGGTCCAGTTTTGACCAGTTCTGAGTAGTTTTTCATGGAGAACTTCTGGGAGATGATGTAATCAGCTGACCTTGTTCTTTTAGCGGTTAGAAAAAAAATTTTAGGGACTTAAGAGCCCTTGGTTTATGGACATATATGATTGGGGTTGCAGTGCCCAAAAATGTCTATAACAGTTTCCCCCTAAAGCATGAGGTTGTTAATCTTTTGATGTCGGGCGAAATGCTTTATCATGAGGATCCAAAGTTTTTTGAGCTTGGAGGGCAACCTGTAATAAGATACAATACAATACATTATCTTCATAATATTTTCATGATATGGATGAGTCAAGAATTCCCATGCTCAGCTTTATAAATTCATTTTCATGTACATAGGACAGACAATCGTCTGTGTGCAAACTGATGATTCTGGTAGAGCCATCATCCCTTAGGTTGGATGATTATCTATGCAACAATGATGTACATTTGATGTCTTTATTTCCATAAATATATATCGTAGCCCGGATGGATGAAACTAGATCTGGGGTCTTCAATCTCGTTCGATCTGCACTCAAAGTACAAGTCGTTCCATGTGAGAGATGTTCTGGAGTCAAACACGGAAAGACATCGCCTGATTACCGGCCAGTGATGTAAGCTATTAACAAGCGCGAGAGGAATCATTGATAATGATGATGACCCTCAAGGTACTACAGTATAATTCGCATGGTGTGAAAAGGGACTTGGCATCGAACACCATGCAAAATCTTTCAGTCGAAGGCAAACGATGTAAGCCTGTCACCGGAAGTGAGAAACTTGCCATTGAGGCATGCAAGCTTCAAAGTACTGAAAGGGTTGTTCCTAGATCAACTTCTTGGATATGAGTTGATGTCGACAAGAAGCAATCCGTCGTAGGAGGGCCTTAATGAATCCCACATCTATGACACTGAACGGAGAAAATGATTTTAATGGAGGTGAAAACGATTTGATGATATAAGGTTTAGGGTGGCGGTCATGAAAGAATGGAGCGTGAATGTATTGCAGTGGGTAGACACAGGTGAATTCTCTGAGCAACTCCTCTTGAACATACTGGTGACACTGAGATGATGGATTGGTAGCGTTAACCCAAAATGTGGATGGTGTGATGGACCAATGGTGATGTGACCGGTGAACGAAACAACCCAACCTGACTCGGATGTGGCGTGAAAGTGTCATGTTCAAGAGCAACTTGCTACCAATAAAGTTTCTTCAAGTTTTCTTCCCAATTTTCCCCAGTCATTGCTGACCAGTACCTCTTTATTTTTGTCAAGCTTGAGGAGGATAACATATGCTTGTTCTATAATTTGCCCTTTGGGCAAACCCATCGCTATGTTTTAACGAGCCTAGTGATAGTGAAACTCGTTCTTGCCTGTATGGACAAGTTTGTGGCTATAAGGTTTTAACGAGTTTAACGACAAAGATAACTTGGTCCTTTTCAATTTTAGAGAGTCTGAAAGGGACGTAAAGAAAACTCCAACAATCCTTTTTCGTCTTATAATCCCTTAAGTCCGAAAAAGTATAAAATGATATGAAAGGGATGAATTTTCAGTAATTTTAACGAGCCGAACGAAACAAGCGCTTGATCTTTTTGTGTAATAATCCCTCAGGTTCAAAAAGATTAAAATCTAGAGGAGGGATAGAACTTCCGGTCATTTTAACGAGTTGGAGAGACCAATTGCTCGACAATATTTTCATATTTTACGAGTCAAATGAAAAGAGCTTAATGGAGACTCATTTTTCGAGGAACAAGTGATAAATTTAGGTAGCAGCTGATTCCAAGTAAGGTTTGGAATTTTCCAATCATGGCAGTGTCACAAGGATGGCTAACAGGATCACTCTTCGCAACTGTTCCTCAAAAAGGGTAAACAATCAAATGGAGGTGAATGATCGGCCAAAATAGAGTGGAGGTGATGATGAGAACATGACCAAGGCTTCAGAGGCTGATGATAATGCTTTCATAATGGTTATTTACCAGAAATTGGTTCATTTTTGAATGAATGAGCTTAAACTCTGAGGGAAACATTTGCTCACTGCTTATGTTTAATTTTTAACGAGCTTGAACCCTGCGGTAATACTGCTCATGATAAGCTTGCATGCCCCTAGCATAATAACGCAAATCGAGGTGCATGCCCCCCAAGCTTCATTGCATTTAACTCAGTGGTTGGAATGAAGGTTTACCTCCAAGATCTTTGAAATTATCGACTTGGATTTTACGAGACCATACTCAAAGACTCGATTTGGAAAGGGAGTTGTTTCATTTTTTAATGAGGTTGACACAATAAAATAACTATCCTCATGTCTCCTTGTTTCATTTTTTAACGTGGTCAACACGAGATAAGATCCATCCTCGGAATCCACCGTATTTACAATATTTGATAGAAAATAAAAAATTGAGCGATGATTAAGGTTGTTGGAATAATCTTCATGGTAATTCGGAAGATGGAACAATGGTGGTAATCTTCCCATGGTGCCTCTCTTATCATCATTGACTAAATGATTCCTTCGTCTGTAGAATTTCCATGCGACCAAGGATCTGAAGAGGTGCTATATTCCTTAGACTTATCTATCCAAACACTCGATGAGCGTTGATTTGTGTTTGCCCCCGAGGCAAAGAAAATTGATTGCTACAATATTTCTAAAATGGCGATGATCCATGCTGACAAAATGTTCAAGAATCTTCCGAATCTTTTAGATATAGAAGATATCATATTGCAGGTCCCCACTGTGGCCACTTCCGCCAGATTGTTTGGAGGCGGTAGGGAAAAAGTACCCATTAAGGTAAGGTATTTTAGGAGGCCTACTCCGACATTTTGAAGCGATTGAGAGCTTCCACGGATCATTGGAATGCTTCCCGTAACTTGGGAACTGTTGGGGAGAAGAGTTTGTTGGTCGATGATTGTAATTCCTCCTTGAAAGGGAAATGCAATCTTTCTAAAGTAGGCCGACACAACGACAGCCATAGCATATATCCATGGCCTTCCCAGTAGGATGTTGTAATCGAGGTTTCTGTCGATTACTTCAACATCTATTTCTACTGTTTTGAACCCCAGTTTGAATTTCAGGTTACTTAAAATCCCATATGAGGTATATGTTCGTCCATCAAATGCTTTTAATATCGTCGAATATCGTGACAAGGTTGGAGATCCTAAAGTTTTCCAGCAACTCATCGACATAATATACATGTAGATGCCCTCTCATCAATAATTTTTCGATGAATAGTTTTGTTGAGGGCTTTCACTTGAATGAGGAAAGCTAGTTGAGCTGGTAACTGAGGATCATATCCTTTGTGATTAAAGCACACAAGATTAGAATCCTTTGGGTCAATCCCACCTATTGCGGATAATAAAGCCTGCTTTTGGGAGGGGAAATTTTGTAGTACCTCAAGAGTCGACATAGCGGATGGCGATTGGGCTAGATCTTCCACTATATTATAATGTTGTGCTGCTCTTGCACGAGGATTAAATGTCGACTTGTGTACTACTCCCTTTGGCGGTTTTATTGTTAGCTCTGGAATGATGGGCGGCACAAATTCTGTCGAAGTTATTGTCGAACTACTAGGTTGATCTTTATCCTTGTTGTTTGATAGCTGTGGATTCTTGTAATCTTTATTCCTTGTTGTTATCAAAGCATCATTTTTCTGCTTTGAAACCGACAACATTAGTGCTTGGGATGGGGAAGCATTGTTACTAGAAACTAGTTTTTTTCCTGGATTCGGAAACGGATCTTTCAATACCGCCGAGGTTTTTGAACTCTTGAATAATTTGTTAATCTTGTCTTTATGTGGACAATCGCTCATCCAATGATCCTCATCACATATAAAGCATGGATGACTCAGTTTCCTATTTGCAGAGGGGTTTGCAGAAGATTTTTCAGGAGACGACTCTTCCTGTTTTTTCTTCTTGCCTCCTGGTTGCTTGGTTTCTTTACCTTTATCAATCGATACGACATTTACTTCCAAGGCGAGAAGTTCCTTATTTTCATTTTGACTAGAAATCTTATGGGGCTTTTTAGACGTAGGCTTCCTAGATTTCGTGTCTATTTTACCAATCACGCCATCGCCGGCATGAGAGTCATTGTTCGATTTAGGAGGAGGAGGAACATAAAATTCTGATTTGGGAGCATCAGGGATTTTATCGTAGAGTGTGCCAGACTGAGTATAAATCAAGTCTAAATATTGCGCACGAGAAATAACTTGCTCTTCAGTGACGACTCCTCCCTTTGCCACATCTTCTGTAATGGAAGGTAATAATGAATTAATAAACCATTCAGCTAAAAGTTGATCAGGAACGTACGTTTTTACCATTCTAAGATGACGTCGCCACTCATGAATTTGATCAGATATGTGAGTGGCCGTCATTTGCTTGAAATTGGTAAGAAGTTATATTCTCGTTTCATACCTTATAGGTAACTAAAAATGGGTTAAAAAGGTTGTGGCTAGGGTACTGAAGTTATCAAACGAAGCTCTAGATAATTCGATATACCATTTTGCTGTCGGAACAGCTAGAGTTCTCTGAAAAAGGTGAAGCCTAATCGAATCATTGTTTAGGGTGTTTGATGAACACCATAGATGAAAGGTCATCACATGATTCGATGGGTCTTCACCCAGATTTCCATTAAATTTAGGAATATCTGACAGAAGTTTATGTGGAATCGCTGGCCACCAAGGGGCGTAAGAAATTGGATCATTCGTTAGCTGATTTAGAACTGGTAACTCTAAAGTCACCACGAAGGCTAACTATTGATTCAGGTTTGGCAAAGCATACCTAGGATAGGATGGAATTGCCTGAGCAGTTGGCCTTTGCATACTAGCATAATGCATTTGATGCTGGTAACTTTGGTAAGGTTGATGGGCATAACCATTATAGAATGGTTGATTTTGACCATTTTGAATATACGGTTGCCTATTATTTGCAAAGATTTGTTGCTTATATCCTTGGTAAACTTGTTGGAATTGCGGTTGTTGATATTGCACCAACCATGGTTGTGAAGCCATGTGCTGTTGTCCAATACTGGCTGTTTGACCAAGATGAGGGGTAATAATACCCGTTTGGGCCTGTGTCATCCCACTAGTTGGCGATTGTGGTTGAGTCGCAGGGGCAAGAGGCTGTTGCATTACAACCTGAGAAACCTGAGGTTGGCATACAACAGGCAACGCTTGTACTTGCGACACCATCACAATAGCTGGCGTAGTGGGTATATTTGACATAAGTAAACATTGTTGCATCGAGTATACAACTCTTGGTTGTTGAGGCAGTATTGGCACCCAACCGCTGGTTGTAATTCCAGCATAACTTGAATTTTGTTGCGAACTCTCGTATGGTTGTTCTCTCGGAGAAGACAATGAAAGGGTATATTTCTGCCCATACGGCGGTAATCTAGTACTCAAAGGAATGATTTTCCTTTGAGGACCGGATTGCCCAAATTGACACCATGAAGGATCAATTTGCTGAGACTCAACATAAGAGTTCCCGGGTATTATTCCAGATGAACAAATGGGAACGAACCATACTGTCAAAATAACCCCCGAGTGGGCCCCATCTGGCAATTGAGAACTAGTTGGGACAGTTGGTATGCCGACGAACATTGTTGGAGTGACAGCAGGAAGTTCTGCTATCGCTGTGTCAGATGACATAGTCCTAGATGTCGATGGTTGTTCAGAAATTTCTAGTCTATCCAAAAGATTTCGTAGCGATTCTACAGGAGCTTTCGATAACGGCAGACTAATTTTTGATGAAGAAGGATACAGGGTGATCCCGACTCCAAATTGTGATGGAGTACTAGACTGAGGATCCTCCACAATCTCTTCTATAACAATCAGACCAGGTGGAAGAGGTAGACCGTCAGGTTCGTAAAATATTTCTGGTGTCGAAGAAGGTATAGACTCTGTAGCAACAGATGTTTGGGGAATAACACCTTCTGAATCAGTTGTGGATGGAGCTGGTTCAGTAATACAAGTGCTTACCTTCACACTAGGATCAGTTCTACTGTCCTTTGGTGGCTGTTGAACTTCTTCTATAAAGGCAGGGATACCATGAATGTTTGGAGTAATTGGAGTCTCCTATGGTGTCAGAACACTTGTTCCAACTTTACCAGGGGGTTTTGAACCGGTTAAACGAGTTCCCTTTGTCCGTAACAATTTTGATTCTGGAGACAAAGACGGTTGACTCGTAAGCCTCTGCGAACGACGGGGTTTCAATTGACTTTCTTCCATAATTGTGGATTACTCGATCAACTAAAAATCAAGGGGAAGTATGTTTCCAAATTAAATGAATTTTAGATGCTTTGACACAACTTGTTTTTTAAATTTTTAAGAGTCGAGAAAAAACAAATGATGACTCTAGTCGCTTTCGATTTTTAATGAGCTTGAAGTGACAAGTTCTCAGATGGACCTTTTCCTTTAAGGAGTCTGAAAAGGAACGAAAGAGACTACTCTGGAAATCTAGACATAGGGATTACCAAACCAATCACAAAACTGCAGAATACTTTTTACGGTATGACATTCAATCTTCCCGAATGCTGTGTTCAGTGCATTGTGATCGATAGGGTGGCAGACACGACTTCCTATGGATAAAGGATATAGCCTATTGTGGTCTCCCAATATATACTCGACGGTACATGGGAGCACAAGTCCGTACTGGCACTTGTGGTCTCAAAGTGGAGGAATCACCCAACCAGCAATGAAAACAACAGTTACCAGGCTTTACGACGCCAAAACACGTCTGTAGACTAGAATTCTAAATGTTGTGTGTTAGGTTCCAAAGCATTTTTAGATTCATTAAATTTATTTTATAGTTGATCTTACTTAAGAAATTTTCCTTTTAGGTTCACCACGTGATGTAGATATACAATTCCTAAAATGCAATCTAAGGTGATAAACAATCGTTTAATCTTCTTTTTGCAATGAAAATCCTAGCTACTAAAGAGAGGGATGATTTTCTTTCAACATAGAGTAGAAAGCACACACTATATGCACTATCCTAAATCAAACCAACAAGCAGTCTAAATGAAAATGCACATGCATGTAATTTTTTTTAGCCTTCTTAATGTGTGAATGATAAAAAGAAAGCTAAGCGCAAATCTGAATTACTTTTCAGAGCGACATTACTAACAAGCTTCTTTTCAAAACAAAATGAAGACAATGATGACACTCTGCAATTTAGAATTGACAACTTTCTTTCGACACTTGAAAAACTATTAATTCAAATCAAATACAAGAGTAACAGTGTAATCGACTATCAAGAACAATCGGATTCTCTTCTATGAGTGGAAACGACACTTGCGACGCTTCCAAATCAAGAAACGACAGTTTAATTACGCTACTTCTTTGTAAATGAGAATTGCAAATGGCTCACAATACATAAAAACATTTACAGTTCTTTGAACAATGGAGGCAGAATAATGGCAAGGAAGGGGGTTTCCAACAGAGGTATACTGACTACAGACAGCAAAACTCCTGAATAGAGCTGAAAAGAGTGAAGAAAAACCAAAGTTTGGAGGCAAAATTAACCTTTTCTTATCAGCGCACATGTTACACAGGGATTCTAGTATGCATCCCACCTACAGCACACGGGAAGTGCGATGCATACTAAGATCCTTGAAGAGAGAGTGCGATGGTACAGTGCGAGACTTTTAAACCAGTTCTTGACCACAATTTGCAGCACAGTTCAGGGATTTAGGCCAAGCAATTGATAACCAGTAAACAAATCACAGGGGTAGATCTAAGGAGGTTACTAGAGCCACCACAACAGCAATTAGGATGTTTACAAATAAGTTGTTCAGTTCATAAATGAAACTCAGAGATAGACTAAAGCAGCATTGATCTACTTTGCACTCTCATAGCAAATGCAGTTTGAAGGCTAGCTGGCTTGACTTCAGGCTCCGTTTGTAAGTTTATAAAACTAACAAATATAGAAAAGTAAACAAGCTATTCGCTTCCACTGTGGTCGCCATTTTGTTATCAGGAAATCTAGTGTCTATGCAGAGCTGCTAGTCCCACTAAGACTGGTAGCTATCTTAGAAACAAACAGACTAAAACTACTTTCGTTTTCCTTTATGATAAGTAAATAAGAGGGGAATAAAGGACACCAACCTCAATCTCGCGCTTGGTTCCTCGTTTGATTCCTCTCCCTTCTGATAGATCTTTTCCACTCGCTTCCTCATCTGCCCAGCTTCAAAGAGCACCTATGGAATCAAAGCAGCTTAACACTATCCAAGAACATAGATCTACAATCATAAACAATATAGGACCAGATGTATATTGACCACACAAAAGCATATATCATCAAACATACAAGAATGTGGAGGAAAACTTGAATAGCTTTATTAATATCAAGAAAGAGCAAAGAGGATTACAACCAATTGTTCTGACCCAGCATCATCCTCTCAGCAAGAAGCCCTTCTTCACCTCATGAAAATCTTAGATCACCCAACACTATGATGTTGCAACAAGAAACCATTAACACTTCCTTACAAGATACAAAATTCCAGCCTCTCTATCTCTAGGATGAGGGATCCATATATAGATGTTTGCAAGGGGGGTGAGTAAGCTTCTGGGATCTGATTAGTGTCCTCTCCATGATAGTTCTTGATTCCAATTGGAGAATGATGATCTCTTACTCATCCCTGGTTGAATTCAGAGAGGCAAGTGTCACAGGAGAAGTTTCTGGAAGATTCCATGACCTTCCACCTCACATACTGCCGCTGCCATTTGTCCACTCTCGCCCATCGAACCCCATAGAAGGGCTTTTCAGTATGCATCACACCTCCTATGTGCATTTAGGTGGGATGCATCACACTTTGACCATGGAGCAGGTGAGATGGTCCAGTTTTGACCAATTCTGAGTAGTTTTTCATGGAGAACTCCTGGGAGATGATGTAATCAGCTGACCTTGTTCTTTTAGGGGATAGAACAAAAATTTTAGGGACTTAGGAGCCCTTGGTTTATGGACATATATGATTGGGGTTGCAGTACCCAAAAATGTCTATAACAGTAACTTAAAAGGGCAAAGTTCACACCCATACATCCTAATTTCTGTGTGATTTTTGTATGGGTACCAGTCACCTATCCTATACTGCTTAGAGAGCCGGAGAATTTTCTTCATGTCACCATTAATCCTAGGAGGGGAAACTCCTATCAAGAGAGTGGTTGCTGGATGTACAAATAAGTCAATGAACTCATTATAAGTGTAAGGGGACTCAACGGTATTATGAAATATTGAACTCCAAAAGATAATAGACCTTGGATTTCCTTTGGTGTCAAGTTTCTTGATAGGGAAAAGAAAGTTATCTGACTGATAATATAACATGAGATGGTAAATGAAAGAGGTATATTTGAAAACTCCTTCCCTTTCCAAATTCAGGAATTGATCATGGATTTTGTTGGCAATATAGATGGCACAGTCATATCTGATAGTAGGGTGTTGTCCTAGAGTAAAGATTGATAATAAGACTAAGGTAATATCATCAACAAATTCACTAGAGTTGAATCCCATAATTAGGGATATCATATCAATAATGAGTCTTCCAATTTCAATGAAGAAAGTTTGTAGATAAGGAGGTGGACCCTTGGGCTGGTGCTTTGGTTGCATGACGATCTGAGCAATACGACTCACTTCTGATTGGGACAACTGAGATTCTTTTTCAAGTAAATATCCCATGTAAAGAGGGGTGAGGGATTGACTGGAATGGAATTGTATCATTTCATTGATGGACTGAGAAGTTCTGCAGAAAAGGACAGTTTGGAATGGGGACATAACAACTCTCTGGTTGGGATCATAATTAGCACAACATTAATGAATTATGTCTGGGAAAACATGGACTAAAGGGAGGAAATATATGGGAAGGTTAGATTCCCACAGTCCAAAAATGTCCGATTTATTCAGATGACTATCTCTGATTTGGAAGAAGATCTTAAGATGGTTACCATCACCAAATAAGTCTTTTATCTGAAAATCTTTATTGGGCAGAGGTAGATAATCTAAGTCTTTGTGAGGAGCATTCATGGGTGTCACATTCAGGGCTATAGGGGTTTCCATTTTTGGTTCTTGTGGATTCAAAAATGGAATTTAGATTTCCTATGAGAAAATAGACCAAACAACAGGTTTGGGAACTTTTTATGGTAACCACAGTCTATTCTAGAATTGAATTTGGCCCTTTTTTTGTAGAATTTTCAGTAGAAAAACAAAATTATAGGGTTGTAAGGTAGACTGGATAAATACCTGTATTAAGGAAGCAAACAATACAATGGAAAGTTGGATGGCAGGCTACGGAGCGCGTTGCTGTAGTTTTTCTGATTAAGTGGCAGTTGGGAAACTGGAACAGTTGACTTGGATGTTGTCTTGCATGGGAGCACGAGTCACAGCGTATAACAGTGAAAATGACTCTTTTTCGTTTTATTTAACAAAATTAAGGTTGGAGGGTTATTTTTTGGATTTATTGGGTGGATGACACAAGAAATGATGTGATATTTTGTTGTTTGTGGAGGGTGGTAAGCTATACGTGATCACACCGCTTTTGTGGCTGGGCGGTTTTGGACCGAGGGTGAGGGATCACATCGAATGCGTGATTCATGGCAGGAGTTCGAGGGCAAAACCATCTGGTGATTGTGAGTTAAAGTGCAGTCACCAAGGGGGGGCACGATATTGATGCAGACCATTGGATGATGAAGGGGCGATCGGATAGCAAACGGGCGAGGGATACAACAGGGATTTACTATGGCGAGCCCGGCATAATAAAACATATTCCAATCATATCACGGGCAGTGTGATTGGTCAGAGGATGGTTATTAATTAACCCAGACGGTTAATTAATCCCGTTTTCATGTGGTGGGGAAAGTTATTAATAAATTTCGGATAAATCTATTAATCTCTTTTTAACGATGTTTATGGTTGTATTCAACTGGGGGTGGGATATATAATTCTTTGGGGATTTATATATAATTAAATAATACGAAAAGGGGAATGTTTTTTTTTGGGATTTATATAATATGGGTTAAATGTTAATATGACATCAAACTGAGAATAAGCACTAAGTAAAACATTTAAAGAGTATATTTAACTTAGGCTAAAGTCAAAGGGGATTTATGTAATATTGTGTAATTTTCCTAAGTAAAATAGAATTTTACTTAAGAAAATACTTGTGCGAATGAATGAATGATGGTTTTTAAGTACTTTGGCCATTTAAATTACTGGACTGAGGGTATGATCCCTCTAGAAGTTAGAGAAATGCTTTGAGCCCCTTTAATTTTCAAAGACCTTAATACTTTAGGGGAAATTAGTGAAATCTTTAGGGGAAAATGTGAATGGAAGTTAATTATTTGACCTTGTCTTGCTTGAATTGTATCAAGTGTAATTTCTGCCTTGCACTTGTGATAAAATTAAAAATTAACACAATTAGAGACATTATCCATCACAAGTAATTCTGCAACACCATCTACCTACCCTACCTACTTTAGACTGACATTTTTTTCTTCTTTATTTGGGTGAATTTAGATTGGCAAACCCTTATCAAATCTTCTTTTTCTTTTAAATTGCAAGCCTACCTAAGTCTGCACTTATTACAGCCAAGGGCTCAGATTACACTGTTGAGCTCCTTTTATTCACTCTACCTATCTACTTATCTACCATGATTAAACAGTTTGGTCAAATTTTATTCTCTATCTCTAAAACATGAAAATCAAACATGAAATAGCCAAGCTTACATTGTTTGACTATTCATCAATTGTGGCATAAGTAACAAGATGCACACAATTGACTATTATAGAAAATGAAAAAGTAGTGGCATTTAGACTTGCACACTTTCCTGGTCTATTCTTGTTTGGGGTTCATTTGTTTCACTTTTTTGACCATTTTATTCTTTTTACCCTTTGATTTTTCTTTTAGGGTGTACCCTCTTTACATTTTTTAAATTTTTTGATTTTTTGAAAATATTGGAAAACCTTTGCAACATGTGGTAAGCCGCGAGATGCCCTTGCTGAGTAAGAATTGCTCTAATAGCATAGTAGGAGGCATCTGTCTCAATTTCAAATGGTTTATGCAGGTCTGGTAATGTGAGCACTAGTGTAGAGAAAAGGCACCGCTTCAACTCAACAAATGCCTTTTTGTTGGGTCTTATACTAAAAGAGTTTTGCTTTCTCTCTACCCTTGGTGACCTAACTTAAAGTTCAAGTGATATGAGAGAACCCCAACACGAACCTATGGTAGAAATTGGCAATGCCTAGAAAGCTACCAAACTCTTTTAGAGTGGTTGGGGTTGGCCAATCCTGAATGAATTGTATCTTAGTTGTGTTAGGATCCAACCCTAACCCCCTTATTTATGTAATAAGATCAATTCATAGTTATAGTTAAGTAAAGATTCAATAAAGCCCATATTAATAATTGTAAGTGGTTAACTTGCATTTAACGAAGGGACCACCATTAGTTGCAAATGGGCCATGGTATTAGATAGATGGTATTAATAAGAACCATGGTATTACCCCATGGCATTGCATGTACGAATCCTATATAAAGGATAGAGACTCCCCTCGAGGAGCATTGTGTCTTATTTTGTAATTGAGCTCAACTATATTGGAGGTTGCCCCCTTGAAGAGGCAAGTGAACATTGGTTTCTGAATAATAAAATACTTGCTGTTATTTCTCATTGTTCTATTTTTTGGGTATATTTCTTCTCATATTTTGTATTCAGGTATCATCTTGCAGGTTAAGAGCATAAAAAGTGGTATCAGAGAACTTTCTAGGGCTAGTGGGATCTCCAATTTTTAGCAATTTTTTTTTTGACTAGAGACTTGTTCCGACGTCTTTAAACCACGAGATCTGTCGTTGAGTGCATAAACCTGCGGATTTGGGGAGGCATGCACGTAGGAAATACAAGAGGTGGTCACACATGTTGGACTCCCTTGTAGCCCCTGTGGGTACCCCTTCGAGTAGTAGTGCATTAGACAAAACCGCACATGGACTATCTTCCAAGTACACTCTGGGTATATTGGAAGCGCCCTAGCTCCCTTGAAACCTCACCATAGATAAACTGTCGGCCATCTTACTGCTACAGTACATCGAGAACAGCACTCGGGCATATTACTTGCACGTACAATAGGGTGGTCAGGTTGTACGGCTAAGGGTATGGTTGATCCTCCTTGGTTAGTTCCCTAAAAGATTGGCCGAGTAATACTGTCAGAGCCTTATGTATATTGTGATCTGTAGCACCTAACACTCCTGGAGACCATAGTTCTCTTCTCTATCTTTGGATCACGCATCATATTTTCCAAATTAGATCTCGCAGGTGGGGTTTTGTCATTGCAGCACCAATTAGTTCCACCGTTTAGATCTATCAGATCTGTCATCCAGATCTAGCAGTTTGGGCTCTGTAGCCATTGCAACAATCAGATCCGCCATTCAAATCTAACTAGTTGTGTGGCTTCCTATACCTAGTTGTGATTTTCGCAGGACTTTGGGTAGCATTGAATTTTCTGGGATTCAGCCATTATAGTATTCCTACGCAAGGAGTAAAACTCTATCGACTTAGCCCATAAGAATTAGGTTGACGAGCTGAGCAAGGTGGTACCATTCAAATTTTAGTGCCAAAAGTTTTGGGCAGTCCCAAATTTCAAGTACATCAGATTGGTGCATGGTACGAACTAGAGCTCAAGCTATGGCCAATGAGAGGATTGACAACCTTGAATCATAATTGAAAGATGTACTATTGTAGCTGAAGAACTTAAATGAAACACTCTCAAAGGGCAAGATGGAGGAACATGTGGAGGCATATATTGGCAATGAAAATGTTGAGGGCGAGTCTAGTCAGTCTCTTCTCCTCTTTGGCACCCACCAACAATCCCAGCTGCGACTACCCAAGCTGGGCATGTATAAATTTGATGGCTCTCACCCAGCCACATGGATAGCACAAATGGAGCAATATTTCACACTGACTCACATCATGGATGATGTGACTCAGCTTAGTGTGGGTAGCATGTACTTGGACAATGAAAGATGGCAATGGTGGCAATGGCATCAATGTTTCTATGGAAGGCCCTTGACTTGGTAGACATTCAAAAAAGCTCTTACAGATCGCTTTGACCATGAATCTAACTTTTTGGGTTGTCTCACTAAGCTCCAAAAAACAGGAACAGTGAACGAATATATTACAGCCTTTGAAGCCTTAGCCTTCCACACAGGAGGTCAACACGATTAGTTCTACTAGGAATGTTTTTTCAATGGTCTCAAAGAAGCCATACAATCCCATGTCCAATTGCAACACCCTATCTCATGGCTAGATGCTTTCAGGATAGCTCGTGAAGTAGAAGGTGCGTTAGCGGCCCAGTCCAATCGCCCAAATTTCATAGCCAAAGGTCACCCCACCTAGGCTCAAAGCACTACCCAAACACTCAAGGTTGAAAAGGTGTCACTAGCAGAAATGGCGAAAAGAAGAAAGCAAGGATTGTGTTACTACTGTGATGAGAAATACTCTCCCCGGCATAAATTCAAAGAGCCCAAATTCTTTCAAATTGATGCTATTGATCATAGTTCATCAAAGGAAGCCCCACCACTTGAGGAACCAGAGAAGGAAGAAGAGGACAGCCAGCAGGACAATGTACCAGAAGAACTAGTTACCTCGCTGCATGCTTTGGCCAGGATTTCTTCTCCCCAAACTCTCAAAATCAGGGATTTTATTAAGCATCACCTAGTAGTAGTCTTGATTGATAGTGGCAGTACACATAACTTTATCTACCAAAGAGTTGTGAAAGCAGTGCATTGTTTTGTCTGAGCAGTTTCTAACTTCCAAGTCGAAATTGCTGATGGGGGGACAATGAAATGTGAAGGCCACTGCGAAAACGTCAAACTTCAAATGGGGGATTATCAGTTAAAGACCCACATGTTTTCCATACACATGGGAGGGTGCGACATTGTCTTAGGTGCTGAATGGCTTTTCATACTTGGCCCAATCACAATGAATTTCCAAGAGTTATATATGAGCTTTAAGCAGAACAACCACACACATACCCTCTGCAGACTCTAGGCAGGAGCTCCCTCTATCATCAGCTCACGTTAGATGGAAAATTTTTAAAAAAAGGGCCACCATGGAGTTATAGCCCAATTTAATGCCATCCAGGCCTTTGAATCCAATTCTCTTCATATTCATCTTGAGATGCAACAGATCTTAAACAACCATCTGCTAGTCTTTGACATGCCTCATGAGCTTCCACCCTAGAAAAGGGAATATGATCATAGAATTACTTTGGTCCTGGGCGCCCAGCCACGAAATGTGCGCCCATATAGATATCCGTTCACCCAAAAGAATGAAATTGAAAAAAACATCAAGGAACTCTTTAGAGTAGGCGTCATTTGTCCTAGCATTAGTCCTTATTCATCGCCGGTGGTCATGGTGCTCAAGAAAGATGAGGAATGGTGTATGTGTCCAGACTTCAGGGCCCTCAATAAGTTGACCGTCAAACATAAATTTACCATCTCGGTTGTCGATGATTTGCTGGATGAACTAAATGGGGCTCAATTCTTTACTAAGCTCAACCTTCGCTCGGGCTATCACCAAATTTGCATGAAAGAAGTAGACATTCCAAAGAATGCTTTCTAAACTCATGAAGGCCATTATGAGTTCTTGGTCATGCCATTTGGTCTTTGTAATGCCCCATCCACTTTTCAGAGCCTTATGAACCACCTTCTCAAACCATATCTCAAAAAATTTGTCCTTGCTTTCTTTGATGACATCCTCATCTATAGTCGCACCTAGGCCACACATCTTCAGCATGTAGATCTGCTCTTGCAACTGCTCCACAAGCATAAATTATTTGTCAAGATGTCCAAGTGCTCTTTTAGCATGAAAGAAGTTGAGTAATTGGGCCACATTTTGGGGCGTGAAGGTGTGAGTGTGGACCCCAAAAAGATCCAGGCAATGCAAGATTGACCTCAACCAAGGACCTTGAAGAGCTTGAGAGGATTTTTGGGTCTTACAAGGTACTATCACAAATTTGTCTGCAATTATGGTCACATTGCTAGGCCCCTCACTCAACTCCTCAAGAAAAATTCAATCTTCTGGAATGATGAAGCACAATAGGCCTTTATAGCTCTCAAACATGCCATGTGTTCCACTCCAGTCTTAGCATTACTCGACTTCACCAAATCTTTTGTGATTGAATGTGATGCTTCTGGTATGGGTATTGGGGCGGTCTTAATGCAGGAAGGTCGACCCTTGGCCTTCACGAGCCAACAACTAAGTGGGAAGAATCTGGGACAATCTACCTATGAGAAGGAGATGATGGTCGTCTTACATGCAATAGATACCTGGTGACCATACTTATTTGGGCGACGTTTTCAAATCTGCATAGACCATCAAAGCCTTAAATATTTTTTGGAGCAACTCCTATCCTCACCACAACAAAATAAATGGCTCGCCAAAATGCTGGGATATGATTATGAGATAATTTACAAGAAAGGGTGCGAAAATATTGTAGCAGATGCATTATCCCGCCAATTTGAGGAGGAAAGTACCCTGCTCGCAGTTTCCCTTCCCATTCCAGAATGGATTGAAGAGGCTTGCAAGGAATGGTTTTCACGTCCCTGGCTCTCCCAACTCACTAATTAACTACAGGTGGATCCAAATTCCACAGCGGGCTACTTGTAGTAGGATCATATTCTTCGCTACAAGGATAGAGTCGTAATATCACCAACATCCACCCTCAAAAGCCGCATTTTGGCGGAGTTGCACTCATCTCCCATTACAGGACATTCAGGCTTTCAGAAGACGTATGCTCGCACTCGAAGATCATTTTTCTGGATAGGCATGAAAAAGGACATTCTTACTTTTGTAGCTGAATGCGACCTGTCAGTGCCACAAAGGAGAAACAGTCAAATCCCCAGGCACATTATAGCCATTGCCCATACCGGCCTCAATCTGGATGGAGGTTTCTATGGATTTCATTATGGGTCTTCCAAAGTCAGGAAACAAGCCAGTCATCATGGTGGTTGTGGACAGACTTTCTAAGTATGCTCATTTTTGTGCCCTACCCCACCCTTTTACACCGACTTTGGTTGCTCAATATTTCATGGATTGGATCTTCAAATTGCATTGCATGCCCACTTCCATTGTGTCTGATCGTGACCTATTCTTCACTAGTAAATTTTGGTAGGAACTCTTCTAGCTACAAGTTACCCAACTACAACTCAGTACTTCCTATCATCCACAAACTGATGGTCAAACTGAAGCAGTCAACAAATGTCTAGAGACCTACCTTCGGTGTTTCACTTTAGAAAAGAAACATCTCTGGGTACAGTGTCACCTCTAGCCGAATGGTGGTATAACACCAGCTATCATGCCACCACCAAAATTACTCCATATGAAGAAGTTTATGGTCAACTCCCTCCTTCCCTTACTTCTTATATCGAGGGATGCTCGAAGGTACAAGAAGTGGATCAACTCCTACAAAACTGCACAGCCATGTTATCCCACCTTAGAGATATTCTTCATCAAGCCCAAAACTGCATGAAGCAACAGGTAGATCAACATCACTCAGAATGCCAATTTCAAGAAGGGGATCAGGTATTTTTGAGGCTACAACCATATAAGCAAACATTGCTTAAAGACAAGGGTTGTCAGAAATTATCTCCCAAATTCTACGGACCGTATCAAGTACTTCAGTGCATTGGAGAAGTTGGCTACAAGCTAGCTTTGCCACCCACTACAAAAATCCATCCAATCTTCCATGTATCATGCCTCAATAAAGTGATTGGGAACCATTGCAGAATTCAAACCAGTCTACCTGAATTGGATGAAGAAAGGTCAATCTAGCTCCAACCTGAATAGGTTCTTGACACACGAGAGTGGCACTTGTGTGGCCGCACGATCAAGGAAGTCATCGTCAAGTGAAAAGACACCTCTCTGGAATATGTAACCTGGGAACTAGCTACTATCCTTCAGTAGTTTCCACAACTTCAGCCTTGAGGACAAGGCTATTCTTATGTGGGAGGGCATGTTAGGGTCCAACCCTAACCCCCTTATTTATGTAATAGGATTGAGTCATAGTTATAGTTAAGTAAAGAGTCAATAAAGCCCATATTAATAATTGTAAGTGGTTAACCCGCATTTAATGAAAGGACCATAGTTAGTTGCAAATGGGCCATGGTATTAGATAGATTCTATTAATAAGAACCATGGTATTGTCCCATGGTATTGCATGTATGAATCTTATATAAAGGATAGAGACTCCCCTTGAGGAGCATCGTGTCTTATTTTGTAATTGAGCTCAGCTCTATTGGAGGTCACCCCCTCAAAGAGGCAAGTGAACATTTGTTTCTTGGAAAGCTAGTGTCTTTTCAATCGATTAGACCTCTAGGTTTGGCAGCTACCTTAGAAACAACACTTTAAAGAAATTCATGATTTCTTCTATGCATAATAGATAAGAGAAAGATAAAGGAACCAACCTGGATCTTTTGCTTAACTCCTTGCTCGATCTCTCTCCCCCTTGACAGAGCTTGCAACTCCTCTCCGTACTTATCCCACTTGGAGAGTACCTGTAGAAACACAGTAACAAAGAACCATCAAAGCATCTTGATCTATTTTATCATAATCATTATGGAATGAGAAATATAATGAACATACAATGGCATTCACAAATAATAACATTCACAATTGCACAGTTATATGGAAGAAAACTCAAAGAACTTTATTAAATAGAAGGGAGAATTACAACCCAGTTGTCTGATCCAACATCATCCTCCCAGCATGAAGCCCTCTTCACCTCATGAAATAACAAAATCACACAAAAATACAATGCTCTTTCTAAAATACAAACTATCAGCACTTCCTTACAATTCACAAAATTCCAGCCTCTAGATCTCTTAAATGAGGGATCCATTTATAGATGTGTGCAAGGGTGTGAGTCATCTCTGGGTTTTTTATTAGTGTCATTCCACTTGTTGCATTTGGTTCCACTTGGATATTTCTTGGATCTCTTACTCATCCCTGGGTGAATTTAGAGAGGCAAGTGTCATAGGAGAAGTTTCTAGAAGATTCCATGAGCATCCACTTAGCAAAATGTCTCGGACATTTGTCCATCCTCGCTCATTGTACCCTATAGAAGGCCCCATCAGTATGCATCACACCTGGCTAGTGTAGAATTCAGTATGCATCGCACCCTCATAGTGGAGTAGTCAGTATGCATCACACCCTGATAGTGGAGTAGTCAGTATGGTCTAGATTAGGCCAATTATGGATGGTTTTTCAAGTGGAACTTTTGGGGAATGATGTAATCAGTTGACCATGATATTTTAGGGTATGAAACAAAACTTTTAAGGGTTGAAGAGCCCTATTTTATCGACATATAAGATTGGGTTTGAAGTGCCCAAATATGTTTATAATAGTTGCCCCCTAAAGCATGAAGTTGTAAATCTTGATGTCGGGTGAAATGCTTTAACATGAGGATTTGAGGTTTCGAACTGGAAGGTGACTTGTATAAGATACAATACAATACATCATCAAAATATAATGTTTCATGATCTAGTTGAGGCAGGCATTCCCATGCTCAACTTTATAAATTCATTTCATGTACATAGAATAGATAATCGTCTGCAATTGCAGATTGGTGCTTCTTCAAATGTAGAGTCGTCATCCCTAGCTTGGATGAACATCTGTGAAGCTTCTCTATACATTTGATGTCTTTATATCACTGAATATATCGCAGCCTAGATGGATGAAACTAGATCCGAGGTCTTCAATATCATTCAATCTTCACCTGATGTACAAGTCAATCCATGTGAAGAGATGTTCTAGAGTCGAACATGGAAAGACATCGCCTGATTACCAGCCAATAATGTAAGCTGTTAACAGACGCGATAGGAATCACCAATAATTATAATTACCCTAAAGGTACTATAATACAATTCACATGGTGTGAATATATGATCTGATGTTGAACACCACGCAAAATCTTTCGGTTGGAGGCCATTAATGTCAACCTGTTGCCGGAAGTGAGAAACTTGCCATTGAGGCATGCAAGCTTCAAAGTACTAAAAGGGTTGTTTCTAAGTCAACTTCCTAGATAATGAGTTGATGTCAACAAGAAGTGACTCATCGTAGGAGGGCCTTAATGTATCCCACATCTACAACACGAAATGAGGCAAATGATTTTCTGGAGGTGAAAATGATTTAACGACACAAGGTTCAGGAATGGCAGTCATGAAAAATGGAGGTTGAAGGTATTGTAGTGGATGAGGCATTAACTGGATGGTGAATTCTCAATTGATTGACTTTTCTTGAACGTATCAACAACACTGAGATGGATTGGTAGCGTTAACACCAAAAATGGATGGTGTGAAAGACTAATGATGAAATGACCGGTGAATGGAATAACCCAACCCGACTCAATCATGGTGATGGAGTGAAAGTGTCATGTTCAAGAGTGACCAGCTACCATAAAGTTTTCAAGTTTTCTTCCCTTTTTCCCGAGTCATTGCTGACCAGTACATATTTCTTTTTGTCAAGCTTGAGAAGAATAACATATGCATGTTCTATAATTTTCCCTCCAAGAAAACCTGTCGCTATGTTTTAACAAGTCTAGTGACAATGAAACTCGTTCCTGTGTAGGTGGACAAGTTTGTCGCTATTGTTTTAACGAGTTTAACAACAAATATAACTCAGTCCTTTTCATGTTTAGAGAGTTTGAAAAAGGACGAAAAGTAAACTTTGTCTTGTCTGGACGAGTTTGTCGCTATTGTTTTAACAAGTTTAACGACAAGGATAACTCGATCCTTTTCATGTTTAGAGAGTTTGAAAAGGGAGGAAAAGGAAACTCCAGCAGTTCCTTTTCCTAGGATAATCCCTCAAGTCCAAAAAGGGATAAATAATATGAAAGGGATGAATTTTCAATCACTTTAACGAGACGAAAAGGACAAGTGCTCTAAATTTTTGTGAGATAATCCCTCAGGTCCGAAAAATATTAAAATATACAGGAGGGATGGCACTTCCAATTACTTTAATGAGCTAGAAATGCTAATTTCTCAACAATCTTTTCATATTTAATGAGTCTGAAAAGGGTTTAAAGGAGACTTGTTTTTGAGGAACGAGTGGTGCCTAGGGTAGCAACTGGTTTCAGGTAAGCTTGGAACTTCTCAAAACATGGCGATGTGAAGAGGTTGGCTAACAAAACCACTCATCGCAGCTATTCCTCAAAATGGTAAACAATCAAGTGGAAGTGCATGATCGGCCAAAAGGATGGAGGTGATGGTAAGAACACAACCAAGGTTCAAAAGGTTGATATCATGGAAATCACAAAGGTTATTTACCAAAGGTGGGTTCATTTTTTAATGAGCTTGAACCGTGGGGGAACTATGCTCGGTTGTAGGTTCATTTTTCAAAGAGCTTGAACCATGCAATAACATATGCTTAGTTTTTAGTTTTCTTTTTATGCAAGCTAGAAACGACAAAAATAAAAAGATAAAAAGCTAAAAAGCTAAAAATGAAATTGAAAAAAGGTTGCATGCCCCCAGCATGATGAAAAGGAGAGTCTCCAGTAACCATATGGAAATTACTATGGTTAGGTAGGACGGTTTCGTCCGCAAAATAGACAAAACACTTCCTTAGCTCCATCCGTAGAATAGACAAAGGTTAATTGTGTCTTAGACCAATCACATAACTTACAGGGAAATTCATATGGTAGGATTATTTCATCCGTAGAATAGACAAAACACTTCCTTGGCTTTGTTTGCCAAATAGAAAAAGGTGAATGGTGTCTTAGACCAATCACATAACCTACAGGGAAACCAATCTTTTCAGCTGGGTTCATCCACTAAATAGACAAGGGTGCATGCCCCCTAAGCGTCGTTACATTCACCAGACTACTCATGGCATTTAGGTGGATGGAATGAAGGTTGAAGAGACACTTTCGATGAAAAAGGACCATTTAGGGATGATATTTGATTTGGAGCTATGATTGAACCGGGAAATGAAAGCTGGTCAATGGTGACAATTTTGCCTTCATCCGGGAAACACATCACTCAGAAGAGTGGTGAAATAATAGACTCCACATTATAAACATAGTCACGTCCAAGGAGTAGATTGTAATCTAACGGTCCTAGGACTACCATCACGTTCAGGTGAATGGTTTTCCTTCCCAAAGTTATCAGTAACTTAGGAAGGATCCCTAATGGTCAACTGGTTTCTTTGTTAAAGTCTGATAGATTCTATGTAATAGGCATAAGCAATAGTGAACCAAGCACTTTCCAAGTGGTTGAGGAAAGGATGCTTGCTGATGCCCCTTCATCTATGATATTGCCAGACATGATCATTTTATAAACTTTTACTATGATCCGGAAAGGCATGTAAGATGGAAGGCAGGATCTTGCTAGTCAATTCCAATCAAAGGAAGTGACTAGATTGCTTGGAGGGGGTACCAAATAAATGGTTGAATTAACCCCTTGAGTAGTGGGAATTGGGGGATTTTCCTCCTGTTACACAGTAATTTGTCACCATCCCTGTTACTCCTCTTGTCGTACCTTGGAGGACCCATCCCGGGAGTTATAAGAAGTGACAAAGTCTAAAAACACTTGCATTATGTTCCCCTGAGTATGTACTCCATGTTCCCTGAAGACATCTTCTGCAGATTATCCCTGAAAAGTGATCTTTTTCCATTGGCGCAAGTCCACAGTATTCTACCCGCGCCAATGGTGGAGATCCTCAAAAGAGGGCGCAAGCATTGGCGCTCTGTCTTAGAGCAACAGTCGCGCCAACCAAATGTAGTCGTGCTTTTTGCCTTAACGCACGTCCGACTGTTGTTTCCTTCATTACATGGAGCTTTTCTGAGGATAAAAAATCAGTCTTTTGTCGAGCTTTATCCATCTTTATGGCTTTTGAGGATAATGCTAATCCGCGAAAGGTGTCCCGGTTCATCGTATCCTCCTCCCTTCTTCATCTATATAAGCTTGTCATTATGCATTGGACAAGCTAGGGCTAGTGATTTAGTGATTGAGTGATAGTAGTGATGATTATTGGTCATGGAGTGTTAGATGTTGAGTTCTTGAGTTCTTGGAGGAATGCTAGTGAGTGCTAGAGAGGTTATGCTGCCGGAGAGGAGATGCATTGCAAGACACATATAGTTACTCGCCCAGCCAGGAGAAGGGTCGACGTCAGAACAATGGTTGTAACTTTTCCTGTTTATTAATTGATGAGTGACTGCTATTATAGTTCCAATCTCATTATCTATCATGGTGATGTGTTGATTTATTTCCTTTCTGACTGAAATATAGTTGTGCCTTGGTAGTTTTTATGTTGGTATCTGTCTCTTCCTTTGCATGTGCAGGTGTTCGTTTGTGATCTGTTGGAGCAAGGGAGCGGGGATATCAACTCTGCTTCAATCATAGCGTTGGACTCCAGGGTAGTCTTCTTGATTCCCCTTTGATGCATAACTAGGAACTTGCGTAGCAGCGTGGTTTGATTGTGGCTAGTTCTGTTATAGGCTAGTGGGATCGCCTCTGTCCGCAGAGGGGATTTACCTGACCAACAAATTGGTGACTCCGCTGGGGAGTAACTATTTGATTTTTGTCTTGCATGTTAATTTTCTTCTGCTTGCTTGAGTGAATGAGCTTCCTGAGTCAGTTTTGAGTTTATTCTTTACTGTTTGACCCATCTGAGCACTGTCAACCCGACCTGAGGTCATATCATTTATTTTTCTAGTTGGCAAGCTTAATTGGCGTGGTTATTTCTCTGACAGTCGCGCCAGTTGGCGCATGTTGCTCAAAAGCAACTCGCGCCAATCCTGTGGTAGCGCAAGTTGTAGGCTGACAGTCGTGCCAGCTCTGTAAATTTTGCTTGTGTGTGGGTGGAAAGCTCATTCAGTCTCTTTATATATCTCTTTCAGCCTCTAGAACTGTGTTAAACCTCTGCTTGACTGGTCTTAGCCTGTATCCCTCAGCTGTTTGCTCATTTCTATTGATTTTCGTCTCAGCCCTAGGATATCTAGTGACTTTGCATGTCTAGCCTTCTGTGGGAAGTTTCGATCTCTTGTTATCCAGTCAACTTGTTGGTTGTGTTCTGCACCTATCCAGTGCTTTGTTAAAGCTTGATCTTCTATACTCTGAATACTTCACTTCTAGCCTTGTTGGAGTTCACTAGTCTTTGTGTTTTTCCTTGCTTTCATGGTTCATTTTAGTGTTTCAGAATTGGTTCTACTTCATTGACTGAACTTGGATTGTGTGTATCTCTTAGAATTTGTTTACATGCATCATACCATCTTAAAGGAAAGAAAAACAAAAAAATCTCTTGCATCATAGTAGTTAGCATTTATTGTTATTTGTTGCTATTTAAAAGAAAAGACAAAATTTCGTTTCTTGTTATTAGTTGCATTAGGATCTTTGTTGTTTGTTGAAGTGATCGTTTCGTTTGTGAAAAAGATCTCAACCCTCCTGTACATAGAATTCATCGAATCAAATGATTTAATTTTGGCATATAGGTTGCATGTAAGAAGTTTTTGAGATATCACATACGGTAGGACCAAAAAACTGAAACATAATCAAAGATAAACTTTAAAATGAACTCAATGAACATAACAACGCATTGGAACATAACACAAACACTCTAGAGGTCTAGGTTAGAGACGTGTTCCGGCGTCTTTAAACCTGGTAGTTTATCGTCGAGTGGTTGGGTGATTCCTCCACGGTGAAACGATAGCTGCCAATACGGACTGTGCTCCCACGTACCGTCGAGTATATATTGGGAGACCCCTATAGGAATAAAGCCTTTATCCATAGGAAGCCGTGTCAGCTGCCCTACGATTCGCAATGCAGTGAACACAACATTCACGAAGATCGACCACCCGTACCCTAAAAAGTATTCTGTGGTTTTGTGAAAAGTTTGGCACACCCTCTACCTAGAATTCCAGAGCAGTCACTTTTGATCCTTTTCGGACTCCCTAAACGAAAAGGTGCATGTGAGCGTCTTGTCACTTCGTGCTCATTAAATATTCGAAGGAGACTAGAGTCATCTTTTATCCTTTTCTCGACTCTTAAAAAATGAAAAGGTTAAGTTCAGTGTCTTAAAAATTATTGGCCACGATAACATCTACCCAATTAGCTTTCGTTTGTGTCAGTCCGAAGTAGGAGTTATCTCGATAAACTTCTCAAGTTTCATCCTGGCAGAATACCCAGTTTCGTCTTCTACCGAAACACCAGTGGTGAGTCTTCCTGTGGTTCTAAGTATACAACCACTTAGTTCTCGTGCCTCGGGTGACGAGACTTACCAGTTTCATTGGAACCCTACGTGGGAACCTTTTGAGGACGGTATCCCTTTTTGGGACCATCCTTCTCCTCGTGGGTCAGTCCCACCAGTTTCATCCGACATGGATGATTTGTCTCCTACAACGACCGATGAGTCCGTTGCAACGAGCGGTGAAATTCCCACCTCAACGGACCCTATACATGTTAGTAGTACGCCTACTACTACAAATTTACCACTGGGCTATAAAGCTTTGAGAGATGCTACGCCTTCTGGAACTCCGTTCACAGGTCCCATTTGGTCATCACACACTTTTCCTACTATGGAGCCTTTTACTCCACCAAGTCGCAGTCTATCTGTTACCTCCGTCACAACCGCTCCAACGGTATGTGCAGCCCCCTTGACTTCTATTTCTAGTCGTCCCTCAGCTTCTTTGTTTGGAGTCTTTGACCCCATGACAAATGTCCCAATGCAGGAGCCATATGATCCATATTTGTCATCTCAACCGGTTGTTGAGGTATCGGTCCCATTGTCAATTGATTGGACCTCCACCTCTTTCCATGGTGGTCAAGTTTTATCTGCGCAATCTCCAATACAACCCCCTCAAGACCAACCAGGGCAATCCGTTCATGGAAACCCTTTCGTTACTGTTGCTCCTTTTTCCTCTTCTTATATGCAACCTTCTGGTAACTCAGGTCAGTCGTCTTTTCAACAAGTCCAACCTGGTATCCAGCAAGGCTATCCCGCTGGACAAAGTGGTCAACAAACTATTAACCCAAACCAATCCAATGTCCAGTATAGTCCAATGTCTATGTTATCACTAGAATCTATAGTTCATGTATATGTTAATTATCCATAAGTTTTTATAAAGTCTTGAGGTCTTGTAAATAAGTTTGTTAACTTATGTCAATTTCAAATTTTGAAATTCAAGAGTTATGAATGAAATTCGTGTAAAGGCAAGGGCATTAGTCATCTTCCATCATGGTTAGTTATGTCATGTCATGTCATTGGTACTTGCGCAGTTTCGCAGCGCGGGTATGATCTCTTAGGTACTTGCGCAGTTTCGTAGCGCGAGTGTGATTGGTCAGTTCTGCTGCTAAATAATGTTTGCGTGTTTTCGTAGCGGCCCGTTTGCCAGCGATTTCGTAGCGCATTCCTTTAAATTTGAACTGCCCGCGCTACGAAATCGGGGTTTCGGGCTGTTGTCTAGTTTTCTTCCTGAAATGTCTAATCCGAGAAGTGGTGAGTCACGAGTCCGGTTATGATTGTTTCCTCACACCATTTACGTGTCATGATTAGCCATTACTTTGCCATCAGGTCTGATTTCATTGAGTTAGGTATCAGTTTGGAGGACGTCATAGGAAGTGGTCATTCCATAATGTGTTTTTCATAACATATGAATGTCTTCTACTCTATGAAAAGCGTGAGCTTTATTCTAATCAGACTACTGCAAGCGAGCCTGAGTTCTACAGCCAAAGAGTGTTATCGTGCTGCAAACCACCGTCATTTCCTTGTGTAGAATTGTGCAAAGAAACATGGAGAGAAAGGAGCACCGTTCGGGTAGATGTGTGAGAACAGAGCCGGAGGGATTAGATGTAACCCTCAGGGATGAGGAAGTAGCAAAGGCGTTCAGAGCTGCTGGTTGTTGGCGGTTCTGTGAAAAACTCAAAGGTGGACATGCAGAAGTGACCAAGGCATTTGCAGTGAACTTCACGGGATTAAATTCAAAGGTGGCCATGCTGGAGTTTCCGGTTTCCCCTGAAGTCATTTCTACAGTCACAGAAATCCCAAGAGGTGGCCAAGAATGGTTCAAGAATTTCAAGTTTGATATGGGTCCGTGTAAGGAGTTCTTAAAGGCACCATATGTAGACGAAGATCTTACTAAAGCTGTCCCAAGGAGCTATCTTAAGGAGAATTATGCTACATTATTGACATGCATCCAGAAGTACTTGACATGTGAAGGTCGGTACAACAAAGTCTACTCATATCATTTCAAGCTGCTACTACACTTCACTGGTAAGAGCTCAATAGACATTCCTTTTTACTTATTCAGGAGTATTTCTAAGATGTGTGACAAGATTCAGTTGAAAAAGGAAGCTTATGAAACATCTCTTTTTCATCATGGTCTGGTTAAATTATTGGTGTTGGATAGCCTACATAAAATTGGTAAAGACTGGGATTCGTTTGTATTCATGGCCGGTTTCCCTAGTAAAACGGGCCTCACTCCATTACCTGTAAGAGAAAGAGAAGATAGGAGTGAGGATACTACTTTGGCTGAGATTAGGAAAGAAATAACAGACCATAAGAAGCCCAAAGCTAAAACAAAGAAGCCAGAGAGGTCTGTAACAGTCAAAGAAACACCTGAAGCATCAACAAAGAAGACTCCTAAGTTAGCAGTCAAAGAAACTCCTGAGGCATCAGTAGTCAAAACTTCAAAATCATCCAAAGTGTCTGAAAAAGAAGCCTCTAAGTTGCCGCTTAAAGAAACACCAGAATCATCTAAACAGAAGACTCACAAAAGAAAAGATGAAATTAAGTCTAGTGAAGTTGAAAGAGTTTCAAGAGCAAGAACTAGAGGCCAGCTGAACAAAGAAAAAGAAAAATCTGCTCATGTGGAAGAGAGTCCTGTTTCTAAGGGTAGTCTAAATGATTTGCTGGAAGCCATTGAATTAGAACAAGAACATCCAATCCAAGTTGAACCACTTGAAATAGAATCAGATCAATTGGTGGCACCTATGCATATTGATCTAACACAATCTTCACCTGAGAGTTCTAAGAAGTCAAAGGCTTCCAAAAGGTTAAAGTTTGAAGAACCAGGTGAAGAGTATGCCTTTAAACCTCGCAGACCAATGACTAGAAGGCAAATAAAGGAAGCAGAAAAGGCTCAAAAAGAGAAAGTCCCTTCAGACATGCCTAGGACAGAGGCACTTGAAATCTTCTCTGGAATAGTCCAAGCAGTTAAAAACAAGAATAAGGACAATAAGGTGGTTATCAGTCAAAGTGGAAATGTGGTTGCCATTACAAAACAAGCTGGAGCAAGTAAGGAGATACCTCAGGTTCATAATATTTTTAAAGAGAAGGCAGTGAGATATACTAGTTACAAGAAAGCTGTGATGAAAGGTAAAACAAGTTTGATCAGTCAAGCTAGTTCGGTATCTGACGCCTATGTATGGACAATACCAGCTCTAAAATAGGCAAAAACTATGAAACAAATGAATGCAAGTCTAAGAGCACAGAACAAGAAGTTGAAGGAGGAAGTCATCAGCCTGAAAGAAAAGCTAGACAAGCTAGCTAAATGATTCAAGGAGGAATGTGTTTTCTCAAATTTTGATATATGTTAGGCCATTGTCTTTTTAAAAGTTTTTGAGACTTTTTTGTGTCTTCACACCTGTATGGAAAGACTAAAGGAATCATAGATTTGAAATATTGCTGTTTTGAGGTTCATATATTTAATTTTGATGACCTACAGCAGTTTCGTAGCGCGCTACGAAACTGCTGTAGATGACTGGTTAGGTTTAAAGCTTGAGTTGGAATGCTGAGATCAGCATATATTCAAAGAGATGGTTAATATCAGCATGTAGACTATAGAAGATCAGTCAGATATTTTGAAAAGGAGGCCAGGTGTAAATATTCAAAGAAAAAGTCGAAGTTTTGTCTTTTGCCTAAAAGTCACTTTATCTCCGAAATTTTAGGGTTTGGATAGAGCTGCTGAGGTGTTAAATGATACACTTGTCCAGTTGTGGGATGGCTGGGTTATGAGTTTTCTTTAGTCACACGGGATTATCCAAGGTTTAAATGGCTTAAAGATGGATCATTAATATATGAACACCGAGGGGAGGCAGCAACCAAGAATATAGGCTTCATTTTCTTTTCGGTTGTTGAAGTCATCTATGCATCAAGTATCCGGAGCTGTATGTACATTGAATCTGTTTTAAGCTTGGATATGGTTATTATTGCGGTACTACAGGTGGCAAGCTCAAAGGACACATCAGGGTATACAAGGAAAAAGACTTAAAGTGCCAATATGATGGAATCCTCTGTTTTTGTAGCATCATATCTCTTGTAATAAATTAGTTCGTTTATGTTATTGTTAAGGTCATTTATGTCAAAAGCCCGAGCTCCCTTCATGCTTGATGAGGAGTCTCGTACAGCAGTGTTTTGATAGGCTATATATAGGAATAACTTAGATGTAAAAAAGGTTGGATACTTAAGAGAAAAAGTGTGTTGTTTTGGGCCACTGTAAGATCTTTTTTGACAGTAATAGTTAAACAGAGTTATTCTCTTCTCAAGATTCTCGAAGGATTGTCATGGTCAAATGAAGTGATGATGTGTTATACCTTATGTTATTTTATGGTTTTGTTGTATGCAATCACTCAGAATTCATACTTATATGCTCTGACTTCCTGTGTATACAGCAAGCTATGTGTGGTGGAATATGTTTGACTTGTAATGCTTAGAGCCTTGATTTCTATAAGTTCACCGTGTTTTTCTTGTTTACTTGATATTATAGACTCCATAGCCCAATGAGATATCTTTTGGTGTGTTTCCAACCAGTTATGCTTACATTAAATCTATTGTACAAGAGTTAGCCCTCTTATCAACATTCAAAATCAATAATCTTTTCTTGAGAGAGCCCTCTCAGGCTGGGGAGGCTAATCCTTAGTCAAAAGCTTGGTCTGAAATAGTTACACAGAGTCTGCCTGATCAGCAGCCCTTCAGTTGTGATTTTGTGATAACAGTTTGGACAAGTTACTCAACCACTCGGTCAACCTACTGTCCAGTATTCACAACCCTCTGGGCAGGTTGGTCAGCCTCAAACATAGTTGGGCTAACCATCTGCCCAGTCTCCTCAACCATCTGGTCTGCCAGGACAACCTTCAACTGCGCAACAACAGTTCCAGCAGGTAGGCCAACCTCAGTATCAGCAGGTACAACCTTCTGGACAGATCGGCCAACCTCACCATCAACAAGGTTTTCCTTCTGGCCAGATAGTCCAACCTATAGGACAGTCTATTGGCGCTGCTCAATCCGGTCCATGGCCCCAAATGGGACCCCAATACCCATCTGGTCTTCAAATGCAGGCTGGGTCTCAATCACAAACTTTTTATCCAACCCAGCCTGGTCCTTCAACTCAATTCGGAGCCCCACCACTGTATGGCTACCAACAACCTCAAGGGCAATTTTCGTTTGCCCCGTACCAGAACTACCAGCAACCACAAGCGAATCCCTCGCAAACTTATCGACAGCAATACGACACACCTGCAACATCATTTGGTAATCCTTATGCTAGGGGGCACTATACAAATCCCTATGGCTAATCCACTATGGGGCCAAATCCTTCAGGACAAACTCTATGGGGGCAACCACCACCTGGCTAGAACCCTGGTGCTCCACCCTACCAACAGCCCCAGATGCCTTTCAATCCTCAATTACCATTCTTAGCGACTTTAGAATTACCAGATGTATCCAAATTAACCAATGATCCTATTCTTCATAATCCTTATTGGCCTCCAATTCCAACTAAAATACATGGTGACTGTCCAAAATTCGATGGTAAAGCCAATGAAGACCCACAAGCCCATATTATGACCTATCATTTGTGGTGTTCATCTAATTCATGGCTTGACGATTCAATTCGGCTTCGCCTTTTTCAAAGGACTCTCACTGGCTCTGCCGCTAAGTGGTATATCGAACTTCATCGTGGGTCCTTTCAAGATTTCAATTCCTTGGCTATGGCATTTCTTACTCACTTCCAGTTACCCATTCGATACGAAACGGGTACGCACCTCCTCACTTCCTTAAGACAAACGACAGCTACGCTTATCTCTGATCATATCCATGAATGGAGACAGCGTAGACGTATGATCAAATTTTGGATTCCTGACCAGCTTCTTACCAATTGGTTTACGACTTCGTTCGTGCCTCCGATAGCTCGGGATATTGCCATGGGGGCGTGTGTCACGGAAGAGCAAGCTATTTCTCGAGCTCAGTACCTTGACTTGGTTTATTCTCAGTCAGGCACATTATATGATTATCTGCCTGATGTCCCAAGACAAGGAACATCTAAACCCCCGCCAACACCCACTGTTGACGGTATCATTGGTTCAGTTAATTCATCCTCAAAGAAAAATTCGACGAACCCTGCAAAGCAAAAAACATCTGCTTCGAATGGACAACCTTCCCAGGCATCGCCTGGTTCGAATGTTACTTCTGAGGTTAATGCCGTCCAATCTAATATGGAAAACAAGGCTTCGAAAGAGAAGAAAAAAGGGAAAGCGAAAAATAAGCCGGAGCAACCTAAGCAGGAAACCCCAAAACCTCAACCTGAGGACGACACTAAACGCAAACCCAAATATCCTTGTCTTATTTGCGATGAAAATCACTTTACCAAGGATTGCCCGAGGCGGTCCGAAGTTAGTCGTTTATTAAAAGGCACCTCTGGGACTCCTGCGGTGCTCAAAGAGCCCTTTCCCACCCAACACACTCAAAAAACTCAAATGGTGGCTGACCCTACTCAGCCTCCCTCTTCCTTTGGTTCTCAAGTGTTTATGGCTGGTACAATACCCATTAATATCAGTACTCGAACGAAAGATTATTCGTCATCTGCCGGGAAGGAGCCTGAGGTTCCCCCAAGTGCTCCCCCGTTCAGTTCAGGTCCGCTCCACATCGAGAGACCTACCACTGAAACGCCTCTTCGACCCCCTCCAAAAGGAGTACTCCGGAAATCCTCGTATAATCTGAATGCTCGTGCTGCACAACACTACAACATCATTGAGGACTTAGCACAGACTCCGTCGGCTATGTCCGCTTTAGAGGTTCTCTAGAGCTACCCTTCTCAGAGGAAGTCCATGCTATCTGCCATTGGTGGCATAGACCCGGCCGATTCGGATTTAATAACTTTTGACTTAGAACGCCACACTCTAAGACTACCTCCCCAAATCGCCTTCCTCATACATGTAATTATTGATTCCAAGACAATTCATCGTACAGTTATTGATGAAGGTGCCTCAACTTGCATCATGTCCGTTACCTGTTGGAAAGCTATTGGATCTCCGACGTTGAGTCAATCTCCCACTACCTTGGAAGCTTTTGATGGAAGAGCATCCTGTCCTTACGGTATACTCCAACGTTTACCAATCTCTTTGGAAGGGAAGATGGTTGAGATGGAAGTTGAAGTCGTTGATGCTACTCTAACCTACAACCTCCTTCTCGGGCGTAGCTGGATATACGCAATGCAAGCTGTTGCTTCATCTTTCTTCCGAATCATCTGTTTTCCTCATCAAGGGAAGATCGTTACCGTTGACCAGCTCTCTTTTTTTGCTTCTTCTTCCGAAGGCACCATCCCGTTCATGGACCATACCTCCAAATTACCTAAGACTCTGGGAGCTGGACTTTTCAAAGATCCTGATCTTATGGGTGTTTTTCCACTCCCTCCTCTAAATGTCGCCTCTGTCAATATGATCGCTATTGGCTCTGATCCGTGGCTCGTACCCCCTACAGACCAAGTAGATTCCTGGGGCGACCAGATGCCATTGAGTCCCGCCGAGTTTAATTATGTTGAAATCATTGCTGCCTCGGCTCCCTCCTCTACGCTTACTCCATCCTCAGGACTTCTAGATAAGGCTTCTTCGGATTCTCTAGGAGAAATATTCCTCTCCGACGAAGCTATTATTGAGACTATGTCTCTAGAGGAACCTCCCTGGTACAGTTCTCACCATCGTTCCTCATTTCTCCCTGCCTCGCAGCATTTCCTGACATGCCTCGAGCGGTTTGCTCCTTGTCTACCATCACAAATCCTTCAAACACCTATTCAAATTGATCAGGTTTTTTCTGAAGGAAATATGGCAAACATTACACGAACCCAACCCCTCGACATCTCTGTTAAACCCGGGATAGTCGAGCATCTTCATATCAGAGTCACTTGTACTCCAACGGAGATTCAACTTTATTCCGAACTTTTTCATGAATTTCGTGATGTTTTCGCTTGGTCCTATGAAGAAATGCCTGGCATTGATTCTAGTATAGTGATGCATGAAATAATCACGTACCCAGATGCTAAGCCTGTTCGTCAACCTACAACCTCCTTCTCGGGCGTAGCTGGATAGACGCATTGCAAGCTGTTGCTTCATCTTTCTTCCGAATCATCCGTTTTCCTCATCAAGGGAAGATCGTTACCATTGACCAGCTCTCTTTTTTTGCTTCTTCTTCCGAAGGCACCATCCCGTTCGTGGACCATACCTCCAAATTACCTAAGACTCTGGGAGCTGGACTTTTCAAAGATCCTGATCTTATGGGTGTTTTTCCACTCCCTCCTCTAAATGTCGCCTCTGTCAATATGATCGCTATTGGCTCTGATCCGTGGCTCATACCCCCTACAGACCAAGTAGATTCCTGGGGCGACCAGATGCCATTGAGTCCCGCCGAGTTTAATTATGTTGAAATCATTGCTGCCTCGGCTCCCTCCTCTACGCTTACTCCATCCTCAGGACTTCTAGATAAGGCTTCTTCGGATTCTCTAGGAGAAATATTCCTCTCCGACGAAGCTATTATTGAGACTATGTCTCTAGAGGAACCTCCCTGGTATAGTTCTCACCATCGTTCCTCATTTCTCCCTGCCTCGCAGCATTTCCTGACATGCCTCGAGTGGTTTGCTCCTTGTTTACCATCACAAATCCTTCAAACACCTATTCAAATTGATCAGGTTTTTTCTAAAGGAAATATGGCAAACATTACACGAACCCAACCCCTCGACATCTCTGTTAAACCCGGGATAGTCAAGCATCTTCATATCGGAGTCACTTGTACTCCAACGGAGATTCAACTTTATTCCGAACTTTTTCGCGAATTTCGTGATGTTTTCGCTTGGTCCTATGAAGAAATGCCTGGCATTGATTCTAGTATAGTGATGCATGAAATAATCACGTACCCAGATGCTAAGCCTGTTCGTCAACCTACAACCTCCTTCTCGGGCGTAGCTGGATATACGCAATGCAAGCTGTTGCTTCATCTTTCTTCCGAATCATCCGTTTTCCTCATCAAGGGAAGATCGTTACCGTTGACCAGCTCTCTTTTTTTGCTTCTTCTTCCGAAGGCACCATCCCGTTCATGGACCATACCTCCAAATTACCTAAGACTCTGGGAGCTGGACTTTTCAAAGATCCTGATCTTATGGGTGTTTTTCCACTCCCTCCTCTAAATGTCGCCTCTGTCAATATGATCGCTATTGGCTCTGATTCGTGGCTCGTACCCCCTACAGACCAAGTAGATTCCTGGGGCGACCAGATGCCATTGAGTCCCGTCGAGTTTAATTATGTTGAAATCATTGCTGCCTCGGCTCCCTCCTCTACGCTTACTCCATCCTCAGGACTTCTAGATAAGGCTTCTTCGGATTCTCTAGGAGAAATATTCCTCTCCGACGAAGCTATTATTGAGACTATGTCTCTAGAGGAACCTCCCTGGTACAGTTCTCACCATCGTTCCTCATTTCTCCCTGCCTCGCAGCATTTCCTGACATGCCTCGAGTGGTTTGCTCCTTGTCTACCATCACAAATCCTTCAAACACCTATTCAAATTGATCAGGTTTTTTCTGAAGGAAATATGGCAAACATTACACGAACCCAACCCCTCGACATCTCTGTTAAACCTAGGATAGTCGAGCATCTTCATATCGGAGTCACTTGTACTGCAGCGGAGATTCAACTTTATTTCGAACTTTTTCGCGAATTTCGTGATGTTTTCGCTTGGTCCTATGAAGAAATGCCTGGCATTGATTCTAGTATAGTGATGCATGAAATAATCACGTACCCAGATGCTAAGCCTGTTCGTCAACGTATACGCCCTGTACACCCTTGGAAGGCTGCGGCGATTAAGGCCGAAGTAGAAAAGCTTCTTAACGCCGGTTTTATTTACCCTATTCCTCTTACAGATTGGGTTTCTAACATAGTCCCTGTAACTAAAAAACAAGGTACAATCCGGGTTTGTGTTGATTACCGTGATATAAACAAAGCCTATCCTAAAGATAATTTTCCCACACCATTCATTGATCAGATCATTGACGAGTGTGCCCGCAGTGAAATGTATTCTTTTATGGACGGTTTCTTTGGTTATAACCAGATCAATATTGCTCCTGTTGATCAACACAAAACGGCCTGTATTTGCCCATGGGGGACTTTTGCCTATAAGAAGCTCCCTTTCAGTCTTAAAAATGCCGGTGCTACCTTCCAGCGCGCAATGTCGTATGCATTTCATGACATTCGGCATATGGTGCAACCTTATCTAGATGACCTCCCTGCTCATTCAGCTAAACGTCAGGACCACCCTAAACACCTTCGCGAAATCTTTCTTCGCTGTCGGTACTACCGAATCCGGCTAAATCTCCACAAATGTGTCTTCTGCGTTGAATCTGGCAGACTTCTCGGTTTTATCGTTTCTAGAGAAGGCATCCGTTTGGATCCCCTTAAAGTCGAAGCTATCGTCAATCTCCCTCCCCCAAATTCTTTGCATCAGTTGCAAAGTTTGCAGGGGAAAGCCAATTTTTTACGCCGTTTTGTTCCCAACTATGCCGAGGTAGCTAAAGGTTTTATGCGATTACTGAAGCGTGATATCCCTTTCCATTGGGATGCCACAGCTCAGGAATCTTTTGAACGTCTCAAGAGTTTACTTGTTTCTGCTCCATTGCTTCGTCCTCCGAATTATTATCGCGACTACACCTTGTATTTGGCTGCCACCGATACCACTATTGGCATGGTTCTTGTCCAAACTGATGATAATAACACTGAACATGTTATTTACTATCTCAACCGCAACCTGTTAGACACGGAAACTCGATATGCTTATATCGAAAAGTTGGCACTAGCCGCAGTTTGTGCTGTACAACGCTTCCGTCATTATATTCTTTTGCATACTACTACTGTGATTTCTGATTGCAACCCCATGACGTATATATTGTCACGCCAGTCACTAGGGGGCAAATACTCAAAGTGGATTGTTATCCTCCAAGAGTTTGACTTGGAATTTACCACTGCCAAGTCTAAGAAATCCCTTGTGTTTGCTGAGTTAATTTGCTCTTTGCCATCTTCTTCCTCAACCTCGCCTGCAGAAGACCAAATACCAGATGAAACCCTGTTCCTCATTAGCACCCTCGATCCATGGTACAGAGATATAATCACATATCTGCAAACGTCCTCCTTCCGCCCGAGTGTGTCTAAAGACGCTCGGCGGAGGATTCGTCATCAATCTCAACCCTACCGTATCATTGGAGATACATTATATCGTCTTGGTGCAGACTCCGTTCTCCACTGTTGTCTTACTCTAGAGGAAGCTGAACGGGTTCTAAATGAATGCCACTCTGGCGCTTGTGGCAGACATATGTCCGGATATGCTACAGCCCAAAAAATCCTTCGTGCTGGCTATTTTTGGCCCTCTATTTTCAAGGATTGCATCCTTGCCGTCCGTTCTTGTCATGAGTGCCAGATATACCAGCGGAAAATGCGAACGCCTTCTGCTCCGTTGCACCCTGTGGTTTCTGTCGGTCCCTTTGTAAAATGGGGAATTGATTATATGACCTGTAACCCTCGCTCAGCCGGGGGGCATGGGTTTGTCATCGTTCCCGTCGATTACTTTACTAAATGGGCCGAGGCGATGCCTACATTAACTGAAGACGGTCACACTGCGGCGCAATTTTTATTCAATCATGTTATTTCGCGATTCGGCGTCCCTCAAGCCATTGTCACTGATCACGGAAAGCATTTCCGTAATCATATGATGTCGGAATTAACAACCCAGCTAGGCTTGCAACACGATAGTTCAACTCCATACTACCCTCAGTCCAATGGTCAAGTTGAAGCTGTCAATAAAATCTTGGTTACAATGCTTCAACGTATCGTTGGTGTCCATAAATCTAACTGGCATTTGATGTTATTCCTTGCCTTATGGGCTTACCGAACCTCCGTGAAGGATGCCACTGGTTTCACTCCATTTCAACTAGTTTATGGACTAGAGGCTACCCTTCCAATTGAATGTGAGATCCCTTCATTGAAATTAGCCATCGAACTGCTTCCCAACACTACCCCATTAGAAGAACGCCTTCTTTACCTAGAATGGTTAGATGAGACTCGTCGCTTGGCCTCTTTGGCCATCGAAACACAAAAGAAGTGAGTCAAGGCTCACTTCGATCAGACCGTCCATCCGCGTTCTTTCGTTGAGGGAGACTTGGTCCTACTCTATGATCAAGCGAAAGATAAGCTAGGCGCAGGAAAGCTCGAGTCTATGTGGCTAGGCCCTTATATTGTCAAGAGAGTCCTGCAGAAAGGGGCCTACGAGCTGATTGATTATGAAGGAAACCCTCTTGGGAAGCCCCGAAATGGGCTTTACTTGAAAAAGTACTATGCGTGATGCTGGTACATTTTATTGTGTACATACATGTACTTTGGTGTATTGTGTGTCGGTTTTCGAGACATAGCTACCACTTATTGTGTTTTTCGCTTCTTGTGCAGATGCCGGATGCACCTTATGTTGGTTTCGCTGATGGTGCCTACCGCAGTACCCGCGATTTGTCTTCTGCGGCATGGGTAATCTACGATCCTCATAGCGAGCTAATAGATTGCCAGGGTGTGTGTTTAGGCCGTACTACTAACAATGTCACCGAATACTGTGCTGTAATCGAGCTACTTGCTAGAGCAATTAATTTCGGTATTGGCGCATTGATAGTAAACTTGGACTCTCAACTTGTTGTCCACCAGCTCAACGGGCAATATTCCGTCAGAAACCATCATATACTAAGGTTGTATTTACGTGTAAGGTTGTTAGAAAGGCATTTTGATTTTATTACATATCAGCATGTTCCGAGACAATTAAACACATTATCTGATGCATTGGCCAATCATGTATTAGATAGACATCTGCATAATTTGTAATTAAAACATTATGTAAGCAAGCACATGAAAACACAATAATGAACCATGAACATATGTATATATATATACGTGTGTGTCAAAATGTTTGCGCCCCGCGCATTACATAATCCAAAAAATAATACATGTCTGAAACTCATACAGCCGTCGACAACATGTCTCTCAAAAACGTGCAAAAAATGAAACCTAGGCGTCTAATCGCGGTGATGCTCATGATAGCATGTCACCGCCCGCACCAAACGTCTCAACAGACGATGGACGCGAGTAGATACTCCCACCGTATGCCTCTGGTACGCTCTAGGCACGTCCGCCAGTCTGCCATAATCTGGGATCCCTCGAGTAAGTGCCTCGAGGTTCTGTACTAGGTCATCATCGTCACCCTCTACCTGAGGGTCCGCTGCCGGCTGTACTCTCCGTACATTGTGAGGCAAGTCGGCTGGTCGTTCTGCACCAACGTCTGCATACATATATAGGTGCTGTAAGAAATAGACATGAATTATAAAAACTTGAATATGTTAAAATATTAAAAACATAAAAGGTCCTTACCTAGCTCCTCGTCCCAGTAGGATCATATTCTTCGCTACAAGGATAGAGTCGTAATATCACCAACATCCACCCTCAAAAGCCGCATTTTGGCGGAGTTGCACTCATCTCCCATTACAGGACATTCAGGCTTTCAGAAGACGTATGCTCGCACTCGAAGATCATTTTTCTGGATAGGCATGAAAAAGGACATTCTTACTTTTGTAGCTGAATGCGACCTGTCAGTGCCACAAAGGAGAAACAGTCAAATCCCCAGGCACATTATAGCCATTGCCCATACCGGTCTCAATCTGGATGGAGGTTTCTATGGATTTCATTATGGGTCTTCCAAAGTCAGGAAACAAGCCAGTCATCATGGTGGTTGTGGACAGACTTTCTAAGTATGCTCATTTTTGCGCCCTACCCCACCCTTTTACACCGACTTTGGTTGCTCAATATTTCATGGATTGGATCTTCAAATTGCATTGCATGCCCACTTCCATTGTGTCTGATCATGACCTATTCTTCACTAGTAAATTTTGGTAGGAACTCTTCTAGCTACAAGTTACCCAACTACAACTCAGTACTTCCTATCATCCACAAACTGATGGTCAAACTGAAGCAGTCAACAAATGTCTAGAGACCTACCTTTGGTGTTTCACTTTAGAAAAGAAACATCTTTGGGTACAGTGTCACCTCTAGCCGAATGGTGGTATAACACCAGCTATCATGCCACCACCAAAATTACTCCATATGAAGAAGTTTATGGTCAACTCCCTCCTTCCCTTACTTCTTATATCGAGGGATGCTCGAAGGTACAAGAAGTGGATCAACTCCTACAAAATTGCACAGCCATGCTATCCCACCTTAGAGATATTCTTCATCAAGCCCAAAACTGCATGAAGCAACAGGTAGATCAACATCACTCAGAATGCCAATTTCAAGAAGGGGATCAGGTATTTTTGAGGCTACAACCATATAAGCAAACATTGCTCAAAGACAAGGGTTGTCAGAAATTATCTCCCAAATTCTACGGACCGTATCAAGTACTTCAGTGCATTGGAGAAGTTGGCTACAAGCTAGCTTTGCCACCCACTGCAAAAATCCATCCAATCTTCCATGTATCATGCCTCAACAAAGTGATTGGGAACCATTGCAGAATTCAAACCAATCTACCTAAATTGGATGAAGAAAGGTCAATCTAGCTCCAACCTGAATAGGTTCTTGACACACGAGAGTGGCACTTGTGTGGCCGCACGATCAAGGAAGTCATCGTCAAGTGAAAAGACACCTCTCTGGAATATGTAACCTGGGAACTAGCTACTATCCTTCAGTAGTTTCCACAACTTCAGCCTTGAGGACAAGGCTATTCTTATGTGGGAGGGCATGTTAGGGTCCAACCCTAACCCCCTTATTTATGTAATAGGATTGAGTCATAGTTATAGTTAAGTAAAGAGTCAATAAAGCCCATATTAATAATTGTAAGTGGTTAACCCGCATTTAATGAAATGACCATAGTTAGTTGCAAATGGGCCATGGTATTAGATAGATTCTATTAATAAGAACCATGGTATTGTCCCATGGTATTGCATGTATGAATCTTATATAAAGGATAGAGACTCCCCTTGAGGAGCATCGTGTCTTATTTTGTAATTGAGCTCAGCTCTATTGGAGGTCACCCCCTCAAAGAGGCAAGTGAACATTTGTTTCTTGGAAAGCTAGTGTCTTTTCAATTGATTAGACCTCTAGGTTTGGCAGCTACCTTAGAAACAACACTTTAAAGAAATTCATGATTTCTTCTATGCATAATAGATAAGAGAAAGATAAAGGAACCAACCTGGATCTTCTGCTTAACTCCTTGCTCGATCTCTCTCCCCCTTGACAGAGCTTGCAACTCCTCTCCGTACTTATCCCACTTGGAGAGTACCTGTAGAAACACAGTAACAAAGAACCATCAAAGCATCTTGATCTATTTTATCATAATCATTATGGAATGAGAAATATAATGAACATACAATGGCATTCACAAATAATAACATTCACAATTGCACAGTTATATCGAAGAAAACTCAAAGAACTTTATTAAATAGAAAGGAGAATTACAACCCAGTTGTCTGATCCAACATCATCCTCCCAGCATGAAGCCCTCTTCACCTCATGAAATAACAAAATCACACAAAAATACAATGCTCTTTCTCAAATACAAACTATCAGCACTTCCTTACAATTCACAAAATTCCAGCCTCTAGATCTCTCAAATGAGGGATCCATTTATAGATGTGTGCAAGGGTGTGAGTCATCTCTAGGTTTTTTATTAGTGTCATTCCACTTGTTGCATTTGGTTCCACTTGGATATTTCTTGGATCTCTTACTCATCCCTGGGCGAATTTAGAGAGGCAAGTGTCATAGGAGAAGTTTCTAGAAGATTCCATGAGCATCCACTTAGCAAAATGTCTCGGACATTTGTCCATCCTCGCTCATTGTACCCTATAGAAGGCCCCATCAGTATGCATCACACCTGGCTAGTGTAGAATTCAGTATGCATCGCACCCTCATAGTGGAGTAGTCAGTATGCATCACACCCTGATAGTGGAGTAGTCAGTATGGTCTAGATTAGGCCAATTATGGATGGTTTTTCAAGTGGAACTTTTGGGGAATGATGTAATCAGTTGACCATGATATTTTAGGGTATGAAACAAAACTTTTAAGGGTTGAAGAGCCCTATTTTATCGACATATAAGATTGGGTTTGAAGTGCCCAAATATGTCTATAATAGTTGCCCCCTAAAGCATGAAGTTGTAAATCTTGATGTCGGGTGAAATGCTTTAACATGAGGATCTGAGGTTTCGAACTGGAAGGTGACTTGTATAAGATACAATACAATACATCATCAAAATATAATGTTTCATGATCTAGTTGAGGCGGGCATTCCCATGCTCAACTTTATAAATTCATTTCATGTACATAGAATAGATAATCGTCTGCAATTGCAGATTGGTGCTTCTTCAAATGTAGAGTCATCATCCCTGGCTTGGATGAACATCTGTGAAGCTTCTCTGTACATTTGATGTCTTTATATCACTGAATATATCGCAGCCTAGATGGATGAAACTAGATCCGAGGTCTTCAATATCATTCAATCTTCACCTGATGTACAAGTCAATCCATGTGAAGAGATGTTCTGGAGTCGAACATGGAAAGACATCGTTTGATTACCAGCCAATAATGTAAGCTGTTAACAGACGCGATAGGAATCACCAATAATTATAATTACCCTAAAGGTACTATAATACAATTCACATGGTGTGAATATATGATCTGATGTTGAACACCACGCAAAATCTTTCGGTTGGAGGCCATTGATGTCAACCTGTTGCCGGAAGTGAGAAACTTGCCATTGAGGCATGCAAGCTTCAAAGTACTAAAAGGGTTGTTTCTAAGTCAACTTCCTAGATAATGAGTTGATGTCAACAAGAAGTGACTCATCGTAGGAGGGCCTTAATGTATCCCACATCTACAACACGAAATGAGGCAAATGATTTTTTGGAGGTGAAAATGATTTAACGACATAAGGTTCAGGAATGGCAGTCATGAAAAATGGAGGTTGAAGGTATTGTAGTGGATGAGGCATTAACTGGATGGTGAATTCTCAATTGATTGACTTTTCTTGAACGTATCAACAACACTGAGATGGATTGGTAGCGTTAACACCAAAAATGGATGGTGTGAAAGACTAATGATGAAATGACCGGTGAATGGAATAACCCAACCCGACTCAATCATGGTGATGGAGTGAAAGTGTCATGTTCAAGAGTGACCAGCTACCATAAAGTTTTCAAGTTTTCTTCCCTTTTTCCCGAGTCATTGCTGACCAGTACATATTTCTTTTTGTCAAGCTTGAGAAGAATAACATATGCATGTTCTATAATTTTCCCTCTAAGAAAACCTGTCGCTATGTTTTAACAAGTCTAGTGACAGTGAAACTCGTTCATGTGTAGGTGGACAAGTTTGTTGCTATTGTTTTAACGAGTTTAACAACAAATTTAACTCAGTCCTTTTCAAGTTTAGAGAGTTTGAAAAAGGACGAAAAGTAAACTTTGTCTTGTCTGGACGAGTTTGTCGCTATTGTTTTAACAAGTTTAACGACAAGGATAACTCGATCCTTTTCATGTTTAGAGAGTTTGAAAAGGGAGGAAAAGGAAACTCCAGCAGTTCCTTTTCCTAGGATAATCCCTCAAGTCTGAAAAGGGATAAATAATATGAAAGGGATGAATTTTCAATCACTTTAACGAGACGAAAAGGACAAGTGCTCTAAATTTTTGTGAGATAATCCCTCAGGTCCGAAAAATATTAAAATATATAGGAGGGATGGCATTTCCAATTACTTTAATGAGCTAGAAATGCTAATTTCTCAACAATCTTTTCATATTTAATGAGTCTGAAAAGGGTTTAAAGGAGACTTGTTTTTGAGGAACGAGTGGTGCCTAGGGTAGCAACTGGTTTCAGGTAAGCCTGGAACTTCTCAAAACATGGCGATGTGAAGAGGTTGGCTAACAAAACCACTCATCGCAGCTATTCCTCAAAATGGTAAACAATCAAGTGGAAGTGCATGATCGGCCAAAAGGATGGAGGTGATGGTAAGAACACAACCAAGGTTCAAAAGGTTGATATCATGGAAATCACAAAGGTTATTTACCGAAGGTGGGTTCATTTTTTAATGAGCTTGAACCGTGGGGGAACTATGCTCGGTTGTAGGTTCATTTTTCAAAGAGCTTGAACCATGCAATAACATATGCTTAGTTTTTAGTTTTCTTTTTATGCAAGCTAGAAACGACAAAAACAAAAAGATAAAAAGCTAAAAAGCTAAAAATGAAATTGAAAAAAGGTTGCATGCCCCCAGCGTGATGAAAAGGAGAGTCTCCAGTAACCATATGGAAATTACTATGGTTAGGTAGGACGGTTTCGTCCACAAAATAGACAAAACACTTCCTTAGCTCCATCCGCAGAATAGACAAAGGTTAATTGTGTCTTAGACCAATCACATAACTTACAGGGAAATTCATATGGTAGGATTATTTCATCCGTAGAATAGACAAAACACTTCCTTGGCTTTGTTTGCCAAATAGAAAAAGGTGAATGGTGTCTTAGACCAATCACATAACCTACAGGGAAACCAATCTTTTCAGCTGGGTTCATCCACTAAATAGACAAGGGTGCATGCCCCCTAAGCGTCGTTACATTCACCAGACTACTCATGGCATTCAGGTGGATGGAATGAAGGTTGAAGAGACACTTTCGATGAAAAAGGACCATTTAGGAATGATATTTGATTTGGAGCTATGATTGAACCGGGAAATGAAAGCTGGTCAATGGTGACAATTTTGCCTTCATCCGGGAAACACATCACTCAGAAGAGTGGTGAAATAATAGACTCCACATTATAAACATAGTCACGTCGAAGGAGTAGATTGTAATCTAACGGTCCTAGGACTACCATCACGTTCAGGTGAATGGTTTTCCTTCCCAAAGTTATCAGTAACTTAGGAAGGATCCCTAATGGTCAACTGGTTTCTTTGTTAAAGTCTAATAGATTCTATGTAATAGGCATAAGCAATAGTGAACCAAGCACTTTCCAAGCAGTTGAGGAAAGGATGCTTGCTGATGCCCCTTCATCTATGATATTGCCAGACATGATCATTTTATAAACTTTTACTATGATCCGGAAAGGCATGTAAGATGGAAGGCAGGATCTTGCTAGTCAATTCCAATCAAAGGAAGTGACTAGATTGCTTGGAGGGGGTACCAAATAAATGGTTGAATTAACCCCTTGAGTAGTGGGAATTGGGGGATTTTCCTCCTGTTACACAGTAATTTGTCACCATCCCTGTTACTCCTCTTGTCGTACCTTGGAGGCCCCATCCCGGGAGTTATAAGAAGTGACAAAGTCTAAAAACACTTGCATTATGTTCCCCTGAGTATGTACTCCATGTTCCCTGAAGACATCTTCTGCAGATTATCCCTGAAAAGTGATCTTTTTCCATTGGCGCAAGTCCACAATATTCTACCCGTGCCAATGGTGGAGATCCTCAAAAGAGGGTGCGACCATTGGCGCTCTGTCTTAGAGCAACAGTCGCGCCAACCAAATTTAGTCGTGCTTTTTGCCTTAACGCACGTCCGACTGTTGTTTCCTTCATTACATGGAGCTTTTCTGAGGATAAAAAATCAGTCTTTTATCGAGCTTTATCCATCTTTATGGCTTTTGAGGATAATGCTAATCCGCGAAAGGTGTCCCGGTTCATCGTATCCTCCTCCCTTCTTCATCTATATAAGCTTGTCATTATGCATTGGACAAGCTAGGGCTAGTGATTTAGTGATTGAGTGATAGTAGTGATGATTATTGGTCATGGAGTGTTAGATGTTGAGTTCTTGAGTTCTTGGAGGAATGCTAGTGAGTGCTAGAGAGGTTATGCTGCCGGAGAGGAGATGCATTGCAAGACACATATAGTTACTCGCCCAGCCAGGAGAAGGGTCGTCGTCAGAACAATGGTTGTAACTTTTCCTGTTTATTAATTGATGAGCGACTGCTATTATAGTTCCAATCTCATTATCTATCATGGTGATGTGTTGATTTATTTCCTTTCTGACTGAAATATAGTTGTACCTTGGTAGTTTTTATGTTGGTATCTGTCTCTTCCTTTGCATGTGCAGGTGTTCGTTTGTGATCTTTTGGAGCAAGGGAGCGGGGATATCAACTCTGCTTCAATCATAGCGTTGGACTCCAGGTTAGTCTTCTTGATTCACCTTTGATGCATAACTAGGAACTTGCGTAGCAGGGTGGTTTGATTGTGGCTAGTTCTGTTATAGGCTAGTGGGATCACCTCTGTCCGCAGAGGGGATTTACCTGACCAACACCTCCTATTGTGAAGGAACGAGTGGAATGCCCCCAAGTTCATCGAACTCTAAAGTAACAAAAATAATTTGAACGGCATCATTCTCACTCTCTTCGGGAAGGGTATGATCTTCTGAAGGTAAAACTGGGTCAACTGTCACCTCGACTTGTTGACTTTCATTGGGTGTAGACTCAGAAGATTCACTTTCAGTCATAGGTGTTTCGACTGACAGTTGAGTTAAGTCAGTCAGTTTTTCAACTAGTAAAGGACATGGGGAGGGTTTCCTGTATCCAGATGGAAGTCTCTGAGGTGAAGTAGGACAATTATCCAACACTCTTTTGGCTTCATACAAAAAAGGACAACAGTGGAGGGTATGGTTCCCTTCACATAACCTACATGGAACTTTGACCTTTCCCTTTTGTCCATGAACTTCATTATCACTAGTTGATGGTGTGTTGTCAACATGATCACCAGAGGTTGATGACACCAGACGGTGCGAATGGGAAGACCATTCTCTCAAGATCCGAGGAAGGCAAGGATAGTCTCGATGAAAATGGTCTCCTTTACAAATTATGCATGGAAATTTGGGTTTAGGAGCTTTAATGTGTGGATCTTCACCAAACGATGCATGGTTGCCCCCTTATTGAATTGACTTCTTCTTCTTCTCCTTCCCTTTCTTCTTCTTCTCAGTCACCTGGTTACTAGCATCACTACTGTCACCAAGGGAAGAGGAAGAAGGGGAGGGAGAATCAACTGAAGAAGAAGGTGAAGGTTCAACTTAAGTACCAACTGGAGGCTAATTTGACTGCAGAGGAATCATGGTATTTTGAACCACAGAGGCTTAGAAAAGCCATACTAGCAGGCCAATTGTAATTCCCGGAAGGGACAATGTGGCCATATACGGAGCACCAATATTTCCCCATGAAGAAAATGGACTAGGATTCCCCTCAAAAGGGATTCCTTGATTGGTGGACTCCATTATCTCAACCTAAGATCTACGAAGGAACAGGGATGTTATTCCGAATTCAATAAATTTTAATGACGCTTTGACACAACTTTTCTTTTTCAATTTTTAAGAGTTGAGAAAAAGCTAAAGTTGACTCTAGTCCCCTTTGATCTTTAATGAGCCTGAAGCGACAAGTGCTCAAATGGACCTTTTCTTTAAAGTGTTGAAAAGGAACGAAAGTGACTACTTTGGAAAGTCTAGATAGAGGGATTACCAAACCAATCACAAAATTGCAATATACACCTTGGTGATAAATTAAAGAGAAATTACCAAGGACTTATGTATGACAGTTAATCTTCCTGAATGTTGTGTTTAGTGCATTGCAATTGATAGGGCGTCAGAATCGGCTTCCTATGGATAAAGGATATAAGCCTATTGTGGTCTCCCAATGTATACGCGACGGTATAGGGAGCACAAGTCTGTGCTAGCACTTGTTGTATCAAGGAGGAGGAATCACCCAACCTTCAATGAAAACGATAGTTACTAGTTTTTACGACGCCGAAACACGTCTCTAGCCTAGACCTTTAGATGTGTTGCGTTAGGTTCCAAAGCGTTGTTAAGTTCATTAAAATTTATTATAGAGTTGATCTTGTTTAAAGTTTGCCTTTCAATGGTTCACCATGTGATGCTGACTTGAAATTCCTAAAATACAATTTACAATGATAAACAATCATTGTTTATTTTGAGCAATGAAAATCCTAGCTACTAGGGAAAGAAGATTACAATTTCTTTCAAACAAAGAGCAAAGAGCACACACTAGTGCGTTTTTCCTAAATCATTTTTCGCACACCAACTACATGCAAATGAAAATGCATGTATTCATTTTTCATTCCCCTTAATGTGAAAAATTCCAAAAAGGAAAACTAAGTATAGCAAGGATCTGACATGCTTCACTCAAAGCGACATTTTCAACAACTTCTTTTTCAAAATAGAAAGGAAGACTAAACGAAACTTTTCAATTTCGAATAGAAAATGCTTTTGACACTTCAAATATCAACAAATAAAATCAAGTACATGACAAAAAGTTCAATCGACTATCTAGGGAAGGAAGACTCAACAACACTTCTCTTTTTGACACAAAACGACAGTTATGACACTTTTTGTACCAAAGCGACAGATCGATTCAAGCAACTTTTTGAAAAAGGATCATAAATGATGGACAAATACATAAAAACATTTACTAATCCTAATCAATGGAGGTTGATCTATGGCGATGCAAGCAGGCTTTAGTAATGAGGTACTATTCATAATAGCAAATCAACTAAACTGAACTGAAAACAAGGACAAAAACCCCAAATTTCAAGAGTGGAAATAGGTTCAGTCAGTCATCGTACCTGGGCTTCACAGAAATATGGATGCATCGCACTTTATAGACTCGGGAGGTGTGATGCATACTGGTTGACAGTGATAGACAGTGCGATGGGCTAGGGAGCACAACTGAAGTGGGTTTTGGATCAAATTTGCATCTGATTTTAGTGAGTTAAGCTGAGCTATGATGGACAGTAAAGAGAAACGTATAGAGGAATGATCTTGAGATTTTATTGAGCTACCATCAACGCATCTAGAGTGCTTGTAAGTCAAATGTTTAATTCATAAACTAAACTGAAGATTGACTGAAGTAGCATTCATCTACTATGAAATTGCAAAGAAAGAGCAGTTCAAAGGCTACTTGGCTGACTTCAGGTTCCATCTATAGTTTATAAAACAAACAATAACAACAAACAAACATTTATTTTCTCCCCAATGGAGTCGCCATTTTGTTTCTGGGAAAACTAGTGTCTTTTCGATTGACTAGCTCTCTAGGTTTGGCAGCTACCCTAGAAACAATAGTTTAAAGCAATTCATGATTTCTTCTATGTATAATAGATAAGAGAAAGATAAAGGAAACAACCTAGATCTTCCGCTTAACTCCTTGCTTTATCTCTCTCCCCATTGACAGAGCTTGCAACTCCTCTTCGTACTTATCCCACTTAGAGAGTACCTGTAGAAACACAGTAACAAAGAACCGTCAAAGCATCTTGACCTATTATATCATAATCATGATGGAATCATAAATATAATGAAAATACAATGGCATTCACAAATAATAACATTCACAATTGCACAGTTATATGGAAGAAAACTCGAAGAACTTTATTAAATAGAAGGGAGAATTACAACCCAATTATCTAATCCAACATCATCCTCCTAGCATGAAGCCCTCTTCATCTCATGAAATATCAAAATCACTCAACAATACAATGCTCTTTCTCAAATACAAACTATCAACACTTCCTTACAATTCACTAAATTCCAGCCTACAGATCTCTCAAATGAGGGATCCATTTATATATGTGTGCAAGCATGTGAATCATCTTTGGGTTTTTTATTAGTGTCATTCCACTTGTTGCATTTGGTTCCACTTTGAGATTTCTTGGATTTCTTACTCATCCCTAGGCGAATTCAGAGAGGCAAGTTTCATAAAAGAAGTTTCTAGAAGATTCCATGAGCATCCACTTAGAAAAATATCTCGGACTTTTGTCCATCCTTGCTCATCGCACCCTACAGAAGGCCTCATTACTATGCATCACACCTGGCTAGTGTAGAAGTTATTATGCATCGCACCTTGATAGTGGAGCAGTCAGTATGGTCCAGTTTAGGCCAATTCTGGATGGTTTTTCAGGTGGAACTTTTGGGGAATGATGTAATCAGTTGACCATTATCTTTTAGGGTATGAAACAACACTTTTAGGGGTTGAAGAACCCTAGTTTATGGACATATAATATTGGGTTTGAAGTGCCCAAATATGTCTATAACAACATTGCTTTATGAATAATAAAATACTTGTTGTTATTTCTCATTGTTCTATGTTCTGGATATATTTCTTCGCATATCTTCTATTCAGGTATCGTCTTGCAGGTTAAGAGGATAACTGGTTGGCTCCACATGAACACCCTGCTCATCAATGATGTGCCCCAGATATTGAACCTGGGTCATGCTAAAAGTGAATTTCTCTAGATTGACACAAAACTTGTGTTATTGCATGGTTTGGAGGACCTGTCCAATATGGTGGACATGCTCTTACCAACTTTGGCTGAAGATCAAGATGTCATCTATATACACCACCACGAATGAATTGGAAAATGGTCACAAGATGTCGTCCATCAACCACATGAAGGTTGTGGTGGAATTTGTCAACCTGAAATGTGTGACCAACCATTCAAAAATGCCCTCCTTGGATTTGAAGGTGGTTTTCCACACATCGAAGGGTTTGATAGGAACCTAGTGATAAACGGACTTCATCTTAATCTTGCTAAAATATTTTCCCCCTTGAGCTGGTCAAGAAGGTCACCAATCTGTGGGATTGGGTACCTATTCTAGATAGTGATCTTGTTCAACACCTGATAGTCAATCCAAAGTCTCCAGGTCCCATCATTATTTTGTACCAATACAATCTGGCTCCGACTGGATGATGAGCTTGGCCCTATGTGCCCAATCTTCAACAAATCCTGAATCTTCCTCTTGATCTCATAATTCTCCAGAATAGAGTGTTGATATATTGGTCCATTGGGTAGCGACACGCCTAGGCTCAGATCTATGGAGTGCTTGACTTGACAGTGAAAAGGTACCCCCATAGGTAAGGCAAAAATGTCCCTATACTCCTCCATGACCTTGTCCATCTACTAGTGTTGTGCGGAGGAGCCTTGTTTGGAAGTCGTGGCCACAATCTTCATCTTACCCTGAGGGCGAATCATAAGGAAAACAAATTTCCTGGTATATGAAATGATCTTACCGTATTTTTTTGTAGATATCAAAGAGATGGTGGTAGGCGGGGCTACCTCCAATATCTTGTACAACTTGTTTCCCAAAGTAATAAACAGAGAGCGAGGTCTAGACTCATATACAACATGTCCCTTCCATGAGTATGGTTTTCTTAAAAATACATCACAAAATTCAATAGGAGCAACATCACATAATACCTCATCCTTGAAGGGCTTGATGTTGTAGGGAAGGCGACACTGCTAGTTGACGCAGAGATCTCGTTCTTGGTGAAGCCACCCAATGGTGTACAACTGTGGATTTGTTGTAGTCGGTAGACCTAGCTGCTTCACGAACTTTGTTGAAATTAGGTTCTTTTGACTATCGACAATGAACAACATTGGAGAACCCTTAACCCACAACTGTGAGTGGAAGGGGTGTTCCACATTGTTATAGACATTTTTGTGCCTTACAACATGAAGCATGAAATGTCAATAATCTAAGGGATCCAAAGTCCCTAAACATGTTGTTCCTACCCCTAGAGGAACAAGGTCAGCAAACCACAGCACTAAATATCAGTTCTCCACCTGAAAACACTCAAAAACAAGCTAATTCTAGATCATGTCAACTGCTCCACTGAGCGTCTGCGCTGAATGTCAACTGCTCCACTCTATACCTGCGCTGAATGTCAACTCTAATGAAGGCTACCTGCGCTGGGTGAGATTGGCCAAGTGGCACAGTCATTCCTCAATGTGTCAATGCCCAGGAAGCTTCCAAAATGACACTTGGATCAGGGAATTCACCTTGTGATGAGTAAGGGGATCTAGATCTCCAAGTGGAAGCAAGAACCTCCAAGTGGACTCAAGAACTGAAGAATAACTGAAGTGGGAGAGGACACTAGTCAGCTTCATGCCAGCCTCAAGTTGACTCATCCTTTCTCCAAAACTCCTATATATAGAGCTCTCTCATGAGGTCTAGGGAGGCTGGAATCTTGTGAATGTAAGGAAGTGCTGTTGGTTTGAGTATAGAACTATTGGGTGATTTGCTTGAAGGAGGTGAAGAGGAGATTTCTTTCTGCTGGGAGGTGTTGCTGGATTGGGCCTCTTATGGTTGTAACACTCTCAGAACTTTACTTCTTCCATTAATAAATCATTTGAGGTTCTTCTATATGCATGTGTCTCAATGGTGAATTGCTATACTTGTGTATTTGATTTATTCTAATCCTTGAATCAATTATGAATGTATGCTTCTTGTAGTTTCCTTCTATTGCCCTTTTGCAGGATCTTTGTGTAGCTGAGCCAGTGAAAGAGCAAGGAGCTGGGAGCAAGCAGCAAAGAGAGAAGATTGGATCAATCATTAGCGGAAGACAACGGTTAGTGGATCTCTTTCTCCCCTCTCTTACATCTCATAAAGAAGTAATCTCGAATAGCTTTGCATTCGGTTGTTGCTGAGGTACTATCACCCTTAGAGTGGGATAGGGTCATTCCGTATTGGATACTTTTCCCAACAACAAATTGGCGACTCCACTGGGGATCGTATCTTGTTGGTTGTTTGTGTTTTTGCTATTCATTTCATAAACACAGGGAGTACCGAATCGAACTGCATTTGGATCTTTCAAATGCAAAGTAGAGGGAAGCTACTCTAGCTCAGTTTCTGGGCAAGTTTATGATTTGAAGAACTGATCCACAAGGACTCTAAATAGCTCTTAGTGATAGCTTTTCATCCTCCTTTTCATCCCTTAGTGTGTACTTGACTGATAGCTTATGATTTGGCCAAAAACTATGAATTTTTTAGCAATCTGTGACCCGGAAACCAAGAGAAACGAAAGTTTCGTTCTTCAGTGCAGGTGCTGAGAAGGCAGTCTACATTTCAGCGCAGTTCCCGAAGGGGCTACCTGTGCTGAAGGTCAAACTGCCAGTGTACTACCTGCGCTGGACCAGTTTTGCCTAGTGCTACTGGGGTTCCCTCCTGTTTATTGCCCTGTTTTCACCTTTGTTTTTGCAGCCTGTCACCAGTCAATGTACCTATCTGAAACCAACTTTCCTTGCCACTATTCCGCCTCGGTTGTATAAAGAAACTGTGTTTGTTCTTTGTGTATTTCTTGTATCATTTGCAGTTTCCCATACCGAAAGTGAACTAATCTTGTTGTGGCCTCTTAGATCTAGACCTGTGATTAAGTGTCGTTTTGATCTTAAGAGTTAGTTTATTTGCTGTTCATAGCTGATTGAGCTTTTGCTTTCGTCATATGGTTTGAATTTATATATTTCTAGTGTCAAAACAAGTAAATCTTAAGGTGTCTTTTGATTGTGGACAAGCTTGTTTGCTTTCGCTTGAAATTGAATTCAAAGTTATACAACAGCTTTCTTTTTGTATTGCACCAACATTAAGAAAGAGAAAAGAAATACTTGCATTGTGCATGTGCATTATGACAGTTTGCATGTTGATTTAGGGAAAAGTGCATTAGTGTGTGCTCTTTGATCTGTGTGAAAAGATGTTGTCTTTCTTTTCCCTCAATAGTTAAGATTTTCAAAGTTGAAAGATTGAAAAGCTTGCTTATCATCTTAGACTGCATTTAGGAGTGTTACTATACATCTCGTGGTGATCCATAAAGGCAAACTGCTAAACAAGATCAACCTTAAAATAAATTGAATTTACATAACAACGCATTGAAACATAATGCAAACACATAGAGGTCTAAGCTAGAGTTGTGTTCCGGCGTCGTTAAACGTGATATCTTAGCGTTGAGTGGTTGGGTGATTCCTCCACGGTGAAGCGATAAGTATCAATACGGACTTGTGCTCCCACGTACCGTCGCGTATATATTGGGAGACACCTATAGGATTAAAGCCTTTATCCATAGGAAACCATGTCGGCCGCCCTACTGATCGCAATGCAGTGAACACAACATTCACGAAGATCGACCACTCGTACCGTAAAACGTATTCTGTGGTTTTGCGAAAAGTTTGGCACACCCTCTGCCTAGAACTCTAGAGCAGTTTCTTTTGGCCTTTTTCAAACTCTATAACTGAAAAAGTCCATCCGAGCATTTGTCACTTCGGGCTCGTTAAAACATCGAAGGAGACTAGAGTCATCTTTAGCTTTTTCTCGACTCTTAAAAAGTGAAAAAGCAAGTTGTGTCTAAAGCGTCGTTATAAAATTTATTTTAAACAGAACATAATCACCTCCTATTCCTGCGTTGATCTGTAGGTTGAGAACATGGAACGCCCCAACCAAGGAATTCCACATGATGGAAATCCTAGTCCTTTCTCCTCTTGGGGAGAAGTTGGTGCGCACCACATGGCCACATTGTCGCTTCCAGGACTGACAATTGGCCTGCCTATTTGGCTATTCTCAACCAATGTAGTTCAGAACACCATGGTTCCTGAACAGTCGAGTCAACAGTTAGATGAGTCTAGAGCTGCCCACCAGCCTTCTACTTCCTATAACTCTTCCTCCAATCCTTCATCTTCGCAAGGTAGATCCGGCAAAAGCCAAGCTCCCATGGAGAAGAAGGAGAAGAAGAAGAAAGAGAAGAAGAAGAAGGAGCCTAAGGCGACTGGGGGCAAGCAAAAGACATCTGATAAAAATCCACACACAGCACAGACCGGGCCTAAATCGCCATGTGTCATATGTAGAGGAGACCACTTCCATAGAGATTGTCCCTGTATTCCCCGGATACTAAGGGACTGGTCACCTCGTTTGCACAATTCGGGAGCATCAACCTCTGATAGCCATGTTGAATGCCTACCGTCAACCATCGAAAGTGAAGGTTCAAGACAAAGAAGGGGAGCAAGATCCCCTTGCAGACTGTGTGAAGGCGATCACGCCATCCATCGTTGTCCCTTCTTAGACGAAGCGAAGAGAGTTTTGGAAGATCACCCGGTTTCACCGTTGAGGCTTCCACCTGGATACAAAAAACTCGTGCCAAGTCCTTCGTTGGTTGAAAATACAGCTGGCCCACTCAAGTGGTCAGCTGAAGCGTCAGTCATTGAAAATGAACCTACTGAATCCAGACCAGATGAAAGTCTAAAGGTCGATACGGCAGTTGACCCGGTTCTTCCTTCAGAGGTTTCATCTTCAAATGACACCCTCACTGAAGAGAATAAGGATGACACCATCCAGATTCTTTTCATCAACATAGACTCTGATGAGCATCAGGGCAATGTGCCCATTCCTTTATCGCAGGAAGGAACATCGTCAGGGTCATATCCGGCCGTGTATTCGGTCCCACCACCAAGCAACCTGGTTGTATCCTTTGATTGGAACCAACTAGGCAGACCCCGGTTACCAGCCAGTATACCATTCAGAATCATAGTCCAAATCTACAGAATGGTAATGGCTGGAACTATCATTGATGAAGGGGCATCTGTGAGTATCCTTTCCTCTATTGCTTGGAAAGCACTGGGTTCCCCGGAGCTTTTGCCTGAGATAAGAAATCTCTCGGGTTTTGATAAAGGAACTAGTCGACCATTAGGGATCCTCCCCAATGTGCCTGTTACATTGAAAGGGAAGACCGTTCAAATGAACGTGATGGTTGTTCAAGGACCCTTGGATTATAACCTACTCCTTGGACGAGACTATATATATTGCATGGGAGCTATAGTCTCCTCACTGTTTAGAGTAATGTGTTTTCCACACGAAGGAAGAATGGTCAAGCTCGTAGACCAACTTTCATTTCCGGGATCACGCATCGCAAATAGTCACATACCAACCCTCAATGGTCTATTCACTCAAGAAATGTCTCCACCCCCAGTCCTCCTTCCCGATGAGTGCGAGTGATTCAGAAAGATGGGACTGGAACCCAGGGGGCATGCATCCTGGTCTGCTTCGGGCAGAGGAAACCTTGGGTATAAGGTAGAATTTCCGCGAAAGAATATGACTAGTCTGTACCCTGTCCGTGGATGGAAGAGGGGTTGTTCTAGAACAGGATTCTTTTGTCAAGGTTACTTGATTGACAAAGTTCATTCACCATTGTCTACTTCGGTAGACAGCGTTGAGGAAATGTTTTCGTTTGATGGTGTTAACAAAACAATCTTTGGGTAACCAGAAAGAGGCAAGCCTCACCCTTTAAAACAAATGTTTTATCGGATAAGTAGGGGCAGCCTTGAAATTGTACTTTATACCTGGGGGCATGCAAACCTTTTGGAGTGAAAGCTAAGAGCGGTTATTTATCTGTTTTTGGGATTAGCCGTTTCCGAACTTGCATAAAGAAAGGATGAGAGGGAGCAAAGCTTAGTGAAGATGAAGCTCTATAAAAAATAGAGATCTCACAGGAGACATTCTTATCTTATGACTGGTATTATCGAGCAGTTTTACCGCAGAATTTATGCTCGTTAAAAAATAGAAAAGCGAGATCCGAGTAGTTTTAGCACATAGTTCATGTTCGTTAAAAAATAAACATAAGATTGAGCAAGAGTTTCCTCCAGAGTTTAAGCTCATTAAAAAATGAACCTATTCCGGTAAATAACCATTGTGATCGTAAATTTATTAGCCATAAAAAGCCTTGGTCGTGTTTGCACCTGCCACCTCCATTTCATTTGGCCAATCGTTCACCTCCATATGATCGTTTACCCATTTTGAGGAACAGCTGCGAAGAGTGATTTCACCTAGCCATCCTTGTGACACTGCCATGATTGGAAAATTCCAACCTGTACCTGGAATCTGCTGCTATCCCTGTTTATCACTCGTTCCTCAGAAGACGAGTCTTCTTTGAGCTCTTTTCTCCTGACTCGTAAAATATGAAAAGTTTGCCGAGTTTTGGCCTTCCAGCTCGTTAAAGTGACCGGAAGAGCTATCCCTCCTCTAGATTTTAATCTTTTTGGACCTGAGGGATTATTACACAAAAAGGTCGAGCGCTTGTTTTATTCGGCTCGTTAAAGTTATCGAAAACTCATCCCTTCTGTATTGTTTTATACTTTTTCGGACTTAAGGGATTAGATGATGAAAAAGGAATTTTGGAGTTAACTTTCTGTACCTTTTCAGACTCTCTAAAAATGAAAAGGACCGAGTTTTCTTTGTCGTTAGACTCGTTAAAATGATTAAATAGTGACAAACTTGTCTTTAGACGAGAACGAGTTTCCCTATCGCTAGGCTCATTAAAACATAGCGATGGGCTTGCCCGAAGGGCAGGTTATAGAACAAGCATATGTTATCCTCCTCAAGCTTGACAAAAATAAATAGGTACTGGTCAGAAATGACTGGGGAAAAATTGGGAGAACCTCAAAGCTTTAATGGTAGCAAGTCGCTCTTGAACATGACACTTTTCCTCCGTATCACATCGGGTTGGGTTGTTTCATTCACCGGTCTCATCACCATGGTCTTCGCCAAACCATCCACATTTGGGGTAATGCTACCGATCCATCGCATCAGTGTCACTATATGTTCAAGAGATGTTGTTCAGAAAGAGTCAACCGTGTCCCATCCACTGCCATACATTATCCTTCATCCACCCATGATCGCCACCCTGAATCATATCTCACAGATTGTTTTCACCTCCACTAAAATCATTAGCTCCGTTCCGTGTCACTGATGTGGGATTCATTAAGGCCCTCCTTTGATGGATCGCTTCTTGTCGACTTCAGCTCATTATCCAAGAAGTTGATCTAGGAACACCCCCCTCAGTACTTTGAAGCTTGCATGCCTCAATGGCAAGTTTCTCACTTCCGGCGACAGGTATACATCAATGACCTTCGACCAGAAGATTTTGCGTGGTGTTCGACGCCAAGTCCTTTATTCACACCACGTGAATTGTACTGCAGTACCTTGAGGGTCATTATCATTATCGGTGATTCCTCTCGCGCTTGTTAACGGTTTACATTATTGACCGGTAATCAAGCGATGTCTTTCCATGTTCGACTTCAGCGCAATTCTCGCATGGATCGACTTGTACTTAGAGTGAAGATCGAACGAGTTTGAAGACCCTGGATCTAGTTTCATCCATCCTGGCTGCGATATATATTCAGGAAATATAAAGGCATTTGATATGTACATTATTACAGCAGATGATCATCCTATTCAAAGGATGATAATTTCAGCAGAGAATTATCAGTCTACCATCAGACGGTCGTCTGTTATATGTACCAAAATGAATTTATAAAGCTGAGCATGGGAATGCCCGCCTCAGCTAGATCATGAAAGCAGAATGAAAAATAATGTATTGTATTGTATTTATTACAGGTCACCTCTCAGCGATTGAATGAACTTCGGATCCTCCTGATAAAGCATTTCACCCGATAAACGACCTCATACTTTAGGGGGCAACTGTTATAGACATTTTTGTGCCTTACAGCATGAAGCATGAAATGTCAATAATCTAAGGGATCCAAAGTCCCTAAACATGTTGTTCCTACCCCTAGAGGAACAAGGTCAGCAAACCACAGCACTAAATATCAGTTCTCCACCTAAAAACACTAAAAAACAAGCTAATTCTAGATCATGTCAACTGCTCCACTGAGCGTCTGCGCTGAATGTCAACTGCTCCACTCTGTACCTGCGCTGAATGTCAACTCTAATGAAGGCTACCTGCGCTCGGCGAGATTGGCCAAGTGGCACAGTCATTCCTCAATGTGTCAATGCCCAGGAAGCTTCCAAAATGAAACTTGGATCACGGAATTCGCCTTGTGATGAGTAAGGGGATCTAGATCTCCAAGTGGAAGCAAGAACCTCCAAGTGGACTCAAGAACTGAAGAATAACTGAAGTGGGAGAGGACACTAGTCAGCTTCATGCCAGCCTCAAGCTGACTCATCCTTTCTCAAAAACTCCTATATATAGAGCTCTCTCATGAGGTCTAGGGAGGCTGGAATCTTGTGAATGTAAGGAAGTGCTGTTGGTTTGAGTATAGAACTATTGGGTGATTTGTTTGAAGGAGGTGAAGAGGAGATTTCTTTCTGCTGGGAGGTGTTGCTGGATTGGGCCTCTTATGGTTGTAACACTCTCAGAACTTTACTTCTTCCATTAATAAAGCATTTGAGGTTCTTCTATATGCATGTGTCTCAATGGTGAATTGCTATACTTGTGTATTTGATTTATTCTAATCCTTGAATCAATTATGAATGTATGCTTCGTGTAGTTTCCTTCTATTGCCCTTTTGCAGGATCTTTGTGTAGCTGAGCCAGTGAAAGAGCAAGGAGCTGGGAGCAAGCAGCAAAGAGAGAAGATTGGATCAATCATTAGCGGAAGACAACGGTTAGTGGATCTCTTTCTCCCCTCTCTTACATCTCATAAAGAAGTAATCTCGAATAGCTTTGCATTCGGTTGTTGCTGAAATTTTTTGCACAAAAAACAGGGTTTTCCTCCCTGTGCTCCGCGCCACTTGGCGCGTGCTTATGCTAGGGAGCTGCAAATGAAAAAATGTTTGAATTTTTAGATTTTCCATGGAAAATCATGGCTTTTGGTGCATTTCCCAGAGGTTTGGGCTAGTTTTGAGTCCTCAGGAGGTCAAAAACACCCAAAAAATGACCTCCCTGCCCCTATTTTGACACACAGGAAGCAGTCTTGGAAGACTGAGGTTTTGGAGGGGAAAATGGGCACAAAATTCAGAAATTCCAATTGGGTTGGACATTAGACAGGTAGGGATTTCCAACAAGCACACTTGGGCTCAATTTGGACTTTAGGAGGTGCCTCAAAAATAGCTCCAAAGTAGTGCGATTCATACAGTTTTTGGCGCGACGCACAGAGATCCAAAGGCCAAAATCACTCCCGCTTCGCGAAATTTTGATTCGCAATTTTCTCCAAGTGGGCCCACTCATTTACATTACATTTTTCTTGACATCAAAGGAAAAGTTTAAAAAGCATTTTTGGCTTCTCTCTAAGTGGCCAAATGAAGGCGAACAACCACCCAAAAAATCTACGCTCATATTTGCTTTTTTCTAATTGGTCCTCACAGAAAATTAAATGTAACTGCTGATGGTTGGCTCCTCATTTCCTAGGTTGATCGACTTTCTCATGGAAAAGCTTATTTATTGTATTGAGAGTCATTTTGTTTTTTGGGGTTGGAATTTGTGGGAGCAGTGTGGAGGAAAAAACCAGTGCACTCATTGTACAGTTTTGGCAGAGATTTTAATGAAATGATGCAGCTCTGATTCCGAGATTCCTGTGGTATGAGTTTAGAAATGTGTTTCTTCTATGTATCATATGTACTTTGTTATGTTTACAGTTCATTCATGATCATTTCCAGTTGAATTTTTTTAGTGAGAAAGGTAGAATCCATTTTATTGCTCTGCCTTGGAAAAGCGTTCATGTTCTGTGTGTTTTCTTCTGTCTGAAAAGGATTCATCACATATGCCATTTTCAGCCCCCTCACAAGCTTCCCACTCCATGTTATTTAAATCTTATTTCTAAGCTTCCTACCTATCTTGCCTCACGAACTATTCTGTGTCTCTGATTTAATTTCCCAGCTCATGCGGTCCTTTGGTCCCACACAGCCCAGAAAATTTAGTCATTCATCAAATTACTCCTTTTATATTTATTTACCTAGCCTAAAATCAGTATCCATTTTAAGTCACTCTCAAACCCTTTTCATCCATTTTTCACTGAGCATGACCCGGAGAGAGCCCTATCCCATCCTCGTAGGGCTAGCTACGAGGATGAGTGTGGTTTTTGGTTACCCTGAATTTTTCCTTCCTTCAGCCTAAGGCAGATTTAGGCGCTAACATAGTGGCAACTCCACTGGGGAAGAAAATGGTTTTCTTGTAGATTGTCTTGCCCCAGTACATATCTCAAGTTCAAAGCTAATTGTTGATGTTAAACATGATCAGACATAAGAAGATTGAAATCATTCACCTGGCGACTCCATTCACCAAAGAATCTAGCAATCGATGCTTCATGGTGACTCCACTGAAGGACTGACTTTTTCTTTATGAAAATGGAAGGATCTTACACAAAGTTCGGGTATCCAAAGTGGAATGGTATTCAGGACCTATTCTGATTTCTTGTGAATTACTTCTTTGATGTTCTTGAAGTTGCCCTGAAAGTTTTTCAGAACTTGTTGTTTGATAAAGGTGATCAAAATCTTCAATCAACCCATTCAAAAAGCATAAATACTAAGTTTCCCTTTGATCCCGACCTCCTTATTTTTCCTACATATTATGATGATTCTCTGCAAAGTGATGAGCCTAAAGAAAACAAAACTGATCCCATAGCTCTTGTATATATTCCTACAACTTTTATAATCCTAGATAGATATAAACCTCTTGTTTTACCATCTATTCTTCATGCTTTTCCAGAAAACTATGATCTATACTTGCCAGCATTTGACGATGAATGTAAGAATGTCAATGTTGAGCAACATGTGCAGAATGTTGAGACTTTTCTAGACCTTTTTGAAATTGATGAAGAAGATGTCAGTATAAGGCTTTTTGCTCTTTCTTTGCGAGGCAAAGTCAAGAGTTGGTTCAAAGCTCTGCCTGATGTGAGCATCACAGATTTACAGCAGTTCATCAAAGTTTTTCTTGACAGGTGGAGGATTGGACAGAACCTTTTCCCTATCGTAGAAGAGAATAATCAGCTGAAAAGACTACCAGGGGAGACAGTACAACTGTTTTCAGCTAGATTTAATCAAGTTTATTATTCAATACCAGTTGATATAAGACCCCCTCCTAGATCTGCTCTCTTGAATTACCCGGGTGCCTTTGATCCAGAAATGGAGTTTCAGCTGAGAGAAAAGAATGTTGCAACACTTGAAGAGATGCAGAACAATGTAGTAAATGTGGAGGCTCATTTTCTAATTAGAAGGGCAAGGTTGAAGGAAGAAGAGACGAAAAATGTGGATCCAGAGAAAACTACACCTTCATAGGAAAAGCTTGACATTTTGGTGAGTGCATTAGAAGAGATGGTGCAGAAAATGACTGCAAAAGATGAAAATGACTTTCATGAACAAGTTGCTGATCTAAAACATTTTGTTTCTTATCTCAGTTGTCATAATGATTGTTTTGTAGATCATCTTGAGGAAGAAAGACATGTTGATATGACATGTATGCTTGATGATGTGTTTTATACTGACGATTTGCCTTAGTTTGATCAGTATGATGATGATTATTATGTTCTCCAAACAGAATCCAATCTTGTAGACAAATCAGCAGCCAGTTTGTGGGATGAGGAAGTTCACTTACAATAGATCTAGTACAGTGACCAACCAATACATATCAGCTATGACAATGGCGATGAAAGTGCAGAAAATTGGGAAGTAAGTGAAGGATCTTTACCTTTTTGCTTTGGTTCATGTTAGTTCATCAGAGATAATTTCTGTGCAATAAGAAATTAGCTGTCGACTAGTCTTGATTTGGAGCCTCTTGAGGGCGATGAAAACTCAGTGCCAGACTTCTCATATTCAGATTTCCAGCCCCCAAATGCCACTAGTTGTCAAGTTGCGGATGAGGACATGGAAGCTGGAAGCACCGGATTCGCAACCATCAAACACAATTGAAGTTCAGATTACAGATGAAGGTGTGGCAGCCAAAGTACATGACCTAATGATGCAAGAGGATTCTATACCCTTTTGTTTCGAAATATTTCAGTTTATAAGGCAGAATCTTCGTAATATCTCTAAAGAAAAGGATGAACAGCCAATAGGATGTCATATAGTTTCAATAGATACATCGTAGTAGTGCCCTCAAGTTTTTGATGATCCTTTTGCTCATGTGTTAGATTTTGTTTGCTGTAAAAATTCTTCTCCTTCAGCCAACCATGTGACAAAAGAGAATGTTGATAATAATATGATTCCAAGGCCACCTTCATTGTCTTATTTAATGGATTTTTCATTACAAAGCTCAGCCCAAAGTTTGCAGTCATATGAGGAGATTGATAAAGGAGGCTTTGGTTATGTTTGGAATCAGCAACAGAGTTTGGTTCTTCACGAAATTCAGGATCCTTTTGACAGCCTACTACTATCACCAAAGAAAGACAACAAAGATGTGAGGAAAATTCTAATATCCATCTATGAAGATTACTTGGACTAGAATAGTAATGTGTTAATGGAAATCAATGGCATTGCTTATGAAGATCCTTTTGCAGTATTCTTGAAGTCATCCAACCAATTCATGCTTTGCAAGTTTGTCAGCAGTGAACTTGATTCCAATTTCCCATGGGAGTTGCCTTTCGATTCTTCCCCTTTCCTGCACATCATAAAGCATTTGGCAAGAAATCAGATATCAGCCATGATGCTTACCTGGTTGCATTGGCTGTTCCATCTCACTTGATTGGGTGGTGGAAAAAGTAATTAGGGTAGGTTTGCTGAATAAGCTCAAATATGAGCATCTTTCCAGTTTGTTAGTTAGGATTTAGTCATGTTAGGTTTTATTATGGTTTTCAGTTTGAGTCTTCAGTCAGATTCCATCTCCATAATGTTAGTTTCCGTGTTTTGACTTCATAGCCCAATGGACGAAGGCACTGTCTGCTCTCCCAAATATCTGCAGTTCTTGAAAATCTCCAAGAAGCTGGAGCTACCATCCCCATTGGAGCCAATGTTAGTGTCAGTCTTTCCAACCTTCCTCCAGTGATCAAACATGCTCTTACAAAGTGATTTTAAAGTGTCGAGGTCAAATTTTGTCATTTCAGTGAGTCTTCAAGAAAAATTTGGTCACTAGGTATTAGGTCTAGGGTTTACTTTTACTCCTTCCAAAGTTGTACAAATTTTGGTCCATGTCACCATTCAGTTGAGTGTACCATCATTCAGAGGGTTGTCATTTTCATGTCAAGTTCCAATGGGTCATTTTACACCTTGTTCATGCTTCAGTTGCGCTTAGGCAAGGTTCATTCCCTCTCCTAGGGTTTTGAAGGCAATTTCTCTTGGATGGTCAAATCATCGGCAACACTTTTATCCTGATGTTTATACACCTTCCCCTATCCTTAAAGTACCTTATCAAACACTTCCCATCACTAAGATCCCCCAAATTCCTCATTTTCACACAAACCCTAGTTTCTTGCTACAAACTGGCAATTTTCCAGGTTGGACCTGTGTTTTGCCTTTTTGGACCCCTTCCTCTCACTCAATCTTTGAAATTCCACTTTCCCCTACTTCTTAACATCCCTCACTACTTCCAAGAATTTTCCCAAGAATTTAGAAGTCGCTTATCCCCTTCATTTAGCTTCATTTCGACAAATCTCTTGTTCCACACATCAGGATAGGTTTTACTCCAATGATGTTTCTGAGCAATAAAAGATGCATTTTGGCCACTTGAGAGAGGTTTTTGTCCAAAATAAGCCAAGGAAGAAAAATTTCCTTCAATTTTTACACGTGTCATGGTTTTAGAGAAATGTCAAAAATACAATTACCTAAGGAGAATTGATGCACCTCTAAAGTGACCTTGGGAAAATCAATTTTACTCCTAGCTTGGTTAGCCAAATGACTTACTTGATGAGTAAAATGATAACTAGACAAAAATATATTTCCAATGAGATATCATGAGCTCAATTTGGAGTTGTGTAACATCTTCAAAAGTTGACTGCAACACACTCTGCCTTGAGGCAGCCTCATTTGGCACATTTTTACCAGGCTTGGGATATTTGATTTTTGACAGGGAAAATGAACTCAAAATTGAAAATTCCTAGTTGGGTTGGAAATTAGACTCAAATACCTTTACAACGAGCTATCCTGCGTCCAATTTGAACACTGGGAAGGCCTCCAAAGGTCTCCTGCAAAAAGTGCTACGCACAGGCTCTATGCTTTGCGCCTCAAGCCCAATGTGCCACGCCACTTCCCTATGCGCCGCGCACGTGGCACGCACTTATGCTAGGGAGCTCTAAATTGAAAAAAAAATTATATTTTTGAATTTGGCATGAAAAATCATGACTGATGGTGCATGGCCAAGAAATTTGGGCAAGTTTTGAGTCCCCAGACCTCTCCATCGGTCGTTTGGGTGGAAAATGCAACGCTGGCAAACAATTGGCTCTTCACCTTCAGTTCATTAATGGTGATTAAAACGACTCCCAATTTTCACCAATTTGCTCATTCCTTGCATGGGTTTGCCAGAAATCCAACTATATTGCATTACAGCCCAGCAATTTCAAACATATTACAACAACAGTCCAACACAGTCTCGTGACCAGCATTCATTTCTTTAAGCAGTTTTCATAACATCAATTATGTCATCTGATTATTCATCTAACTATGAGGAGGAAACTCATAGTGACTCACCCATGGAAGAATGTGCACCCTGGAGGCCTCACAAAAGTGGCATACATGTTAGAGAAGAACTGACTACCCTCACAGAATTGCAGGCCTGCCCTTTTGCCGTCTCTTGTTTTCAGTTTCAGTCCTGCTATGAGTTTTGTGAAAAGGTTGCAAGTGTTCAATTCCACCATGAGTTGGCTCACCTATTTGTTCTACATTTACATGGTGCTCAAGTTACTTTGACAGGGGTTACTTTCACACTTACACCAGACTCTATCTCATTAGCTACCAGCATGCCTAATATTGAAGAGCCAAATGGAATATGACATACCTAGAGCAGAGGAACAATCAACTTGAGGATTAGCAATCTGAGATAGAGTTGCAACTGATCAAGGAAAACCGACAACACATCATGGCAATACAAGGTAGACCTATGGAGCAAAGAGATAAGGACGGGAGTATGTTTTAGAGAAAGTGCATGTTCACTTGGAGCAGCTGTTGGATAAGGCTAATAGGAAAAAAACAATGCTGAGGCGCATGACTCACCATTACATGGCCCAAAACATGAGGTCCAAAGCGAGAATCAGGAGCCTAAAGGCGAAATTGAGGAAGGCATCAAAACACAAAAGAGGCAAAAAGAGCATGATAAACTTTAGATATTGGCTGAGGCAATCCTTGGCCCACCCACCATAACACTTAATGAAGAAGCTCCATACCAAATTTCAAGAAATTTGGAGCACATTTTGAAATTTTGAATTTTTTTGCACAAAAAACAGGGTTTCCCTCCCTGTGCGCCGCGCCACCTGGCGCGTGCTTACGCTAGGGAGCTCCAAATGACAAAATGTTTGCATTTTTGGGTTTTCTATGGAAAATCATGATTTTTGGTGCATTTCCCAGAGGTTTGGGCTAGTTTTGAGTCCTCAGGAGGTCAAAAACACCCAAAAATGACCTCCTTGCCCCTATTTTGACACACAGGAAGCAGTGTTGGGAGATTGAGGTTTTGAAAGCGAAAAAGGGCACCAAATTCAGAAATTCCACTTGGGTTGGACAGTAGATAGATAAGGCTTTCTAGCAAGCACACTTGGGCTCAATTTGAACTTCAGGAGGTGCCTCAAAACTAGCTCCAAAGTGGCACGACGCATATAGTTTTTGGCGCGGCGCACAAAGACCCAAAGGCCAAAATCACTCCCGCTTTGCGAAACTTCGATTCACAATTTTCTCCAAGCGGGCCCGCTCATTTACATTAAATTTTTCCCGGCATCAAAGGAAAAGTTTAAGAAGCATTTTTGGCTTCTATTCAAGTGGCCAAATGAAGGAAAACAACCACCCAAAAAATTTGCGCTCATATTTGCTATTTTCTAATTGGTCCTCACAGAAAATTAAATGTAACTGCTGATGGTTGGCTCCTCATTTCCTGGGTTGATCAAATTTGTCATGGAAAAGCGTATTTATTGTATTGAGAGTCATTTTGTTTTTTGGGGTTGGAATTTCTGGGAGCAGTGTGGAGGAAAAACCCAGCGCTCTCATTGTATAGTTTTGGCAGAGATTTTAATGAAATGATGCAACTCTGATTCCTGAGATTCCTGTGGTATGAGTTTAGCAATGTGTTTCTTCTCTGTATCATATGTACTTTGTTATATTTACAGTTCATTCATGATCATTTCCAGTTGAATGTTTTTAGTGAGAAAGGTAGAATCCATTTTATTGCTCTGCCTTGGAAAAGTGTTCATGTTCTGTGTGTTTTCTTCTGTCTGAAAAGGATTCATCACATATGTCCTTTTTAGCCCCCTCATAAGCTTTCCACTCCACGTTATTTAAATCCGATTTCTAAGCTTCCTACCTATCTTGCCTCACGAACTATTCTGTGTCTCTGATTTAATTTCCCAGCTCATGCAGTCCTTTGGTCCCACACAAACCAAAAAATTTAGTCATTCATCAAAATACTCCTTTTATATTTATTTACCTAGCCTAAAATCAGTGTCCATTTTAAGTCACTCTCAGACCCTGTTCGTCCATTTTTCAATCAGTGTGACCCAGAGAGAGCCCTCTCCCATCCTCGTAGGGCTAGCTACGAGGCTGAGTGTGGTTTGTGGTTACTTTGAATTTCGACTTCCTTCAGCCTAAGGCAGATTTAGGCGCTAACATAGTGGCGACTCCACTGGGGAAGAAAATGGTTTGCTTGTAGATTGTCTTGCCCCAGTATATATCTCAAGTTCAGAGTTGATTGTTGATGGTGAATAGTGATCAGACAAAAGAAGGCTGAAATCATTCACCTGGTGACTCCATTCACCGAAGAATCTAGCAATCGGTGCTTCATGGTGACTCCACTGAAGGACTAACTTTTTCTCTACAAAAATGGAAGGATCTTACACAAAGTTCGGGTATCCAAAGTGGAATGGTATTCATGACCTATTCTGCTTTCTTGTGAATTACTTCTTTGATGTTCTTGAAGCTGCCCTGAAATTTTTTCAGAACTTTTTGTATGATAAAGGTGATCAAAATCTTCAATTGACCCATTCAAAAAGCATAAATACTAAGTTTCCCTTTGATCCTAGCCTCCTTATTTTTCCTACATCTTATGATGATTCTTTGCAAAGTGATGAGATCCCATAGCTCTTGTATATATTCCTACAGCTATTATAATCCTAGATAGGTATAAACCTCTTGTTTCACCTTCTGTTCTTCATGCTTTCCCCAAAAACTATGATCTATACTTGCGAAGATTTGATGGTGAATGTAAGAATGTCAATGCTGAACAACATGTGCAGAATGTTGAGACTTTTCTAGAAATTTTGAAATTGATGAAGAAGATGTCAGTATAAAGCTTTTTTCTCTTTCTTTGCGAGGCAAAGTCAAGAGTTGGTTCAAAGCCCTACCTGATGCGAGCATCACAGATTTATAGCAGTTCATCAAAGTTTTTCTTGACAGGTGGAGGATCGGATAGAACCTTTTCCCTATCGTAGAAGAGTATAATCAGCTGAAAAGACTGCCAGGGGAGATAGTACAACAATTTTCAGCCATATTTAATCAAGTTTATCATTCAATGCCGGTTGATATAAGACCCCCTCCTAGATCTGCTCTCTTGAGTTACCCGGGTGCCTTTGATCCGGAAATGGAGTTTCAGCTGAGAGAAAAGAATGTTGCAACACTTGAAGAGATCCAGAACAATGCAGTAAATGTGGAGGCTCATTTGCTAATTAGAAGGGCAAGGTTGAAAGAAGTAGAGATGAAAATTGTGGATCCAAAGAAAACTACACCTTCAAAGGAAAAGCTTGACATTTTGGTGAGTGCATTAGAAGAGATGGTGTGGAAAATGACTGCAAAAGATGAAAATGACTTTCATGAACAAGTTTCTAACCCAAAACATTTTGTTTCTTATCTTAATTGCCATAATGATTATTTTGTAGATCATCTTGAGGAAGAAAGACATGTTGATATGACATGTATGCTTGATGATGTGTTTTATACTGACGATTTGCCTTAGTTTGATCAATATGATGATGATGATTATGTTCTCCAAACAGAAGCCAATCTTGCAGAAAAATCAGCAGCCTGTTTGTGGGATGAGGAAGTTCACTTACAGCAGCTCGAGTACAGTGAAAAACCGATACATATCAGTTATGACAATGGTGAGGAAAGTTCAACAAATTGGGAAGTAAGTGAAGGATCTTTACCTTTTTGCTTTGATTCATGTTAGTTCATCAGAGATAATTTCTGTGCAATCAGAAATCAGCTGTCGACTAGTCTTGATTTGGAGCCTCTTGAGGGCAATGAAAACTTAGTGCCAGACTTCTTATATTCAGATTTCCATCCCCCAAATGCCATTAGTTGTCAAGTTGCGGATGAGGACATGGAAGCTGGCACATGTGATCAAATGATACAAGAAGATTCCTTACCTTTCTGTTTTCAATCATTTCAGTTTTTGAGAGGTAAATTGCATAGTAAATCTTCAAATGAGCAACCTATAGGAAATCAACAGTCTCTCAGTTCTAATGTTGAGGATGAGACAAATGGTGAAATTCTTGAGCAATTTGTTAATAAGAAATCTTCCCCTGAAATGATTGACGAAATCATTTTGGATATAAAACCCTCTCTAGCACCAGATTCGCAGCCACCAAACACAATTGAAGTTCAGATTACAGATGAAGGTGTGGCAGCCAAAGTACATGACCTAATGATGCAATAGGGTTCTATACCCTTTTGTTTCGAAATATTTCAGTTTATAAGGCAGAATATTCATAATATCTCTAAAGGAAAAGGTGAACAACTAATAGGATGTCATGCAGTTTCAATAGATAAATCGCAGCAGTCCCCTCAAGCTTTTGATGATCCTTTTGCTCATGTGTTAGATTTTGTTTGCTGTAAAAATTCTTCTCCATCAGCCAACCGTGTGACAAAAGAGAATGTTGATAATAATATGATTCCAAGGCCACCTTCATTGTCTTGTTTAATGGAATTTTCATTACAAAGCTTAGATCAAAGTTTGCAGTCATATGAAGAGATTGATAAAGGAGGCTTTGGTTCTGTTTGGAATAAGCAACAGAGTTTGGTTCTTCACGAAATTCAGGATCCTTTTGATAGCATACTGCTATCACCAAAGCAAGAAAGCACAGATGTGAGGAAAATTTTAATATCCAGTTATGAAGATTACTTGGACTAGAACAGTAATGTGTTAATGGAAATCAATGGCATACTTATGAAGATCCTTTGCAGTATTCTTGAAGTCATCCAGCCAATTCATGCTTTGCAAGTTTGTTAGTAGTGAACTTGATTCCAAGTTTCCATGGGAGTTGCCTTTCGATTCTTCCCCTTTCCTGCACATCATAAAGCATTTGGCAAGAAATCAGATATTAGCCATGATGCTTACCTGGTTGCATTTGTTGTTCCATCTCACTTGATCAGGTGGTGGAAAGAGTAATTAGGGTAGGTTTGTTGAATAAGCTCGAATATGAGCATATTTCTAGTTTGTTAGTTAGGATTTAGTCATGTACTATTTTATTATGGTTTTCAGTTTGAGTCTTCAGTCAGAGTCCATCTGAATAATGTCAGTTTCCGTGTTTTGACTCCATAGCCCAATGGACGAAGGCACTGTCTGCTCTCCCAAATATCTGCAGTTCTTGGAATCTCCAAGAAGTTGGAGCTACCATCTACATTGGAGCCAATGTTAGTGTCAGTCAGTCTTTCCAGACTTCCTCCAGTGATCAAACATGCTCTTACAAAGTGATTTTAAAGTGTCGAGGTCAAATTTTGTCATTTTAGTGAGTCTTCAAGCGAAATTTGGTCACTAGGTATTAGGTCCAGGGTTTGCTTTTACTCCTTCCAAATTTGTCCAAATTTCGGTCCATGTCACTGTTCAGCTGAGTGTACCATCATTCAGAGGGTTGCCATTATCATGTCAAGTTCCAATGGGTCATTTTACACCTTGTTCATGCTTCAGTTGTGCCTAGGCAAGGTTCATTTCCCTCTCCTAGGGTTTTGAAGGCAATTTCTCTTGGACGGTCAAATCATTGGCAAAACTTGTATCCTAATGTTCATACACCTTCCCTATCCTTAAAGTACCTTATCAAACACTTCCCATCAATGAGATCCCCCAAATTCCTCATTTTCGCACAAACCCTAGTTTCTTGCTACAACCTGGCAATTTTCTAGGTTGGACCTATGTTTTGCCTTTTTGGACCCCTTCCCCTCACTTAATCTTTGAAATTCCACTTTCCCCTACTTCTTAATATCCCTCTCTACTTCCGAGAATTTTCCCAAGAATTTAGAAGCCTCTTATCCCCTTCATTTAGCTTCATTTCGACAAATCTCTTGTTTCGCACATCAGGATAGGTTTTACTCCAATGTTGTTTCTAAGCAATAAAAGATGCATTTGGGAAAACGGAGAGAGGTTTTTGTCCAACATAAGCCAAGGAAGAAAAACCTCCTTCAATTTTTACACAGGTGTCATGGTTTTAGAGAAATCTCAAAAATACAATTGCCTCGGGAGAATTGATGCACCTCTAAAGTGACCTTGGGAAAAGCAATTTTTCTCCTAGCTTGGTTAGCCAAATGACTTGCTTGATGAGTAAAATGATAACTAGAAAAAACTATATTTCCAATGAGCTATCATGATCTCAATTTGGAGTTGAGTAACATCTTCAAAAGTTGACTGCAACAGTACTCTGCCTTGAGGTAGCCTCATTTGACACATTTTGACCAGTCTTGGGAGATTTGATTTTTGACGGGGAAAATGAACTCCAAATTGAAAAATTATAGTTGGATTGGAAATTAGACTCAATGATATTTACAACGATCTAACCTTTTCCCAATTTTTACACCGGGAAGGCGTCCAAAAGTCTCTTGCAAAAAGTGCTACGCACAGGCTCTATGCGTCGCGCCTCAAGCCCAGTGCGCCGCGCCACTTCCCTATGCGCCACACATGTGGCGCGCGCTTATGCTAGGGAGCTCTAAATTAAAAAAAAATTATATTTTTGAATTTGGCATGAAAAATCATGATTGATGGTGCATGGCCAAGAAATTTGGGCAAGTTTTGAGTCCCCAGACCTCTCTATCGACCGTTTGGGTGGAAAATGCAATGCTGGCAAACAATTGGCTCTTCAGCTTCAGTTCATTATTGATGATTAAAATGACTCCCTATTTTCACCAATTTTCTCATTCCTTGCATGGATTTGCTAGAAATTCAACTATATTGCATTACAGCACAACAATTCAAACATATTATTACAATAGTCCAACACAGTCTTGCGACCAGCATTCATTTCTCCAAGCAGTTTTCATAGCATCAATTATGTCATTTGATTATTCATCCGACTATGAGGAGGAAAATAATAGTGACTCACCCACGAAAGAACGTGCACCCCAGAGGCCTCACAAAAGTGGCAGACATGTTAGAGAAGCACTGACTACCCTCACAGAATTGCAGGCCTGCCCTTTTGCCGTCTCCTGTTTTTGGTTTCCGTCATGCTATGAGTTTTGTGAAAAGGTTGCAAGTGTTCAATTCCACCATGAGTTGGCTCACCGATTTGTTCTACATTTACATGGTGCTCAAGTTCCTTTGGCAGGGGTTACTTTCACACCTACACCAGAATCTATCTAATTAGCTACCGACATGCCTAATATTGGAGATCCAAATGGAATATGACATACCTGGAGCAAAGGAACAAACAACTTGAGGATCGGAAAGCTAAGATAGAGTTGCAACTGATCAAGGAAAACCAACAACACATCATGGCAGCACAAGGTAGACCTATGGAGCAAAGAGATGAGGACCACGATATGTTTTAGAGAAAGTGAATGTTCACTTGGAGAAGCTGTTGGAGAAGGCTAATAGGAAAAAAGCAATGCTGAGGCGCATGACTCACCATTACATGGCCCGAAACATGAGGTCCAAAGCGAGAATCAGGAGCCTAAAGGCGAAATTGAGGAAGGCATCAAAAGGAAAAAGAGGAAAAAAGAGCATGATCGACTCTGGATATTGGCCGAGGAAATCCTTGGCCCACCATAACACTTAATGAAGAAGCTCCAGACCAAATTTCAAGAAATTTGGAGCACATTTATGCATTTTGAAATTTTTTGCACAAAAGAAGGTTTTTCCTCGTGCGTCGCGCCACCTGGTGCGTGCTTACGCTAGGGAGCTCCAGATGACAAAATGTTTGCATTTTTGGATTTTCCATGGAAAATCATGACTGTTGGTGCATTTCCCGGAGGTTTGGGCTAGTTTTGAGTCCTCAGGAGGTCAAAAACACCCAAAAAATGACTTCCCTACCCCTATTTTGACACATAGGAAGCATTCTTGGGAGATTGAGGTTTTCGAGGGAAAAATGGGCACCAAATTCAGAGATTCCATTTGGGTTAGATAGTAGACAGGAAGGGCTTTCCAACAAGCACACTTGGGCTCAATTTGGACTTCAGGAGGTGCCTCAAAACTCGCTCCAAAGTGGTGTGACACATACAGTTTTTGGCGCGGTGCACAGAGACCCAAAGGCCAAAATCACTCCCGCTTCACGAAATTTCGATTTGCAATTTTCTCCAAGTGGGCCCGCTCATTTACATTTCATTTTTATCGGCATCAAAGGCAATGTTTAAAAAGCATTTTTGGCTTCTATCCAAGTGGCCAAATGAAGGCGAACAACCACCCAAAAAATGTGCGCTCATATTTGCTTTTTTCTAATTGGTCCTCACAGAAAATTAAATGTAATTGCTGATGGTTGGCTCTTCATTTCCTTTGTTGATCGACTTTCTCATGGAAAAGCTTATTTATTGTATTGAGAGTCATTTTGTTTTTTGGGGTTGGAATTTCTAGGAGTAGTGTGGAGGAAAAACCCAGTGCTCTCATTGTACAGTTTTGGCAGAGATTTTAATGAAATGATGCAGCTTTGATTCCTGAGATTGCTTTGGTATGAGTTTAGCAATGTGTTTCTTCTCTGTATCATATGTACTTTGTTATGTTTACAGTTCATTCATGATCATTTCCAGTTGAATGTTTTTAGTGAGAAAGGTAGAATCCATTTTATTGCTCTACCTTGGAAAAGTGTTCATGTTCTGTGTGTTTTCTTCTGTCTAAAAAGGATTCATCACATATGCCCTTTTCAGCCCCCTCACAAGCTTCCCACTCCATGTTATTTAAATTCGATTGCTAAGCTTCCTACCTATATTGCCTCACGAACTATTCTGTGTCTTTGATTTAATTTCCCAGCTCATGCGGTCCTTTGGTCCCACAAAGCCCAGAAAATTCAGTCATTCATCAAAATACTCCTTTCATATTTATTTACCTAGCCTAAAATTAGTATCCATTTTAAGTCACTCTCAGACCCTGTTCATCCATTTTTCACTGAGCGTGACCTGGAGAGAGCCCTCTCCCATCCTCGTAGGGATAGCTATGAGGCTGAGCGTGGTTTGTGGTTACCCTGAATTTTTCCTTCCTTCAGCCTAGGGCAAATTTAGGTGCTAACACGCCCCACCTTGGATTTTTCCTTTTCTCTATTGTTTGGGCATGCCTTTCTCTTGCTTCAAATTCATAGATCCAAAGTCTCGCTTATTCTATTTAAACTTCTGCTTAATCTTGACAGTGTATCAGTACGTTGTGTCAAGCGAGGAGATGTCTAGGAACTCCATCTCATCCTGAATGTATATGTGTAGGTAGATGTGGTATGTGAGTACCAAATTTTTCTCAGAATCCTTGACACCCAACTTCATGTGAAGGGTATGAAAGACATTTGTAAACTATGGCATGTCTTGGTCCCTTCTCTACTGTAACGTGGTCATCTTTATGTGCTTATCATCATAGCTCCTGATAGGGTAGTATTGTTCATTAATGGCAACCCAGAATGAATCCCAAGTGGGTGCAATAGAAAATAGTGAAGGTGTACTTTTGTCCTTCTGCTCATAGTAGGTTTCCCACCAGTCCTTGACATGGGGGGCGGCTTTGAGAAGTGAAAAAGTAATCTTTCCCGGGCTGGAAAAATCATGAATAAAAAAATCCTTCTCGCATACTTAACCATTTATCTACAACATCCACATCTATCTAGCCTTCAAATATGGAGATGTCAAAGTTAACTTGTACCTTAAAGGGAATGGCCCTTCTAGAGTGGTTGCTGGAAGAATATGTGTCACCTTTGGGTAACCGTTGAAGGATTTGGGAAAAATTTTCCATCATCACGTTCCTCTGTCGGTTGAGGGCTTTTTCGAGAAAGATTTCGAAAGGATCTCCTGCCCCCTCATATTTCTTATCTTCTACCATGGGAGGCCATAAGGATTTGTGAGGCTAGTCTTGCAAAGGTTTGACCAATTCAATCCCTAACTCCTAATATCCCAACCTCGTTGGGGACATGCAAAGAAAACAAAGAAAGAGAAGATCACTCTGATACCATTGGTATGAACTTAAATAGGAGAAAAAAAAAACACAAATATAACCAGAAATACAGAGATGCAACAGAAATAACACTTCTTTTCATTAATATCAAATACTGAAATACACTTACAAACAAAAATGGAAATAGACTAGCTCAGGTGGGGGTAGCTTATCTCTGAGAATATATGTGGTGACTACATGCCTCTGAATTGTCTTGCAATGAGGCTCAAAGGCCTATTTATTGTTGAGAAACAATGGAAAACCCTAAACATCCAAAAGCCTAACCCTAGGAGATGAAGCACCAAAACTATGGGCCCTGTTTGGGTAAATTGGTACATCAACTTCTCGATGTCCTAACTTTGGAATACGATCTCTGTTTGGCCATCATAATACCTTGTTTTGAAGACCTCAAAGAGAAGGCTGGAAAGAAAGAAGAAGATGTCTTTGGGGCTTTTTTGGCCTCTCTGTTTTCCCTAAAAATATAGTTTAAGGCCTCAAAACATCTCCAAAAGTTTAGGACCTGAAAAAACTACCAAAAATAGTAAATTTTGTTACAATTAAGGAAACTGAAAACTAAAAGAGATAGTGTTGGGGGTCCAAGTAGAATAGGTGGGTGACCACCAATATCCACCTAGATCACCATGACAGACATTTTGTCAAACATATCACAAATATGTAATCTACAAGTGTAAACAACAGATTTAAGCATTAGGGTCTCATACTTATCTGAGAATCAATATTAAGCATTGTTCTCATTTATCATTTGCTGCATTATCATCTATTAGCTCATAGATGCATTGTTCATTCATTTAAAAGTACAAATATGGTGAGAGTGATACATAGCCACTGTCATAAAACATATACATAACCATCATAATAGAAACAAAATCACAACCATATGATCCACATATAAAAGAATATAATACTCATAGAATTACAAGGATAAATAACCTCATATTGATGATGCAAAATCAAAACCTTGGATGGGACTACCATGTTCCACCCACCCATAGAATGGTTGAGACACATCTCACTTCAGCCATTCACCCCCATGCCATATTCCATGCACGAATGTGGGACTCAAACCAAAGAACCATCCAGGGCATCCTGAGGCTAAACCACCTCACCCTCATCAATAGAAACTCGGCTTTACTGTAATGCATCTCAGATAATTAGGCCAAATAATCATGGATCCCACTGAATCTCTGCACCTACACCATGAGGAGTTTTCTTGTCTCCTAGTCTCTCAGGCTTTACTGCAATCCACACTAGATCACGAGGCCCTAAACTGAGACCCACTCTCCAAGATTTAATGCATATCCCAACTTGGGATTACTAGACCCAATGGAGAGAAATCCACCTCTTGACTTTATCGTATATCCAACCATTCACTGGCAAGGATTCCTAGACCCACTGAGGCAACACAATCTTGGCTTTAATACAACCCACAGTCTAGCTCAAGGGTTACTAGGTGAGTGGCTTTACCATGATCCACAGTCTAGTTCAGGGACCACTAGGCCATGTGATCTATCATTCAGAGATCCACCTCACTCAGCTTCAAATCCATTCGAAAATCTAGCTCAACCAAAACATGAGAACCCCATCACACCATGGCTATCTGAAAATGGGAAGGTTAGGCTGAAAACATTGTCACACCTCGAAAAACCATGCCATAACAACAAAAGAACCACATGGAATACCACACATGAAAAATCTAGCAAGGAAAATACACATGCAAATCGATACCTGCAAAAAATATTGTTGTAGCTTCTTGATCCTACTCTTCCTTGCTTGCTCCTTCCTCTTTCCTTCCTTGCCTTTATTGATTCAATGCCAAAATACTCCAAGAAAACTCTAAGTTCCCAAGAGTAAGAGAGAGAGAGAGAGAGAATAATGAGAGCTCAAAAACTGAACTAACTAAAGGTTACAAACTAATCCTTAGAAGCCTTTTTATCAATTAGGCCTCCATTTTCTTCATTTTCCTCCTCACACGCAACTTGTGACATTTCACCTTCCTTTTCTCCTAATTTCGATTATTTTCATAAATAAATGTTCCAAAAATTTCATTTTGCCTTTCGAGAGCCTTAGTCATTGCCTTTGCCAATTTCCTTAGTCATAATAAACCAAATGGACACCCATACTAGGATGTTTTTCCCAAAATTCAGCTTGGAATAAGTATCCCATAAAATGTAGTTATTATTTTTCCTTTATTAACTTTTATTACATGGATTTTTCACCAGGGTTGTTACTGAACCCTTGCCCTTGGGGGACATTACATTCGGTGTTAAACCACACTTATATCTTAGTAAAATCACTGAAAAAATAAACATATTTCCCATGGAGATTTATAACATAGCTCGATGCAGTATTTACAATGATCACCCTGTTGAAAATCAAACCAACGTGACAAAATAACAACATGAAAACTATAATGACATTACACCCATACCTCTTATTGGATATTTATAACATAGATCATGGAGGTATTTACATCCATATACATATGTACATGTACCAAAACATCGTCAAACATGTACCAAAACATATATCAATGACATATACCAAAACACCATACAAAAATTGATTTTCCTCAACTGACAAACAATGAAGGATAGGTAGCCCACATCTGATCTTCCATTTTCCATGTAGCTTCATCGGGCCCAAAGTGCTTCCACTGCACTTTAACCTTCTCGATTTCTTTGTTTCGAAGCATGAGCATATTTTTCTACAATATACATTGACACTCTAGATGGAATTATCCATCTGGTTCCACTTGCAATATAGACCAGTTAATCACATGATCAAAACCTTTAACATACTTCTTAAGCAATGACACATGGAGAATATCATGGACTTTCACTATTGGAGGTAGTGCAAGTCGATAGGCTATTGGCCCAATCATTTCAATAATACTGAAGGGTCCATAAAAGTGTGGTGCCAAATTGGCACATAATCCAATCTATAAGGAGCTTTTCTTTGGTTTGATGCGCAAGTACACATGTTCCCCAACTTGGAACTCCTTGAAAAACCTGTTTTGATATGCATAGCTTTTTTTCCTATCCTGTGTTGCCTTTAGATTCTTCTTTATGACTTGCATTTCCTGTTACGTGTTCACCAACGTGTCCAGTCCAATCAACACCCTATTCACTAGATCACTCCATCTAATGGGAGTATTGCGACTCCACCCATACAATACCTCAAATAGACTCATCCTCAAGGATTATTGATACCCATTAGTATAAGCTAAATCTACCAGTGGAAGATACTCTTCACACTTCTGTTGTTGATGCATCATGTACATCCTCAACATGTCCTCCAATATATTATTGACCCTCTTAGCCTATCCATCTGTTTGAAGATGATAAGTTGTACTGAAGGCCAACTTTGTGCCCAAATCTTGTAAAAAACGCCCTCCAGAACTTGGAAGTGAAATTGCATCTTTGTCTAACACAATCTTCTTTAGAACTCCATGCAATCTGACCACATCTCTAATGAATGCCTGTGCTACATCGCTAGCTGAGAATGTAGATGTCACTGGAATGAAGTGCATTACATTTGTCAAGATGTCCACCACTACCATGATGGAATCATGTTGTTTCACTCCCTTTGGCAAACTTGATAAATTCCATGGAAATGACCTCCCATTTCCATTTAGGAATCACAGTTGGTTGTAGTAGTCCACCTAGATTCTTACACTCTACCTTTACATTCTCACAATCAAAACACCTAGCCACAAACTCTACTACATCCTTCTTCATATTTGGTCGATAATAAAATTTCTTCACTCTGGTCAATGTCTTCTAGTAACCTGGGTGACCAGAATATGGTTTCTCATGAAAATCCCTCAAGATCACCCTTTTTTGGATAATTTGGTATCTACGGATAAATACTAATTCCCTAGATAAGTAATTGTATCTAGAACAACAAGTTAAAGTGTTTTAGACTTTTCCTATAAGAAATAGATAAGATGAGAAGATAATAAGACCTACTTGTAGTTTCACTTTCCTCTCGTCTCCCTTGTATCAATCCTGTCGCTCCTTCTTGTACTTAATATGCTTGAGAAGTACCCTGTAAACACAACATAAAACAAAGAACTGATCAAAGCACATGATCTATTGAATATAAGTGAAAGGAATCAGATACAATTCACATATAAGCATTATGAAATAATACAAACTTATGGGAAAAAGGTTCAAACACTTTATTAGATAGAAGAAGGAATTACAACCATTGGTGTCTGATTCAAAGCCATTCCTCCAGCTTGGATCCCATCCACATCACATCAAAAGCATGACAAACTTGTAGCATTACAATACTTGCTTCAAAGCCAAATCTCATAGCAGCATTATCTCCTTACAATTCAACATAATCCAGCCCCTGATCACTTAGATGAGTGGTCAATTTTTAGGAAGATGAAGGAGGTTTTGTCATAAATGGTAGCATTGAATGACCTTCCATACTTAGAATTAGTTCCATGGAGGAAGGGATGAGAGGATAGGATGCACCTTAACTCATTCCTCATCCATTTTCGAGCTCATAAGAGTTGATAAGTGAGGGAACCTTCTAGATGACTCCAAAAGATAAGAATATTCCCCAAACCTTATGTGAATTTCGCTCATTCTCACCCAATGCAGGTGAAAGGAAGCCTAAGTTCTCTATCTAGCACCCTGGTAGTGGACTCAACTGCTCTACAGCACACCTTTACAAGGGCTTACCTGCACTGGTCCCTTTAGAGGTTATTTCAGGATGTTTTCAAGCCATGAAACTGTCTGGGAAGAAGGCATTCAAAGCAGTGACATGTTTAGGGCATGTAGCAACTGAAATTAGTGTTTGATTTGCCCTAAAACACTGATTTGGATGATGGGATTGATGTGCCCAAATGGATCTATAATAGCTGCCCCTTAAAGCATGAAGTAAGAAAAATGACAATGTCGAATGAAATGCTTTACAATGTGATGAAGAGGTATCGAAGTGGACGGTGACCTGCATCAATTACAATACATATATCATGATATTTGATTTTACATGAATCAATGAGGGAAGGCATACCCATTCTTAGCTTATAAACTTTCATTACATGTACATAAACAGTCGTCTATAGATATAGACCCATGATTGGAATGACTATCAATGTAAAGCCACTATACATATGATTTAGTACCCCTCAAATCGCAACTCGGATGGATGAAACTAGATCCGGGGTCTTCTATCTTGTTCAATCGTTCACTCAAGTATGAGCCTAACCATGTGAATATATGATCTAAAGTAAAACATGGGAAGAAACCATCTGATTACTAGCCAATGATGTAAGTTGTTAACAGATGCGAGAGAAATCACCGATAATGATAATGATCCTCAAGGTACTGTAGTACATTCTGCATGGTGTGAATAGATGATTTGATGTCTAACACCATACAAAGTATTTCAGTTGAAGTCCATTGATGTCAACCTATCACCGGAAGTAAGAAACATGCCATTGATGCATGCAAGCCTCAAGATACTGGAAGGTTGTTCCTAAGTCATCATCTTGGATAATGAGCTTATGTTGACAAGAGGTGACTCGTTGCAGGAGGGTGTTAATGTATCCCACATCAATAACACAAAATGAGTGTAGTGATTTTAGAGATGGAATTTGACCAATGACACAAGATTCAGGAATGGCGGTCATGAAAACGAAGGTTTATGGTATTGCAAAGGATGAATTTTAACTGGATGACTTCTCTTGAACATGTCGGCGACATTGAAATGAATTGGTAGAATTGACCCAAAACAAAGTGATGGATGGTATGATAGACCAATGGTGTGATAACCATCAAGCTAATAACCCAACCCAGATAGTCATGGTGATGGAGTGAAAGTGTCATGTTCAAGAGCGACCAGCTACCATAAAGTGGTTTTCCCCTTTTCCCATTTTCCCCAGTCATTGTTGACCAGTACCTCTTTATTTCTATCAAGCTTGAGGAGGATAACATATGCTTGTTGTGTAATTTCACCCTTCGGGTGAATCCATCACTATTTGATGTTTTAGCAAGTCTAGCGAAGGTGAAACTCGGTCTTGTCTAGATGGACAAGTTTGTCGCTATTTGATGTTTTAACGAGTTTAACGACAAATATAACTCGATCATTTTCATGTTTAGAGAGTTTAAAGAGGGACAAAAAGAAAACTCCACAATTTCTTTTCATAAATTAAACTCTCAAGGTCAAACAAGCATAAAATAATACAATAGATATATTGTTTCCAATCTGTTAATGAGTTGGAAAGGACAAGTGCTCAACAATCTTTTCATGTTTAGAGAGTCTGAAAAGAGCTTAAAGAGGACTCCATTTTGAGGAATGAGTGGTGTCTAGGATAGCAACTGGTTCTGATGATGTTGAAACTTCTCAAAACATGTTGATTTATGTAAAGAGGCTAGCTAATAAGATCACTCATTGCAACTGTTCCTAAAAAAGGGTAAAACAACCAAGAGAAAGCATATGATTAGTCGAAGGGATGGTGGCGATGGGATGAAAACAACCAGAGCTCATATGATGAAAGAGGCTGATAGAATGGAAATCACGAGGGTTAATGTTGACACCTAATTATAGGGATTGGGTGTACAATTGTAATTAATGTAAATAAATAATAGAGAAGATAGAGAGTCATCACGAGATGAACCGAACAGTCACTCCCTCTTGTATATAATAATGAACAACCTGAATGAATAATATGAGTTATGATTTGGGGAGTTACCTCCTGGTCTGACATGGTATCAGAGCAAGTGCCATTTTTTGGCTTCCTTTTTAATTTGTAACTCGTATTCTATTTTTCCTTTGTTTTGCAACTTTTGCAGGCTGACATCTTTGTCAAAACCCTGCAAAATCTCATTCATTGTTGTTGCGTTGAATTGTGCATTGAAGCCAAAGGAGAGCTTTCATTCATTTATTGTTTAATACATTCATCGAAGGTGCTTTAATGGCTTGGATTTCCTCTTGCTCCGAGTATGGTATATATACCCTTTTGCATTGAAAAACCATATCTCCCTTTTTGTATTCACATATATCCTTTTCCATATTCCCTTGAGCCAGATCTCAAGTACTATAAAACCATATATATAAATATCATCGGGTCCACTCTTTAATCACATATCGCAAATCTCTTGCCTCAATCAATACTGCTGCATGTTTGCGATGCGATCATACCCTTCATTAAACCATCTAGGACACAATTCCCGAGGTTTCACTTTATCTGGCTTGCTTTCCACCGTTGACCTCAACCTCCAGATCTGGCAGCTAACATTGATTTCAGAGGGGACCACTTGCATGGTGGTTACCCACTCGAAAAGTGTCTTTTAATCTCCATCGTTGATCATCACCTCAAAATTTGATGGTTTATAGTGATTTCGGGTGCATTAGCTGCACCAGAGTTACCGGCCTGAAATGAGTGGTTTTTCTCTCTCCCCTAGTCGCTATGTGTCAACCACTTAGTGGAATCAGGCGCTCCCCTGTCAATACCACTTACTGTTTTTTATCCACCCGAAATCCCACTTGTAACTTGAAATCTGCCTTTAGCCGTGGTTATTGCCCCAACTTGTTTTTCTTGTGATAACCATTGATCGCTTACCATCGATGGCCCTCCTCCATTCATCTCCTCTGCTCATCTCTGTCATTCATCTATGCCATACAAAAAAAAAAAACAACTACAGCTACAGTCAGAATTTGATATTTGGGTGAACGTTGAATGTTGTTAAGTTGAACATTGTTGGTATAACAATCATTTTACGAGTAAAATTTTACAGCAGCAATATTTTTCTCCACTGTATACACATTTACAATGCATTCAATTATATCTATTGTGGGAGTAGTTCTCAATGGAAAGGAGAATTATACTAAATGGTGACGAAAAATCCAACACACTCTCATATTTAATGAGCTATGGGAAGGAGTGTGTGTTGGAGAAGGAGACGAAGCGCTAGTCTAGCCTACCTTAGACAAGGAGCTCACCATTTGGGAAAATAAGAACAAAAACGCCTATACATTGATTGCGGAATTAGTAAGTGAAGAGGTGAGTCAACACATTTTTCCATTTTCAAATGCATTCGAAGCCTTACAAAAGCTGAAGGAACTCTATGACTCACACTCTGCACTTGAAGTTGTTCAACTGATGATCAAATTCTTCACCCTTGAATTACAAAATAATGATCCTCTTGCTCTTGCATACGAAGTAAAATATATAATGCATGATATCAAAGTCACTAAGGTTGAATTGGATATTCCACAGATTGCTTTTCTCAAGGCATTTTATCCTACATACTCTAATTATCTTGAGTCATTGCAAGCAAATGGAAATCTCAAAGATATTACCTTTGGCTCTCTTGTGAAAAAATTTGCTAAAAGAGAGAAAGATTTTGGAAAGAAGACAACCCCTGAATCTTCTGAAGAGGTTGTGTGCCTTGCTCATAAAGAAAATAATCTTTCCCAAGATTCTTCCAGAGGAAGAGGTGGTCAAAGAGGAAGAGGAAGATATCTCAGAGGCAGGGAGGGCAGACACTCTCAAGGAGAAAAGTCAGATTTGCACTGCATATGCTACAAAAGAAATGGATCACATGATGCCTCCACATGCAAGTTACCTTGGGACAAAATTGAGTAGCAAAGAAACCAACCTAAAGGTAAAACTAATGACACAGACAAAGGTAAAGCACCTAAATCTGCTCATTATATTGTGGCACAATGTAATATTGGAGTAAATGAATACTTATTTAATGCTTCACTTGATTCTTAAAAAAATGATTGGTTGATTCAGGAGCAACTTGCCACTTGACTCATAGAAACTATTTTTTTGAAGAATTTACTGATAATGTTGATGGAGCAGTATACTTTGCAGACCAATTAAAACTAAAGCCATCAAGGCTTGGCACAATTAGGCTTAAATTGCCTGGTCTTCCAGAATTTCTTCTGCATCATGTTCTATATCTCCCACAACTGAGGAGAAAATTGTTGTCCTTGGTCCACATCCGCTAGCAAGGTCACTCCAGTCATATGTTTGATGGCAAGCTTGAGGTGAGAAAAGCATCTGACCACTCACTTGTCATGACAGTAATAGAAGAAGAAAGGCTTCTCAAGCTGCAGGGTACCTCTGCTCGTGCACAACATTTCTCATATAATTCTCATTATGAAGAAGGTACAATTACATCAAGTTTATTATGGCAAGCTATATTTGGACATTTGAACTATGACAACCTCCACTTGTTGAAGAAAAATGGTGTTACTGGTTTTCCTACAATTCCTAGGAAACTTAAGCAATGTGATGCTTGCATTTTAGGAAAGCATAGTAGACAGCCCTTTCATGATTCACACTCCAGAGCACATAGAAAACTTGAATTCATTCATTCAGATTTATGTGGTCCAATGCCTGTTCCTTCTACAAATGGAAATAAATATATGATGACATTCATTGATGACTACACCAGAATGTGTTGGGTTTATTTATTGAAGAACAAATTTGATGCTTTTCAAACATTCAAGAACTTTCATACATGGATTGTTAATGATGCACAATCTCATATTGGCTCTATTTTCATTGATAATGGAAAAGAATACACTTCAAATGAATTTGAAAACTATCTTCACCAACATGGGATCAAACATTAAACAACTATGCCTTATAATCCCCAACAGAATGGAGTAGCTGAAAGAATGAATAGGACAATTTTAAATATGGTACGCTCCATGTTGTTCCTCAAAAATGTAAAAATGATGATTTGGGTTGATGCAGTTCTATGTGTTGTATATATAAATAATAGATGTCCATCTAATGCTATTAGAAATAAGACTCCTTATGAAATGTGGTATGGGCACATTCCTTTGGTAAAGCATCTTATGGTCTTTGGTTCCACTTGTTCTCCCTTGATAACAAAGGTACATAGAAACAAACTTGGTTCAAGAAGTCATAAGTGTATCTTTCTGGGGTATTCAAACACCTCAAAAGCATGTCGTCTCTATGATGAAGTCAACAAAAAGTTTGTTTTATCTAGAGATGTAATATTTCTTGAAGCATCCAAAAATGACAATGTTGTTGAAAGGAAACCTGATCGCTTGGATAGATTCACAAATGCAAAATCATTTCAAGAATTTGATAATCATATTCCACATCTTGAAGGGGGGATTCCTATACTAGATCAATCTGTGGAATCTTCTTCTGAAGCACTCTCTCCCCTACATGAAACTCCAACAACAGATGATACTTTGAGTGATGTGATTGACAGAACTGGGAGACTCAATCTTGATTTAGTCCCAATTCAATCATAAGAGCAGCCTAGACCATCTGAGAAAGGCCCCCCAAAGTGGCTGACAAAGACACTTGAAAGTGTTCATCCTAATGAGGTTGGAAAGACAGGAACTAGAGATTCAAACCGGAAAAATGGAGGTAATGTAGACGACTCTGATTCACCTGTTGATATGGATGTTTCTTATGATTGTGAATTCAATTTGTGTACATATTTTGAACCAACTTCCTTCAAAGAAGTTTCTTCTCATGATGAATGGAGAGAAGCAATGCAAAAGGAGTATGATGCCCTGATAAAGAATGGCACTTGGAAGCTGGTTGATCCTCCATTGGGAACTAAACCAATTGGCTACAAATGGGTCTACAAGAACAAGTATAAAGTTGATGGTTCACTTGAAAAGCACAAAGGCAGGCTTGTGGCAAAAGGTTTTGCACAGAAGGAAGGAGTCGATTATGAGGAAACCTTTTCCCCCATAGCAAAATGGGCTACCATCTGGACACTCTTTGCCCTAGCAACTCAGAATGGTTGGAAAGTTCATCAAATGGATGTAAAAACTACTTTCTTGAATGGAAATCTAAAAGAAAATGTTTTTATGTCCCTGCCTGAAGTATTTTCTATGAAAGGAAATGAACATAAAGTATGCAAACTTGTGAAATCCTTGTATGGCCTCAAACAAGCACCACAAGCCTGGTATGAAAAACTGACTTAGCATCTTCTGAAACTCAATTTCAAACATTATTATCTTGATGATGCAACTTTGTTTTGTTGGAAATAATATTGAGAGGGGGGGGGGGGGGTGAATCAGTATTATCAGATCAGATAAAACTTTTCAATTTCATACTCAGAAACATATACGCTACTTCAGTTAAGTGAACCAGCGTGTACATGCTACTGTGTCTAAAGGAACTAGCGTATATCCAGAGATCTTATGATTCAGTTAGCTTATCTTCAGTAAATGCATCAGAACATTATTAACCATATTAACAGTTAAACATGTGCAGTATAACAGAACAGATCATCACACAAAAGCCACACACATGAACACCATGATATAAGGTGGAAACCCAATGTGGGTGAAAACCACCTGCTGCAAGTCGTCTCTTTCTTTCTTTAATAAGAAACTTCAGTTTACAATCTTTTGTACTGGTGCAGCCTTATACCAGTACGCAGGCTACAACCTGTAGAGGGCTACAACCCTCTCTCGTTTTCCAACTACTTCTGGAAGGGAGCTACAACCCCCTCAGCTCTTGTAATAGCCGATCCATTTACTAGTACGTAGGTGCTGACCCTACAGAAGGCTACAACCTTCTTTCCTACAGGGACCACGTTTCATCAATTTTCATACTGGATCCATGAGTATAAAACAAACACTGCTGCAATACAATCATCAACTTATACTTGCATCATAATTCTCTAGATCACCCAATACTAAATCACTGAAACCCTGTCATCAAGAACACAGAACATAAACCAGAGCCCAGAACTCTGCAACAACCACCAGAATCAACAGAAACCTGAAATATCAAATCTTATTATGCATACGCTACTTAGATATACCAAAACCGCGTGTATATGCACTTTCTCCAAAGGCAACCCGCGTGCAGATCTAGAAATAATTACTTATACCTTCGCTGTCAGATCCGACTCTTGCCAAGCGTCCCGAACACGTAACAAGCAATACCAAATCTTCTCACTTCATCAGACACACATTGCTTGCATAACTTTGCCTAATGATCTTCTCCTTATATAGCCTTAGGCACTTCACAATACCACGGACCAAAACCATAGTAACACAATACCATCAACTTCAAAACTAGGGATCGACACGCCCGTCGAGACACCATGGTCCAAAACCATAGGCACAACTTCCAAGGACTAACCGCCACAGACCAAAGGTACTTTTCACATGTACGCACTTTTACTGAAGCCAACCTGCGTGTACACGCTGGTTTTCCTTAATGAACCTGCGTATATCTCTTTCTTGTCCTGCTGTACTGAGATCTGTCCTCTGATCAAGTTGCCATCACTTGTACCTGTCTCTGAGTGAGTTGCCATCAAGGACAACACTTGTATCATAATGCCAACAATCTCCCCCTTTGGACTTGATGGCAACCACCACACCAAGTCACTCTCCCCCTTTGACATCAAGGGCAAAGGGCGGACCAAGATATTCTCTTCTTTGGTATACCTTCTGCTGTCCATACTCCCCCTGAGTACCTGCTGAAATATCCAAATGTGCTCCCCCTTTGTGTATGCCAAAGTGTACCAATCTATCCATTCTCCCCCTAAGCAGATGTAGGTTCTAAGACCAATAATAACTAACATTTATCATACGCATAAGCCTGCAATACCATTCCTTTGATCAAACAACAAGATGTATCATTTAGTTTCATCAACAACTTCCAACCATAATGCCAACAATGAATGATTTGAAGTATATGCTCCCCCTGAGCGTGAGCCAACCATGACTGAACCATTTCCTGAGTCTGTTCTGCTGCCCTTTATGCTCCCCCTGAGCCTGAGCCAACCATGACTGAACCATTTCCTGGGTCTGTTCTGCTACCCTTTCTACATATACGTGACTTTGCAGCCTGTAACTCGCGTATATACGCGACTTGTCTTCATTATATCAGCGTATGCAAGATGGAATACTGAAATTCATCACTTTCAGATTCCCCTGTGTCTGTTGTGTCAGCTGTTTGAGTTATGCCACACCTTTCTGTCTCTGTCTTCTTCAATTCCTGGAACTGTGATGATGTATGGTCCTCTTGTTTTGAATTTTGAAATCTGCTCCTGCATTCCCTTGCTTTATGCCCATAGTTGTTGCATGTATAACATCTTACATATTTCACGTTCCTTCTATTGCAATCAATTGCTTTGTGTCCATATTCATTGCAGGCAAAGCAATATCCTCTGAAATACCTGGGATGCGATGATCTTTTGTAATGGTCTTGAACCATTTTACTTCTACATCTGGCTGCAACATGTCCAAGATTATGACATACATAATATTCAACATTATTCAGTGGAGGAAATAATCGTCTATCATGTCCATAGTTAGGAGTAAAGGATCTTCCTTGAGGAATTTCTTTCCTTGGTTGTTCCTTGTTGAGCATTTCAGATTTCTCATTAGAGTTTCTTGCCTCACCTTGTGAACTAGATTCACCTTCAACATATTCATGAAAACCAAGACCAGTTTTGATAGCAGGAGACCTTTGACTATTAAGAATATCGTCCAAGACTTTAGTACTATCTTGAAATCGTAAAATCTTATCCTTTTCTTCTAATTTACCTTTCAAGATATTTACCTCAACTTGATGTTGTTCTTCCTTTTTCAGATATTGATTCCTTAGGTCTTCTTCAGCTTTTCTTCCTTCTTCCACTTGTTGCTTTAGTTTGATCACTTCATGTTCTTGATCTTCAAGAGCTTCTCTGTTCTGTTCTCTTGATTTTTTAAGATCTTCTTTTAGAGAGAGGATCTTTGATTCAAGTCTCTGAATAGTTATGCTATGATCCTTTACTATATCCTGCAATTCCTCCCTTACCCTGGTTTCTGTCTCCAATTGTTCGTTTAATTTGGTAACTTCTTCAGTTTCTGCATTCTTCTGTTCATGTGCCATGAGACTTCTAATATCTTCACTATTATTGGATGAAGCATTCTTCTTTTCATGTGCCATGAGACTTCTAATATCTTCAATATCATTGAATGAACTTTTAATATGGGTATAATAGCTTCTACCATCTTCTTCAGATATTTTTCCTTTGTTATGAGGGCATCTAGCAGCATAGTGACCAACTCTACCACATAGAAAACATTTGAAAGGTAGCTTACCTTTGAACCGTCCAGTTCCCCGTTCAATATTCTTGACAAAATTTACCTCATCTTCTTCCTCTGATGCTTCGAATGCGGCTTCTGATGGTACCTCTTGTCGCATTTCAAAAGCAGATAAGATCCCGTGAAGCTGTGACATGGCGATTTTCTGCACATTCTCCTTTTCTTCTATGGCAGATACTTTAGAATCAAATTTAGCAGACAGAGGTCTCAAAACCTTTTCAACTAAGACAACTTCCTCAAATTCTTCACCTAGATCTCTCATACAATTTACAATCTCATCCATACGCAGGAAATAATTAGCTATGCTTTCATTACTATGCATCTTAAGAGTTTCATCTCCTTCGTAGCTTGTAACGATTTTGTTCCATATTTCCTTAGCTGATTTGAAATGCATGATCTTCATAAATTCTGATTGTGTCAAACTACTCAATAGAACAGTAACAACTTTGGCATTAAGCTCATATTGCTTTTTCTCTGCTGGATCTGTAGGAGTTGCTGATGGGAATTTGTACCCTCCTTCTACGATTCCCCAAACTTCTGCTCCAAGTGATTGTAGATATGCAGTGGTTCTTATCTTCTAGTGGGTAAAATTGTTCCCGTCAAAGACTGGTGGCCTGATGTGTGCCTCTCTTTCTGGATTAGCCATTCTGATGCATCTTTTTCTTCAAGCGATCAAGCTTCCTCTTAAGAACCTGCTCTGATACCAATTGTTGGAAATAATACTGAGAGGGGGGGGGGTGAATCAGTATTATCAGATCAGATAAAAATTTTCAATTTCATACTCAGAAACATATACGCTACTTCAGTTAAGTGAACCAGCGTGTACACGCTACTGTGTCTAAAGCAACTAGCGTATATCCAGAGATCTTATGATTCAGTTAGCTTATCTTCAGTAAATGCATCAGAACATTATTAACCATATTAACAGTTAAACAGGTGCAGTATAACTGAAAAAATCATCACACAAAAGCCACACACATGAACACCATGATATAAGGTGGAAACCCAATGTGGGTGAAAACCACCTGCTGCAAGTCGTCTCTTTCTTTCTTTAATAAGAAACTTCAGTTTACAATCTTTTATACTGGTGCAGCCTTATACCAGTACGCAGGCTACAACCTGCAGAGGGCTACAACCCTCTTTCGTTTTCCAACTACTTCTGGAAGGGAGCTACAACCCCCTCAGCTCTTGTACTAGCCGATCCATTTACTAGTACGTAGGTGCTGACCCTACAGAAGGCTACAACCTTCTTTCCTACAGGGACCACGTTTCATCAATTTTCAGACTGGATCCATGAGTATAAAACAAACACTGCTGCAATACAATCATCAACTTATACTTGCATCATAATTCTCTAGATCACCCAATACTGAATCACTGAAACCCTGTCATCAAGAACACAGAACATAAACCAGAGCCCAGAACTCTGCAACAACCACCAGAATCAACAGCAACCTGAAATATCAAATCTTATTATGCATACGCTACTTCGATATACCAAAACCGCGTGTATACGCACTTTCTCCAAAGGCAACCTGCGTGCAGATCTAGAAATAATTACTTATACCTTCTTTGTCAGATCCGACCCTTGCCAATCGTCCCAAACAGATAACCAGCAATACCAGATCTTCTCACTTCATCAGACACACATTGCTTGCATAACTTTGCCTAATGATCTTCTCCTTATATAGCCTTAGGCACTTCACAATACCACAGACCAAAACCATAGTAACACAATACCATCAACTTCAAAACTAGGGATCGACACGCCCGTCGAGACACCATGGTCCAAAACCATAGGCACAACTTCCAAGGACTAACCGCCACAGACCAAAGGTACTTTTCACATGTACGCGCTTTTACTGAAGCCAACCGACATGTACACGCTGGTTTTCCTTAATGAACCTGCGTATATCTCTTTCTTGTCCTACTGTACTGAGATCTGTCCTCTGATCAAGTTGCCATCACTTGTACCTGTCTCTGAGTGAGTTGCCATCAAGGACAACACTTGTATCATAATGCCAACATGTTTGTCAAGAAATTTGGCAAAAAATTTGTATATCTTGTGGTATATGTAGAGGATCTTTTGATGACAGGGAACAATGAAAGCTACATTGCATCCATAAAGAAGGAATTGAAGAAAGGTTTTGAAATGACTGATTTGGGCTATGTTCATTACTGTGTTGGTATTGAAGTAACTCAAAATCTGAAGTCCATATTCCTTTCTAAAAATAATTACATTGGAGATCTGTTGAATAGGTTTGACATGACTGAATACAATCCTCTGACTACTCCAATGGAACAAAACTTAAAGCTCACATCCATTGAAGGAAAAGAATTTGAGGATGCAACAAAGTATAGACAGCTTGTAGGAAGTCTCAACTACCTAACTACTACCAGACCAGACATTTCGTTTGTTGTTGGAATCCTCTTCAAATTTATGGAAAAGCCTTGTGAGGGACATTGGTCTGCTGCAAAAATAGTTCTAAAGTACTTGAAGGTAACACAAGACTTTGGAATCAAGTATACACAAGTGGGTGACTTCAGCTTGATTTGATACTCTGATTCAGACTTCGATGGAGACAAAGAAACTAGGGTATCTACTTCAAGCTATGCTATGATTCTTGGATTAGGAGCTGTCTCCTGGAGATCACGCAAACAATCAGTTCCAACAAATTCCACAACAGAAGTAGAATATGTGGCAGTAGCTGTGGCAACAAAAGAAATTGTGTGGCTCAAGAAAATTCTTGAAGATTTATAGGTAAAAGAAGTACAATTGACTCCACTCATGATTGACAATACCTCTGCAACAAAGTTAGCCAAGAACCCAAAGTTCCATGATCGAACAAAGAACATCAATACTAAATATCATCTGATATGATGTCATGTTGAGGCCAAAACAATCCATCTTCGCCATTGTTCCACTAATGAGAAAATTGCAAACATCTTCACCAAAGCACTTGGAAGAGAAAAGCTTGAAAGATTCAGAATGATGATTGGAATCACCAACATCCCTTCAAATTAAGGGGGGGGGAATGTTGACAACTAATTAGAGGGATTGGGTGTACAACTATAATTAATGTAAATAAATAGTAGAGAAGATAGAGAGTCATCGGGAGATGAACCGAATAGTCACTCCCTCTTGTATATAATAATGAACAACCTAAATGAATATGAGTTTTGATTTGAGGAGTTATCTCCTAGTCTGACAGTTAAAAATGGAAATGGGTTCACTTTTACACAAGCTTGAACCATAGGGAACTATGCTTGGGTTCAATTTCATGTTTAGACAGGCTTGAAATGAAAAACTATGCTTGTATTCAATTTGATTTTTACACAAGCTTAAAATGAAGAACTATGCTTGAGATTTAGTTTCATTTTTACACAAGCTTGAAACGAAAAACTATTCTTGAGATTGGTTTACATGCCCCCAGCATGATGAAAGGCAGAGTCTCCTGTAACTAGATGGAAGTCGCTGTGATGAAGTAGGACAGTTATCCAACACCTTTTTGGCTTTGTCCAGATAGGGACAAAGGTGAATGGGGTGATTCCATTCACATAACCTACAAGGAAAATTAACTTTACCACTAGGTGTATGCCCCCCAAGATTTGTTACATTCACCTAAGTAGACTACTCATGGTTATTAGGTGGATGGAATGGAGGTTCTTTTACGAGATCAAGTGAAAGACTCGACGGGGATTTTATAAGATCTAATCAAAGACTTGACTTGGAACTTGGGACCTTGTTTCATTTCTTAATGATCTTGACACAAGACAAGGAACTCTACTCAAATTCCTTGTTTCATATTTTAACGAGGTTCACACAAGACCAGGAACTATCCTCATACATCTTGTTTCATTTTTTAACGAGGTTGACACAAGATAAGGAACAATCCTCATACCCTTTGTTTCATATTTTAACGATGTTGACACAAGACAAGGAGCAATCCTCATACCCTTGTTTTCATTTTTTAACGAGGTTGACACAAGACAACAAACTCTCCTCGTGGACCTATTTCATTTTTTTAACAAGGTTGACAAAGTAAGAGAACTATCCTCATACTCCTTGTTTCATTTTTTAACAAGGTTGACACAAGATAAAGAACTATCCTCATTGGACCTGTTTCATTTTTTGATGAGGTTGACACAGTAAAAGAACTATCCTCATTGACCTGTTTCATTTTTTAACAAGGTTGACACAAGACAAGGAACTACCCTCATTTTCCTCGATTATGACCCATACGAGGTCATGAATTCTAAGAGGTTCTCATTTGATGGGATAATAATACTCTGGAAGGGATCTGTATCAATGAAACTGAGATCTAGTTCTAATGCCCCTAGTACATAATCTACAACATCACTAAATTTATCGTTAGTTTATGTATGCATGGAACAGGTTGCCACATAATTAACCTATGGCGGGGATGATACCATTGGTACAAAGAGACCATTTAGGGAAGATGGTTGAATGGAAGCCATATTTGGACCAGGAAATGAAAACTGGTCAATGGTGACAATTCTGCCTTCATGTGGGAAATAAATCACTCGAAAGAGTGTTGAAACAATAGCTCCCATGTCATAAACTTAGTTGTGCCCTAGAAGTAAATTGTAGTCTAAAGGGCCTGGGACTACCATCACATTCAGATAAATGATTTTTCCTCCCAAAGTAATAGACAACTAAGGAAGGATCCCTAATGATTGATTAATTCTTCTATTAAAAGCCAATAGATTATGGGTAATTGGCACAAGTGGTGGAGAACCGAGCGCTTGCCAACCAGTAGAGGAAAGGATACTCACTGCTGCGCCTTCATCTATAATAGTGCTAGATACAATCATATTACAAACCTGTACTACGATCTGGAAATGCACGTAAGAAGGAAGATGACATCCTACCAATCGATTCCAATCAAAGGAAGTGACCAGAATACTTGGAGGGGGTACCATAGAAATGGGAGAATTAACCCCTTGAGTTACGAGAGTGGGAAGATTTTCATCATGTCTTTATGGAACAGGAGGACTGCCCTCAAGCTCCTTAGAATCTGAAGAAACGAAAAGAACCTGAGTTGTATCATATTCACTCTCTTTGGGAAAGGTATGATTAACTGAAGGTGAAATTAGGTCAACTATTTCCTCGACCTGTTGATTTGGGTCGGGTATAGACTCATAGGATTCACTTCAGAGACAGTGGGTTTGACCAATGGCTGATTTGAGTTAGTTAATTCATCAACTAGTGAAGGATTAAGGGATAGTCTCCTGTAACCAGATGGAAGTTGCTGCAGAGAAGCAAGACGGTTATCCAACACTTTTTTGGATTCATCCAGATAGGAATAAAGGTGAATGGGGTGATTCCCTTCACACAACCTACAAGGAAACTTAACTTTACCCTTTTTTCATGAACTTTACTACCACCAGTTGATGGTGTGTCACTAGCATGATATCCAGAAGTTCATGACATAGGATGATGTGAATGAGAAGACCATTCTTCTATGATTTGAGGAATATAATTTTTTTTTGAAGAAGATGGTCTCCTGCACAAAGTTTGCATGGATATCGAACTTTGTGAGGCTTGGTGGATGGTTTCTCATCAGATGTTGCATTCAAAGCAATGGTTTCTTGGTTGCCCCTCTACTGAATTTTCTTCTTCTTCTTCTTCTTCCATTTATTCTTCTTCTCAGCCACCTGGTTACTAGTACCAATACTTTCACCAGGTGAAGAGGAAGAAGGGGAGGAAGAAACAACCGAGGAAGAAAGAAAAGGGTAAAATTTAGGATGTTATCCATGGTAAATTAATTTTATTTTAATCAAAGCTACATAACAAAACAAAAGAGGGATAATCTAGGCAAAAGGTTTACCAAACAACTGTGAACTGCAAAATACCTCCTTGCAAACCAAGAAGTACGGGCATACAATCTCCTCGAATTCTTTGTTCAGTGTATCACAGCGTACAAGGGCTGACTTGGTTACCTAAGGATGGATAGCAACCTAGTGTTGTCATCCCATATATACCCAAAGTTACGTGGAGGCCCAGTCCGTATAAGCATTGTCTAATGCAAAACCACATAGTGAGAGCATTCCCATATACTTTACGTATTATAACACCACCCTATATACCCAAAGGTACGTGGACGAGCTACGATATACTCACATACGTGGAATGAGGTATCACACTCAGGATGTATTGCACACAAGTTAGAGACAACTGCTTTGTTTTACGATGCCGGAACACGTCTCTAGCCTAGAACCACTAAATGTTTTTTGTTAGGTGACAATGCCCCATTAGGTAAATTCAAATAAATTTTAAGTTGATATTCTTTAGAATTTTCCTTTCAAGGTTCACCATGTGATGTATATTTTCAATTCCTAAAATGCAACTAATATGATAAGCATTATTTTCATTCAACTAAACAATGAAAACCTTAGCTAGTAGGGATAGAGCAATCAGATCTTTGACAAAGAGCAAAGAGCACATCTAATGCAATTTCCCTAGCTATTCATTTCAAGCATTCACAAAATACAATATGAACATGCATGTATTTCTTTTAGATTTCTTTAATGTGAATGTGAACAAAACGAAATATGCACATACAATCAATCAATATTTCATAAGAACGAAGACTTTTATGACAATGCTATTTCGAAGGAAAAGAAGACTTTACGACACTTTGTTTCAAATGAAGATTAATAAAATATACACTAAATTTGACTATAGATCAATAATGACAAAGAAAACATTAAAGAAACATTAGTTAATCAAATCAAAGTTGGGCTAGACAAGGAGATAAAAAACTTGTTTTCTGAGACATGACATTCATTGATCAATCAACAAGGAATAAAACAGAAGAAATTTGGCAAAAACTCAATCCAAAGGTGGGAATTTGACGTAAGGTTGATTAGCACAGGTGAAATATTTCCTAACTACACTACAGAGCACTGTCTCTCACTCAAGGGTGCTCTGCAGAGCACTGTCCCCTGACCAAGCCTGCGTTGATTCCTGAGAGGCCACTCAAGAGTCATCTAACCTCCATTTTTTACCAAAATTCAATGCAAAAGAGCTGAAATGTAGTTAATGAACACAAGTAGGGTCTACAAGAATGTCCTAGGAGGTGGATAAGCTACTATGAAAGAGGATCTTCCCCATTGGAGTCGCCAATTTATTTTGGAGAATTTGGTATCTATGGATAAATATTAATTCCCTAGATAAGTAGTTGTATCTAGAACAACAGTTCAAAGTGTTTTAGACTTTTCCTATAAGCAATAGATATGATGAGAAGATAAGAAGACCTACTTGTAGTTTTGGTTTCCTCTTGTCTCCCTTGTATCGATCCTGTCACTCCTTCCCGTACTTAATACACTTGAGAAGTACCCTGTAAACACAACAGAAAACAAAGAACTGATCAAAGCACACGATCTATTGAATATAAGTGAAAGGAATGAGATACAATTCACATATATAAGCATTATGAAACAATACAAACATATGGGAAAAAATTTCAAACACTTTATTAGATAGAAGAAGGAATTACAACCATTGGTGTCTAATTCAAAGCCATTCCTCTAGCTTAGATCCCATCCACATCACATCAAAAGAACGACAAACTTGTAGCATTACAATATTTGCTTCAAGGCCAAATCTCATAGAAGCATTATCTCCTTACAATTCAACATAATCCAGCCCTTGATCAATTAGATGAGTGGTCAATTTATAAGATGATGAAGGAGGTTTTCTCATAAATGGTGGCATTGAATAACCTTCCATACTTAGAATTAGTTCCATGGAGGAAGGTGTTATCACAAAATCAAACACTGAAGGCTGCTAATCAGCAAGACTCTGTGTAACTATTTCAAACCAGACTTTTGACTAAGGCTTAGCCTCCTTAGCCTGAGAGGGCTCTCTCAAAAGGTTATTGATTTTAATTATTGATGAGATGGCTAACTCTTTCCAAGTAAATTTAACACATATGTTGGCTGGACAGACATTACAAAGACTTCCATTGGGCTCATGGAGTTAATCATCACTTCAGCAAACTATAAAACTACTCATTCATAGAAGTCAGGGCATGTAATGTTTAAACACTCAAAATACCTCTCATAGAAACCTCAACTTACAAATACACACAGGAAGTCAGAGCAACAAGGTGAATTCTGAGTGATTGTGTATTTATACAGCTGTAAAACATAAAATATAAAACAAAACCACATATATCTTGAGCATTTGAAACACTGTGTGAATCCTGAGAAGAAAAAGCAGTCATTTGTATTACTGAAATAAGTTTTTACACAAGCCAAAAATAAACTCCATTTTCTCAAGTCTCCAACCCCCATTACATCAAAGTTTTCTCTATATATAGAAACATATCCTTAACTACCTTGAGCTTCCTCCTCCAGCATGAGGGGAGCTCGATGACTACTACTAATTACCCCTATCTGCTATTTAACTGACTCATTGAATACATTAAATGCTGAACTGGAATTACAAAGAGTCCTAATTAAACTATATCTCTAATTCTGTCTTCCTCGTAGGATGATTCTTTTTTGCTCTTTGACACCTGTCTCCTTTCAGTTTGGCCGAGATAGCTGAGAAGAGGATGCAATGCTCCAAGCGAGCTTTGGATATTGGATGCATTAACGGTTCAATAATATTAGGAAAGAAAACCCCTGTTTTTCCGGTCCTTGTCTTCCACCACTCTTCGAAAATGTAGCAGCATGTCTCCAGCTCTTTAATACCCCAAAAATGATGAGCATCACCATATTTCAGATGTGTTGGAGGCTTCGTTGATGAACATGTGTACAAGCCAAAACAATACTCCTCGTATGCACCTCCTTCCAGACCCTAATAACCGAACATAAAGTGCCTTTATGATGAAAACTTTAACTTGAGACAAAAACACTTCACTTTACAAAAGAGGCACACCTGTCATCATTTGAATGGCTTATGTTAACTTCATGCGGTCTTCTTAATGTTCCTTAGGTATTTCCTTTGGAAAATATTTGATCCTCCCATCAAGCTGTTTGTCTTTGTTCAAAAACAACACCTACAGCAGTTTCGTAGCGCGCTACGAAACTGGTGTTTTTGTTTAAACAGCTTGTATTTGTTCTGAGTTTTTTACTGCTTATACCTCCAATTGTTAAAACTCCTTTATATATGGCAGGGGTCTGGATGCCTTCAAAATAATGAAACTAAGCCAAAATTTTACAAAACTTAGAACAATACCTCTCTTTGAGCAGCAACCTTATTTATCAACTAATTGATCTAGCTGAGCCTTTAAGTCTTCCACCTTCTTCCACTGACCTAGCTGTGATTCCAAGTCTTCAATCCTCCTCTTCATGGCTTTGTTCTCGGCCTTTAAACACATGTTTATTTTTCTGATGGATTGGGCCTGTTTGAGAGCTGGAACTGTCCATGTGTAGACATCAGCCACTGAATCCACCTGGCCTACTAGGTTTTTACTCCCTTTCAACATAGCTTTCCGATAGTTTGCATATCTGACTGCAACCTCCCTAGTGGCTTTCTTCACCTTATCAATTTCAATCTTTTCTGCCTCCAGCTGGTCCTTTATGGCTATTACATTGCCTCCTTGGGAAATAATGACTGTTCTACTGGAGTGCTTTTGCTTGATTTTCTCTGCCACCTCTGTTTTAGGCAATTTTTCAGCTTCCTCTGTTCTAGGCAGTTTAGAGGCTTCCCTTGCTTGTTTTCTTGTAACAGGTCTTCTTGGTTTGAGGACAAATGCATCACCTGGTTCATCAAACCTTAGTCTTTTTGAAGCTTTAGATTTCTTAGTGCTTTCCGGTGATGATTGAGTCAAATCAATGTGCATTGGCTCAATATGCACTGGCTCAACCTGCTCAAACTCAATGGCCTCAAGCAAATCACTCAAGCTGGCTTTAGATGTTGGGCTTTCCTCAACAGCCAATGCTTTGCCTTTTTCTTTGCTTACTTGACTCCTTGTTCTAGCTCTAGACACTGTTTTAGATCCACTTGGTCCAGGTACAACTTTCTTATTCTTAGCTTCCTCTTTTGATGATGACTGAGGCTGCTCTTCAATAATCAGTGGCTTTACTGATTTACTCAACTGTGACTTGGCCTTCTTTTTATCTTTTGCCTCCTTTCGAAGCTGGGCTATTGTGGGCTCTTCATCAACTGATTTTTCTACTTCCCTAACTGGCTGTGGAGTAAGACCTGTTTTACTTTGGAAACTAGCCATGAAGATGAAAGAGTTCCAGTCTCTGCCAATTTTCTGAAGACCATCCAGCACTAGCAATTTAACCAAACCATGGTGAAATAACGATGTTTCACAATCATCCTTTCTTAATTGAACTTTGTCACACATTTTGCTGAGACTACGAAACAAGTAGAATGGAATATCTATGGATGCTTTACCAGTAAAATGCAACAACAACTTAAAATTATAGGAGTAGACCTTGTTATATCTACCCTCACAGGTTAAGTACTTCTGAATACATGTGAGAAGAAGAGCATAGTGCTCCTTAACATAGTTCCTAGGTACTGCCTTTGTTAGATCCTCATTCACATATGCTTCCTTTAGAAATTCTTTGCAGGGGTTCATATCAAATTTAAAGTTCTTAAACCACTCTTGTCCCCCCCTTGGAATCTCAGTTACAGCAGCAATGGCCTCAGGGGACACTTGAACCTCTAGCATAGCAACTCTAGAATTCAAACCGGTGAAATTTAAGGAAAAATCCTTTGTTACCTGAGCATGGCCACCCTGCAGCTTCTCACAGAAATTCCAACAGCTGGCATCCTTGAAGGCTTTCTTCACGCCTTCATCTCTTAGCACGAGGTCCAAACCTTCAAGCTCTGTTCTCTGACATTTCCCAGACCTATGCCCCTTCCTCTCCATTTTTCCTTTGAAATTTCCGCACAGTCAATTACCAACAGCTTCAACTAAACTGATGTTTCAATTCTTTTTCACTCAGGCTCGCTTGCAATTCAGGCTCACTTGAAAAACTCGGGCTCGCTTGCAATTCAAATATCTCATTACCCAGGCTGGCCGTTTACGCAGCATTTAAGATCATCATGAAAAACCTATGCACGACAAAACCAATTTGAATAATATTAATGTGCATGCCTACAAACCTATTGGTGGAGTGATGGTTTATGAGTATTTGGGAGGTACACCAACTGACATGAACGGACGGGAACGATGACTCAACAACTGACTTGACCCTTGGAAAAATATCTGCTGCAAAACGCAGGAATCCGCGATTTCGCAGCACGGCTAGTTTTGAATTGTCAAAATGTGCTGCGAAACGGCTTGATGGTGACATGCTGCGGAATGGCTAAACCATGATTATGCAGCGAAATTGACCAATAAGAAACTGCGCTGCAAAATTACGGAAATACGCTGCAAAACTGACCAATAGGAGGCTGCACTGTGAAATTATGGAAAGGATTGGTGATATGAATGAGACAAGACATGACTTATGAAACCATGATGGCGGAGGATGACCAATAAGATTAGAGCACGTTTTACATCAAACCCCTTTAAAACTCCAAACCTAAGTAAGAAACATAGAATAAAAACAATTTGACACCAACTTTTGAACTTTATTTTGGGCAAAAGACTATATATACAAATGTTTATAGTTCTAAGTGATAACAGAAGGGATGACAGGATAGGATGCACCTTAACTCATTCCTCATCCATTTTCGAGCTCATAGGAGTTGATAACTGAAGGAACCTTCTAGATGACTCTAAAAGATTCGAATATTCCCCAAATCCTATGTGAATTTTTCTCATTCTCGCCCAACATAGGTGGAAGGAGCCTAAGTGCTCTAGAGAACACCACGACAGTGCACTCAACTGCTCTACAATGCACCTTTATAAGGGCTTACTTATGCTGGTCCCTCTAGAGGATGTTTCTGGATGTTTTCAAGTCATGAAACTGTCTGGGACGGAGGAATTCAAAGGGGTGACTTGTTTAGGGCATGTAGGAACTAAAATTAGGGTTTGATTGGCCCTACAACATTGATCTAAATGATGGGATTGATGTGCCCAAATGGATATGTAATAACTTCCCCCTAAAGCATGAAGTCGGAAATATCCCAATGTCGAATGAAATGCTTTACGATGTGATGAGGAGGTATTGAAGTGGAAGGTGACCTGCATCAATTAAAATAAATATATCATGATAGTTGATTTTACATAATCGCTGAGGGAAGGCATACCCATGCTCAACTTATAAACTTTCATTACATGTACATAAACATTTGTCTACAGATATAAGCCCATGATTGGAATTACTATCAATGTAAAGCCACTATACATATGATTTAGTACTCCTGAAATTGCAGCCCAGATGGATGCAACTAGATCTGAGGTCTTCTATCTCATTCAATTGTTCACTCAAGTATGACTTTAACCATGTGAATATATGATCTAAAGTTCAACATGCGAAGACGCCATCTAATTACCAGTCAATAATGTAAGTTATTAGTAGATGCGAGAGAAATCACCGATAATGATAATGATCCTTAAGGTACTGCAGTACATTCTACATGGTGTGAATAGATGATTTGATGTCTAGCACCATACAAAGTCTTTCAGTCAAAGGCCATTGATGTCAACTTGTCACTAGAAGAGAGAAACCTTCCATTGATTCATGCAAACCTCAAGGTACTGGAAGGTTGTTTCAAGTCATCTTCTTGGATAATGAGATGATGTCGACAAGAAATGACTTGTCGCAGGAGGGCCTTGATGTATCACACATCAACGAAATGAAATGAGTGTAGTGATTTTAGAGATGGAATTTGACTGATGATGCAAGGTTCAGGAATGATGGTCATTAAAATGAAGGTTTATAGTATTACAAAGGATGAATTTTCACGGGATGACTTCTCTTGAACATGTTGGTGATACTGAAATGAATTGGTATCATTGACCCAAAAAAAGTGATGGATGGTATGATCGACCAATGGTGTGATAACCACCAAGCTAATAACCCAACCCATATATTCATGGTGATGGAGTGAAAGTGTCATGCTCAAGAGCGACCAGCTACCATAAAGTGGTATCCCCCTTTTCCCATTTTCCCCAGTCATTTTTGACCATTAACTCTTTATTTTTATCAAGCATGAGGAGGATAACATATGCTTGTTGTATAATTTCACCCTTCAGGTGAATCCATCGCTATTTGATGTTTTAATGAGTTTAACAACAAAGATAACTCAATCCTTTTCATGTTTAGAGAGTTTAAAGAGGGACAAAAAGAAAACTCTACAAGTTCTTTTCATAAATTAAACTCTCAAGCTCAGACAAGCATAAAATAATACAAGGGAGATATTGTTTCCAATCCATTAGCGAGCTGGAAAGGACAAGCGCTCGACATTCTTTTCATGTTTAGAGAGTGTGAAAAGAGATTAAAGAGGACTCCATTTTGAGGAATGAGTGGTGTCTAGGATAGAAACTCGTTCTGGTTATGTTGAAACTTCTCAAAACATGTTGATTTATGTGAAGAGGTTGACTAATAAGACCACTCATTGCAACTGTTCCTCAAAAAGGATAAAAAAACCAAGTGAAAGCGTATGATTGGCCGAAGGGATGGTGGCGACGAGATTAAAGCGACCAAGGCTCATCTAATGAAAGAGGCTGACAGAATGGCAATCACGAGGGTTAAAAATGGAAATGGGTTCATTTTTACACAAGCTTGAACCATAGGGAACTATGCTTAGGTTCAGTTTCATGTATACACAAGCTTGAAACGAAAAACTATGCATGGATTCAGTTTCATTTCTATACAAGCTTAAAATGAAGAACTATGTTTGAGATTTAGTTTCATTTTTACACAAGCTTGAAACGAAAAACTATACTTGAGATTGGCTTACATGCCCCCATCATGATGAAAGGGAGAGTCTCCTGTAACTAGATGGAAGTCGATGCGATGAAGCAGGACGGTTATCGAACACCTTTTCGGCTTTGTCCAGATAGGGACAAAGGTGAATGGGGTGATTCCCTTCACATAACATATAGGGAAACTTAACTTTACCACTAGGTGCATGGCCCCCAAGCTTCGTTACATTCACCTAAGTAGACTACTCGTGGTTATCAGGTGGATGGAATGAAGGTTCTTTTATGACATCAAGTGAAAGACTCGACTGGGATTTTACGAGATCTAATCAGAGACTCGACTTGGAGCTTGGGACCTTGTTTCATTTCTTAATGTGCTTGACACAAGACAAGGAACTCGGCTTATATTCCTTGTTTCATTTTTTAACGAGGTTGACACAAGACCAGGAACTATCCTCATACTCCTTGTTTCATTTTTTAACGAGGTTGACATAAGAAAAGGAACAATCCTCATACCATTTGTTTCATTTTTTAGCGAGGTTGACACAAGACAAGGAACAATCCTCATACCCTTTGTTTCATTTTTTAATGAGGTTGACACAGGAAAATGAGCTCTTGTCATGGACTTGTTTCATTTTTTTAACAAGGTTGACACAGTAAAAGAACTATCCTCATATTCCTTGTTTCATTTTTTAATGAGCTTGACACAAGACCAAGAACTATCCTCATATTCCTCGTTTCATTTTTTAACGAGGTTGACACAAGATAAGGAACTATCCTCATGGGACCTGTTTCATTTTTTAATGAGGTCAACACAGTAAAAGAACTATCCTTATTGACCTATTTCATTTCTTAACTAGGTTGACACAAGACAAGGAACTATCCTCTTTTTCCTTGATTATGACCCATACAAAGTCATGAATTCTAAGAGGTTCTCATTTGATGGGAGAATAATACTCTGAAAGGTATCGGTATCAAGGAAACTGAGATCTAGTTCCAATGGCCCTAGTACATAATCTACAACATCACTAAATTGATCGTCAGTTGATGTAGGCATGGAACGAGTTGCCACATAATTAACCTGTGGCAGGGATGATACCATTGGTACAAAGAGAACAATTAGGGAATATGGTTGAATGGAAGCCATATTTGGACTAGGAAATGAAAGCTAATCAACGGTGACAATTCTGCCTTCATGTGGGAAACAAATCACTTGAAAGAGTGTTGAAACAATAGCTCCCATGTCATAAACATAATTATGCCCTAGAAATAAATTGTAATCTAAAGGGTCTGGGACTATCATCACATTCAGATAAATGTATTTTCTTCCCAAATTAATAGAAAACTAAGGAAGGATCCCTAATGGTTGACTGGTTCTTTCGTTAAAAGCCAATAGATTCTGGGTAATTGGCATAAGTGGTGGCGAACCGAGTGCTTGCCAAGTAGTAGAGGAAAGGATACTCACTGATGCACATTAATCTATAATAGTGCTAGGTACAATCATATTACAAGCTTGTACTACAATCTAGAAAGGCACATAAGAAGGAAAACGACATCCTACCAGTCGATTCCAATCGAAGGAAGTTGTTGGCTAGATAAATCATTCTTGCGGACAAGACTGATCTCCCAGTATCAAAGATATCTAACAACACGCAGGACAAGCAAATATACCTTTCTCTAAACATATTGTGATTCATTAATAAAAACTAAGGAGGTGTCTTAGACCCTACCTTAAGTCCAACGCTAGTTTGTGGCAACCATGCTTCAACCATCCGAAAAAGTTTCCTTTTGAGGACCTGCAATCACAAACAAGCACACATTAAATAATACTTGCATAGCTAATATAATGAATCATGTTCATCATGGTGATCAAGGAATCCATAAAATAAACCATAAAAAACAGCTTATTGAGAAAAATAAACTTGATTGTATTAACTTTGAAATAGAAGAACTTTAAAACCTTTGGTGCCTTGATGCTGTACAAGCTCTTCCCAGGGTCCAAAATAGGAATCTCCTCTACTTTGACAAGCCCCACACTCTTCCAAATGAGATCAAAGAGGTATGTAATCTCTCCTCTCAAAAGCTCAATTAGGAAGACTAGGTTCCAACAACATTTTGCCTCAAAAATATTCAGCTTTTAACCTCCTCAATAACCAACCCAATGCTTCATTTTATAGTGAAAAGGAAGGATGTTACAGGTCCACCTATGAAGGGATAAAGTCCTCCTTCAAAGGGATAAGCTCCTCACATCAACGGTTAGCTCTTTAAGGTATGGGATGCATGAACCTTAAAGGAGCGAACTTACCACCTCAAGATTCCTTCTAGAAGCTTCCAAAAATGACTCAAAGTGAGTTTTTAAGAATGTACTTGCACCTTTTTTACTTTTACAAGGGTGCACACCCATAACACAGAGATTGAGCGGTCAGGTGCACAGAGGGCATGACCATTGGGTGCGGGACCGCAGGTAATGCCAAGAGAAAGTGCGGAACCATAGTTTTAGAGACTTTTAAGGGCTTTCTCTTATTTTCAAGGCTTGACATGAAGAGCTAAGGTTTAAGACTTGCAAAGGAGGAAAGTATGAGTGGTGATAGACTTACACAGATTGCAGAATGTCATGGTAACAATTTTTATGCAACAGATTTCCCCCTAAAGTGCAAAGTCTGTAATAGATGAGGATAGCATTTGTCATCTAAGAAGAGTGAAGTACTTTATCATTTCAAGGATCATCTTGTGGACACCCTGGTAGGAACCTATAAAAAAATTCAATACAATATCTATATCTATATATATATATATATATATATATATATATATATATATATATATATATATATGAAGATATCATCACTGAGGTAGGCATTCCCATACTCATATCAAAACAGACTAGAGAACTAACTAAATTGCTCTGATATAGGAATGATTTTGTAATACATCACAAGTATAGACATATGTAGACACAGTATGGGTGCAACCATCTGTTTATGAATAGTCCATTGTATAATGAATAACAAAATTCCTCATAGCCTGGATGGTGGAAACTAGATCCAGGGTCTTGATTTCTGCTTCCCGAACTAGTATGATTCTATCCATGTGAATGAATGTGTCGAAGTCGAACATGGTAGAAACCACTTGATTACTAGTCAATGATGTGGACTATTAACAAGTGTGAGAGAAACCACTAGTAGTGTCAATGGCTCTGAAAGTACTCATACAATCCATGAAATGCGAATAAGTGAGTTGATTTCAAACATGTCACAGAATCCTTTGATCGAAGGTCAATGATGCAACCTGTTGTCGAAGGCGAGAAACCTGCCATTGAGGCATGCAGATTCTAAGGTACTGACAATTTCTAGATCATCTTTCTAGATAATGAGCTAAAGTCGATAGAAAGCGATCTGTCGTAGGCAAGCCCACAACAGGAAATCATAGATCAAGTTTGAAGAAATATATTTGGCAAGGACTAACTCAGGGACGGTCAAAAATGGATGACAGATATTTTGCAATGAATGGTTTATTTGAAGTGACCTCTTGAACACATAACGATAATGTAGATGGTTTGGTGACAATTGACCCAAAGCTAATACCCAGAAACGGGCTGAATACTTTCAATATGGTTTGATTAACTGTTAGGCAAAGGATTTCCCAACCCAGGTGAACAAAAAGTGTCATGTGCAAGAGTGGTTAAATGATTTTCTAAAACAAAAAGTGTAACAAACAGGTTCATTTTTCTCTCTTTTCCCACACCATTTCTGGCAATGGTTATAAGCTCATCCTTTGGATGAGTCCAACTTAGTTTAAAATTTGAACCCTAAGAAGGAGTGGCTTGTTCCTGTTTAAAATTGAATAGGTCCTTTACTTTTGAATTTTAACAAGTCCAGTATAGGAAAAATTCGGTGTTTTTCAATTTTAGGGAGTCAGAAGAGAAGCTTAAGGAAACTCCATGGGTGTCCCTTTTCATAAATTTGTGTTCCCCAAGCTCGAAAAAGTATAAAATAATACTTGAGAGAACCGCTTGACCATTATGATCAAGGAGTACTTTTCATAATTAGTGGCCTTGATCTGAAAAAGTAAACAAGCAATGAAAGACATGTCGTTTTATTACCAATATCGAACTTGAAATGACAAAAGTCTGGCAATCTTTTCATGTTTATATAGTTAGAAAAGAGCTGTAAGTGGACTATCTTTTTAATTCCATTTTAATGAGTTTAAAAAAGGAAAAACTTGGCAATCTTTTCATATTTTATGAGTCAGAAAAGAGCTTAAAGAGAACTCCAATGTTTTTGTTGACAATGACCAATTATCCCTGAAAATCCAATATTTTGCACAAAAACTCAAAACATTACTCATACCTATCTAAGATAAATAAAAATGCATCAAAAAGTTACCTTTCTAAAGTGAAAAATAAATAAATTAAAAATTCATTTATTCAAAAAAGCTTATAAAAAGGGCTTTTGTAAATTCATTTTTACCGTTTGACTTCAGAGTGAGAGATAAGAGATTTTGGGTAAGAAACTTCCTATGAAGATTGCAGAAAATCCGATCATTGGAATCGAAAATTGTCAGCTCCAGGTAATCCAAATCATCCCTATCTTTCATTTCAACCATTTAAATTTCATTTAAGGGCTTTAAAAATTGATTTTTTAAGGAAAATTTGATTAAAAATCCACTCGCTGAGGTCTGCAGGTGCAACATGTGGCGCCTGTGGACCCCAAATTTTTTCTACAAAGGAAAAAGTCAGAGTTCCACACCTGTTGTTGAGGACAAGTGCGGACCTATGCACTATCCCTAACTAGCAGGTGCGAATCCCGTGAAATAGGTTTTAAAACTTCAATCTTTTCCATTTCTGCGCAAATTTTTTTAAACTAAATTGTTATGATCTGCATTTTTGCAATGTAGGACATAAAAAATTCTCATTTAGTGGGAAAGCGAGCACAAAGATGTGGATCTAGCCGCATTAATTCATCAACCTACAATACGGGCATTAAAAACATGCAGACTATTTAAATTCTGGGCCATACCCAGCATGAGGTCACAAGTAGACTTTTTGCAAAGGATGGTAGAGAGGTGGAGCACACAGGACCAGTGTTTCATGATTGGTGGCCACCGTCTAGAAATTTAGCTAGAGGACATATATTTCTTGACTAGTTTGCCCAAGAGAGGTGAACGATTATCTATTTTCGGGACTAGGCCAGGTGGCCAGTCTGTCGCTAGTCTCCAACTAGAGTTTTGCAATGACCAAACAGAGGACAAACAAATAAATATTAAGACTATCTCTTGTCCTGAACTTAAAGTTATTGCATTTACCATCACCAGACTATTCGGGAGCATAGCATTGCATGTAGCTACCAGATCCCAGATGTGAATGGCAGTAGAATGTTATCGAGGCACCATCTTCAACTGGTGCGAAGCTGTGTTGGCGAATGTAAAAGGCCAAATCACTAGAGAAAAGAATGGACAACTAAAAAACTTTGGATATGGTTTCTTGGTCGTCAGATTTGGTCTAGAGAGGGTTCCTATGTTGGTCCAACAACAGCTTTCCATTGAGGATGGAATTCCTCTAGAGCCTAGGATTATGCACTGGGTTGTAATGATGGCTTGTCATCCTGAGGAGGGTTCAGAGGTTGTCTGATTTCCACCTGAGTATTTTTGTTTGTTGAGAAACCAAATCTTTGTGATTTAGGATTTTCCATATGCTGGGATGGATTATCGTGGTGATCTAGACATGGCTCTTCCAGCAGGAGAGAAATGGGATGATTCAGGTAAAATCATTTTCAAAACTTTCTAAATTTTTAACTATTTTTTTTTTTTTTAAATCATCCAAAGCTGATAGTAAGAAGTTTTAAATGCAGATGTGGGTCCATGGCAACTAGCCACTCTCTAGCCCTATGAGAGGAGACACCCAGCTGTAGCAGTACCGGCCCCATAGGACCCATCCATAGAGACCATAACCGAATTGGAGAATCATCTAGAGTGTTTGACAATAAACATTCCAGAGACTAACATAGATGATATTCCACTTAGGTTACAGTGTTACATGATTAGGGTCCCAGGACCTTTTAGGAGGTTCCTTTGTAGGGTGGCCCGAGCAGTGGTTTCTTATCGTGATCATCACCAGTGATAAGATGATCTCTTTGTAGACTCACATGACATTTTATGTCTTTTTGTACTATCATTTTTGCTAATCATAAGGTGTTTCTCAACCTATGATCGAAGACGATCTATATTTGACACACTTCTATGCTATGATATATCACTATTACTGGCTATCTTATATAACATGTTATGGAATGTTTTTAAATTTACTATTTTGATTATTGCAAATGTCTATTTAACATTCAAGAAGAAATTGCACCTGCTAATGTATTTAAATATCTTGGAATATGCTGATATTCAATGTAGTCAAATTCACGTTCCAAGAGACGAACTCTCAAAAATAATCTTAATAACACTGGATTTCTAATGGCATAAAATCTGTTAAGCTATAATACAAAGAGTTTAGAATCTAACCTAACAATCAAACTCTGAATCCAAAAAGAGATGGATTCAGATAATAACTCAATCACTGCACTATACTCTGCAATGTTGTTCGTTGTTTGACGGAGGCTTACCCCATGCATAGATATTAACTCATTAGAGGGTGAATAGATAACCCAAGCTGTGGAAGAAATGTTCTGTGTACTACGACAAGCATGATTAGAAAGACCAATGTATGTTTGAAGAGACGTCGGCATCTGCAATATCAAGAGTAAAATCAAGGTAAGCAGGAATAATGATAAAAACACTCTCTAAATGAGGCACACATTTCTAATCTAAACACACCAGCTAGAAAGAAACTAATCTAACAAAAATCTCCACACCAAGATTTAAGCATAATATCTCTTTAGATAAAGACCATTTCTGGGTTTACCCAAAGAGACACCGTCAAAATCTACCAATTCATAGGCCCCTTTTGCTAGCTTTCGCTTCACAAACTAAGGATCATGCCACATAGGTACAAATTTTCTAGCCCCTAGCTTATCATTTGCTTGATTATGTAGTAAGACTAGATCTCCTTCTGAAAAATTACAGGGTGTAACATTTTGATCTTACTGAGCTTTTATTCATTTTGCATGATTCTAGATTGCTAATGTAGCATCACGTTGATTCTCATCTAGCTGCGCCAAGTACAACAAATGTTTCTCCTCTTCGGAAGTGGCTGGGAGTAATTCTATGGCTATTTGCAATGACGGAATTTTGCATTCAATGGGTAACACTACTTCTGAACCATAGACCAGTTGAAAAGGAGTGAAACCAGTTGATGTTTTTACTAAGGTTCGATATGCCCAAAGTGATGAAAATAACATGTTATGCTAATTTGACCTATGAATACCAATGATTCATTGGATCATAGTGACTAGAACTTTATTGACAGCTTCAACCAAACCATTAGCCAGTGGGTAATATGGGGTAGAACTATCGTGACACTGGCCAAGTTGATCTGTCAGCTCAGTCATCATGATGTTTCGAAAATGACTTCCATGATCAATAATAATTGCTTGAGGAACACCGAATCTAGCAATTATATGATTGAAAAAGAAAATTGCAGCAGTTTTTCCATCTACTAAAAATGTAGGCATCACCTCGGCCCACTTAGTAAAATAATCTACCGCAAGGATGATATACGCATTCCCCCCGGCCAAGTGAGGGTTACATGTAATAAATTCAATACCCCACTTTGCGAAAGGACCGACGACAATTATAGGGTGGAGAGGAGTAGCTGGAGCACGCATCTTACGATAAAAAATTTGACAATTGTGGCATTTCCGAACTACATAGATACAATCTTGAAATAAGGATGGCCAAAAATAACCAGTGTGCAATATCTTTTGGGCTGTGACATACCTAGACATATGATCGCCACATGCTCCAGAGTGACAGTCATTCAGAACCTTTTCAGCTTCTTCATGAGTTAGACAATGTCATAAAACAGAAACTACCCACGACGATAGAGTGTATCTCTAATAATATTGTATTGTTGGGATTGGAAACGTATTTTCCTTCATTGATGTCGTGAGATTTTAGGCCGAACAGATTCGGTTTGGAGACAAACAATTATATCTCCATACCATGGATCAAGAGTACTGATAAGAAACAAGGATTCATCCGCAATGGGTTCTTTTGCCACAGTTTTATTATCAGTATGCAGGAAATCGCACATCAGTTCTACAAAAACCAAAGATTTCTTTGCCTTGGCTTTTTCGAATTCCAACTCAAATTAATGCAGGATAACTATCCATTTGGAATACTTGCCCCCTAGCAATTGTTTGGTCAAAATATACATCATAGGGTTACAGTCATAAATTACCGTGGTTTTGCATAATAAGATGTAGTGATGAAATATTTGGACAACTTGAACAGCTGCCAAGGCCAATTTCTCCACATGCGAATATTTAAGCTCAGTTGGATTCAGAGTTTGACTAAGATAGTAAATCACATGTTCACTGTTGAATTCATCTTCCTAAACTAAAACCATCCCAATGGTGGAATAGAAGCGGCGAGGTACAAGAAGTAATCTTGGTTGTAGTTGGGAGGATGCAATAACGGTGCATACGTCAACGCATGTTTAAGTGCATCAAAAGATTTGTCAGCTATCTCATCCCAAAAGAATGGAGTATTCTATTTCAACAACCTAGTAAAACCTTTCGTTATCTCGGCATAGTTAGGAATGAAACGACGTAAAAATTTTGCTTTCCCTTGCAAACTTTGGAGTTGGTGAAGAGTCAATGGAGGAGGTAATTTGAAAATAGCTTGAACCTTCGAGGGATCGACATGAATACTGGCTTTTGAAACAACAAATCCTAGTAAATGACCCGTTTCTATACGGAAAACACATTTGTGTGGATTCAACCTAATTCGATAATGCCTACATCTCATAAAGATTGCTCGTAAATGAGTGAGATGATCAGCTCTACGTAATGAATGGGCAGGTAAATCATCGAGATAAGGCTGCACAATGTGCTTGATGTCATGAAATGCGTAAGACATAGCCCTTTGAAAAGTTGCTCCAGCATTCTTCAATCCAAAAGGAAATTTGCAATAAGCAAATGTCCCCCATGGACAAATGAAAGCCATTTCTGGTTGATCAGAAGGGAGTATTTTGATTTGATTGTAACTAGAAAAACCATCCATAAAGGAGAAAATTTCACTGCCAGCACAATCATCAATAATTTGATCGATATAGGGGGTTGGATAATTGTCTTTAGGACAAGCTCGATTAATATCCCTATAATCGATACATATTCTTATTGTTCCTTGATTTTTATTAACATGAAAAATATTTGATACCCAATCCGTGAAATGAATTCAATAAATGAAACCTGCTCGAAGTAATTTCTCAACTTCAGTTTTAATAGCAGCAGCTTTTTGCGGATGTATTTGACGCAAATGTTGCGAGACATGTTTCCGGGTAAGTTTTAATTTCATGGACAACAATTAATGGATCAATTCTTGGCATTTCTTCATATTGCCAGGTAAACATGTCGCAAAATTCTTGAAATAGGGCTTTATAAGTTTGGATTTCATCGTCCGTACAAGAAGCACCTATATGAATGTTTTCAATAATTCTGGGTTTAACTGAAATATCAATAGGAACCGTTCGAGAGATATTTCCCAAATTTAACTCAGAATCAGGATGTTGCAATGGATTATGTGGTTATTTGACATAATCAGTAGTAAAAATAGATGAAAAACCATTTTCAAAATGATCAGGCTCAGGTAAAAATGAAGATCGATGATGACGATCTTCCCATGGTAAATCATCAACAAACAAAAGTTCACGAATCTACTCATTAGTATGAACATGATCAGAAAATGTTGTTGAACCTGAGGTTGATATTGAAAGCGATTCCCCATGGATCACAATCATTGGATCGATTTCAGTTGAACAAGAGTCAGAAAACGACTGTACAGCCTGATATGCAATTTCAAAGGGACTCAAAGGAATGGCGTTACCAAATGAATGCACCTCAGAATCGGAAGGTACGATCCAAGGATCATCAAAAGTAATGGTGTTTGATGAAATCATATGAATATTTCCAAAAGAAGGCGATACATTAGGAGGAGGAAATGAAAAAGTTCCTAGTAAACCAGAATCTTTAACCAAACCTACCCCAACATCCTTGTAAAGGATAGTTGTTTTACCAACATGTTGAATACTATCAGAAGAGGGTAGGTTGGATGAAAAATAAGTCAGCTGGTCTATTGTAACGATCTTTCCATTATGAGAAAGCTTGATAAGACAAAAAACTAATGAAACAATAGCAGTCATAGCGTAAGACCAACTACAACCCAAGAGAAGGTTGTAATCTAGAGGGGCATCAACCACTTCCGCATCTAGATTTACAGTTTTGCCTTCAACCCCTATCAGTAAATCTTCTAAAATGACAAAAGGATGAAACCCTCGGCCATCAAAAGCCTTTATAATCGTCGGGGATTGATTTAGTGTCGGAGAACCAAGCGATCTCCAACACTGGATCAACATAATACACGTAGAAGCTCCCTCATCAATTACAGTCCTAAAGCAAGGTCTTTTTTTGACTAACACTGGAATCTGGAAAGCCTCTTGATGAGGTAGGCGAGGTGTACTATTTTCTAAATTTAAGATTATAAGGTTTGAATCCTGAATATCAATAGCTCCTATAGCCGACAATAGTAATTTATGTTGTGCTGGACATGATTGCAGCACCTCCAAAGCCAACATTGCTAAAGGGGAAATAGCTAAGTCTTCAACAATGTTATAATTCTAAGTAGCTCTTGCATGTGGATTGAAAGCTGACTTCCAAAGTATAAATTTAGCAGGCAGTTTGATTACTAAGTCTGGGTTAGGTTTCTCGATCTGTAGCGAATTAGAACCAGAAGGAGTTGAAGTTGATGGGTTTGAATTAGAAGATTATGCTTCCTTACCACCGACAGGACTTTTACTACCATAATCTTGTGATTGCATCACAATCCTCACATGTGACATCATCATTATGGGTTCTTCCGAGGCATTTGAGGATGAACTGATCATCTTACTATCTTGACTAGGAAAAGGATCCTTCAAGACAGCAGGTGTTTGAAAACCTTTGACGATTTTTGAAACCTCAGCTCGATGTGGGCAGTCTCTTGTAAAATGCTCCTCGTCACAAATGAGACAAGGATAGCAAGGTTTACATTTCTCGTCAGTAGATTCATTCTTATCTAATTTCTCTTTTGAGTTTTGTTTATTTTTCTTCTTCCCCTTCTTTTTACCACCGGATTTTGATTTGGCCATAGATGACTCTACGACATGGATATTGGCAGGAATTTCAGTGGAAGAGTCTCCTGTTAGGGAATCTGGTAAAGTTATAATAGGAGAAGAATTCTTTGAAGATTTCTTCTTGCTTTTGGTACTAACAGAACCAATCATACCATCAGCGGCATGAGACCTTGAAGGAGCTACAATTATTTGATTATGTTTCAGAAGGTTAGGGATTTTTTCATGTAAAGTACCTGACTACGTATAGATGAGGTCAAGGTATTGAGCTTGAGCAATTACTTGCTCTTCAGTAACAAATACTGCCTTAGCTACATCCTCAGTGATTTTAGATAATAATGATTTAACGAACCATTCTGCTAAAATTTGATCCAGAATAAAAACTTCCACTAAACGTTGTCTACGTCACCATTCATCGATATGATCTGAAATATATGTGGACGTTCATTGTTTTAATGAAGTTAATAATTCCGTGCCATCGTCGTATCTAACAGGCAACTGAAAATGAGTTAAGAAAGAAGTGGTTAACTGACTAAAATTGTAAAAATTACCTCATGGTAACTCAATGTACCATTTGGTAGCAAGACCAATCAGAGTGCGTTGAAAAAGATGTAAGCGAATTGAATCATCGATAATGGAATTATATGCACACCAGAGATGATAAGTCATCACATGGTTTGACGGATCCTCTCCTGACTTACCCTCAAACTTTGGGATATCACTGGGAAACTTATTCAGCATTGGCAGTCAAAATGGAAGATAATTAATTGGATCGTTCGTAAGGCATGACATATCAGGTAAATCCAAAGTTTCTGTTGGATACCTATAGTAATAGGTTTCATATTTCATGATTGACTATAGAAAATCCAAATATGCTCTGCTTTGGTACTACAAAGATCCCATATTTCCCAGGAAATCAGAGGTGTGTGAAATATTCCAAATATTGAGGACCTTATTTCAAGTTTGGTGGATGATTCAACAGTCTAAATTGGATCATGCCATGTTTCAATTTTGAGTTGTAGAATAGAGAAAGAGGTCTGTCCAAACAGCTTAATCTTGGCAGACAAGTAGTTCAGGTAGAGAAGCAAAGGTTCCCAAAAGTTTAATCTGGGACCTTGGAAGACATAAGGGTAGAAGTAGATAGAGAGAAAAGGAAAAAGCCAAAGAAAAGAAAAGGCAATTGAGGGTTGCAAGTCCAAGTGCCCCTCCAAGAAGAAACAAAAAATGCTAGGAAAAATAGTTGGGTAGGCAGTTGTGGTTGCAGAAAGAATATGATCACCATTACACAGGTATCAATAGGTCTCTTGCCAAGGCAATAAATCTATCAGCAAACAAAGTGGTGAATTCCATGAACTCACAGCAAAGAGGATCACTAACTTCTTTTTTTTCCCTCTCTAGTCCATCACTAACACCCCCTTTCTAATTCCCCTCCTTCATTCATATTAACTCCTAATTCTACTATATAACCTCCCCTATCTTACCCCCACCCCTAATAATACTAACACTAAGGTGTATAAAACCCCAAATCTTATGTATATTCCCTCCCCTAGGCATAATAGCCGTGTATTTTTCAAAAGGGACCAAAATGGCATCTGGCCACTTTGGTGAACCTATTCCACCCTATTCCCCCGTTGCTGCAAGTTAATTTACCCTCAAATCACCTCTGCATTGATAAAACCCCCTCTCCAAACCCCTTTTGCCTATAAAAACCTTTGCAAAGGTTAATACCCGCCTCTGGCACGTTCCCCAATCCTACCACATTATTGGTTAAGCGAAAACATTTGAAAAACCCATAAAAACCCACAAACTTTAATCTTTTCCGCCCGCAGTATGAAGCGCGCATCTTTCTCCTCCGCCAGCCGTCGGATCAAGCCCATCAGATCCGACGGTCCACACTAATATCGGAGCGCATCCGATGGCGGCACTTTAACCTCCGAGAAAGTGACGTTGCGCCTTGTCACGCCTCCTCCACGCGTCAATCGATCAACCATCTCGGAGCCGAGTCTGACAGCTTCTGCGCCGTACCTAAACCGCCCCGAGAAACCGCGGCGGTTAAGGCCTTAACCGTGACCGCTGCGGTTTGACTGCCACCTACCCGTCGCTGACTCGCCGCCACGTCCTTATCTGCTCGTACCTGCCTTTGTTATTGGTCCACCTCACTGCTGACTGGGTTGCCACCTCACCGCCCCTTTGACCAGTCACCCACTGCCACGTCGCCCGATGACGTCAGCAGAAAAAAGCGCCAAATTGGTAAAATAACCCATATTTACCAATTTTCCCGTGTTTTTTACCACTTTCACTGTTATTACTGTTGGACGCTCTGCATGACCGTTTGCACTCTAATTTTCGCCAACCAGTCTATTAGCCCGGGCGACCTCCTCAAGCAGCAACTGTGCACCTTTGCTTCAACCTCTGCTCATCGAATTACAGGTATTTAGACCGTTTCGCCCTCCATACGACCTTCATTAAGCTTGAAATTGCTCAGAGGGATAGTAGAACCATAAAAACGGTATTTACACCGTTCATTTCCATTTGTTCATCCACCATTGTCATTGTGAGGGCCAAGAAGTACCTGCAGAGCTTTAGAAACCTGCAATTCACATAAAACCACTGTAATTCTGCGTTTTCCCGGCAGAGTTCCTAATAGATATAATTCACCCGATTGGAGAGTTCAGTTAGACCACAGAGAAGTTCTGTCACTAGACTCCAGTAGTATTTCAATTGCTATTGAGAGAATTCCCCTTGGATACTCAAAACATCAACTGTTTCCACAGAGAACTGCCTCCAGACTGTGTTTTTACCATTCCACCTGTCCACCTGCAATTCTTGCAACTTGAAGAGCTATGGAGACCCCTATTGCACTGAATATTAAGCCCATCAATGCTCCTCACCAGGAATTAGCATGGAAAGCCCTGGGAGACATGGACTACCAAATGCTGGATTGGTTCCCCATGGGAACCAAGTACAATATTCAAATGTTGAATGAATTAAGAGCCCAGCACCTCAGTGGGGCAGATATCTTGGGGATTTGGGAGTCAAATTTGCCCATATACAACCTTCCCCAAGTCAATCCTATGCCAGAGCTCATTTATAGCTGCCAGGAATGCTATGACCCTAGCCAAAGAGCAGTCATTAGCCCCACAGGCCTAGTCCTGTTCCAGATCACCCCAGAGAGCATAAACCAGATGCTGCGCTTCAAAACAGCCAAGAAATTGACCCATCTATCCATGCAGAATCTGATTAACAGAGGGATCAAGCTGTCCAGTGACCAGATTGTCAAAATCAACCAACTGTTTGTCACACCAGGCTCTGAAACAGTCAGAACCCCTCCTATTGGGTACCAATATCTAAATGAGTTGGGCAGAATGTTGGTGGATCTAATTGGCTATGTCCTAGGATTCAAGGGGTTGGAAGATGTAGATGACAGCATAATGGCAATGCTGTCTATATTTGCCCCTGGTAAGCCTCCAGCTGTGCAGTATGATTATGCAACTTACATAGCAGAGAAAATCCATGAGCAGTTCATGAATTTGAAAAGGGAGAGACTGTTCAGGTACACCTCCTATATATATCATTTATTCCTTTTCAACCAGCCAGCTACCTTCTCTGTTCCTTTGAGGCCACTCAATGCCCAAGGAAGCCCAAGATCAGTTGTTTTCTGGACCTCTGTTTTTCATTCTACCTCAGTATCACCCTATACATACTGTGAGTTTATTGATTTATTTGTTCATCCAGCCCTAACAGCGCTGCAAGGTACTCCTCCTCCTAGATTAACCGATGATATGAAGAGGATTCTACATTTGAACAAATCTTACAATATTGGCAACTGGTACTTCTACCAGAACCACACAGTCATTAGGATATATGGCTGTGAATTGAACCCATTTAGGTTGCCGAGGTATGTCCCCATGAGGCTTTTTGCCTTAGAATATTTCAGGCAGTTTGGGAACTCAGATTACCTTCACTTTCAGAGTAGAAACAAGAAGTCACAATTGAAGGTAAGAAACCAGCTAGGTTCCTTCCTATATAACAGGAAAGAAGAAGGGTGGAAAGAGGCAGACAGCATCCTGGAAGGCCTCAGATTGCAGACCAGTTTTGAATGGATTCCCTATGACCCCAATCATTCTATCTCCCTCAGGAGAATTAGATACAAATTGGGCAACTATGCACATAAAAGACAACCTGAAATTGAAAAGTATGCCAATGCACTAGATTGGGAAGAGGGTACACTAGTAGAACAAGTCACTAAGGAAGAATTACTTGAGAAAGAAGCTAGGAATGTGCAAAAAGAAGCTGACTTGGAAACTTATGGACAGGTGCCCCTCTCCTACAGAAAGCAAATTGGAACAGCTGCTAAATCTTCAGCAGCACAGCAGCAAACTACTGAGAAGACACCCCAGGCAGCAAGCAAAGACAAAGGAAAACAGGTGGAACAGCCACCTATATTGACAGAAGAACAAGTTGACACCTTGCTACAACAGCAAGAAGAAATGGAACAGCAAGAACTGGGGCAGCAACAAGAAGAAGCACAGTCCAGTGAACAGCAGCCCTTGCAGCAGGAAAAGGGGACAGATCTACCTAGTTACACTGAGCAGCAGCCCCAAACAGAGGTGCCTCCCAGGACAGACACCAATGTAGACACCTCAGTCCTCCAAACACCACAGAAGGAGGACTTGACCAGGAAAAGGGAGAGAGAGACCCCCCAGACCTCATCCTTCATCAGAGGAGAGAAGAGACAAAGACTGAATGACTCCCAAGAGGAGGACATAGCAGTAAGGCAAGCCATGGGCATGGGCCCACCCAGTGGAGAACTTTCGGCCAGCTCATCTCAGCGTGGACATGACATGACTATGGGAGGAGAGGTCAGCTCCTCCGGTCAACATAGAGAAGGGCAGTCAAGTATAAAGCAGCAATTCATTGACATCAAAAGGAGGAGTGATCCCATAAAAGTGCAGCTGTATAATCACTTGTTAAACCTAGCTCCTAGCAACCAGCAGAGACTCATGTCTGCTTTCGATGTGAGCGAAGGCAAAATGATAATGAGCCACTTCATGCCCACAACTTTGCATCCTCAGTCCACCTCGGACTATCTAAGAACCAACATGGAGGTTCTTGCCAAAGACATACACCCTATGGACAAGATTGAATTACATAAACAAACTGGTGAAATGGTGTATGCCTCCCTGGCAGATGAGACATTGGAGAACTACAAACTAAAGAGCAGCCTGGATAACACAGCTTCTCAGCTGGAATTAGAAAGAGCATCATCACAAGCCAAGGACAATAGGATCAAGTCCTTGGAAGAGGTAATTATAGATATAGGGCATTATCCTAAAGATGTCAAAGGCATCCAAGAACTCCTGAAAATAAGGGATGCAGACATGGCGGCCCTAAGAAAGAAAATCAAACTCCCGGCCACCATCCATCCACAAACAGATGAAGTTGCCCAGCAAAGGCAAGAAAAGGATACTACAGACCTGCTGGTATCCCTATACAAAGAGCTGGTTAGGATTCAAGACCAGCTAGGACAAACTGAAGCTGCAAAGGCAGCACTACAAGAAGCACTGAAGCAAAGAGAAGAGGGCCAACCCTCCCAGCCTCCTCCTGTGATAATAAATCTTGAGGAAGTCCCTCCAAAGACTACTCCTCCTCCTCAGCAAACAGAAGCTACAGCACCAACTACAGCGCCATCCACAGCAACAACAACTACAACATCGGAACAGGCTACTAGTTTAGACATGCAAAAGCTGCAAGCTGAGATCCAAGCCATGGAATCTCAAATGAAAGAGCTGGATGAACTTAAGAAAACCTTGGCTAAGGTAAATGAAAAGTTTGACAAGAGCAAACAGAATGAGGGAGCCAAGGAGAGAGAGGTAAGAGCTCTTAAGAGGAGAATTGCTGAACTAGAGAAAGAGCTTGCACTAGAAAAAGTGACAGCTCAAATGAAAGCAGTGCTATGGAGCAACATTGGGCGGTCCATTGCCAACCAGTGGCAATATATTGAGACCATGGATGAGCAAATGGTGCTCATCACTAAAGCAAACAGAGAAATACAGAGAGCCAGGGCAAGCCTTGGACACATGCCAGAAGCTGCTACTAGGATGATCAATATTCTGAACTATAAGACTATCTCTCAATTAGCTGTCATGGGAATCACCAACAGGACAGAAACAATTGCTGTAGCCAAAAGAGTCATAACATTGAGGAACTTGGTTGGAACACTGGAGAGGAGGACACAGGATATGCAGACTGAAATCAACAGATTCCTGGAAAAATTCGTGGCACTACAGAACAGAGGCCTCCCCAGCATTTTAAGCAGTGTAGGAAGACTGCTCACCCTAGACAATTACAATAAGAGAATTGATGCCCATGCAGGAGCAGAGATTGCAAAACCGCCCAGCACTTCAGCAGACGCAGGGCCAGCCACCGGGCAGACTATGTATGACAGGGTGGAGAACCTATTTTTCCTCATGAATGAAGTTGAGCATCTGTTTGATACACCACCTAACTTCTTCAAATTCACAGAAGCAGATGAAACTCTAGGGGCAATCTTAGCACACCAACTGCCCACACAGGATGTCTGGAGAAATTTGACACAGACAATTTTGTCAGGCCAGAATTAGTAGCGCTAATTCTCCAGGCAAATGAGCATACATGCGCAGGCACAATTTTGAAGAAAGATATCTACAAGGAAGAGGCAGAGGCTGAGCCAACTCAGCAGGACCATTGATTCACCACAAGCAGCAGTCACAATCACAGGTGACAAGTCCAGGATACAGCGTACAAGCCTTAAAGACAGGTCTTCCAGCATTTATTCAGAATATCTCGACCGACTTAGCTGTTTCCAAAGGCTAAAATATCTTCTGACAGAGCATTAAAATGCCTGTACTCTGTAATCAATGCTGTATTAAATTTTGGTCATAATATCTTAAGTGGTTGGTAAGAATGTAAAATCTGAGATAACTCAGAACTCAGATATTTTGTAAATCACCGCAAGTATATATTCACCCTTCACAGCAGTTGAAAAGGGTTGTTGTAATTTTCTTTTGAGAACTCTCTCTTACTGTAATATTTTCAGAGAAGTAATACAAAGGAAGAATGGAATTTCCAAGGCTTGGTGTACTTTGATGTATTGTGGTGAAAGATGAATGTTACAGGATTCCAGGGTGTTGCATAAAACAATAAGTATTCTCAAATCTCTTTGTTATATGTTTTCGAGTCTTTTGTTCTCTTTTGTTGTTTAAATGTTTTACACTTGATAGCAAGGTGAAAGGATAGTTCCAGGACTTAACCCATGATTACCCTGGACTCAAACTGAGCTATTATACATGTTTTCCTCAGATACAGTGACAGAATTGTAATTCTTAATTGCTGCATTTCAAAACTGTGTCTTTTACTGTGATAGGCATTCTCAGGGATTCAATTTTTGCCCCTGAGACCTCTGTCTTTTCCTCTTAAACCTGTCTGTTGGGAATATATAAACAATAAGTGAAAATTCTTAAATGCTTTCACTGTTTGTGTTACCTGTTTCCAGTCATTTAATCAAAAATCTGTTCTATTAAGCACTCAAATGGCCTTGTAAGTTCCATCTTTCATCTCAAAGTTTCAAACACATATAGCCACAGACTCCATTGCCCAATGGTACTCAACCTCTCTGAAAACTACATCACTGGAATCTAAAAGGAGTTTCATCAACCAAAACATGAACAAAACCTATGCTCAATACCTAGCCTAAAACACTATCATTGTAGATACAAAATCATAAAGAGAGAGCCCTCTCTGATCACAGTTTGGCTAGAAACAGTGATTAAAAGATTGGTTAGTGGTTACCCCGGCCGTATTCCCTTGGGAGTCATAGGGAACAACCTGGGTGTTAACATAAATGGCGACTCCACTGGGGACTTAACATTTTGCAATTACTAACTATCTTCCAAAGCTACCATCAAGCCTGAAACTAGCCAAGAGGCCTTAGGACTGTTTCTCTAATACAGGGACAACTTTAGGGAAGAGCTAGCTAGGGAAACTTCATCTTAGCTTTGAGACCTATATAGTCATTCCAGAATGCTTGTTCAGTCCTTGTACATATAAAACTTCTGTATAAAGTTCTAAAAGAATACTTAGAAGCTGGCTCCCAAAAGAAACCCAAGGCACACTAGGGCAAACCCTGACCCTAATCAACCCATCATTGTCGATAACCCAAATATCATACCAAAGAACATAAGGAGACAGCAAAAGCAGGACAAGCCTGCTGATTCAAATATAAGTTCGGACCAACCTATCCTCATTCCCACTCCTTGCAAAGTTCTTTTCCGTTCCACACCCAATTCCCCCAGTTCACCATCAACCCCTCAAAGTCCTCTCCTTCCATCTTCACCATCTGCACATACTCCCTCAACCAGTTCCCCACTTATTACCCATCCTCTTAACCCGGTTACACCTGTAATCCCTGTTGTCCCATTTGTTCCTATTAACCCTATAAACCCCATAAATATGGCTAACAGATATGCACCTCTGCAGATACCAGCCAATGCTCCAGCTCTACCCCAAGACTACCAAACTAGACTCTCATTTTTTGACTCCCATGGCCCTTTGACAGCCATCCAGCATGCTAAAAAGATGCAAGACCACTTTGAGACCTATGAAATAGATGATGACAGTGTCAGGATGAGAATCTTTGTTCAAAGCTTAACTGGGGATGTCAGAACTTGGTTTAGATCCTTAAATGCAAATTCCATTGCAACCCCTGAAGTTCTATACCAGGAATTTACCAACAGATGGGAGAAAAAGAGAGATCCGCACCATATACTTGGTGAATATAACACTATTAAAAGAGGTCCCCAAGAAACGGTTTTGGAGTATTGTGCTAGGTTTAACAACATATACAATGCTATCCCCCAGAACTTAAGGCCCCCTCCTGATTTGGCCCTTTATAACTTCCCTGATGGTTTTGATTCTGATATGGCCTATCAGTTGAGAGAAAGAGACCCTCCAACCCTTGCAGAAGCCCAAAGGGTTGCAGTCACTGTAGAGGCCAACCTAATTGCCAAAAGAAACAGGGCAAAGCTGGAAAAGAAGACTGGTTTCAAAGAAGAACCCTCGGGTTTTGATCAAAAGTTAGATGCAATTCTAAATAGCATGAAGAGATTGGGAGAGAGAGTGGAATCAGTAGAAAGGAAATCATCATGGGAGGCACCACAAAACAACCCTCCTAGAAACCCAAATTTTAGGAGAGTCCAGAACCCCAATATAGGAAAGACAGGTGCTGACCAAGATATCAGACCCCCTTTTCAAGAAAACTATGCAGAAACTTCCTCAGCAAATCAGCTCAATGAGGATCTTGAAATCAACCTAATAGGTCTGGATGGCAAAAGTCATGTATTCTTAACTCAGGAGGACCATGAGGAGGATGAAAGCAAAACATTCCAAACTCAATCAGGAGAATCCTTTGACTTTAAACAAGGATATGATACTGCTGTCTATGAAGTCCATAAGCAATACAAACTAAGGAGTAGGACTGTGAACGTGAATCAGCCCGAAAAGATAAAGGAGAAACAACAATCTAAAGAAACCTTAGTCACTGAACCTAATGACAAAACAAACTTGCCTACAAAGGAAGTAGTGGTTGAGGAGGTCACTGAACTACTGTCCCCACCACAACAGCCCATGGCAGCCTCGTCCTCTCACCCTAACCCAAACATTAACCCTCAAGACATCAATATAAGGGGCAGGTTCCAAAATCAGGATGAAATCCACCAAGAAGATCTAATGAACAGAGAAAGAACTGCTACCCGTGACTCCAAAATCCAAATTGATAAACCCTTTGACCTAGGAACAGAGATTGGCAAGTTAAAGGTAGCAATCCCCCTTTCAGAGCTAGCCAAGCATGACATATACAAACAACAGATCAAAAAATCCCTTCAGCTCACCAATAGCAAAGATGATGTAAATGTGTTAGATGACACTCCAGAATTACTGTTTGGCCCAGAGGTAGATGGAAAAGCAGTAGTCACAGGGGTTTTACCGTTTTATGTCAGCTTGCATATACATGACAAAACACTGCACAATGCAATGTTTGACTCAGGTGCCTCTCATAACCTGATGCCAAAAGCAGTCATGGAAAGATTAAACTTAGACATCACAAGACCATACAAAGACCTGTTTTCTTTTGATTCTAGTCAAGTCAAATGCTTGGGCCTAATTAAGGATTTATGTGTGTCCTTGGTTCAATTTCCCAACAAAACCATTTTAATGGATGTTGTTGTTGCTGATATCCCACCCAAATATGGGATGCTCTTATCAAGATCATGGGGAGCGAAACTCCAAGGCTCCCTGCAATTAGACATGTCATATGCAACCATCTCTGTCTTTGGACAACCAAAGAGACTTTATAGGGAAACACTCATGAAATATATGGTCAGCAGTGAAGAGAAACCCCAAAATTTCCCAATATACGCTGTTCATTCGGACATAGACTCCTTTATCCTCTTTAATGACAGTGCAGGCCTCTCAAGCAGTGATATTAAGACGGAGACACTTATTCAAGAACAAAACCTTGATCAAACAAGTAGCACCTGTCAAACATCAATCAGTTCAACAAGACACTTTAGCTCTCCTCTAGTGGTCAAAGATGGTCAAGCAAATGATGAAGTTATCCTAGAAAACAAATGGGAGAACAAACCCCAACTCATGCTCACACTACCATCCCATGAACAGAATTTGAAATCTCCTGACCAGCAAGGCATCTGGTGGGTCCTAGAATTTGATGGCTCAGTTAACAAGTTAGGAGCAGGAGCTGGAGTATGGATACATAACAAAGAGAAAGGCTATGCAGAAGGCCGGGCTTATAGATTGAACTTTAAATGCACTAACAACATGGCAGAATATGAAGCTCTGCTACTAGGCCTCAAGATTGCAAAATCATTACAAGCACATAGCCTCTCAATCATGGGGGACTCTGATCTAGTAATTCAACAAGTAAAAGGGAATTTTGTCACCAATGACAAAAGGCTGAGGTCCTACAGATCTGCTGTAATTGAAATATTAGAGACCTTTCCTGAGTTTGTTATCACAAAAATTTCTAGGGGCCACAATCTCCATGCACATAGCTTGGCAACATTTGCCAGCACCTTCAAATTTCCATTAGAACCCAACAATTGTTTCATGACCGAGGTCAGATACAGACCCTCTATTCCAAACAACATCAGAGAATGGCAAGTATTTGAGGATGGCATGCAAATAAACAATTTTTTAACCTTGCAACAAGAGTTCACAGGATTAAATATTGATCTTGAGACAGCATGTCAATCACAAATGCTTGAGACAGCAAGTCAATCACAAATGCTTGAGACAGCATGTCAATCACAAATGCTTGAGACAGCATGTCAATCACAAATACAGTTTCAACAATCTGCTCACCCAATGTCACCTAGGACAGCAAAACAACTACTCAGTCCAACCATTTTTAACAATGAAAACATTCATCAAATTAACCAAATTGACTGTGAAGAGATGAGTAACGTTGAAACTGAAATCATACAACTCAAAGACAATTTCCTCCCAGTAGGCCTTACCCCATTAGAGGATATTTTTGACTCAAATGACATCCCTAGGAAGCCAAAGATGCAGCCATTAGATGCAAGAGTCGAAGAATGCAATATTGGTAATATTGACAAACCTAAGATAGTAAAGCTATCTGCCTCTTTACCCCCTCATCAAAAGCCCAAATATATTGATCTCTTTAAAGAGTTCCAAGATGTCTTTGCTTGGGGTTATGAAGATCTAAAGTCCTATGACACGTCTGTCATCCAGCATACCATCCCCCTCAAGCCTAATCAAAAACCATTCAAACAGAAATTGAGAAGGATCAATCCTGTGCTCCTCCCTTCCATTGAAAAAGAGTTGCATAAAATGTTCAAAGCTGGTATTATAGCACCAATCAGGTTCTCTGAATGGATTTCAAATTTGGTCCCTACAAGAAAGAAAACTGGTGAGATCAGGCTTTGTGTAGACTTAAAGAATCTGAATCAAGTATCACTCAAAGATAACTACCCCTTACCCAAAATGGATCACATCCTTCAGAGGGTAGTAGGGGCTTCAAGGATATCACTGCTTGATGGATTCTCAGGCTTCAATCAAATTTTAGTGCACCCTGATGATCAAGACAAAACTGCATTTACTACCCCATGGGGAACTTTCAAGTATGTGAAGATGCCCTTTGGATTGAAAAATGCAAGGGCAACGTTTCAAAGAGCAATGGACATTGCTTTTGCAAAGGAAATTCATGATTTCTTGGTCATTTACTTAGATGATCTTACACCCTTTTCAAAATCTGACCAAGAACACTTGAAACATTTAAGACAAATCTTCATAACATGCAGAAAATATGGCATTTCCTTAAACCCCAAGAAGTCATTATTTGGTTTGGAAGAAGGGAAACTTTTAGGACACATCATTTCGAAAGATGGCATAAGAATTGATCCAGATAGGATACAAGCTATCCTACAAATGCCTCACCCAAGGAATGTCAAGGAGCTGCAAGGATTCTTAGGAAAAATCAACTTTTTAAGAAGGTTTATCCCAAATTTAGCTGAGTTAATCAGATTACTAAACAACATGCTAAAGAAGGATTCAAAGGTTAAGTGGACCGTTGAAGCAAAGCAAGCCTTTGAAAGTATAAAATTGGCCTTGACTCAAACCCCAGTGTTAACTAATCCTCAGTTTGACAGAGACTTTATTATTTTTCCTTTTGCCTCCCAGCATACTATTGCTGCTGTATTATTACAGAAAGATGACCAAGGGAATGAAAAGCCCATTGCTTTTTTCAGCAGAGCTCTTAGAGATGCTCCTCTAAAGTACCAAATAATGGAAAAACAAGCCTATGCCTTAATCAAAGCTATCAAAGACTTTAGGATTTACATCCTTTACTCCCATGTTGTGGCTTATGTACCAAGTCCTATTGTCAAAGACATTCTCACACAAGAAAACTTAGAGGGTAGAAGAGGAAAATGGATTGCAAACATACTTGAATTTGACATTGAAATAAAGCCTACAAAGCTGATAAAAGGGCAAGGTTTGGCCAAGTTAATGACAGAAGCAAATTTCCAAGCCTTAGATATCAACCAACTGGACAGTGAAACAGAGCTGGCGACTCCAAAGATCAATGTAGCCTTTGAACAATCTCCTTGGTATTCTGATGTCTGTTATGTATTACAAAACCTGTGTGCTCCCCCAGGACTGTCCAGAACTAAGTCTAGGTTCCTAAAAATGAAAACATCTAAATTTTGTGTGATAGATGAGAATCTACTCTGGAAAAACCATGAAGGTATTTTGCTGCACTGTCTTCTTGAGAGTGAAACTGACAATATCATGCAAGAATTCCATGCTGGAGACTGTGGTGGACATTTGTACTGGAAGTCCACTGTAGACAAGATATTAAGGGCTGGTTATTACTGGCCCACTATGTTCTCTGATGTGAAGAAATTCACAACATCATGCCACAAGTGCCAACTATTTGAAGGCAAAAGACAGTTGCTGCCACTTCCTTTGAGGCCCATTGCAACAGAGAGACCTTTTCAACAATGGGGCTTGGATTTCATTGGAGAAATTCATCCCTCATCTTCAGGACAACACAGATGGATCTTGACAGCAACAGACTACTTCACCAAGTGGATTGAAGCTGTCCCATGCAGACAAGCAAATGATTCAGTAATCATTCAATTTTTGGAAAACAATATACTGGCTAGATTTGGCTGCCCAGACAAGATAATAACAGACAATGCTGCTGCCTTCAGATCCAAGAAAATGGTGAACTTCTGCCATAAATTTCACATTACCCTGGGCCATTCTACAGCTTACTATCCTCAAGGAAATGGTCTTGCTGAATCATCAAACAAAAGCCTGATAAACATCATAAAGAAAGTGCTGGAAGAGAACAAAAAGAACTGGCATAAGAAACTAGTAAATGCTTTATGGGCAGACAGATTAACCACTAAAAGATCAATTGGGACCAGCCCATATGAGTTAGTCTATGGATTAGAGGCCAGATTTCCTTCATCACTAGGAGTGCCGGTTATGAACCTTCTGCAAGAAAGTCAAGCAGAGCCAAATAATATGCAAAGGAGGATTAACCAGATAATCTGTTTACAGCAGACCAGAGAACAAGTTTTCAGCAGAGTGCAGATACTACAAGAGAAACTAAAAAAGGCCTTTGACAGAAGAACTAAAGCAGAAGATTTCAATGTAGGGGACAAAGTTTTAAAGTGGGATGCAAGAAGAGAAGAGAAAGGAAAACATGGGAAGTTTGACTCTTTATGGAAAGGACCATTTTCTGTCCAAGCAGTACAAGGTAATAACACCTACTTCCTAAAAAGTTTGACTGTAACTGAACTGGATGAAGGTCCTGTCAATGGCAGGATGCTGAAGCACTATTTTGACTGTTCACTATGATAGAAATTCAGAGGTTCATTGTATATATGCAGCCTTACATATTATCTTCTATTTTAGAATGTAAAAAGAGGTTTTCCCAAATGCTGCACCTAGCAGCAACAGGCAGATAGAATCAGAGGTTCTCCAAGAAAAGGCACACAATTTTGACAGATTATATGCAGCAAATTTCAAAGATTAAGATGGGCAGTCAAGGAATAAGGCAATCTGACCTGCTGTTCTTGGTCTTTCAAAAGAAAAACCATCCCCATGTGGAGCCACTATTGGATACCTATAGTAATAGGTTTCATATTTCATGATTGACTATAGAAAATCCAAATATGCTCTGCTTTGGTACTACAAAGATCCCATATTTCCCAGGAAATCAGAGGTGTGTGAAATATTCCAAATATTGAGGACCTTATTTCAAGTTTGGTGGATGATTCAACAGTCTAAACTGGATCATGCCATGTTTCAATTTTGAGTTGTAGAATAGAGAAAGAGGTCTGTTCAAACAGCTTAATCTTGGCAGACAAGTAGTTCAGGTAGAGAAGCAAAGGTTCCCAAAAGTTTAATCTGGGACCTTGGAAGACATAAGGGTAGAAGTAGATAGAGAGAAAAGGAAAAAGCCAAAGAAAAGAAAAGGCAATTGAGGGTTGCAAGTCCAAGTGCCCCTCCAAGAAGAAACAAAAAATGCTAGGCAAAATAGTTGGGTAGGCAGTTGTGGTTGCAGAAAGAATATGATCACCATTACACAGGTATCAATAGGTCTCTTGCCAAGGCAATAAATCTATCAGCAAACAAAGTGGTGAATTCCATGAACTCACAGCAAAGAGGATCACTAACTTCTTTTTTTTCCCTCTCTAGTCCATCACTAACACCCCCTTTCTAATTCCCCTCCTTCATTCATATTAACTCCTAATTCTACTATATAACCTCCCCTATCTTACCCCCACCCCTAATAATACTAACACTAAGGTGTATAAAACCCCAAATCTTATGTATATTCCCTCCCCTAGGCATAATAGCCGTGTATTTTTCAAAAGGGACCAAAATGGCATCTGGCCACTTTGGTGAACCTATTCCACCCTATTCCCCCTTTGCTGCAAGTTAATTTACCCTCAAATCACCTCTGCATTGATAAAACCCCCTCTCCAAACCCCTTTTGCCTATAAAAACCTTTGCAAAGGTTAATACCCGCCTCTGGCACGTTCCCCAATCCTACCACATTATTGGTTAAGCGAAAACATTTGAAAAACCCATAAAAACCCACAAACTTTAATCTTTTCCGCCCGCAGTATGAAGCGCGCATCTTTCTCCTCCGCCAGCCGTCGGATCAAGCCCATCAGATCCGACGGTCCACACTAATATCGGAGCGCATCCGATGGCGGCACTTTAACCTCCGAGAAAGTGACGTTGCGCCTTGTCACGCCTCCTCCACGCGTCAATCGATCAACCATCTCGGAGCCGAGTCTGACAGCTTCTGCGCCGTACCTAAACCGCCCCGAGAAACCGCGGCGGTTAAGGCCTTAACCGTGACCGCTGCGGTTTGACTGCCACCTACCCGTCGCTGACTCGCCACCACGTCCTTATCTGCTCGTACCTGCCTTTGTTATTGGTCCACCTCACTGCTGACTGGGTTGCCACCTCACTGCCCCTTTGACCAGTCACCCACTGCCACGTCGCCCGATGACGTCAGCAGAAAAAAGCGCCAAATTGGTAAAATAACCCATATTTACCAATTTTCCCGTGTTTTTTACCACTTTCACTGTTATTACTGTTGGACGCTCTGCATGACCGTTTGCACTCTAATTTTCGCCAACCAGTCTATTAGCCCGGGCGACCTCCTCAAGCAGCAACTGTGCACCTTTGCTTCAACCTCTGCTCATCGAATTACAGGTATTTAGACCGTTTCGCCCTCCATACGACCTTCATTAAGCTTGAAATTGCTCAGAGGGATAGTAGAACCATAAAAACGGTATTTACACCGTTCATTTCCATTTGTTCATCCACCATTGTCATTGTGAGGGCCAAGAAGTACCTGCAGAGCTTTAGAAACCTGCAATTCACATAAAACCACTGTAATTCTGCGTTTTCCCGGCAGAGTTCCTAATAGATATAATTCACCCGATTGGAGAGTTCAGTTAGACCACAGAGAAGTTCTGTCACTAGACTCCAGTAGTATTTCAATTGCTATTGAGAGAATTCCCCTTGGATACTCAAAACATCAACTGTTTCCACAGAGAACTGCCTCCAGACTGTGTTTTTACCATTCCACCTGTCCACCTGCAATTCTTGCAACTTGAAGAGCTATGGAGACCCCTATTGCACTGAATATTAAGCCCATCAATGCTCCTCACCAGGAATTAGCATGGAAAGCCCTGGGAGACATGGACTACCAAATGCTGGATTGGTTCCCCATGGGAACCAAGTACAATATTCAAATGTTGAATGAATTAAGAGCCCAGCACCTCAGTGGGGCAGATATCTTGGGGATTTGGGAGTCAAATTTGCCCATATACAACCTTCCCCAAGTCAATCCTATGCCAGAGCTCATTTATAGCTGCCAGGAATGCTATGACCCCAGCCAAAGAGCAGTCATTAGCCCCACAGGCCTAGTCCTGTTCCAGATCACCCCAGAGAGCATAAACCAGATGCTGCGCTTCAAAACAGCCAAGAAATTGACCCCTCTATCCATGCAGAATCTGATTAACAGAGGGATCAAGCTGTCCAGTGACCAGATTGTCAAAATCAACCAACTGTTTGTCACACCAGGCTCTGAAACAGTCAGAACCCCTCCTATTGGGTACCAATATCTAAATGAGTTGGGCAGAATGTTGGTGGATCTAATTGGCTATGTCCTAGGATTCAAGGGGTTGGAAGATGTAGATGACAGCATAATGGCAATGCTGTCTATATTTGCCCCTGGTAAGCCTCCAGCTGTGCAGTATGATTATGCAACTTACATAGCAGAGAAAATCCATGAGCAGTTCATGAATTTGAAAAGGGAGAGACTGTTCAGGTACACCTCCTATATATATCATTTATTCCTTTTCAACCAGCCAGCTACCTTCTCTGTTCCTTTGAGGCCACTCAATGCCCAAGGAAGCCCAAGATCAGTTGTTTTCTGGACCTCTGTTTTTCATTCTACCTCAGTATCACCCTATACATACTGTGAGTTTATTGATTTATTTGTTCTTCCAGCCCTAACAGCATTGCAAGGTACTCCTCCTCCTAGATTAACCGATGATATGAAGAGGATTCTACATTTGAACAAATCTTACAATATTGGCAACTGGTACTTCTACCAGAACCACACAGTCATTAGGATATATGGCTGTGAATTGAACCCATTTAGGTTGCCGAGGTATGTCCCCATGAGGCTTTTTGCCTTAGAATATTTCAGGCAGTTTGGGAACTCAGATTACCTTCACTTTCAGAGTAGAAACAAGAAGTCACAATTGAAGGTAAGAAACCAGCTAGGTTCCTTCCTATATAACAGGAAAGAAGAAGGGTGGAAAGAGGCAGACAGCATCCTGGAAGGCCTCAGATTGCAGACCAGTTTTGAATGGATTCCCTATGACCCCAATCATTCTATCTCCCTCAGGAGAATTAGATACAAATTGGGCAACTATGCACATAAAAGACAACCTGAAATTGAAAAGTATGCCAATGCACTAGATTGGGAAGAGGGTACACTAGTAGAACAAGTCACTAAGGAAGAATTACTTGAGAAAGAAGCTAGGAATGTGCAAAAAGAAGCTGACTTGGAAACTTATGGACAGGTGCCCCTCTCCTACAGAAAGCAAATTGGAACAGCTGCTAAATCTTCAGCAGCACAGCAGCAAACTACTGAGAAGACACCCCAGGCAGCAAGCAAAGACAAAGGAAAACAGGTGGAACAGCCACCTATATTGACAGAAGAACAAGTTGACACCTTGCTACAGCAGCAAGAAGAAATGGAACAGCAAGAACTGGGGCAGCAACAAGAAGAAGCACAGTCCAGTGAACAGCAGCCCTTGCAGCAGGAAAAGGGGACAGATCTACCTAGTTACACTGAGCAGCAGCCCCAAACAGAGGTGCCTCCCAGGACAGACACCAATGTAGACACCTCAGTCCTCCAAACACCACAGAAGGAGGACTTGACCAGGAAAAGGGAGAGAGAGACCCCCCAGACCTCATCCTTCATCAGAGGAGAGAAGAGACAAAGACTGAATGACTCCCAAGAGGAGGACATAGCAGTAAGGCAAGCCATGGGCATGGGCCCACCCAGTGGAGAACTTTCGGCCAGCTCATCTCAGCGTGGACATGACATGACTATGGGAGGAGAGGTCAGCTCCTCCGGTCAACATAGAGAAGGGCAGTCAAGTATAAAGCAGCAATTCATTGACATCAAAAGGAGGAGTGATCCCATAAAAGTGCAGCTGTATAATCACTTGTTAAACCTAGCTCCTAGCAACCAGCAGAGACTCATGTCTGCTTTCGATGTGAGCGAAGGCAAAATGATAATGAGCCACTTCATGCCCACAACTTTGCATCCTCAGTCCACCTCGGACTATCTAAGAACCAACATGGAGGTTCTTGCCAAAGACATACACCCTATGGACAAGATTGAATTACATAAACAAACTGGTGAAATGGTGTATGCCTCCCTGGCAGATGAGACATTGGAGAACTACAAACTAAAGAGCAGCCTGGATAACACAGCTTCTCAGCTGGAATTAGAAAGAGCATCATCACAAGCCAAGGACAATAGGATCAAGTCCTTGGAAGAGGTAATTATAGATATAGGGCATGATCCTAAAGATGTCAAAGGCATCCAAGAACTCCTGAAAATAAGGGATGCAGACATGGCGGCCCTAAGAAAGAAAATCAAACTCCCGGCCACCATCCATCCACAAACAGATGAAGTTGCCCAGCAAAGGCAAGAAAAGGATACTACAGACCTGCTGGTATCCCTATACAAAGAGCTGGTTAGGATTCAAGACCAGCTAGGACAAACTGAAGCTGCAAAGGCAGCACTACAAGAAGCACTGAAGCAAAGAGAAGAGGGCCAACCCTCCCAGCCTCCTCCTGTGATAATAAATCTTGAGGAAGTCCCTCCAAAGACTACTCCTCCTCCTCAGCAAACAGAAGCTACAGCACCAACTACAGCGCCATCCACAGCAACAACAACTACAACATCGGAACAGGCTACTAGTTTAGACATGCAAAAGCTGCAAGCTGAGATCCAAGCCATGGAATCTCAAATGAAAGAGCTGGATGAACTTAAGAAAACCTTGGCTAAGGTAAATGAAAAGTTTGACAAGAGAAAACAGAATGAGGGAGCCAAGGAGAGAGAGGTAAGAGCTCTTAAGAGGAGAATTGCTGAACTAGAGAAAGAGCTTGCACTAGAAAAAGTGACAGCTCAAATGAAAGCAGTGCTATGGAGCAACATTGGGCGGTCCATTGCCAACCAGTGGCAATATATTGAGACCATGGATGAGCAAATGGTGCTCATCACTAAAGCAAACAGAGAAATACAGAGAGCCAGGGCAAGCCTTGGACACATGCCAGAAGCTGCTACTAGGATGATCAATATTCTGAACTATAAGACTAGCTCTCAATTAGCTGTCATGGGAATCACCAACAGGACAGAAACAATTGCTGTAGCCAAAAGAGTCATAACATTGAGGAACTTGGTTGGAACACTGGAGAGGAGGACACAGGATATGCAGACTGAAATCAACAGATTCCTGGAAAAATTCGTGGCACTACAGAACAGAGGCCTCCCCAGCATTTTAAGCAGTGTAGGAAGACTGCTCACCCTAGACAATTACAATAAGAGAATTGATGCCCATGCAGGAGCAGAGATTGCAAAACCGCCCAGCACTTCAGCAGACGCAGGGCCAGCCACCGGGCAGACTATGTATGACAGGGTGGAGAACCTATTTTTCCTCATGAATGAAGTTGAGCATCTGTTTGATACACCACCTAACTTCTTCAAATTCACAGAAGCAGATGAAACTCTAGGGGCAATCTTAGCACACCAACTGCCCACACAGGATGTCTGGAGAAATTTGACACAGACAATTTTGTCAGGCCAGAATTAGTAGCGCTAATTCTCTAGGCAAATGAGCATACATGCGCAGGCACAATTTTGAAGAAAGATATCTACAAGGAAGAGGCAGAGGCTGAGCCAACTCAGCAGGACCATTGATTCACCACAAGCAGCAGTCACAATCACAGGTGACAAGTCCAGGATACAGCGTACAAGCCTTAAAGACAGGTCTTCCAGCATTTATTCAGAATATCTCGACCGACTTAGCTGTTTCCAAAGGCTAAAATATCTTCTGACAGAGCATTAAAATGCCTGTACTCTGTAATCAATGCTGTATTAAATTTTGGTCATAATATCTTAAGTGGTTGGTAAGAATGTAAAATCTGAGATAACTCAGAACTCAGATATTTTGTAAATCACCGCAAGTATATATTCACCCTTCACAGCAGTTGAAAAGGGTTGTTGTAATTTTCTTTTGAGAACTCTCTCTTACTGTAATATTTTCAGAGAAGTAATACAAAGGAAGAATGGAATTTCCAAGGCTTGGTGTACTTTGATGTACTGTGGTGAAAGATGAATGTTACAGGATTCCAGGGTGTTGCATAAAACAATAAGTATTCTCAAATCTCTTTGTTATATGTTTTCGAGTCTTTTGTTCTCTTTTGTTGTTTAAATGTTTTACACTTGATAGCAAGGTGAAAGGATAGTTCCAGGACTTAACCCATGATTACCCTGGACTCAAACTGAGCTATTATACATGTTTTCCTCAGATACAGTGACAGAATTGTAATTCTTAATTGCTGCATTTCAAAACTGTGTCTTTTACTGTGATAGGCATTCTCAGGGATTCAATTTTTGCCCCTGAGACCTCTGTCTTTTCCTCTTAAACCTGTCTGTTGGGAATATATAAACAATAAGTGAAAATTCTTAAATGCTTTCACTGTTTGTGTTACCTGTTTCCAGTCATTTAATCAAAAATATGTTCTATTAAGCACTCAAATGGCCTTGTAAGTTCCATCTTTCATCTCAAAGTTTCAAACACATATAGCCACAGACTCCATTGCCCAATGGTACTCAACCTCTCTGAAAACTACATCACTGGAATCTAAAAGGAGTTTCATCAACCAAAACATGAACAAAACCTATGCTCAATACCTAGCCTAAAACACTATCATTGTAGATACAAAATCATAAAGAGAGAGCCCTCTCTGATCACAGTTTGGCTAGAAACAGTGATTAAAAGATTGGTTAGTGGTTACCCCGGCCGTATTCCCTTGGGAGTCATAGGGAACAACTTGGGTGTTAACAGTTTCTATAAATGGTAACTGATAGCTAGGGTCGCGAAAACCTTGGGTCACAAGACTAGCCCCAGGAGGAGGATATCTAGGATAACTTGGAATCAGATTTGCATTTGGGATATTATAACCTCCTGGGAACCTAGGATTAACTAGACCAAACTGGGGTTGATGAGGTTACTGATAAGTATATCTAGGGTATGGTTGATACTGGTAAACTGGGCTTTACACAACAGGACCGAATTGGTACTGTCCCTGGTACGGCTGATAAGTGAATTGAAGTTGACTTGTGACAACCTTACTTGGACCTAGTTGTCCTATAGGCATCTGAACCGAAGTCTGAATTGTAGGTCCCGAATGTGGTAAAGAGGCTTGAGGAGTTGATGTAGGAACAATAGAAACCAAATTTGTCGATACTCCAGAAGTAGGTGGGGTAGATTGAACAGAAGCTGCAGTAGTTGCAACAACATTTTGAGGCGGAGTTCGAGGTGAACTAGCAAGCTGATGAACTACACCAGGTGCAGAAGTTTGAATAGTAGGCTGGATAGGTTGCTGGGTTGGAAAAGAAACCAAAGGTTGTCTAGATTGAGATGAGAACTACACATTGGGTTGTAAAATCTGTTGAGATGAATCCCACACCATGTTCATTCTGGGGTATGGACCCATAAAAGGTTGAGCATATTGAGGACCATAACTTGGTTGAGTGTAGGGTTGATAATTGAGAGGTACATTTCCAGCTCCTTGTACAAATGGTTGACAAGAAGGTGGTTGGAAACCTTGAGTTGGGTACTGACCTTGAGGTTGATAACCTTGAGGCACGTACTGAAATTGGGGTTAAATTTGAGGTACATATTGATACTGGGGTTGACCTTGAGGTGTATATTGAGTCTGGGGTTGACCTTGAGGTATGTACTGTCTCGAAGGTATGTACTATCCTTGCGGTTTCCCCCCAGGCGGTAACTGACTACCTTGAGGTTGCCCCCCAGATGGTAATTGAGTACCCTGAGGTTGCCCCCCATGCGGTAACTAACTACCTTGATGTTTCCCTCCAGGCGGTAACTGACTTCCTTGAGGTTGCCCTCTAGGCGGTAAATGACTACCTTGAGGTTGTGGATTTGGAATAGTACCAGACATCATAAGAATTTCTTCTACGCTCAATGGTTGAGTTCCATTATTACCAATTGATATCCCATGTTCAATTGGTTGAGGAGATGCTCCTGAAAAAGTACCAGAGAGTGACTGATACCCAGAAGGAACAGAAGGACCGTCATATAAAAATGTTTCCGGTCTCTAGGAAAACATGGATGACCATTTAAACATATTTAAAGGAGGATAATAACCTCTAGGCATAGGATGAAAAGGAATTCGAGGTGGTGAAAAAATAAGACCAGGATTTTCTAAAAAGTTGGTCAATGATATGTACCAAGCATCACTCCTAAATGGACTATAGAAAATTGATTCACGCTCCCTAAGTTCTAAAGTTGGTTGATTTTTAGGGAGAGTTATATGTTCATCCGGACTAACAAGTTCTTTAGTGGAAATGAGTCCAGAAGGGAGATTTTGGGTAATAAAACTTCCTACCCTGGGTGAACCAGGACCACTAGAAGTTGGAGAAGAAAATCCTGAAGATGGAGTAGTAGCAGGTTTAGTTTCAGGTTCAGAAATTTCATGTTCTTCAGCTAATTCACTAGTAGGAGAAATACTACCAGTAACTTCGGAAAATGAAATTGGTTCAGAAATATAGTTTGTTGCTTGAACTTGATAATCAGGATGAATAATTAAAGAAGACTCTATAGCTTCTGATGACCCAACTCTAGTGTCACTAGGTGATGCAAGAACTTGTAGCCCTTCAAGCTGACTTGGTGTATACTTGGGAGGTTGCCCCCGAAGTCTACGAGATTGTCTCGGTAATTCAACCATGATTAAATATTTAATTACTTCACATTCAAACAAAGAAAAACTCAATAAAACCACCTAAAGTCTATAAAGAACCAAACAATTGAATCACATGCCTAAAAAATCTAAGAGTTCAAACCACACACAAACAGTAACTTTCCGTACCAAAAACACTAGTTGGTGATGAAATCCAACGTTGCAAAATTCAATATAGAAAGGGCGGTTGTAAGAGTTACCCCAACAACCTGCTTAATGAAACAAACTGGCACGAGTTTCTTACAAAACCATCTCGAGTGAAGAGAACTTCCCAGAGAGTCCAAGTGAGTCTAGTCGACGTCTACTCCAGGTACAGTGAGACCCATCCTTCACCGTCACCTTAGGAAAGAATCTTAAAATTATGGTCACTAAGGTCACCAACAGTAACAAATACAAGTGGGGGAATAGTCTACGATCTGATCTACGTGCAAGGGCAGAGTAACAAAGCTCAATCCCCTTGAAGGCTCCTCGACATGATCAATCCGAGGCTTACCAACAAGCGACCCTAGGCTCCTTGACAATGGTTAATCTGAGGTTTACCATTTTTAATACGCACAAATCTTCTATCTTTCCTAATGAGAAAGACTTGATTGTCTCAAAGGTTCGGACATGATATCGTGATTGACTCCTTTAAGAGGAGCTTCCCATATTAGATCAATTACAATTGGATTTATTTCTTACCACAAGATATAGCTACTTGTTTGTTTTAACTATCTTTCAGAGTTAATTAATCCCTACTCCAAGACACTAGCCTAAGCTATATTGGTGATAAGAGCCCTAGAAATAAAAAGATTGCTAGATCAATTTTAATTAAGCGTTATTTTTATGCGTTGTTTCTTAAGTCAATAAGTATGGAGATGAAACTTTGATGGTGTGAAGACTCGACTCCAAAAACACTAAAAAATGCACCTAAAATGATAAACAATTCGTTTTTTTCCTTCAATGAATTTCTAGCTAAAAGAAAGAGTTGAGAATGCAATTCTTTGAAAAAAAAAATCTTTCCTTCAACATGTAAATGAAAAGAAAATAATTTTTTTTCTTTTTCAATAAACTCAAAACGAGACTACTAATTATGCTCACAAAAAATCCCTTTTTTCAACACCCAAAAACTACAAAAAACAATTTCTTTCAAAAGAGATTCTACAATTTCTAGAAAACACTCAAAACTATGAAAAACTAATCTTGAGATCTAAAAGCTTCTAAGAACCTAATTGATAAAAGATTCAAATCTTTTTGAGGACATTTTACTTAGTTATTCAGTAAACTAAGGATTAATTCGTTTAGAATAACAAATCAATCAAAAAACACCCAGCTATGTTTTCTTTTATAAAAATGATATTCAAAACTTACAAGCAAGTTCATTCAAAGATTTGCAAAGAGAAAACAAAATCTATTTTTCACCAAGGACAGATTTCACAAACCAGTCAAACTCATCAAGAAGACAAAAGAGACCAGGGTGATCTAAAGTTTCTTAGGCTTCTAATCTCTGAGTCATTACAAAGACCAAACGAAAATCAATCCAGGCATGCAAAACTTCTAGAAAATCACCTAAAACAAAAATGCCAATGGAACTCACTTGCAAGAGATTTTTGACAGAACACATGCAGATCTGGGTAGACACTAAAAGTCATAAATAAAAAACTAAACTTAACTGGATGAAAACATTTTAGCTTTTTCAAAAATTTGGACAGGGTCTGTAGGTTTCCAGTAGAACCAGACGCGGTACTGCTCTGTGCACTAAAGGAACAGTGCAGATATCTCCGCACTGTCTTGCAAAAGGAAAGTGTGGTCCTCTTTAAAATTTCGAAAAAACAAAAATTACTCCAGAACCTAAAAACTACCCAATCCCACACACATCATGCAAAAACTAGAAATAAGAACAAGTTTCTCAAGTAAAAGACAAAGGAAAACCAAAAATACCAAATTCCATCCCCAGTGGAGTCGCTAATTTGTTGGCCGGATAAATCGTTCTTGCGAACAAGACTGATCTCCCTAGTATCAAAATATATCTAGCAACAAGTAGGACAAGCAAATCTACCTTTCTCTAAACATATTGCGATTCATTACTAAAAAATAAAGAGGTGTTTTAGACCCTACCTTAAGTCCAACACTAGTTTGTGGCAGCCATGCTTCAACCATCCGAAAGAGTTTCCTTTTGAGGACCTGCAATCACAAACAAGAACACATCAAATAACACCTGCATAGCTAATATAATAAATCATGTTCATCATGGTGATCAAGGAATCCATAAAATAAACCATAAAACACAACTTATTGAGAAAAATAAACCTGATTGTATTAACTTTGAAATAAAAGAACTTTACAACCTTTGGTGCCTTGATGCTGTACAAGCTCTTCCCAGGGTCCAAAACAGGAATCTCCTCTACTTTGACAAGCCTCACACTCTTCCAAATGAGATCAAAGAGGTATCTAATCTATCCTCTCAAAAGCTCAATTAGGAAGACTAGGTTCCAGTAGCATTTCACCTCAAAAATATTCAGCTTTTAACCTCCTCAATAACCAGCCCAATGCTTCATTTTATAGTGCAAAGGAAGGATGTTACAGGTCTGCCTATGAAGGGATAGAGTCCTCCTTCAAAGGGATAAGCTCCTCACATCAATGGTTAGCTCTTTAAGGTATGGGATGCATGAACCTTAAAGGAGCGAACTTACCACCTCAAGATTCCTTCTAGAAGCTTCCAAAAATGACTCAAAGTGAGTTTTTAAGAATGTACTTGCACCTTTTTGACTTTTACAGGGGTCCGCACCCAAAACACAGAGACTGAGCGGTCAGGTGCACAGGGGACATGACCATTGGGTGCGGGACCGCAGGTAATGCCAAGAGAAAGTGCGGAACCAGAGTTTTATAGACTTTTAAGGGCTTTCTATTATTTTCAAGGCTTGACATGAAGAGCTAAGGTTTAAGACTTGCAAAGGAGGAAAGTATGAGTGGTGATAGACTTACACAGATTGCAGAATGTCATGGTGAAAATTTTTATGCAACAGAAGTGACCAGACTACTTGGAAGGGGTACCATAGAAATGGGAGAATTAATCCCTTCAGTTACAAGAGCGGAAGGATTCTCCTCCTATCTTGATGGAACATGAGAACTACCCCCAAGCTCATTAGAATCTGAAGAAATGAAAAGAGCCTGAGCGGTATCATATTAACTCTATTTGGGAAAGGTACGATTAACTGAAGGTGAAATTAGGTCAACTGTTTCCTCAACCTGTTGATTTGGGTCAGTTATAGAGTCATAGGATTCACTTTCAGAGAGAGTGGGTTTGACTGACGGTTGATTTGAGTCAGCCAATTCATCAACTAGTGAAGGATTAAGGGAGAGTTTCCTGTAACTAGATGGAACTCACTGTGGATAAGTAGGATGGTTATCCAACACCTTTTTGGTTTCATCCAGATAGGGAAAAAGGTGAATGGGGTGATTCCCTTCACATAACCTACAGGGAAACTTAACTTTACCCTTTTTTCCATGAAATTTACTACCACTATTTGATGGTGTGTCACCAGCATGATCTCCAGAAGTTGATGACATAGGATGACGTGAATGAGAAGACCATTCTCCTAAGATTTGAGGAATATCTGAACAATTATGTAGAAGATGGTCTCCCACATAAAGTTTGCATGGACATCGAACTTTGTGAGGCTTGGCAGATGGTTTCTCATCAGATGTTGCATTCAATGCAATGGTAGCTTGGTTGCCCCTCTGCTGAATTTGCTTCTTCTTCTTTTTCTTCCCTTTATTATTCTTCTTAGCACTTGGTTACTAGTACCAATACTTTCACCAGGAGAAGAGGAAGAAGGGGAGGAAGAAACAACCAAGGAAGAAGGAAAAGGGTCAACTTTAGGATCAAATAGAGCTTGATTTTTTCTAGTTGGAGGAGTACTTGATTGCGGAGAAATCACGACATTTTGAACCAAGGAGGTTGAAAAAAACCATACTGGCAAGCCAACGGTAAGTCCCGGAAGGGACAATGTAGCCATATAAGGAGTACCAATATTTCTGAAAGGAGGAAAAGGACTAATATTCCCATAAAAGGAATTCCTTGATCAGTGGACTCCATATTTGTCACCATATGTTTCAACCTAAGATCAACTAAGGAGTGAGCATGGAGGATGCTATCCATGGTCAATTAATTTTATTTTAATCAAAGTAACATAACATAACAAAAGAGGGATAATCTAGGGAAAAGGTTTACCAAACAACTTTGAACTGTAGAATACCTCCTGGCGAACCAAGAAGTACAGGCAGGCAATATCCTAGAATGCTTTGTTCAGTGTATCACAGTGTACAATGTGGCTGAATCGATTACCTAAGGATGGATAGCAACCTAGTGTTGTCCTCCCATATATACTCGAAGGCATGTGGAGGCCCAGTCCGTATAAGCATTGTCTAATACAAAACCACATAGTGAGAGCATTCCCATATACTTTACGTACTGTAACACCACCCTATATACCCGAAGGTACGTGGAAGAGCTACGATATACTCACATATGTGGAACGAGGTATCACACTTGGGATGTATTGCAGCCAAGTTAGCGACCACTGCTTTTTTTTATGATGCCAGAACACATCTCTAGCCTAGAACCACTAAGTGTTTTTTATTAGCTAACAATGCTCCATTAGGTAAATTCAGATAAATTTTAAGTTGATCTTCTTTAGAATTTTCCTTTCAAGGTTCACCACATGATTTATGTTTGCAATTCCTAAAATGCAACTAATATGATAGGCATTATTTTCATTGAATTAAACAATGAAAACCTTAGCTAGTAGGGATAGAGCAATCAGATCTTTGACAAAGAACAAAGAGCACATCTAATGCAATTTCCCTAGCTATTCCTTTCAAGCATTCACAAACTACAATATGAACATGCATGTATTTATTTTCAATTTCCTTAATGTGAACATGAACAAAAGGAAATATGCACATACAATCAATCAATCCTTCATAAGAACAAAAACGTTTACAACAATTCTGTTTTGAAGAAAAAGAGGACTTTACGACACTTCCTTTGGAACGAAGATTAGTCAACTATATTTTAACTTTGGCTATATATTGATAATGACAAAGAAAACATTAAAGAAACATTAATCAATCAAATCAAAGTTGGTCTAGACAAGGAGATAAAAAACTTGTCTTCTGAGACATGACATTCATTGATCAATCAGCAAGAAATCAAACAAAAGAAATTTGGCAAAAAATCAACCCAAATGTGGGAATTTGACCTAAGGTGGATTAACACAGGTGAAATATTGCGTAAGTACGCTGCAGAGCACTGTCTCTCACTCAAGGGTGCTCTACAGAGCACTGTCCCCTGATCAAGCCTACGCTGATTCTTGAGAGGCCACTCAAGAGTCATCTAACCTCAAATTTTTACCGAAATTCAATGCAAAAGAGCTGAAATATAGTCAATGAACACAAGTAGGGTCTACAAGAATGTCCTAGGAGGTGGATAAGCTACTAGGAAAGAGGATCTTCCCTAGTGGATTTGCCAATTTTTTTTGGAGAATTTGGTATCTACGGATAAATATTAATTCCCTAGATAAGTAGCTGTATCTAAAACAACAGTTTAAAGTGTTTTAGACTTTTCCTATAAGCAATAGATAAGATGAGAAGATAGGAAGACCTACTTGTAGTTTCAATTTCCTCTTGTCTCCATTGTATCAATCCTATCAATCCTTCCCATACTTAATACGCTTGAGAAGTACCCTGTAAACACAATAGAAAACAAAAAAATGATCAAAGCACATGATCTATTGAATATAAGTGAAAGGAATCAAATACAATTCACACATATAAGCATTATGAAACAATACAAACATATGGGAAAAAGGTTCAAACACTTTATTAGATAGAAGAAGGAAATACAACCATTGGTGTCTGATTCAAAGCCATTCCTCCACCTTGGAACCCATCAACATCACATCAAAAGCATGACAAACTTGTAGCATTAAAATACCTGCTTCAAATCCAAATCTCATAGTAGCATTATCTCCTTACAATTCAACATAATCCAGCCCTTGATCACTTAGATGAGTGGTCAATTATTAGGAAGATAAAGGAGGTTTTGTCATAAATGGTGGCATTGAATAGTCTTCCATAATTAGAATTAGTTCCATGGAGGAAGGGATGAGAGGATAGGATGCACCTTAACTCATTCCTCATCCATTTTCAAGCTCATAGGAGTTGATAAGTGAGGTAACTTTCTAGATGACTCCAAAAGATAAGAATATTCCCCAAACCCTATGTGAATTTCACTAATTCTTGCCCAGCAAAGGTGAAAGGAAGCTTACACAACATTTTTTCACTGTCCCTGTACTCCGCATTCCTTGATCCTGGAGGACCTCTACAGTGAACTCCATATGCTTTCCCTTCATGAAGAAACTCCCATTGTGTCCCTCTTCATGAGAAGATCAATTCCCTTTTACACCATTTCCCCTCAAACTTCTATTTTGCCCAGTTTACAAGACCAATGCTAATGACCTTGTCTCCCCCATGCCGATGTGTAGAGATTAGCACTATCTCTAGCGCCAACCAAAGAGACTGAGCTGTGTTCCAGTTGCACTAGTCCTATTATAGAAATTTTTTTGAATTAGGATCTAAAGCTTCCAGCTCTAAAAGCTTCGTAATGGAAGTCTAGTAAATGGTTTGGCCGGATGGGGTCGAGGATTTCAATTTGGGGTCCTTTACCCTATAATGATGGAACTACCTCAAGAGATAAGACCTTCTCCCATGAGAAGAGGATCCATCTCCCATCCATTCATGCTATATAAACCTCCATTTTTCCCAAGCACATATGGGTGTTAGTGTTGAAGTGTTAATGTTGGTGTGCTAGTGCTATTTTGGTTTGGAGTAAACAACAAGCTATTCATAATTGTAGCTATCTTGTTGTGTGAGGGAGAAGTGTGATTTGGTTTGGAGTGAGGCCTAAAGGGAAGAGCCTTATAACTATTGTTGATTGAGGCCATCATGGAATGCTAGTAGAAGTGTGTGGGAACCTGGTCTTGTCAGAGGAGAACCACAACATCAATACAATGGTTGTAATCTCTCTTTGCTATCAATATATATGCAACTATAGATTGATTTCCTACATGTTTTTTCATCTTACATATTCATGGCTTAATGTTTCTTGACTTGTTAAGAACTACAATTTTTCTATTATCATGGTTGTTGTTTGCTATTGTTTACTTGTTTCAGGTGCTTGAAGAAGGAAGCGAGAGATAGATGGAGTGAGCAAGTAGGGACATCATCAAATGGGATAAGCGTACTAAGAGGTAGGCCCTCTTAATTGGTTCTAACCTAAGGAAATCTTCCATATAATGTATCTATTGTGGCTAGATCCATCATCAAGCTAGAGGAATTTCTTTCTGTCCGCACTTATAATTTTACTTCACCACAAATTCGTGACTCCACTTGGGAACCAATCCTTTTGTTGTCTGGATTTCATGATTTCGTGAGAACTTTTCTAGTTCCAATTTTTCCCTATAGTTCTATTTCTTTTCTCATGCTTACTGGCCTAAGTTTGAAATTCTTAGTAGCATCTGGTCCCTGTTTTATTTTTATTTTTCTTAACTTCCTCGATTAATGCACTTAATTCACTAAAAATTGCGCCAATCAATTTGATATGCTAAGGAACAGTTGCACCGACGAACCTCTGGCGCTTGTTGTCAGTTAGGAAGTCACGCCGATGCCTATAAGTGAATATTAGGGTTTGTCCCCAATCTTGGCCAGTGTGTTTTGCTCTCATGATTTTGACCCTGTAACCCTTTTAGACCATCTTCTCCCTAACTAGACAACTTAGTTTAGCTTGGTTTGTGTGCTTTCTTGGTTTATCCCACCCTCTAATGTGTTAAGTTTGGCCCTGTGTGAAGTTTTTTTTTCCTTTTGAATCCCTCGATCAATGCTATTTTTGGCCAAACAGTCATGCCAATCAAGCCTACTAGTGTTATTTCTAGCCTGAAAGTCGTTTCAATCATGCCGATCAACACTAATTTTGGCCCAAAAGTCACTCTGGTCTCTGAGTTAAAAAAAAATAAGAATTTCTCCCATTCCAATGCCAGTGTGTCTTGACCCTCAGACTCTCTTCTTCCTCCTAGAAGTGACTAGGATGCTTTGTTTACTTCATTTTCAATAGAATGAGTGAAAGAGTCTCATTTGTTCTCTTATTTCGAGTGTCTCTTTTCTCTTTCCAAGCATAGATTACATTGCTTGGTTTCTCGATTGAAGCATTTATGTGTTTTGTCTACTCAATTAAGGGAAGAAGTTGTCTTTAGTTTCATTTATCATTCTTTGGATTTGATTGATGCTTGTTTGTCCGGAATTGTGAAAAATTTCGTTTAAATTGCTTTATGTGAAATATTCATTTTGCATTTTATGAAAAGGATAACATCATTCTAGTTTACTTAAGCAAAAATATTGCGTTAGCAGCGTTATTGAGAAGCTAGAATTGCATCATCATAAGCATTGGAAATAAAATGAAACTTATTTTCTTGTTAAGGGAAGATTAAGTGCATTTAGGACATATATTAGTGAAAGATTTCATTCTTTGATTATCGCATTGATTTTGTGTTCCCTATCTCTCAATTAGTGTTAACATTCATCGAACAAAGATCTCTTTTCTCATATAGTTGCATGTAGGAGTTTTGTTAGATGACAGTGGTAGGGCCATGAAATTGAGACCTAATTCAAGATCAACCATTAAAATTTATTGAATTAACCTAAGGAAGCATTGAAACTTAACGCTCACATTTAGTGGTCTAGGCTAGAGACGTGTTTTGGCATCTTTAAACCTAGAAGTTGATGTTTGCTTCAGCATTAGACAATGCTAGGATGAACTTGTGCTCCCCATACTATCGTGTATATAAAGGGAGACCCCACTAGGTCTGCAATCCTTTATCTGTAGGAAACCGAGTCTGCCACCTTGTAAACATGATACACTAAGCACAACATTTAGGGAGATTTTCTTCCCATACTTCTCGGTTCGCTGGGAGGTATTTTGCAGTTCACAGTAACTAGGTAATCCTTTTTCCTAGAATACCCTGAGTGGTCATTTTTTATCTTTACCGACTCGTTAAATTTAAAAGATCATCGAGCACTTGTCCTTTCAAGCTCGTTAACTCTGAAAGTGACTAGAGTCATATTTCATCCTTTTCTCAACTCTTAAAACATGAAAAGGTAAACTTTTGTTTTAGTGTCTTAAAATTAACTGCCCACGAAATATTCCTGGTTAAAGTTATCTTCCTTAGTGTTTCTTTAAAATCTGATTCCAATGGCAACATTTCCAGAGTCCACCGGTCAAGGATTCACCTCGAATGGGAATCCTAGTACTTTTTCTTCTTTTGGAAACACTGTGCTCATTATATGGCAACACTGTCCCTTCCTGGGTTAACCATTGGTCTACCTATTTAGTTGTTTTCGACCTCGGTGATCCCAAGTGTCCCTATTAGGTCCCTATAATACTAGTGATTCCCCCATCACTATTTTAGTTGTATCCCTTATTGTTATTATTGTGCCCCATAGAATCCCACTATTGTTATTTTTTTGCCTTTATATTATTATTGTTAGGTGGGATTTGGTTATATTGTGACCCCTTAGACTCCTATATATAGAAAGGAGGTTTTGTCATTTGAATAATCCAATAATTCTTCATTTGTAATGTAAATGAGGTTTCTGCCTCGAAGACGCTTATTTTTAAGGCATTTATCTATCTTTTCTATCTTTTTGTGAGCTGGTTTCATAACATTTGGTATCAGAGCTTTGGATTCTAGGGTTTCCCTACTCTAAATAGGTCATCATGGAATTTTTGCTATAACTTTTATTCTATGATGTTTCATAAGCAAAAAAAAAAAAAAAACCATTTGAGACAAAATCATGCTGAACCTTAGGTCTAAATTTCATATCTTGTCTTGCTATATTTTCAGAGAGATAATATGAGGAAGTTAGGGTTTTTGTAGACCCCCAAATTACACTCCAAATAGGTGACCTTGGGAAAATCATCATAACTTTCGCTCTGGGCATCAGATTGAATTTTCGTAAGAAGTTACAGAAAGCAGACAGACTTTACCTTTTTTTGGGTATCATGTTTAGAACCTAATATTGAAAAAGTGACCCAAGGAACATCGTACAAGTTCGCTCTATTAAACCACTCTATACTCAGGTCATCGTCAAAGATTTGGCATAACTCTTCATTGGAGAATCCAATCTCGATCAGAATTGTTGGGTTAGAAAGATTACTTAGAGGGTTACTGCAAGAAGAAATTTCAGACCTTCGAGATCCAAAATTATAGAGATACATCAGATTCAATATTGAGCTCCTACAATGTGAAAAAAGGTGTGTAGTTTTTTTTAAATTTTTGCATAAGCTTGGTTTGAAAAATTAGTTTGAAGGAATTCAAAGGGAATAGTGAAGAATTATTATTGGTAATTAATGCCCCGAAGAAAGAAAATGGAAACACCTAGTAAGCAACCTGAAATTTTTCCCATGACTCATGAAGAAGAGGAAGAAATGCAACATGATATATCAAAAGTACGAGACCAAGTGCAAGAAATTTCACTCGCACAAAATGTAACAGAAGCTAAGATGGAAGGTTTAAATAAAGATGTAGAAGCTAAGATGTATGGTATGGAAGCTAAGATGGATGGTTTAAAGAAAGGTGTAGAAGCTAAGATGTATGGCATGGAAGCTAAGATGGATGGTTTAAAGAAAGGTGTAGAAGCTAAGATGGATGGTTTAAAGAAAGGCATAGAAGCTAAGATGAATGACGTGGAAGCTAAGATGGATGGCGTGGAAGCTAATATGGATGGCACGAAAGCTAAGATGGAATATTTGAAGACAAATTTGAAGAGATATTTGACAAAGTTTCTACAAGAAATGCTTACTAATGGTGAAAGGGTAGTAAAGGAAAATCATGATGAGAAAAAAATAAATGTTAATCATGATTTCATAGACTCTAATGTTGGATCGAAGAACAATGATGTTCCAAAGATCGATACGAGGAAGTTTGATGGTAAGGATCTCGAAACATGGCTACTACAGATGGATCAATTTTTTGATCTCCATAATGTGTAAAACGCACAAAAGGTACGCATTACAACTTTATATTTGGAAGCAAATTGGTTTGTATGGTATCGATGGCTTTTCTCTCGTAATCAAATTGTCACTTGGGCTATGTTTACGGATGAAATTATAGCACATTATGAGGATACAAAAAGCAACACTTTTTTTAGACAATTCGTAAATCTCAAACAAAAGGGTTCAATGATGGAGCACATTGAGGACTTCCAAAAATTGAATATAAGGGTAAAAGATATCCTAGAGGAGCATAGGATTGATGTGTTCATAGGGACTTTAAAAGATAACATCCAACATGAGGTTTGCCTTTGGGAACCAGATTCATTGGAGAAGGCATTCAGGTTGGCAAGAAAAATGGAAAGAAAAATTATGGCAACAAGGAAGCCTACCACTCACAATCATAAAGATGGAAGTGCTGTTGCCCCTAGTGTTGGGGGGAAAAGTATCTAATGCAGAATGCCTCTATCCCACTCTGAAGGTGATAGTACTTCAGCAACAACTGAATGCAAAGCTATTCAAAGTTTCTTCTTTATGAGATGAGAGAGGGAAGAAAAGGATGATCTGCTAACCGTTATCTTGCGCTTAATAGTCGATCCAGTCTTCACTCCTTGCTACTTGCTCCTAGCTCCTTGCCCTTTCACCGGCCCAGCTACACACAGATCCTGTAAAAGCACAAGAAAAGGAAACTACAAGAAGCATACATCCATAATTGATTATAGGATTAGCATAAATCAAATATACAAGCATCTATTCATCATAAAGACACATGCATATAGAAGAACCTCAAATACTTTATTGATAATAGAAGTAAAGTTCTGAGAGAGTTACAACCACAGTAGGTCCAATCCAGCAACACCTCCCAGCTGAAAGAAATCTCCTCTTCACCTCCTTCAAGCAAAACACCCAATAGCTCTATACTCAAACCAACAACACTTCCTTACTTGCACAAAATTCCAGCCTCCCTAGACCTCATGAGAGAGATCTATATATAGGGTTTTGGAGAAAGGATGAGTCATCTTGAGACTGGCCTGAAGCTGACTTGTGTCCTCTCCCACTTTAGTTAATCTTCAGTTCTTGAGTCCACTTGGAGAATCTTGCTTCCACTTGGAGATCAGGACCCTCTTACTCATCACTAGGCGAATTCCTTGACCCAAGTGTCAGTTTGGAAGCTTCCTGGGCAGTTGACACCTTGCAGAATGACTGTGCCACTTGGCCAATCTCGCCCAGCGCAGGTAGCCTTCATTAGTTTTGACCTTCAGCACAGGTACAAGGAGGAGTAGTTGACATTCAGCGCAGATGCTCAGTGGAGCAGCTGACATGATCCAGAAATAGCCTGTTTTTGAGTGTTTTCAGGCGGAGAACTGATTTTCAGTGCTGTGGTTTGCAGATCTTGTTCCTCTAAGGGTAAGAACAACATGTTTAGGGACTTTGGATCCCTCAGATTATTGACATTTCATGCTCCATGATGTTAGGCACAAAAATGTCTATAACAGTTGCCCCCTAAAGTATGAGGTCGTTTATCGGGTGAAATGATTTATTAGGAGGATCCGAAGTTCATTCAATCGCTGAGAGGTGCCCTGCAATAAAATACAATACAATACATTATTTTTCATTCTGTTTTCATGATCTAGCTGAGGTGGGCATTCCCATGCTCAGCTTTATAAATTCATTTTGGTACACATAACAGACGACCGTCTGATGATAGACTGATAATTTTCTGCTGAAATTATCATCCTTTGAGTAGGATGATCATCTGCTGCAATAATGTACATATCAAATGTCTTTATATTTCCTGAATATATATCGCAGCCCGGATGGATGAAACTAGATCCGGGGTCTTCAATCTCGTTCGATCTTCACTCTAAGTACAAGTCGATCCATGTGAGAATTGCGCTGAAGTCGAACATGGAAAGACATCGCTTGATTACCGGTCAATAATGTAAACCGTTAACAAGCGCGAGAGGAATCACCAATAATGACAATGACCCTCAAGGTACTACAGTACAATTCACGTGGTGTGAATAAAGGACTTGGCGTCGAACACCACGCAAAATCTTCTGGTCGAAGGTCATTGATGTATACCTGTCGCCGGAAGTGAGAAACTTGCCATTGAGGCATGCAAGCTTCAAAGTACTGGGGGGGTGTTCCTAGATCAACTTCTTGGATAATGAGCTGAAGTCGACAAGAAGTGATCCGTCAAAGGAGGGCCTTAATGAATCCCACATCAGTGACATGGAATGGAGCTAATGATTTTAGTGGAGGTGAAAACAATCTGTGAGATATGATTCAGGGTGGCGATCATGGATGGATGAAGGATAATGTATGGCAGTGGATGGGACACGGTTGACTCTTTCTGAACACATCTCTTGAACATATAATGACACTAATGTGATGGATCGGTAGCATTACCCCAACTATGGATGGTTTGGCGAGGACCATGGTGATGAGACCGGTGAATGAAACAACCCAACCCGATGTGGTACGGAGGACAAAGTGTCATGTTCAAGAGCGACTTGCTACCATCAAAGCTTTGAGGTTCTCCCAATTTTTCCCCAGTCATTCCTGACCAGTACCTCTTTATTTTTGTCAAGCTTGAGGAGGATAACATATGCTTGTTCTATAACTTGCCCTTCGGGCAAGCCCATCGCTATTTTTTAACGAGCCTAGCGATAGGGAAACTCGTTCTCGTCTAAAGACAAGTTTGTCGCTATTTAATCATTTTAACGAGTCTAGCGACAAAGACAACTCGGTCCTTTTCATTTTTAGAGAGTCTGAAAAGGTACATAAAGTTAACTCCAAAATTCCTTTTTCGTCATCTAATCCCTTAAGTCCGAAAAAGTATAAAACAATACAGAAGGGATGAGTTTTCGATTACTTTAACGAGCCGAATAAAACAAGCGCTCGACCTTTTTGTGCAATAATCCCTCAAGTCCAAAAAGATTAAAATCTAGAGGAGGGATGGCTCTTCCGGTCACTGTAACGAGCTGGAAGGCCAAAACTCGGCAAACTTTTCATATTTTACGAGTCAGGAGAAAAGAGCTCAAAGAAGACTCGTCTTTTGAGGAACGAGTGATAAACAGGGATAGCAGCAGATTCCAGGTACAGGTTGGAATTTTCCAATCACGGCAGTGTCACAAGGATGGCTAAGTGAAATCACTCTTCACAGCTGTTCCTCAAAATGGGTAAACAATCATATGGGGGTGAATGATCGGCCAAATGGAATGGAGGTGACAGGTGTAAACACGACCAAGGCTTTTATGGCTAATAAATTTACGATCACAATGGTTATTTACCGGGATAGGTTCATTTTTTAATGAGCTTGAACTCTGGTGGAACCCTTGCTCACGCTTTTCTATTTTTTAACGAGCATAAATTCCGCGGTAAAATTGCTCGAACTTGCGTTTATTTTTTAACGAGCATGAACTTTATGCTAAAACTTCTCGATATACCAGTCATAAAATAAGAAATGTCTCCTGTGAGATCTCTATTTTTTATAGAGCTTCATCTTCACTAAGCTTTGCTCCCTCTCATCCTTTCTTTATGCAAGTTAGGAAACGATCAATGACCGCTCTTTGCTTACACTCCAAAAGGTTTGCATGCCCCCAGGTATAAGGTACAATTTCAAAGCTGCCCCTACTTATCCGATAAAACATTTGTTTTAAAGGGCGAGGCTTGCCTCTTTCTGGTTACCCAAAGAATGGTTTTATTTGCTGCTGCAAATGAAACTCTTTCTTCGGCGATGTCTATCATTAGGTTACTCAAAGATGGTTACTACTTGTTGCAGCAAAGGAATCCCTTTCTTTGGAGGCTGCCCCTACTTATCCTCTAAAACATTAGTTTTAATGGGTGAGGCTTGCCTTTTACCCAAAGATGGTTACCATTTGCTGCCGCAATAGAATCTCTTTCCTTGGTAGCCTACCTGTTTAGACAAAGTTGAATGACCTTTGTCAGACAAGTAACCTTATCAAAAGAATCCTATTCTAGAACAACCCCTCTTCCATCCACGGACGGGGTACGGACTAGTCATATTCTTTCGCGGAAATTCTACTTTATACCCAAGGTTTCCTCTGCCCGAAGCAGACCAGGATGCATGCCCCCTGGGTTCCAGTTCTATCTTTCCGAATCACTCGCATTCATCGGGAAGGAGGACTGGGGGTGGAGACATTTCTTGGGTGAACAGACCATTCAGGGTTGGTATTTGACTATTTGCGATGCGTGATCCCGGAAATGAAAGTTGGTCTACGAGCTTGACCATTCTTCCTTCGTGTGGAAAACACATTACTCTAAAGAGTGAGGAGACTATAGCTCCCATGCAATATATATAGTCTCGTCCAAGGAGTAGGTTATAATCCAAGGGTCCTTGAACGACCATCATGTTCATTTGAACGGTCTTCCCTTTCAATGTAACAGGCACATTGGGGAGGATCCCTAATGGTCGACTGGTTCCTTTATCAAAACCCGAGAGATTTCTTATCTCAGGCAAAAGCTCTGGGGAACCCAGTGCTTTCCAAGCAATAGAGGAAAGGATACTCACAGATGCCCTTTCATCAATGATAGTTCCAGCCATTACCATTCTGTAGATTTGGACTATGATTCTGAATGGTATACTGGCTGGTAACCGGGGTCTGCCTAGTTGGTTCCAATCAAAGAACACAACCAGGTTGCTTGGTGATGGGACCGAATACACGGCCGGATACGATCCTGACGATGTTCCTTCCTGCGATAAAGGAATGGGTGCATTGCCCTGATGCTCATCAGAATCTGTGTTGATGAAAAGAATCTGGATGGTGTCATCCTTATTCTCTTCAGTGAGGGTGTCATTTGAAGATGAATCTTCAGTGACGGTGTCATTTGAGGATGAAACCTCTGAAGGAAGAACCGGGTCAACTGTCGTATCGACCTTTAGACTTTCGTCTGGTCTGGATTTAGTAGGTTCATTTTCAATGACTGACACTTCAGCTGACCACTTGAGCGGGCCAGCTGTATTTTCAACCAACGAAGGACTTGGCACGAGTTTTTTGTATCCAGGAGGAAGTATTACCGGAGAAACCGGACGATCTTCCAAAACTCTCTCCGCTTCGTCTAAGAAGGGACAACGGTGGATGGCGTGACCGCCTTCACACAGTTTGCAGGGGGATCTTGCTCCCCCTCTTTGTCTTGAACCTTCACTTTCGCTGGTTGACGGTAAGCAATCAACATGGCTATCAGAGGTTGATGCTCCCGAATTGTGCAAACAAGGTGACCAGTCCCTTAGTATCCGGGGAATACAAGGACAATCTCTATGGAAGTGGTCTCCTCTACATATGACACATGGCGATTTAGGCCCGGTCCGTGCTGTGTGTGGGTTTTTGTCAGATGTCTTTTGCTTGCCCCCAGTCGCCTTAGGCTCCTTCTTCTTCTTTTCCTTCTTCTCCGTGGGAGCTTGGCTTTTGCCGGCCCCACCTTTTGAAGATGAAGGATTGGAGGAAGGGTTAGAGGAAGTAGAAGGCTGGTGGGAGGCTCTAGACTCATCTAACTATTGACTCGACTGCTCAGGAACCATGGTGTTCTGAACTACACTGGTTGAGAATAGCCAAACAGGCAGGCCAATCGTCAGTCTTGGAAGCGACAATGTGGCCATGTGGGGCGCACCAACTTCTCCCCAAGAGGAGAATGGACTAGGATTTCCATCATGTGGAGTTCCTTGGTTGGGGCGTTCCATGTTCTCAACTTAAAGATCAACGCGGGAATAGGAGGTGATTATGTTCCGTTTAAAATAAATTTTATAACGACGCTTAGACACAACTTGCTTTTTCACTTTTTAAGAGTCGCGAAAAAGCTAAAGATGACTCTAGTCTCCTTCGATGTTTTAACAAGCCCGAAGTGACAAATGCTCGGATGGACTTTTTCAGTTATAGAGTTTGAAAAAGGCCAAAAGAAACTGCTCTGGAGTTCTAGGCAGAGGGTGTGCCAAACCTTTCGCAAAACCACAGAATACGTTTTACGGTACGAGTGGTCGATCTTCGTGAATGCTGTGTTCACTGCATTGCAATCAGTAGGGCGGCCGACACGGTTTCCTATGGATAAAGGCTTTGATCCTATAGGGGTCTCCCAATATATACGCGACGGTACGTGGGAGCACAAGTCCATATTGATATTTATCGCTTCACCGTGGAGGAATCACCCAACCACTCAACGCTAAGATATCACATTTAACGACGCCGGAACACGTCTCTAGCTTAGACCTCTAGATGTTTCGTTATGTTTCAATGCGTTGTTATGTAAATTCAATTTATTTTAAGGTTGATCTTGTTTAGCAGTTTGCCTTTATGGATCACCACGAGATGTATAGTAACACTCCTGAATGCAATCTAAGATGATAAGCAAGCTTTTCAATCTTTCAACTTTGAAAACCTTAACTACTGAGGGAGAAGGAAGATAACACCTTTTCACACAGATCATAGAGCACACACTAATGCACTTTCCTAAATCAACATGCAAACTGTCATAATGCACATGCACAATGCAAGTATTTCTTTTCTCTTTCTTAATGTTGATGAAATGCAAAAAGAAAGCTGTTGTATAACTTTGAATTCAATTTCAAGCGAAAGCAAACAAGTTCGTCCAAAATCGAAAGACACCTTACGATTCACTTGTTTCGACACTTAGAAATATATAAATTCAAACCATATAATGAAAGCGACAAACACAATCAGCTATGAACAGCAAATAAACTAACTCTTAAGATCAAAACGACACTTAATCACAGGTCTAGATCTAAGAGGTCAATGCAAGACTGGTTCACTTTCGTTATGGGAAACTGTAAATGACACAAGAAATACAAAAGAACAAATACAGTTTCTTTATACAACTGAGGCGGAATAATGACAAAGGAAGATGGTTTCAGATAGGCCCATTGACTGGCAACAAACAGCAAAACAATAGTGAAAACAAGGCAAGACAAAGCAGGAAACCCCAGTAGGTCAAGCCAAGACTGGTCCAGCGCAGGTGTAACACTGCCTGTTTGACCTTCAGCGCAGGTAGCCCCTTCGGGAACTGCGCTGAAATGTAGACAGCCTTTGTATAGCCTGCAATGAAGAACGAGACTTTCGTCCGTCTTGGTTTCCGGGTCACATATTGCTAAAAAATTCACAGGTTTTGCTCAAATCAGAAGCTATCATTCAAGGACACACTAAGGGATGTAAAGGAGGATGAAAAGCTATCACTAAGAGCTTATTAGAGTCCTTGTGGATCAGCTCTTCAAATCATAAACTTGCCCAGAAACTGAGCTAGAGTAGCTGCCCTCTACTTGTGTTTGATGGATTCAAACACAGTTCGATTCGATACTCCCTTTGTTTATGAAATGAATAGCAAAAAACCACAAATAACCAACAAGATACGCTCCCCAACGGAGTCGCCAATTTGTTGGGGGGAAAAGTATCTAATGCAGAATGCCTCTATCCCACTCTGAAGGTGATAGTACTTTAGCAACAACTGAATGCAAAGCTATTCAAAGTTTCTTCTTTATGAGATGAGAGAGGGAAGAAAAGGATGATCTACTAACCGTTATCTTGCGCTTAATAGTCGATCCAGTCTTCACTCCTTGCTGCTTGCTCCTAGCTCCTTGCCCTTTCACCGGCCTAGCTACACACAGATCCTGTAAAAGCACAAGAAAAGGAAACTACAAGAAGCATACATCCATAATCGATTATAGGATTAGCATAAATCAAATATACAAGAATCTATTCATCATAAAGACACATGCATATAGAAGAACCTCAAATACTTTATTGATAATAGAAGTAAAGTTCTGAGAGAGTTACAACCATAGTAGGTCCAATCCAGCAACACCTCCCAGCTGAAAGAAATCTCCTCTTCACCTCCTTCAAGCAAAACACCTAATAGCTCTATACTCAAACCAACAGCACTTCCTTACTTGCACAAAATTCCAGCCTCCCTAGACCTCATGAGAGAGATCTATATATAGGGTTTTGGAGAAAGGATGAGTCATCTTGAGACTGGCCTGAAGCTGACTTGTGTCCTCTCCCACTTTAGTTAATCTTCAGTTCTTGAGTCCACTTGGAGAATCTTGCTTCCACTTGGAGATCAAGACCCTCTTACTCATCACTAGGCGAATTCCTTGACCCAAGTGTCAGTTTGGAAGCTTCCTGGGCAGTTGACACCTTGCAGAATGACTGTGCCACTTGGCCAATCTCGCCCAGCACAGGTAGCCTTCATTAGTTTTGACCTTCAGCGCAGGTACAAGGAGGAGCAGTTGACATTCAGCACAGATGCTCAGTGGAGCAGCTGACATGATCCAGAAATAGCCTGTTTTTGAGTGTTTTCAGGCGGAGAACTGATTTTCAGTGTTGTGGTTTGCAGACCTTGTTCCTCTAAGGGTAAGAACAACATGTTTAGGGACTTTGGATCCCTCAGATTATTGACATTTCATGCTCCATGCTGTTAGGCACAAAAATTTCTATAACACCTAGCCATCCAAAACCTACAAGGTTGGCACCACAACAATTGGAAGAAAATAGAGAAAAAGGGATTTTTTACAATTGTGATTGCAAATACACTAAAGGTCATAAGTGTGCTGAGAAAAATTATTTTACATGGATTGTGAAGAGGAGGAAGAAAAGGAACAAGAAATGTCAAAAGAAAAGGATATACACTAGGAACAAACCCTAGAAAAAGAAGAAATGGATCTGACTATATCTTTTAATGCATTGGCTGGAATTACCACTCCTCAAACTATTAAGATAGAAGGGCATATCAAGAAGAAAAAGGTAACAGTGTTGATTGATTCGGGAAGTACACATAATTTTATTCATTGTAATATAGCCAAGGAATTGATTCACTTCCTATATCCAACACCAGAGTGTCAAGTGATGGTTGCAAGTGGAGGAAACATAAATTGCTCAGGAAAGTGCCATAATATCAAGCTATCCATGGGAAAATATGTATTGAATAGCCCAATGCTTTCCATTCCAATGGGTGGTGCTGATGTTGTACTAGGAGTCCAGTGGCTACAATCCTTGGGTACAATAGCTTTTAATTTTCAATAACTTCTCATGAAATTCTCTTTAGAAGGAAAGGAAGTTGAATTAAGGGGTAACGCAAAGAAATTGGGAAAGATAATCATCTCTAACAGAATGAAAAAGCTTCTAAAGAAAGAACAATAAGGCATAATTGTACAATTATGTTCATTAGAGGTTCCCACATTGAAATCATCCATTTCTCCAGATCTCCAAAAAGTCTTGGACAATCATTCCAAGGTATTTGACACTCCCAAAGGCATCCCACCTATTCATGATTATGATCATGCTATTAATTTGTTTCCAGGAAGTGTTCCTCCAAACATCAGACCTTACAGATATCCCTATGTCCAACAGAGTGAAATTGAACGTATGGTTGTAGAAATGCTAGAGGTTGGTATAATTCAACCTAGTCAAAGTTCTTTCTCTTCTTCAGTAGTATTGGTTCACAAGAAGGATGGATCATGGAGAATGTATCCAGATTATAGGGAGCTCAACAAGCTCGCTATTAAAGATAAATTTCCCATTCTTATCATTGATGAATTATTAGATGAATTCTATGGATCAATTTACTTCACCAAGTTGGATCTTCATTTAGGATATCATCAAATCAGAATGAATAATGAAGACATTCCAAAAACAACATTTAGAACTCATGAGGGTCATTATGAATTTTTGGTCATGCCTTTTGGCCTTACTAATGCACCTTCTACATTTCAAGGTTTGATTAATTCCATTTTCAAACCCACCCTTAGAAAATTTGTGTTAGTATTTTTTGATGATATAATAATCTACAACAAGTCTTGGAAGGATCATGTCCAACATGTTGACATGGTGTGCAAACTATTGGAGGAGAAACAATTATATCCAAAAATCTCCAAATGTTTCTTTGGAGTACAAGAGGTGGAATATCTGGGTCATATTGTATCTCATGAAGGTGTTAAGGTAGACCCTAGAAAAATTAAAACCATTAAGGAATGGAAAATTCCCACAACCATGAAGCATCTATGAGGATTTCTTGGGTTGACAGGGTATTATCGCAAGTTTGTTAAGAATTATGTGAGAAAAGCAGCACCCTTAACAACATTATTAAAGAAAGATGCATTTTCATGGACTCCAGAAGCAACAAATTCCTTTGAACATCTTAAAGAGGCAATGTGCCACGCACCAGTCTTAGCTACATCAGACTTCACAAAAACCTTTATTGTAGAATGTGATGCCTCAGGAAATGGAATCGGTGCTATTTTAGTGCAAGAAGAAAGAATTATTTCTTTTGAAAGTCATCCAATCAAAGGAAAGTATTTACACAAAGCTATTTATGAGAAGGAAACGTTGGCAATACTACACACACTTAAGAAATGGAGACCCTACCTAATGGGAAGACACTTCAAGGTAAAAATAGATCATGATAGCCTTAAATACATTTTAGAAAAAATATTATCTTTAGAAGAGTAGCCAAAATGGGTCACAAAGAAGTTGGGTTCTGACTTTGAAATCATCTACAATGAAGGGAAGAAAAATGTTGTAGAAGATGTACTCTCAAGAAACAATGATGATCTGGAAGCATTTCTTTGCTCCATTTCTATTATCCAACCAGATTGGATAAATGAAGCAAGGGACGAATGGAAAAATGATGAGGAAGTGTGGGCACTCAATCAAAATATACAACAAGATCTGAGTATATTTGATACATTTAGCTGGAAAATTGATTCGTTATGGTACAAGGAGTGGTTATACCTATGTAAGGATTCCCAACACAAACAAAATATTCTTAGCGAATTGCACACCTCTCCCTTAGGAGGGCACTCAGGATTTCTAAAAACCTACCACAGGGTTAAGAAGGATTCTTTTTTGGATGGCCTTAAATCGAATATTCAAAATTTTATGGCAGAATGTTTGGCTTGGCAACAAAAAAGTTGAAACAATTAAGACCCCAGGGCTATTACAACCTTTATCCATTCCAAGCCAACGTTGGGAGGAGGTTTCAATGGATTTTATCACAGGTTTACCCAAGTCTAAAGGAATGAGTGTTATCATGGTGGTAGTTGATAGAATTACCAAGTATTCACATTTTGTGCATTATCTCATCCATTTAAAGTGGGTACAGTTTCTACTGCATTTATGGCAACAATTGAAAAGCTACATGGAAACCCAAAGATTATTGTAAGCGAAAAAGATCCCATTTTCACTAGAAATTTTTGGACATAATTATTTTCATTTCTTGGTACTTAGTTAGCTCATAGCTCATCTTATCATCCTCAATCTGATGGGAAAACTGAGATAGTAAACAAATGTTGGGAGGGATATCTTTATTGCTTTGTATCTGATAAACAGACACAATGGGTCAAATGGTTGGCTTTGGTTGAATGGTGGTAACACTTCCTTCCATACTGCAACAAAAATGACCCCATTTATGGCACTTTATGCAAATCGTCCACAATCCATCACATCATATTTAAGAGAAAATTATAAGGTTCAAGCAATGTAATATCACATCGAGCATCGACAACAAGTTCTCCAACTCTTAAAGGATAACCTCACCTTGGCACATAATAGAATGAAACAATAGGTAGATCAACATCGCAGGGAAATAAGTTTTGTTGTAGGTGATTGGGTATTCCTATGGCTACAGCCATATAAACAAATATCCCTCAAGCAAGCTAAGAAGGATAATAAATTATCACCAAAGTATTATGTTCTGTACAAGGTGTTGCAAAAGATAGGTACTATGGCATGCAAATTGGAGCTTCCTGTAGCTTCCTAAGTGCACCCAGTTTTCCATGTTTCATGCTTAAAGAAGGTTATAAGTGACAAGGTTCCAGTTCAAACAATATTGCAAAAACTTAATGAGGAAGGAAAAATCATATTGGAACCTGAAGCATTCAAAGAAATAAGAACCTGACAACTACGAAATCGATCAATTTCATAGTATCTCATCAAGTGGAAGAACTTACCCGTTGAAGATTCCACATGGGAGGATGAAACTTTTATATAGAAACATCTAGAACAACTCAAGTGTTAATGACAACACTTTTTTTAAGGAGAGGGGAATATTAGGTCCCTATAATACTAGTGATTCCCCCATTACTATTGTCGTTGTATCCCTTATTGTTATTATTGTGCCCTATAGGATCCCACTATTGTTATTTTTGTGTCTTTATATTATTATTGTTAGGTCAAATTTGGTTATATTGTGACCCTTTAGCCTCCTATATATAAAGGAAGTTTTTTCATTTGAATCATCCAAGAATTGTTCATTTGTAATGTAAAGGAGGTTGCCCCCTCTAAGAGGCTTATTTCTAAGGCATTTATCTATCTTTTCTATCTTTTTGTGAGTTGGTTTCATAACAGTCCCAACTCCTGCCCCAACATCTCCTTCATTTGAATCACATCACGTTGATTCTAAAGTTGAACTCTCACCTTCTTCCCTTATTTCTTCCTCTTCCTCTTCTACTTCGCCTGGTGAAAGTTTGAAATCTAGTAACCAGGAGGCTAAGAAGAAGAAGAAGAAGATGAAGAAGAAGAAGTTAGATAAGCGAGAGTCTAACCGTGCAGCTATTACTCCAAATTCACCCCCCATCGGAAAAACCTTCTAATCCTTCGCAGAAGGTAAAATTACCTTGCAGGCTATATAAGGGTGACCATCTCCTTCGAGAGTATCCTATCATTCTCAAAATCTTAGAGGTATGGTATCAAAATCTGGATCGACCATCCCCATCGACCTCTGGAGATCATGTGGATGCTACACCTTTAGTTAATGATGGCAAGAATAAGGGAAAGATTAGATTCCCCTATAGGTTATGTGAAGGAGAGCATCTTCTTCACCTTTCTCCTCTTATGGATAAAGCTTCCAAAGTCTTGGAAAACATTGCATCTCCACAACCCAACTTCCTGTTGGTTATCAAAGGCTTTCTTCTAACCCTCTCCTAGTTGGTAAAGATATTGGATTGAATTCATCTCTTTCCAGTCCTACTCTTCTTGGATGAGACCCTCTTATATATGTTCTTGACCAACCATTGGTCGAAAAGAGTGTCAACTTGGCTCCACCTTTAGTAGTTCACTCTATTCCCGAAGAGATTAGTGATCATACTACTCATGTTCTTCTCATCTCCTCAGATTCCTATGAATCAAAGAATGACCCTTCTGTCCTGGTTGTTCAAGAGAGTCCTTCTCCTATTCTTGTACAACATGGGGGCAACCATATGATACCCCCACCAAGTAGTTTTGTTGCTTTTTTGGATTGGAGTCAATTGACTGCATTTTACCTCCCATCTTATGTGCCTTTCAAGATCACAATACAAGCCTATAATATGGTAGTACATGATTTTATCACTCAGGTTGTTCCCTTTGACTCCTAAGGGAATACGGCCGAGGTAACCACAAACCAATCTTTGGATTGCAGGGTCTAGCCCACCTACAATCAGAGAGGGCTCTCTCTTTAGAATTTAGCTTTGTTTTGTGAGATTTTAGGCTAGTTATGATGCAGTGGATTTTGTTTAAAGTTTGGTTGAATGATATCTTCTAACAGAGGGGATTGCAATGTTCAGAGGGTTTTTAGTCCATTGGTCATTGGAGTCAGTGATTATGTGTCGCTTGAGGTATTTGGTGAGAATGATGATACTGCAGCAGATCCAGATAGGCATTCATGAAACAAACCTTCAAATTTGAGAAATATGAGACGCAATGAGTCAGTGAGAGGCAATTAAGGTTCTTTCACTATGCTGGTGAGATGGAGAAATGAAATATTGCTCAGGAGCAACTCAGAATTCCTGAACAGTACTTACCATGAAAGATTCAGTGTAAATGTGAGCAATTAAGAGTTTCACATTCATAACTAATTCTGAAGAAAACATATTTAACAACAAAGATTGAGCTTAGGGTGTTTAATAAACAAATCCTGAAACTATTCTTTTTCTTTGATGCTAAGATCATTAAACATACAACATACGCGGGTTTTGAGCGAGGGAAACATAAAGACACAGTTTAGAAAAAACTTATTGTATCATGAAATAACGCAGGAATCCTGTAGCAGTAAGCAATCTCATCAAAACACTTCAAACAACGCAGAACTTCAGGAACTTCATCACCTTCTTGTATTCAAAGTCTGAAATTACAGTGTAGCTCTTCAGAAGAAAAATCAACAACCCCAAATGCGTTATGTGAGGGGACATATATACAAAAGGTGGATACAAAATATCTGAAAGATGAGTCATTAACTCATAACTTTCCTTACCAACTCCTTAAGATTAGTAGATACAAAAGTTATTGCTATTGAAAAGATTAATAAACAGTTGTTTATTTTGTCAGAGATCTTTTGACTTTGGAACCAACTGGGCCGGCCGACTGATTTGCATTCATTTCGGGAGTCTTTGCTTTTTTGCTGCTTTGCCACGACGCTGCTGCTTTAGTCACATCATTTGTACTCATCCATTGTGCCTAGTCACCATCCTTGTCATTCAGTTGCCCTTTTCCCTTGCCATTCCAGGTAGACTAGACATATGAGTCATTTGAAAATGCTGATTTATGACTGATCCAAAGGACTTTTTATAAACAAATTTGATTTATCAGAGTAATGTTTCTATCATGCCTCTCCACCAATCTTCTGTAGGCAATTGGTGTCTCTGTATTTTGATTAAAGTCTCATCAGCTTCAGTGTATTTATAATAATTTGGTGGCACTTCAAAAAGATGTCTGATTTCATGCTCAATATAAAATAAATTCTCCAGCTTATCATAAAGACTCTGCCCAGATGGGGGCCCTGTTTCCTCTGAGGTGCTTGAGGATGCTGTGATTTGATTTGTTGCATAATTGTTGACCCTCTTGGCATAATGTTCATGTGATAATAACCTTCCTGCACTGGTTACCAAGCTAGGAAGCCCCCTGTTATGTAATGCCGTAATTTTGGCAATAAATTCACTTACCTCTGTTTGCATTTCTTGGCATTTTCTATCCAATGTCTACACATAATTCCTCAAGGTCAGCACCCTCTTTATTAATAGGAGGGTATCTGTCCTGTTTCTGATACCCATTTCTGCTAGCTGAGGGCCACTACGATTGTTGAGGACTTGGATCATTCTATTGGCTAGCTCAGGCATACTCCCTAAAGATGCCTTGGCTTTTTGATTTTCAAATTGAGCCCTGCTTATGAGATCCATTTGCTCATGGATGGTCTCAATGGATTTCCATTGGTCTGCGATGGACTGACCAATTTTGGCCCATAGGATTTTCTTGACTTCAATTATAGTTTTATCAAGAGTAAGCTCCTTTTCTAGTTCTTTTATCCTTTTTTCAAGAGCTCTTACCTCTCTTGTTCTTTCAGCCAAATTCTGCTTTGATTTGTCATATTTTTCTTCAAGCATAGCCAATTTCTCTTTAGCCTCCTTTAGTTCAGCCATCTGTACTTCTAGGGCCTCAAGCTCTTTCATCATATTTTGCATGCTAAGGTTGGGTGCCTGCTCTGATGCTGCTACCTATGCTGTCACTTCTGGAGCTGGTGCTGAGCCTGAGGGGCCTGCCTCTGATGTTTGTCTGGTAGGAGGAACTGCTGGAGTGATTATTTGAGGTGCATCCTCAACAGCTGTGGTTGTTAGAGGTGGCTGAGGTGCTTGCTCACCTTTTTTTTCCTTTAATGTTGCCTCCAAGGCACCTTCTGTTTCTACCAACCTTTTATGCAAGGCCAAAAGTAGAGCAACTACATCCCGATCTTTCTTTTGTTGTGCAACACCTTCAGTCTGAGGGTGAAGGGTAGGTGGCAGCTTGATCTGCTTTCTTAAAGCTGCTATATCCTCATCTTTTTTCTTCATCAAGGCCTGCACACCCTTAGGATCATTTGGATCATGTCTTAGCTCTATAATAATTTCTTCCAAGGACTTAATTCTATTGTCTTTGGCTTGAGATGAGGCCTTTTCTAGTTCAAGGTGAGTAGCAGTATTGTGTAGAGAATTTTGTAACCTGTGTGCCAACAGAGTTTTATCAGCCAAGGTAGAGTAGACCATCTCCCCGGTTTGCTTGTGTAGCTCAATCTGATTCATGGGGTGGATGTCTTTGGCAAACACTTCTAAATTAGTCCTGATATAATCAGCAGCTGACTGAGGTTGCTGCATGGTAGGTCTAAAATTTCTAAGAGTCATTTTTCGTTCTTGAATATCATAGGCTACCATGAGCCTTTGTTGATTGGTTGGTGCCATCTTCAGAAGATGTTTATAGAGCTGGTATCTAACTGGCTCATTTCTTGCTTTTATATCTGTAAACTGCTTCTTGATACTTGATTCTGATCTTGCTTGTTGTCCTGAGGAGCTGACCTCTGCCCCTTGCTGTATTTCTTGCTCCTGCTTAAAGGAGCTGGCTGATGCTTCCGTGCTAGGAGGAATCATGTCCCTAATTGGTCTTCCAGGCATCTCCTCCTCAGAAAAAGGATTAAGCCTCTGTCTTTTCTCTCCTGGTTGATCTGTTTAGGGTGTAAGAGGAGTTTCCTCTTGTCTATCCCTTTTCTTCATTCTTTCTTCATTGGTTGGTGTTTGTAAAACTGTGACTTCAACTGTTGCTTCCTGCATTGGAGGGAATGGCCCTTGAGTCTGCTGATTTGTGGAGGCAGGTTGCTCAGCTATTTCTTCTTGTTGCTCCAAATTGGGGAGCTACTCTTCTTGCTATATTTCCTTTCCTTTAGCTGTGGTTGCTGCTTGGGCAGACTGCTGGGGAACAGTGGAAGATGAGGCACCTTCTCCAAGATGCCGAGGGGCTGGGGAGCAAACCTGTCCAAAATATTCCAAGTCAACTGCTTTTTCTAATTTCTTAACTACTCTTTCTGCTAATTCTTCTTCAGAATAATCCTCCACTAATGTGCCTTCTCTCCACTCTAGTTGGTTAGCATATTTTTCAATTTGTGGAATGCTAAGGTGGTCATAGGTAGCAAGCCTATACTTGATTCTTCTAGAGCTTATGAAATGATTAGGGTCATATGGTGCCCAATAGAAGCTTGTTTTGAGCTGGAAGCTTTTTAGGATCTTCTCTGCCTCTTCCCAAGCTTCTTCCCTCTTGTTAAAAATGAATGGACCCAGTTGGTGCTTAATTTTCAGCTGTGCTTTCTTATTTTTGCTATGGAAGTGAACCATGTCTGCATTGCCAAATTGTCGAAAGTACTCTAGGGAAAGATGTCTCATGGGAACATACTTTGGCAGTCTGTATGGGGCTAGCTCACAGCCATATACTCTGATTACTGTGTGGTCTTGGTAGAAGTACCAATCTCCAATGCTATAGTTCTTTGAAAGCTGGAGGACCTTCTGCATTTCATCTGTGAGTCTAGGAGGAGGAGAACTCAATAGCAGGGATAAGGCTGGATGGATGAACAGATCAATGAACTCATAGTAGTTGTATGGAGAGTAAAAGATATGGTGACAGACTGGTGTCTAGAATATCACTGATCTCCTGTTTCCTTTTGCATCTAGTCTCTTGAGGAAAATAGGGAAGCTGTCAGGTTGATTGTATAATATCAAATGATATATGTATGAGGTATATTTGAATACTCTCTCTCTCTCTCTCTCCAAATTCATGAATTGCTCATGAATTCTGTCAGTAATGAATGTGGCATAGTCATATTGACCAGCAGGAGGCTTTCCTGGGGTAAATATAGACAACATGATTAAGATTGTTTCATCCACATACTCACTGGTATTGTAGCCCAGGATGCAGGAAATCATATTTACCAGGACCCTACCTATGTCATTGAACCATACATGTAGAAATGGAGGAGGCCTCTGAGGTTGAGAATCTGGCTGCATAAACAATTGAGCAATTCTTGTGATTTGTGAACTGGAAAGCTTGGCACCTTGGTCTATCAGGTGTTGCATAGAAAGAGGAGTCAATGGTTTTGCTGATTGAAAATGAAGCATTTGGTTGATGGCTTCAGGGGTAATACAGAATAAAATAGAGCCTGAAGGAATGAGGACAGCCCTTTGATTTGGATCATAATTTTCACAGCATTGGTGAATCAAGTCAGGGAAGACATTCACCTGAGGGAGGTAATAAATTGGTAAATGGGAATCCCAGATTCTCAAGATGTCAGTCCCATTTCTATGTCTTTCTCTTATCTCAGTTATGACTGGAATGTGGTATCTGCTGGACAATTCAATCAACTCCACCATTTGATAATCTCTGTCAGCAAGGGACAACCATTCTAGACTCTTATGTGGGGCATTCAGGGTGCAATATTCAAAGCCACAGGGGTCTCCATTGTGTAATTATCCTTTGGAGTTGAATTGTGCTTGGGTTTAGAAAAGGTAGCACTGAACAGTGTATTATGATTGGTGAAGTAACTTGCAGAGATGCGAAAAAAGGTGAATTGGGTGAACAGAGGAAAAATGCTACTGAAAGAGGTGGAAAAAGCAAATTGTAACACAGTGGGCTGCTTTGTGAAGTGAAATATGTTTGACAACGGGTTTGAGTTGGAAATGGAGAAGAAATTGTGAGAATTGAGCGGAATTGGACCCGAGACCCCCTTTCAGATGTACTCTGGTTTAATTTGGTAATTGTGGGGTCTCAGAACTCAGGGAATTTGACCATTTGTTTAGACCTTCTTACTGTGAAAAACTCGGAAAACCAGGTTACATAGAGAAAACGGTAAATACCTGGCAATTGTGAGGCCTAGGGTGTTGACAGTGGTGAATTTGCAGCGGCAGCAGCTCAGGAATTCAAATTCTGGAGTTGGCGGAAAAACAACGTGAAAACAACATGCAGGGGAATAGAGCACTCGTCCAATAGAAAATGAGAAAAATCGTGTTTTTGCGCGAAATATGGGAAAAATGGGATTTTTGGCGCCTTTTTTATGAATGACATCAGCATGACATCACTGGTCGGGCCCGTGTATGGTGGGATGACGTGGCGATGCGTGACTGGACTGATGTGGACGGATGACGCGGCGACCATGTTGGATTGACAGTTGAAATGGAAGTTGATGCGACTGCTGACATGATGGTGACGTGGGCGGGAAACAAATGGTGGTAAGTGGTTTTATCGGACCGCTTTTGGTACAGGTCCGGTATCTGTCAGTGGCCGCCCGATGCAATAACAAATGGCCACACGCCCTTGGCAATATGTCAGCAATCTGACAATTTCGGGAGGTAACTGTCGGATGGCGGAGGGGTTCCGAAATCCCCGAGAACCGTCGGATGGGAGGGCCCAGATCTGACGGTGGACGGAATGAAAAACTGCGAGTGCGATTACGGCGGGACTTAGCCAATATTAAATTATTTTTTCTTGATAAAGCACAAATGCACAAAACTTTGGATACACGGTAATTGTGGGTTTTGCGGAGATTTGTATAATTAATGGAAAAAAGGGGAAAATGACATTAAAACTTGTATAGTGGGGGGAGGGCTATTAAATTAACCAGGTGTTAATTTAATCCCCTAATCATAGTATGGACAACTTATATACATGAGGGTATGATTTCATCACACTTCAAAACTTTAGGATATACAGCTAAAATGCCCAAGGGGAGGATATGTACATATTTTTGGGTTTTTTGCATAAAATTCTATAATAGTAAGGGAAGGGGAAAACTTAGGGAGCTATATAGTAAGGTTAGAAGTTAATATGAATTGGAGATGTGAAAGAGGGATAGACAGTCGAGTTTAAGGAGTAAACTTAGATTTAGAAGCAGATGATTGTGGGAAATGATTTTACACAGGAAATGTGGCTTTCTTGTGTGATGGAAACTAACACTTTGGCTTAATATTTACAAAAGATAAAGTGATGCTAGGACTTCTTGGGCAGATCCCAAGGTCCATTGGAGGGATGTTAGAAAGAGATTTTCTAAGGGAAGAAAGGGGAAGTTAGACATGCTTCCATATTTTGTCATCAAAATGCTGCATAGATATCTCTGCCAGCGCCAATATGTGCTTTGTTGATCAAGGCCAAAACTGAAGAGAATCATGCTTCTGCAACTCATAGCTACCTACCCATCTTAGTACCTAGCATTTTTTGCTACTTCCAAGAGGGTGCACTTAGACTTGCAAACCCTCAATTAGTCTTTTTCTTTTTTCCTTTTCAAATGATTTGCTATCTAAAGCTACCCTTATTACCTCCAAGGGCCCAGATTAAGCAATTGGGCACCTTTATTCTCTACCTAGCTACTAATCTGCCAAGCTTAAACTATTTGGACAGATTCTTTTTCTCTATTCTACAACATCAATTCAAACATGGCATGATCCAGATTGAACTGTTGGATCACCCATCAACAAGTAGATCTTCAGCAAAATTATGTACAGATTTGTTTTACACACAAATATGGGACCTTTGCATCATCAAAGCAGAACATATTTGGAATTTCCCCTGCCAATCATGAAACATGAAACCTATTGGTATAGAAGGCTAACACATGGCACTCTATTAGATGAAGGCGCATCTGTTAGCATCATGTCTTCTACTATTTGGAAAGCTTTGGGTTCCCCACATCTTGCGGTTGTCACTTAGAATCTATTGGCATTCAACGGAGGAACTAGTCAACCCTAAAGGATCCTTCCAAATTTCCCTATTACTTTGGGAGGAAAGATCGTCTATATAGATGTGATGGTTGTCTAAGGTCCTTTATATTTTAATCTTCTCGTTGGATGCGACTATTTTATGTCATGGGAGATCTTGTTTCTTCGCTTTTCCGTGTGGTTTGTTTAACAAACAAAGGGAGAAATGTGACTATTGATCAATTGTCATTCATTGGTCACCAAGCACCTCCTTTGCAACCATCATCCCGTATCAGCTCTTGTTTGCAAGTAGTACCTTCCTCACCACAGGGCAATTATGTGGCTACTCGTTCTGTCTCCACATCTACTGATGATCACACATCTGGTATAGTACATTATGTACTATGCGCATTGGAAACTGATCTGTTTTTGGTACCAAATGACATGTATTCCTCCCAAAGCGTGGTTCTTCTATCTAGTGAAGACCTCTTGGGAGCCATGTTCTCTTATGGTCAATGATCAAATTATGAGGATAGTTATTTTTCTTGTGTCAACCTCATTAAAAAATGAAACAAGGGTCATGAGGATAGTTCCTGGCCTTGTGTTAATCTCGTTAAAAAATGAAACAAAGGGTGTGAGCATAATTCTTTGTCTTGTGTCAAGCTCATTAAAAAATGAAACAAGGGTCTCGAGGATATTTCTTTTACTGTGTCAACCTCATTAAAAAATGAAGCAACTCCCTTTTCCAAAATGAGTCTTTGATTAATATCTCGTAAAATCCCAGTCGAGTCTTTTCAAGATCTCGAAAGTGAACCTTCATTCCATCCACCTAGTTGACTGAAATGAAGCTTGGGGGGCATGTACCTCGAATTGAGTCATTATGCTAAGGGCATGCAAACTTATATCAAGCATAGTCTTTCATTTCAAGCTTGTCTAAACATGAAACCAAATCCAAGCAAAGTTCTCCATAGTTCAAGCTTGTGTAAAAATGAACCCATGCCCAATTTACATCTCGTGATTCCCATTTTTAACAGCTAATTTCTGCTAGATGAGCCTTGGTTGTTTCATTCCATCGCCACCATCTCTTTCGACAATAATATGCCTTCACTTGGTTGTTTTTCCCTTCCTAAGGGACCCCAACAATGAGTTGTTTTTTATTAGCCAGCTTCTTGACCACTACATGTTTTGAGCAGTTCCACCATTGCTGGAACCAGTTGCTACCCTTTATACCACTTGTTCCTCTAGGCCAAGTCACCTTTAAGCTCTTTTCTAACTCGTAAATATGAGAGATCACCGAGTATTTTCCCTTTTGACTCGTTAAAGAAAATAAAATGGGGAGGTCTGCTTTCAGCTCTTTTCCAACCCTTTAAAAACAAAAAGATAACCGAGCCCTTGTCGTTTCGAACTCGTTAATGGATGTGAAGCATCATGTGCCCAGTATAAGTTTACCCCTTTTTCATGCTAGGATGCACTATTTATGAAAAAGGTACTCCTTGACTGAAATTGTCAAGCGGTTCTCTCAAGTATTAGTTTCTACCTTTTCGGGCTCTAGAGACACAAATATATGAAAAGGGACCATGTGGAGTTTTCTTTTATGTGTCTTTTTCAAACTCTCTAAACATGAAACAGATACCAAGTTACACCTTTGTCAAACTCATTAAACTACTAAACAACATCAGATTCGTCACTATGACGAAAATCAGCTTCTCCTTCCTAGGGCTTGTTAAACTTACTAGGTTGGATTTGTCTAAAGAATGAACTTACAATGAAAGCATATGCTATCCCCTTCAAGTTTGTCATTAAAAAATAATTGGGGTACCTGCTAGGAATGGTGGAGTAAAATTTGGAAATCTATCAGTTGTTTTGGCAGCTTACTCTTGAACATGACACTTTCTGCTTCATGTCGAGTTGGGATATCCTCCTCTATATCGTTGACTTCCCTAGGTTAGGCCATTCATTTTTGCCTTCCATTTGATCTCTGCCACATCATTATGACCACCAATCCCATGGATCCAAAAGCTGCCAAACTTCCAATCGTGTTGGTGATATGTTCAAGGGTTGTCCTTCTGTAGTTACACTTACCTCTGATTCTCATTATCATCCAAAATAATTTTGCATCCTTTCATCTCGTGTTGATGATGTGGGAAACATTATGGCCCTCCTTCAACACAGTTGCTTTCTGTCAAATTCAACTCATTATCTGAGAAGTTGATCAAGAGACTCCCTTTCAGTACCATAGAGCTTGCATGCCCTAATGACAAGTTCTTTGCACTCAATGACAAGTTCACAAGTTCAAATTTAGTTCCTCTATTCACATTTTGTGGATTGTGTTGATAGTACCTTGAGGACCATTTTCATTATTGGTGGTTTCTCTCACACATGTTAACAATTTACATCATTGACTGGTAACCAACCAACTTTCTAGCATGTTCGATGTCAACACATCTATTCACATGTTAGAATTTGTACTTTGATCGGGTCATGTTGGAGCGCAAGACCCTGGAATCAGATCACAAAATTCCGGGTTGTGAAGTGATGTGACATGATTATGTTGATATTCATGTGTCTTTCAGATGGATGGCCATGACCATACCATGAGTTATCATATGTGATCCTTCTCATTATTGGATGGCTCCATACCTTGGTTTCATTATGATCCTCTTTGAAGGATGGTTGTTCCCATACCTGGATCCAATTACATGATCATTCTCTAGATGGCTGCATCCATGCCAAAATTCATGTATCATTTGATAGAGTTCTCGTTATGTATATCTATTTGTACTTGCTTTCAGGTTTTCCAATGGTAGACTACGGTTCCCCACACTAATTCATAAAGCATTTCATCCCTCACTCTAGTTTTGTCTTCATGCTTTATGGGGCATCTGTTACAGAAAATTTTGTCACTATCCCTGTACTAACCGTTCCTTGAGCCTGGAGGACCTCTACAATGAACCCCATATGCTTTCCCTTCATGAAGAATCTCCCATTATATCCCTCTTCACGAGCAGATCAATTCCATTTTGCACCATTTCCCTTGAAATTTCTGTTTTGCCTAGTTTACAAGACCGACGCTAATGACCCTTGCCTCCCCCATGTCGATGTGTAGAGATTAGCACTACCTTAATGTCAAACGAAGCGACTGAGTTGTGTTCTAGTCACATCGGTCCTATTATGGAAAGTTTTTTAAATTAGGAGCCAAAACTTCCAGTTCTAGAAGCTTCGTAACAGAAGTCTAGTAAATGGTTTGGCCAGATGGGGTTAAGGATGTCAGTTTGGGGTCCTCTCCCCTATAATGATGGAACTACCTCAAGAGATAAGACCTTCTCCCATGAGAAGAGGATCCATCTCCAATCCATTCATGCTATATAAACCTCCATGTTACGCAAAAATCTGTCACCATGACTATTTGCAGTCAGTGTGGGTCCATCATCAACCATACGGTCCTCCTTGGCAAGTCTCATACCTCAGCGCCTCATGTCAAGCTTTGAAAATGAGAGGAAATCCTTTAAAATCAATAAAACTCTAGTTCCGCACTTTCTCCTACTATTGCCTGCGGTCCCGCACCCCGTGTTCATGTTACCTGCGAACTTGCCCGCTCTTTATCTAAAGGGGTGGGTGTGGACCCCTGTAAAAGTCAAAAGGCGCAAGTTTAACTTCAAAAAACTCACTTTGGGTTAAATCTAAATGATTCTAGAAGGAATTTTGACGTGGATTGTTCGCTCCTAGGTGGTTCATGCATCCCAATAGAGGAGGAACTAATCCCTTGATGAGAGGAGTTATCCCTTTAAAGAAGGAGCTTATCCCTTTGAAGGTGGACCTAGTAACTTCCCTCCAATGCACTATAAATTAAGGCATTGGGCCAGTTGCAGGGGAGGTTAGAAGCTGAACATTTCTAAGGGTAAATGTTGGTGAAATTGAGACTCCCTATCTAAGCTTGAGAGGAGAGATTACATACCTTTTTGGCTTCATTGGGAAGTGAGTGAACTTGTCAAAGTAGAGGAAACTTCTTGTTGGACCCTGGGAGGAACTTTTACAACATCAAAGCACAGGTTGTAAAGTTCTTCTTTCATTTGAATTAATACAATCAGATTCATTTTTCTCAACAAATTGTCTTATGTCAATTGTTTCATAAATTCCTTGATCATTATGATAGATATGCTTTATGATATTGGCTTTTCAGGTTCCATTTAATTTGTTTTCTTGTTTGTGTATGTATATTTGCTACCAAGGAGCTCATTTGGATCAAAGGACTGAGGCTTCCACAAACTTGCATTGGACCCAAGGTAGGCCCAAACACCTGTTTGCTTTTGTTAATATATTGCATATTTAGAGAAAGATAGTTTTTGATTGGCTTGCTTGTCACTAGATATCGTTAGATACTAGGGAGGTCGATCTTGTCCGCAAGATTGACTCATTCCGTGTGACAAAATGGCGACTCCGGTGGGGAACTGATTTGTTTGATCTTTCCTTGTTTTCTACTTTGACCTGAGAAACTGCGTTTTGTTTCTAGTTTTTGGCTTGATGATTGTGGGATTGGGTAGATCTACTTGATTTCGAATTATTTTTTTATTTTCCATAGTTTTGGGAGAGGATCACACCCTCTGCGTTAAGCACGGTGCGGACTTGTCTGCACTTTTGCTTTGTGCACAGAGCGGGACCGCACCTGCGTAAACTGGGTGCCTGTGTACCCCGTCAAAATTTTGAAAAGTTTCAAATTTTCTCTTTTTTATCAGTTTAGATTTTTTTTATAGCTTGTTAGCCACTGCCCAGACCTACTTTTTTCTTATCAAAAGCTTTCCTTGGTTTGATTTCATTAGCGTCAGGGTTTTAGGTGAAATTCATAGAGATTTTGTGCTTGGGTTTGATTTTCATTTTGGTCTTGTAGTAGCTCTAAGCTTAGAAGCTGTAGACACCTCATATCACTTTGGTCTTTACCATTCTTCTTGTGAGTTTGACCATTTGCAAAATCTACCTTTGTTGAGGAATCCACCTTGTGTTTTCTCTTTACGAAATTTCGAAAAGCTTGTGTTCAAAGTGTGAATTTCATTTTTAGAAAAGGAAACAAGAGCTCATTGTTTTTTGACTGATTTGTGATTTTGGACAAATTAGTCCTTAGTTGAATTATAGCAAAGTAAAACATCCTTGAAATTACATCTTGTAAGCTTTTACTTCAATAGGTTTTTACTTCAATAGTTTTTCTTAGATCTCGAAATTAGTTTGATTAATGGTTTTGAGTGCTTTATAAAGATATAAAAATACAAAAATCTCTTTTGAGGAAAAGTTTGTTTTGTAGTATTTGAGTTTTGGATAAGAAAAAGGAAATTTTTGTGAAAATATCTAGTGGTCTCGTTTTGAGTGCTTTGAAAAAGACAAAAGCTTTTCCTTTGATTTCATTGTTAAGAAAGATTTGTGTTTACAAGTGTTTGCATTCTCGAACTCTCTCTTAGCTAGAAGTTCATTGAAAAGAAGGGATTGTTTTTCATATTAAGTGCATATTTTTTAGTGATTTTGAGTCGAGTTTGTACACCACGAGTTTCATCTCCGCCACCTCTTGTCCTAAAGAAAATCCAATAAAATTTACGCTTAAAGTAAAATCAACTTAGTAATCTTTTTATTTCTTAGGGCTCTTTATCACCAACTAGCTTAGGTTATTGTCTTGGAATCAGTTTTAGTTAAAAATCCAAGACAATAAAACAAACAAGTAGCTTATCTTGTGGTAGGATTAAATCCAATTGTTACATCTATGCTCTGGGAAAGCTCCTCTTAAAGGAGAAGCACGAGATCGTGTCCGAACCAGTGAGGGAATCAATCCTCCTTCATCGAGAACGATGCCAGATATTCACGTATTAAAAACAGTAAACCTAGGATTAACCATTGTCGAGGAGCCTGGGGTCACTTGTTGGTAAACCTTGGATTATGTCAAGGAGCCTTCAAGGGGATTGAGCTTGCTATTCTGCCCTTGTGTGTGTATCGGATCTGTTAACACCCAGGCTGTTCCCTATGACTCCCAAGGGAATACGGCCGGGGTAACCACTAACCAATCTTTGGATCACTGTTTCTAGCCAAACTGTGATCAGAGAGGGCTCTCTCTTTATGATTTGTAACTGTTTATGATAGGGTTTTAGGCTAGCTATTATGCACTGGTTTTGTTTATGTTTTGGTTGATGAAACTCCTTTTAGATTCTAGTGATGTAGTTTTCAGAGAGGTTGAGTACCATTGGGCAATGGAGTCTGTGGCTATATGTGTTTGAAACTTTGAGATGAAAGATGGAACTTACAGGGCCATTTGAGTGTTTAATAGAACAGATTTTTTGATTAAATGACTGGAAACAGGTGACACAAACAGTGAAAGCATTTAAGAATTTTCACTTATTGTCTATATATTTCCAACAGACAACTTTAAGAGGAGAAAGACAGAGGTCTCAGGGGCAAAAATTGAATCCCTGAGAATGCCTGTCACAGTAAAAGACACAGTTTTGAAATGCAGCAATTAAGAATTACAATTCTGTCACTGTATCTGAGGAAAACATGTATAATAGCTCAGTTTGAGTCCAGGGTAATCATGGTTAAGTCCTGGAATTATCCTTTCACCTTGCTATCAAGTGTAAAACATTTGAACAACAAAAGAGAACAAAAGACTCGAAAACATATAACAAAGAGATTTGAGAATACTTATTGTTTTATGCAACACCCTGGAATCCTGTAACCTTCATCTTTCACCACAATACATCAAAGAACACCGAGCCTTGGAAATTCCATTCTTCCTTTGTATTACTTCTCTCAAAATATTACAACGAGCGAGAGCTTTTCAAAGGAAAATTCCAACCACCCTTCAACTGCTGTGAAGGGTGAATATATACTTGCGGTGATTTACAAAATATCTGAGTTCTGAGTTATCTCAGGTTTTACATTCTTACCAACTACTTAAGATATTATGACCACAATTTAATGCAGCATTGATTACAGAGTACAGGCATTTTAATGCTCTGTCAGAAGATATTTTAGCTTTTGGAAACAGCTAAGTCGGTCGAGATATTCTGAATAAATGCTGGAAGACCTGTCTTTAAGGCTTGTACGCTGTATCCTGGACTTGTCACCTGTGATTGTGACTGTTGCTTGTGGTGAGTCAATAGTCCTGCTGAGTTGGCTCAGCCTCTGCCTCTTCTCTGTAGATATCTTTCTTCAAAATTGTGCCTGCGCATGTATGCTCACTCGCCTGGAGAATTAGCGCTACTGATTCTGGCCTGTCAAAACTGTCTGTGTCAAATTTCTCCAAACATCCTGTGTGGGCAGTTGGTGTGCTAAGATTGCCCCTAGAGTTTCATCTGCTTCTGTGAATTTGAAGAAGTTAGGTGGTGTATCAAACAGATGCTCAACTTCATTCATGAGGAAAAACAGGTTCTCCACCCTGTCATACATACTCTGCCCGGTGGCTGGCCCTGGTTCTGCTGAAGTGCTGGGCGGTTGTGCAATCTCTGCTACTGCCTGGGCATCAATTCTCTTATTGTAATTGTCCAGGGTGAGCAGTCTTCCTACACTGCTTAAAATGCTGGGGAGGCCTCTGTTTTGTAGTGCCACGAATTTTTCCAGGAATCTGTTGATTTCAGTTTGCATATCCTGTGTCCTCCTCTCCAGTGTTCCAACCAGGTTCCTCAATGTTATGACTCTCTTGGCTACAGCAATTGTTTCTGTCCTGTTGGTGATTCCCATGACAGCTAATTGAGAGCTAGTCTTATAGTTCAGAGTATTGATTATCCTAGTAGCAGCTTCTGGCATGTGTCCAAGGCTTGCCCTGGCCCTCTGTATTTCTCTGTTTGCTTTAGTGATGAGCACCATTTGCTCATCCATGGTCTCAATATATTGCCACTGGTTGGCGATGGACCGCCCAATGTTGCTCCATAGCACTGCTTTCATTTCAGCTGTCACCTTTTCTAGTGCAAGCTCTTTCTCTAGTTCAGCAATTCTCCTCTTAAGAGCTTTTACCTCTCTCTCCTTAGCTGCTTCATTCTGTTTGCTCTTGTCGAACTTTTCATTTACCTTGGTCAAGGTTTTCTTAAGTTCATCCAGCTCTTTCATTTGAGATTCCATAGCTTGGATCTCAGCTTGCAGCTTTTGCATGTCTAAACTAGTAGCCTGTTCTGATGTTGTAGATGTTGTTGCTGTGGGTGGCGCTGTAGTTGGTGCTGTAGCTTCTGTTTGCTGAGGAGGAGGAGTGGTCTTTGGAGGAATTTCCTCAAGATTTATTATCACAGGAGGAGGCTGGGAGGGTTGGCCCCCTTCTCTTTGCTTCAGCGTTTCTTATAGTGCTGCCTTTGCAGCTTCAGTTTGTCCTAGCTGGTCTTGAGTCCTAACCAGCTCTTTGTATAGGGATACCAGCAGATCTGTAGCATCCTTCTCTTGCCTTTGCTGGGCAACTTCATCTGTTTGTGGATGGATGGTGGCCGGGAGTTTGATTTTCTTTCTTAGGGCTGCCATGTCTGCATCCCTTATCTTCAGAAGTTCTTGGATGCCTTTGACATCTTTAGGATCATGCCCTATTTCTATAATTACCTCTTCCAAGGACTTGATCCTATTGTCCTTGGCTTGTGATGATGCTCTTTCTAACTCCAGCTGAGAAGCTGTGTTATCCAGGCTGCTCTTTAGTTTATAGTTCTCCAATGTCTCATCTGCCAGGGAGGCATACACCATTTCACCCGTTTGCTTGTGTAATTCAATCTTGTCCATGGGGTGTATGTCTTTGGCAAGAACCTCCATGTTGGTTCTTAGATAGTCCGAGGTGGACTGGGGCTGCAAAGTTGTGGGCATGAAGTGGCTCATTATCATTTTGCCTTCGCTCACATCGAAAGCAGACATGAGTCTCTGCTGGTTGCTAGGAGCTAGGTTTAACAAGTGATCATACAGCTGCACTTTTATGGGATCACTCCTCCTTTTGATGTCAATGAATTGCTGTTTTATACTTGACTGCCCTTTTCTGTGTTGACCGGAGGAGCTGACCTCTCCTCCCATAGTCATGTCATGTCCACGCTGAGATGAGCTGGCCGAAAGTTCTCCACTGGGTGGGCCCATGCCCATGGCTTGCCTTACTGCTATGTCCTCCTCTTGGGAGTCATTCAGTCTTTGTCTCTTCTCTCCTCTGATGAAGGATGAGGTGTGGGGGGTCTCTCTCTCCCTTTTCCTGGTCACATCCTCCTTCTGTGGTGTTTGGAGGACTGAGGTGTCTACATTGGTGTCTGTCCTGGGAGGCACCTCTGTTTGGGGCTGCTGCTCAGTGTTACTAGGTAAATCTGTCCCCCTTTCCTGCTGCAAGGGCTGCTGTTCACTGGACTGTGCTTTTTCTTGTTGCTGCCCCAGTTCTTGCTGTTCCATTTCTTCTTGCTGCTGTAGCAAGGTGTCAACTTGTTCCTCTGTCAATACAGGTGGCTGTTCCACCTGTTTACCTTTGTCTTTGCCTGCTGCCTGGGATGTCTTCTCAGTGGTTTGCTGCTGTGCTGCTGAAGATCTAGCAGCTGTTCCAATTTGCTTTCTGTAGGAGGAGGGCACCTGTCCACAAGTTTCCAAGTCAGTTTCTTTTTGCACATTCCTAGCTTCTTTCTCAAGTAGTTCTACCTCAGTGAGTTGTTCTACTAGTGTACCCTCTTCCCACTCTAGTGCATTGGCATACTTTTCAATTTCAGGTTGTCTTTTATGCGCATAGTTGCCCAGTCTGTATCTAATTCTCCTGAGGGAGATAGTATGATTGGGGTCATAAGGAATCCACTCAAAACTGGTCTGCAATCTGAGGCCTTCCAGGATGCTGTGTGCCTCTTTCCACCCTTCCTCTTTCTTGTTATACAGGAAGGAACCTAGCTGGCTTCTTACCTTCAATTGTGACTTCTTGTTTCTACTCTGAAAGTGAAGGTAATCTGAGTTCCCAAACTGCCTGAAATATTCTAAGGCAAAAAGCCTCATGGGGACATACCTTGGCAACCTAAATGGGTTCAATTCACAGCCATATATCCTAATGACTGTGTGGTTCTGGTAGAAGTACCAGTTGCCAATATTGTAAGATTTGTTCAAATGTAGAATCCTCTTCATTTCATCGGTTAATCTAGGAGGAGGAGTACCTTGCAGCGCTGTTAGGGCTGGATGAACAAATAAATCAATAAACTCACAGTATGTATAGGGTGATACTGAGGTAGAATGAAAAACAGAGGTCCAGAAAACAACTGATCTTGGGATTCCTTGGGCATTGAGTGGCCTCAAAGGAACAGAGAAGGTAGCTGGCTGGTAAAAAAGGAATAAATGATATATATAGGAGGAGTACCTGAACAGTCTCTCCCTTTTCAAATTCATGAACTGATCATGGATTTTCTCTGCTATGTAAGTTGCATAATCATACTGCACAGCTGGAGGCTTACCAGGGGCAAATATGGACAGCATTGCCATTATGCTTTCATCTACATCTTCCAGCCCCCTGAATCCTAGGACATAGCCAATTAGATCCACCAACATCCTGCCCAACTCATTTAGATAGTGGTACCCAATAGGAGGGGTTCTGACTGTTTCAGAGCCTGGTGTGACAAACAGTTGGTTAATTTTGATAATCTGGTCACTGGACAGCTTGATCCCTGTGTTAATCAGATTCTGCATGGACAGAGGGGTCAATTTCTTGGCTGTTGTGAAGCACAGCATCTGGTTTATGCTCTCTGGGGTGATCTGGAACAGGACTAGGCCTGTGGGGCTTATGACTGCTCTTTGGCTGGGGTCATAGCATTCCTGGCAGCTATAAATGAGCTCTGGCATAGGATTGACTTGGGGAAGGTTGTATATGGGCAAATTTGACTCCCAAATCCCCAAGATATCTGCCCCACTGAGGTGCTGGGCTCTTAATTCATTCAACATTAGCACATTGTACTTGTTTCCCATGGGGAACCAATCCAGCATTTGGTAGTCCATGTCCCCCAGGGCTTTCCATGCTAATTCCTGGTGAGGGGCATTGATGGGCTTAATATTCAGTGCAATAGGGGTCTCCATAGCTCTTCAAGTTGCAATAATTGTAGGTAGACAGGTGAAATGGTAAAAACACAGTCTGGAGGCAGTTTTCTGTGGAAACAGTTGATGTTTTGAGTATTCAAGGGGGATTCTCTCAATAGCAATTGAAATACTACTGGAGTCTAGTGACAGAACTTCTCTGTGGCCTAACTGAACTCTCCAATCGGGTGAATTATGTCTATTAGGAGTTCTGCCGGGAAAACGCAGAATTACAGAGGTTTTATGTGAATTGCAGGTTTCTAAAGCTCTGCAGGTACTTCTTGGCCCTCACAATGACAATGGTGGATGAATGAATGGAAATGAACGGTGTAAATATCGTTTTTATGGTTCTATTATCCCTCTGAGCAATTTTAAGCTTAATGAAGGTCGTATGGAGGGCGAAACGGTCTAAATACCTGTAATTCGACGAGCAGAGGTTGAAACACAGGTGCACAGTTGCTGTTTGAGGAGGTCGCCCGGGCTAATTGACTGGTTGGCGAAAATTTGAGTTCAAACGGTCATGCAGAGCATTCAGCAGAAATCACAGTGAAAATGGTAAAAACACGGGAAAATTGGTAAATATGGGTTATTTTACCAATTTGGCGCTTTTTTCTGCTGACGTCAGCATGACGTCATTGGTGGGTCATGGTGAGGTGACGTCAGTTGACGTCATCGGGCGACGTGGCAGTGGGTGACTGGTCAAGGGGCGGCGAGGTGGCAGTCCAGTCAGCAGTGAGGTGGACCCATACGAGAGGCAGGTACGAGCAGGCAATGACGTGGCGGCGAGTCAGCGGCGGGTAGGTGGCGGTCAAACTGCAGCGGTCACGGTTAAGGCCTTAACCGCCGCGGTTTCTCGGGGCGGTTTAGGTACGGCGCAGAGGCTGTCAGAGCGGGCTTCGAGATGGTCCATCGGTTGACGCGTGGAGGAGGCGTGACAAGGCGCAACGTCACTTTCCCGGAGGTTAACGTGCCGCCACAGGAAGCGCTCCGATATTGATGTGGGCCGTCGGATCTGATGGGCTTGATCCGACGGCTGGCGGAGGAGAAAAAGGCGCGTTTGATAGTGCGGGCGGAAAAATCAAACTTTGTGGGTTTTATGGGTTTTTTCGAATGTTTTGATTAACCAACCATGCGGTAGGATTGGGAAACGTGCCAGAGGCGGGTATTAGCCTTTGCAAAGGTTTTATATGCCAAAGTGGTTTGGAGAGGGGTTTTATCAGTGCAGAGGTGATTTGAGGGCAAATTGACTTGCAGCAAAGGGGAAATAGGGTGGAATAGGTTCACCAAAGTGGCCAGATGCCATTTTGGTCCCTTTTGAACAATACACGGCTATTATGCCTAGGGGAGGGAATATACATAAGATTTGGGGTTTTATACACCTTAGTGTTAATAATATTAGGGGTGGGGGTAAGATAAGGGAGGTTATATAGTAGAATTAGGAGTTAATATGAATGAAGGAGGGGAATTAGAAAGGGGGTGTTAGTGATAGACTAGAGAGGGAAAGAAAAGAAGTTAGTGATGCTCTTTGCTGTGAGTTCATGGAATTCACCACTTTGTTTGCTGATAGATTTATTGCCTTGGCAAGAGACCTATTGATGCCTGTGTAATGGTGATCATATTCTTTCTGCAACCACAACTGCCTACCCAACTATTTGCCTAGCATTTTTTGTTTCTTCTTGGAGGGGCACTTGGACTTGCAACCCTCAATTGCCTTTTCTTTTCTTTGGCTTTTTCCTTTTCTCTCTATCTACTTCTACCCTTATGTCTTCCAAGGTCCCAGATTAAACTTTTGGGAACCTTTGCTTCTCTACCTGAACTACTTGTCTGCCAAGATTAAGCTGTTTGGACAGACCTCTTTCTCTATTCTACAACTCAAAATTGAAACATGGCATGATCCAGATTAGACTGTTGAATCATCCACAAAATTTGAAATAAGGTCCTCAATACTTGAAACACTTTACCCAGCTCTTGCTTTCTAGGAAATATGGGATCTTTGGGATACCAGAGCAGAGCATATTTGGCTTTTCTCTTGCCAATCATGAAATATGAAACCTATTACTATAGGTATCCAACAGTGGCTCCACATGGGGATGGTTTTTCTTTTGAAAGACCAAGAACAGCAGGTCAGATTGCCTTATTCCTTGACTGCCCATTTTTGTCTTTGAAATCTGCTGCATATAATCTGTCAAAATTGTGTGCCTTTTCTTGGAGAACCTCTGATTCTATCTGCCTGTTGCTGCTAGGTGCAGCATTTGGGAAAACCTCTTTATACAATTTAAATCAAAAAGGAATATGTACAACTGCATATATACAATGAACCTCTGAATTTCTATCATAGTGAACAGTCAAAATAGTGCTTCAGCATCCTGCCATTGACAGGACCTTCATCCATTTCAGTTACAGTCAAACTTTTTAGGAAGTAGGTGTTATTACCTTGTACTGCTTGGACAGAAAATGGTCCTTTCCATAAAGAATCAAACTTCCCATGTTTTCCTTTCTCTTCTCTTCTTGCATCCCACTTTAAAACTTTGTCCCCTACATTGAAATCTTCTGCTTTAGTTCGTCTATCAAAGGCCTTTTTCAGTTTCTCTTGTAGTATCTGCACTCTGCTGAAAACTTGTTCTCTGGTCTGCTGTAGACAAATTATCTGGTTAATCCTTCTTTGCATGTCATTGGGCTCTGCTTGGCTTTCTTGTAGAAGTTTCATAACCGGCACTCCTAGTGATGAAGGAAATCTGGCCTCTAATCCATAGACTAACTCATATGGGCTGGTCCCAATTGATCTTTTAGTGGTTAATCTGTCTGCCCATAAAGCATTTACTAGTTTCTTATGCCAGTTCTTTTTGTTCTCTTCCAGCACTTTCTTTATGATGTTTATCAGGCTTTTGTTTGATGATTCAGCAAGGCCATTTCCTTGAGGATAGTAAGCTGTAGAATGGCCCAAAGTAATGTGAAATTTATGGCAGAAGTTCACCATCTTCTTGGATCTGAAGGCAGCAGCATTGTCTGTTATTATCTTGTCTGGGCAGCCAAATCTAGCCAGTATATTGTTTTCCAAAAATTGAATGATTACTGAATCATTTGCTTGTCTGCATGGGGCAGCTTCAATCCACTTGGTGAAGTAGTCTGTTGCTGTCAAGATCCATCTGTGTTGTCCTGAAGATGAGGGGTGAATTTCCCCAATGAAATCCAAGCCCCATTGTTGAAAAGGTCTCTCTGTTGCAATGGGCCTCAAAGGAAGTGGCAGCAACTGTCTTTTGCCTTCAAACAGTTGGCACTTGTGGCATGATGTTGTGAATTTCTTCATATCAGAGAACATAGTGGGCCAGTAATAACCAGCCCTTAATATCTTGTCTACAGTGGACTTCCAGTACAAATGTCCACCACAGTCTCCAGCATGGAATTCTTGCATGATATTGTCAGTTTCACTCTCAAGAAGACAGTGCAGCAAAATACCTTCATGGTTTTTCCAGAGTAGATTCTCATCTATCACACAAAATTTAGATGTTTTCATTTTTAGGAACCTAGACTTAGTTCTGGACAGTCCTGGGGGAGCACACAGGTTTTGTAACACATAACAGATATCAGAGTACCATGGAGATTGTTCAAAGGCTACATTGATCTTTGGAGTCGCCAGCTCTGTTTCACTGTCCAGTTGGTTGATATCTAAGGCTTGGAAATTTGCTTCTGTCATTAACTTGGCCAAACCTTGCCCTTTTATCAGCTTTGTAGGCTTTATTTCAATGTCAAATTCAAGTATATTTGCAATCCATTTTCCTCTTCTTCCCTCTAAGTTTTCTTGTGTGAGGATGTCTTTGACAATAGGACTTGGTACATAAGCCACAACATGGGAGTAAAGGATGTAAATCCTAAAGTCTTTGATAGCTTTGATTAAGGCATAGGCTTGTTTCTCCATTATTTGGTACTTTAGGGGGGCATCTCTAAGAGCTCTGCTGAAAAAAGCAATGGGCTTTTCATTCCCTTGGTCATCTTTCTGTAATAAAACAGCAGCAATAGTATGTTGGGAGGCAAAGGAGAAAATGATAAAGTCTCTGTCAAACTGAGGATTAGTTAACACTGGGGTTTGAGTCAAAGCCAATTTTATACTTTCAAAAGCTTGTTTTGCTTCAACAGTCCATTTGACCTTTGAATCTTTCTTTAGCATATTGTTTAGTAATCTGATTAACTCTGCTAAATTTGGGATAAACCTTCTCAAAAAGTTGATTTTTCCTAAGAATCCTTGCAGCTCCTTGACATTCCTTGGGTGAGGCATTTGTAGGATAGCTTGTATCCTATCTGGATCAATTCTTATGCCATTTTTCGAAATGATATGCCCTAGAAGTTTCCCTTCTTCCAAACCAAATAATGACTTCTTGGGGTTTAAGGAAATACCATATTTTCTGCATGTTATGAAGATTTGTCTTAAATGTTTCAAGTGTTCTTGGTCAGATTTTGAAAAGGGTGTAAGATCATCTAAGTAAATGACCAAGAAGTCATGAATTTCCTTTGCAAAAGCAATGTCCATTGCTCTTTGAAACGTTGCCCCTGCATTTTTCAATCCAAAGGGCATCTTCACATACTTGAAAGTGCCCCATGGGGTAGTAAATGCAGTTTTGTCTTGATCATCAGGGTGTACCAGGATTTGATTGAAGCCTGAGAAACCATCCAACAATGATATTCTTGAGGCCCCTACTACCCTTTGAAGGATGTGGTCCATTTTGGGCAAGGGGTAGTTGTCTTTGAGTGACACTAGGTTCAAATTCCTTAAGTCTACACAAAGTCTAATCTCACCAGTTTTCTTTCTTGTAGGGACCAAATTTGAAATCCATTCAGAAAACCTGATTGGTGCTATGATACCAGCTTTGAACATTTTTTGTAATTCCTTTTCAATGGAAGGAAGAAGCACAGGATTGATTCTTCTCAATTTCTGTTTGAATGGTTTTTGATTAGGCTTGAGGGGAATGGTGTGCTGGATAACAGAGGTATCATAAGACTTCAAGTCCTCATAACCCCAGGCAAAGACATCTTGGAACTCTTTAAAGAGATCAATATATTTGGGTTTTTGATCAGGGGGCAAAGCAGCAGATAGCTTTATTATTTTAGGCTTGTCAGTGGTACCAATGTTACATTCTTCAATTGTTGCATCTAATGGCTGCATCTTTGGTTTCCTGGGGACATCATTTGAGTCAAAAATATCCTCTAGTGGGGTAAGGCCTGCTGGAAGAAGATTGTCTTTGAGTTGTATGATTTCATCTTCAGCGTTGCTCAGCTCTTCACAGTCAATTTGGTGAATTTGCTGAATGTTTTCTTTGTTGAAAATGGTTGGACTGAGTAATTGTTTTGCTGTCCTAGGTGACATTGGGTGAGCAGATTGTTGAAACTGTAATTGTGATTGACTTGCTCCATCAACTATTTGAGATTGACTTGCTGTCTCAAGGTCAATATTTAATCCTGTAAACTCTTGTTGCAAGGTTAAAAAGTTGTTTATTTGCCTGTCATTCTCAAATACTTGCCACTCTTTGACATTGTTTGGAATAGAAGGCCTATATTTGACCTCTGCTGTGAAACAATTGTTGGGTTGTAGTGGGAATTTGAAGGTGCTGGCAAATGTTGCCAAGCTGTGAGCATGGAGATTGTGGCCCCTTGGAATCTTTGTGAGAACAAACTCGGAGAAAGTTTCTAGTATTTCAATTACAGCAGACCTATAGGACCTTAATCTTTTGTCATTGGTGACAAAATCCCCTTTTACTTGTTGAATTACTAGATCAGAGTCCCCCATGATTGAGAGGCTATGTGCTTGTAATGATTTTGCAATCTTGAGGCCTAGTAGCAGAGCTTCATATTCTGCCATGTTGTTAGTGCATTTAAAGTTCAATCTATAAGCCCGGCCTTCTGCACAGCCTTTCTCTTTGTTATGTATCCATACTCCAGCTCCTGCCCCTAACTTGTTAACTGAGCCATCAAACTCTAGGACCCACAGACTATCTTGCTGAATAGGAGATTTAACATTCTTTTCATGGGATGGCAATGTGAGCATGAGTTGAGGTTTCTTTTCCCATTTGTCTCCTAGGATAATTTCATCATTTGTTTGACAATCTTTGACAACTAGAGGAGGGTTAATGGGTATTGTTGGCCTAATTGAAATTTGGCAGGTGCTACTTGTTTGATCACTGTTTTGTTCTTGTATGAGTGTTTCGGTCTTAATGTCATTGTTTGAGAAGCTTGTGCTGTCATTGAAGAGGATGAAGGAGTCTATGTCTGAATGGACAGCATATATTGGGAAATTTTGGGGTTTCTCTTCACTGCTGACCATATATTTCATGAGTGTTTCCCTATAAAGTCTTTTTGGTTGCCCAAATACAGAAATGGTTGCATATGACATGTCCAATTGCAGGGAGCCTTGGAGTTTGGCTCCCCATGATCTTGATAAGAGCATCCCATATTTGGGTGGGATATCAGCAACAACAACATCCATTAAAATGGTTTTGTTGGGAAATTGAACCAAGGACACACATAAATCCTTAATTAGGCCCAAGCATTTGACTTGACTAGAATCAAAAGAAAACAGGTCTTTGTATGGTCTTGTGATGTCTAAGTTTAACCTTTCCATGACCGCTTTTGGCATCAGGTTGTGAGAGGCACCTGAGTCAAACATTGCATTATGCAGTATTTTATCATGAATATGCAAGCTGACATAAAAAGGTAAAACCCCTGTGACTACTGTTTTTCCATCTACCTCTGGGCCAAACAGTAATTCTGGAGTGTCATCTAACACATTTACATCATCTTTGCTATTGGTGAGCTGAAGGGATTTTTTGATCTGTTGTTTGTATATGTCATGCTTGGCTAGCTCTGAAAGGGGAATTGCTACTTTTAACTTGCCAATCTCTGTTCCTAGGTCAAAGGGTTTATCAATTTGGATTTTGGAGTCACGGGTAGCAGTTCTTTCTCTGTTCATTAGATCTTCTTGGTGGATTTCATCCTGATTTTGGAACCTGCCCCTTATATTGATGTCTTGAGGGGTAATGTTCGGATTTGGGTGGGAGGATGAGGTTGCCGTGGGCTGTTTTGGTGTGGACAGTAATTCAGTGACTTCCTCAACCACTACTTCTTTTGTAGGTAAGTTTGTTCTGTCATTAGGTTCAGTGACTAAGGTTTCTTTAGATTGTTGTTTCTCCTTTATCTTTTCGGGCTGATTCACGTTCACAGTCCTACTCCTTAGTTTGTATTGCTTATGGACTTCATAGACAGCAGTATCATATCCTTGTTTAAAGTCAAAGGATTCTCCTGATTGAGTTTGGAATGTTTTGCTTTCATCCTCCTCATGGTCCTCCTGAGTTAAGAAAACCTGGCTTTTACCATCCAGACCTATTAAGTTGATCTCAGGATCTTCATTGAGCTGATTAGCTGAGGAAGTTTCTGCATAATTTTCTTGAAAAGGGGGTCTGATATCTTGGTCTGCACTTGTTTTTCCTATATTGGGGTTCTGGACTCTCCTAAAATTTGGGTTTCTAGGAGGGTTGTTTTGTGGTGCCTCCCATGATGATTTCCTTTCTACTGATTCCACTCTCTCTCCCAATCTCTTCATGCTATTTAGAATTGCATCTAACTTTTGATCAAAACCCGAGGGTTCTTCTTTGAAACCAGTCTTCTTTTCCAGCTTTGCCCTGTTTCTTTTGGCAATTAGGTTGGCCTCTACAGTGACTGCAACCCTTTGGGCTTCTGCAAGGGTTGGAGGGTCTCTCTCTCTCAACTGATAGGCCATATCAGAATCAAAACCATCAGGGAAGTTATAAAGGGCCAAATCAGGAGGGGGCCTTAAGTTCTGGGGGATAGCATTGTATATGTTGTTAAACCTAGCACAATACTCCAAAACCGTTTCTTGGGGACCTCTTTTAATAGTGTTATATTCACCAAGTATATGGTGCGGATCTCTCTTTTTCTCCCATCTGTTGGTAAATTCCTGGTATAGAACTTCAGGGGTTGCAATGGAATTTGCATTTAAGGATCTAAACCAAGTTCTGACATCCCCAGTTAAGCTTTGAACAAAAATTCTCATCCTAACACTGTCATCATCTATTTCATAGGTCTCAAAGTGGTCTTGCATCTTTTTAGCATGCTGGATGGCTGTCAAAGGGCCATGGGAGTCAAAAAATGAGAGTCTAGTTTGGTAGTCTTGGGGTAGAGCTGGAGCATTGGCTGGTATCTGCAGAGGTGCATATCTGTTAGCCATATTTATGGGGTTTATAGGGTTAATAGGAACAAATGGGACAACAGGGATTACAGGTGTAACCGGGTTAACAAGGGGGAAACTGGTTGAAAGAGTATGTGCAGATGGTGAAGATGGGAGAGGAGGGCTTTGAGGTGTTGATGATGAACTAGGGGAATTAGGTGTGGAACGGAAAAGGACTTTACAAGGAGTTGGAATGAGGATAGGTTGGTCTAAACTTATATCTGAATCAGCAAGCTTTTCCTGCTTTTGCTGTCTCCTTATGTTCTTTGGTATGATATTTGGGTTATCGACAATGATGGGTTGATTAGGGTCAGGGTTTGCCCTAGTGTGCCTTGGGTTTCTTTTGGGAGCCAGCTTCTAAGTATTCTTTTAGAACTTTATACAGAAGTTTTATATGTACAAGGACTGAACAAGCATTCTGGAATGACTATATAGGTCTCAAAGCTAAGATGAAGTTTCCCTAGCTAGCTCTTCCCTAAAGCTGTTCCTGTATTAGAGAAACAGTCCTAAGGCCTCTTGGCTAGTTTCAGGCTTGATGGTAGCTTTGGAAGATAGTTAGTAATTGAAAAAATCTTAATTCCCCAGTTGAGTCGCCAATTATGTTAACACCCAGGTTGTTCCCTATGACTCCCAAGGGAATACGGCCGGGGTAACCACTAACCAATCTTTGGATCACTGTTTCTAGCCAAACTGTGATCAGAGAGGGCTCTCTCTTTATGATTTGTAACTGTTTATGATAGGGTTTTAGGCTAGCTATTATGCACTGGTTTTGTTTATGTTTTGTTGATGAAACTCCTTTTAGATTCTAGTGATGTAGTTTTCAGAGAGGTTGAGTACCATTGGGCAATGGAGTCTGTGGCTATATGTGTTTGAAACTTTGAGATGAAAGATGGAACTTACAGGGCCATTTGAGTGTTTAATAGAACAGATTTTTTGATTAAATGACTGGAAACAGGTGACACAAACAGTGAAAGCATTTAAGAATTTTCACTTATTGTCTATATATTTCCAACAGACAACTTTAAGAGGAGAAAGACAGAGGTCTCAGGGGCAAAAATTGAATCCCTGAGAATGCCTGTCACAATAAAAGACACAGTTTTGAAATGCAGCAATTAAGAATTACAATTCTGTCACTGTATCTGAGGAAAACATGTATAATAGCTCAGTTTGAGTCCAGGGTAATCATGGTTAAGTCCTGGAACTATCCTTTCACCTTGCTATCAAGTGTAAAACATTTGAACAACAAAAGAGAACAAAAGACTCGAAAACATATAACAAAGAGATTTGAGAATACTTATTGTTTTATGCAACACCCTGGAATCCTGTAACCTTCATCTTTCACCACAATACATCAAAGAACACCGAGCCTTGGAAATTCCATTCTTCCTTTGTATTACTTCTCTCAAAATATTACAACGAGCGAGAGCTTTTCAAAGGAAAATTCCAACCACCCTTCAACTGCTGTGAAGGGTGAATATATACTTGCGGTGATTTACAAAATATCTGAGTTCTGAGTTATCTCAGGTTTTACATTCTTACCAACTACTTAAGATATTATGACCACAATTTAATGCAGCATTGATTACAGAGTATAGGCATTTTAATGCTCTGTCAGAAGATATTTTAGCTTTTGGAAACAGCTAAGTCGGTCGAGATATTCTGAATAAATGCTGGAAGACCTGTCTTTAAGGCTTGTACGCTGTATCCTGGACTTGTCACCTGTGATTGTGACTGTTGCTTGTGGTGAGTCAATGGTCCTGCTGAGTTGGCTCAGCCTCTGCCTCTTCTCTGTAGATATCTTTCTTCAAAATTGTGCCTGCGCATGTATGCTCACTCGCCTGGAGAATTAGCGCTACTGATTCTGGCCTGTCAAAATTGTCTGTGTCAAATTTCTCCAGACATCCTGTGTGGGCAGTTGGTGTGCTAAGATTGCCCCTAGAGTTTCATCTGCTTCTGTGAATTTGAAGAAGTTAGGTGGTGTATCAAACAGATGCTCAACTTCATTCATGAGGAAAAACAGGTTCTCCACCCTGTCATACATACTCTGCCCGGTGGCTGGCCCTGGTTCTGCTGAAGTGCTGGGCGGTTGTGCAATCTCTGCTACTGCCTGGGCATCAATTCTCTTATTGTAATTGTCCAGGGTGAGCAGTCTTCCTACACTGCTTAAAATGCTGGGGAGGCCTCTGTTTTGTAGTGCCACGAATTTTTCCAGGAATCTGTTGATTTCAGTTTGCATATCCTGTGTCCTCCTCTCCAGTGTTCCAACCAGGTTCCTCAATGTTATGACTCTCTTGGCTACAGCAATTGTTTCTGTCCTGTTGGTGATTCCCATGACAGCTAATTGAGAGCTAGTCTTATAGTTCAGAGTATTGATTATCCTAGTAGCAGCTTCTGGCATGTGTCCAAGGCTTGCCCTGGCCCTCTGTATTTCTCTGTTTGCTTTAGTGATGAGCACCATTTGCTCATCCATGGTCTCAATATATTGCCACTGGTTGGCGATGGACCGCCCAATGTTGCTCCATAGCACTGCTTTCATTTCAGCTGTCACCTTTTCTAGTGCAAGCTCTTTCTCTAGTTCAGCAATTCTCCTCTTAAGAGCTTTTACCTCTCTCTCCTTAGCTGCTTCATTATGTTTGCTCTTGTCAAACTTTTCATTTACCTTGGTCAAGGTTTTCTTAAGTTCATCCAGCTCTTTCATTTGAGATTCCATAGCTTGGATCTCAGCTTGCAGCTTTTGCATGTCTAAACTAGTAGCCTGTTCTGATGTTGTAGATGTTGTTGCTGTGGGTGGCGCTGTAGTTGGTGCTGTAGCTTCTGTTTGCTGAGGAGGAGGAGTGGTCTTTGGAGGAATTTCCTCAAGATTTATTATCACAGGAGGAGGCTGGGAGGGTTGGCCCCCTTCTCTTTGCTTCAGCGTTTCTTGTAGTGCTGCCTTTGCAGCTTCAGTTTGTCCTAGCTGGTCTTGAGTCCTAACCAGCTCTTTGTATAGGGATACCAGCAGATCTGTAGCATCCTTCTCTTGCCTTTGCTGGGCAACTTCATCTGTTTGTGGATGGATGGTGGCCGGGAGTTTGATTTTCTTTCTTAGGGCTGCCATGTCTGCATCCCTTATCTTCAGAAGTTCTTGGATGCCTTTGACATCTTTAGGATCATGCCCTATTTCTATAATTACCTCTTCCAAGGACTTGATCCTATTGTCCTTGGCTTGTGATGATGCTCTTTCTAACTCCAGCTGAGAAGCTGTGTTATCCAGGCTGCTCTTTAGTTTATAGTTCTCCAATGTCTCATCTGCCAGGGAGGCATACACCATTTCACCCGTTTGCTTGTGTAATTCAATCTTGTCCATGGGGTGTATGTCTTTGGCAAGAACCTCCATGTTGGTTCTTAGATAGTCTGAGGTGGACTGGGGCTGCAAAGTTGTGGGCATGAAGTGGCTCATTATCATTTTTCCTTCGCTCACATCGAAAGCAGACATGAGTCTCTGCTGGTTGCTAGGAGCTAGGTTTAACAAGTGATCATACAGCTGCACTTTTATGGGATCACTCCTCCTTTTGATGTCAATGAATTGCTGTTTTATACTTGACTACCCTTTTCTGTGTTGACCGGAGGAGCTGACCTCTCCTCCCATAGTCATGTCATGTCCACGCTGAGATGAGCTGGCCGAAAGTTCTCCACTGGGTGGGCCCATGCCCATGGCTTGCCTTACTGCTATGTCCTCCTCTTGGGAGTCATTCAGTCTTTGTCTCTTCTCTCCTCTGATGAAGGATGAGGTGTGGGGGGTCTCTCTCTCCCTTTTCCTGGTCACATCCTCCTTCTGTGGTGTTTGGAGGACTGAGGTGTCTACATTGGTGTCTGTCCTGGGAGGCACCTCTGTTTGGGGCTGCTGCTCAGTGTTACTAGGTAAATCTGTCCCCTTTTCCTGCTGCAAGGGCTGCTGTTCACTGGACTGTGCTTTTTCTTGTTGCTGCCCCAGTTCTTGTTGTTCCATTTCTTCTTGCTGCTGTAGCAAGGTGTCAACTTGTTCCTCTGTCAATACAGGTGGCTGTTCCACCTGTTTACCTTTGTCTTTGCCTGCTGCCTGGGATGTCTTCTCAGTGGTTTGCTGCTGTGCTGCTGAAGATCTAGCAGCTGTTCCAATTTGCTTTCTGTAGGAGGAGGGCACCTGTCCACAAGTTTCCAAGTCAGTTTCTTTTTGCACATTCCTAGCTTCTTTCTCAAGTAGTTCTACCTCAGTGAGTTGTTCTACTAGTGTACCCTCTTCCCACTCTAGTGCATTGGCATACTTTTCAATTTCAGGTTGTCTTTTATGCGCATAGTTGCCCAGTCTGTATCTAATTCTCCTGAGGGAGATAGTATGATTGGGGTCATAAGGAATCCACTCAAAACTGGTCTGCAATCTGAGGCCTTCCAGGATGCTGTGTGCCTCTTTCCACCCTTCCTCTTTCTTGTTATACAGGAAGGAACCTAGCTGGCTTCTTACCTTCAATTGTGACTTCTTGTTTCTACTCTGAAAGTGAAGGTAATCTGAGTTCCCAAACTGCCTGAAATATTCTAAGGCAAAAAGCCTCATGGGGACATACCTTGGCAACCTAAATGGGTTCAATTCACAGCCATATATCCTAATGACTGTGTGGTTCTGGTAGAAGTACCAGTTGCCAATATTGTAAGATTTGTTCAAATGTAGAATCCTCTTCATTTCATCGGTTAATCTAGGAGGAGGAGTACCTTGCAGCGCTGTTAGGGCTGGATGAACAAATAAATCAATAAACTCACAGTATGTATAGGGTGATACTGAGGTAGAATGAAAAACAGAGGTCCAGAAAACAACTGATCTTGGGATTCCTTGGGCATTGAGTGGCCTCAAAGGAACAGAGAAGGTAGCTGGCTGGTAAAAAAGGAATAAATGATATATATAGGAGGAGTACCTGAACAGTCTCTCCCTTTTCAAATTCATGAACTGATCATGGATTTTCTCTGCTATGTAAGTTGCATAATCATACTGCACAGCTGGAGGCTTACCAGGGGCAAATATGGACAGCATTGCCATTATGCTTTCATCTACATCTTCCAGCCCCCTGAATCCTAGGACATAGCCAATTAGATCCACCAACATCCTGCCCAACTCATTTAGATAGTGGTACCCAATAGGAGGGGTTCTGACTGTTTCAGAGCCTGGTGTGACAAACAGTTGGTTAATTTTGATAATCTGGTCACTGGACAGCTTGATCCCTGTGTTAATCAGATTCTGCATGGACAGAGGGGTCAATTTCTTGGCTGTTGTGAAGCACAGCATCTGGTTTATGCTCTCTGGGGTGATCTGGAACAGGACTAGGCCTGTGGGGCTTATGACTGCTCTTTGGCTGGGGTCATAGCATTCCTGGCAGCTATAAATGAGCTCTGGCATAGGATTGACTTGGGGAAGGTTGTATATGGGCAAATTTGACTCCCAAATCCCCAAGATATCTGCCCCGCTGAGGTGCTGGGCTCTTAATTCATTCAACATTAGCACATTGTACTTGTTTCCCATGGGGAACCAATCCAGCATTTGGTAGTCCATGTCCCCCAGGGCTTTCCATGCTAATTCCTGGTGAGGGGCATTGATGGGCTTAATATTCAGTGCAATAGGGGTCTCCATAGCTCTTCAAGTTGCAATAATTGTAGGTAGACAGGTGAAATGGTAAAAACACAGTCTGGAGGCAGTTTTCTGTGGAAACAGTTGATGTTTTGAGTATTCAAGGGGAATTCTCTCAATAGCAATTGAAATACTACTGGAGTATAGTGACAGAACTTCTCTGTGGCCTAACTGAACTCTCCAATCGGGTGAATTATGTCTATTAGGAGTTCTGCCGGGAAAACGCAGAATTACAGAGGTTTTATGTGAATTGCAGGTTTCTAAAGCTCTGCAGGTACTTCTTGGCCCTCACAATGACAATGGTGGATGAATGAATGGAAATGAACGGTGAAAATGTCGTTTTTATGGTTCTATTATCCCTCTGAGCAATTTTAAGCTTAATGAAGGTCGTATGGAGGGCGAAACGGTCTAAATACCTGTAATTCGACGAGCAGAGGTTGAACCACAGGTGCACAGTTGCTGTTTGAGGAGGTCGCCCGGGCTAATTGACTGGTTGGCGAAAATTTGAGTTCAAACGGTCATGCAGAGCATTCAGCAGAAATCACAGTGAAAATGGTAAAAACACGGGAAAATTGGTAAATATGGGTTATTTTACCAATTTGGCGCTTTTTTCTGCTGACGTCAGCATGACGTCATTGGTGGGTCGTGGTGAGGTGACGTCAGTTGACGTCATCGGGCGACGTGGCAGTGGGTGACTGGTCAAGGGGCGGCGAGGTGGCAGTCCAGTCAGCAGTGAGGTGGACCCATACGAGAGGCAGGTACGAGCAGGCAATGACGTGGCGGCGAGTCAGCGGCGGGTAGGTGGCGGTCAAACTGCAGCGGTCACGGTTAAGGCCTTAACCGCCGCGGTTTCTCGGGGCGGTTTAGGTACGGCGCAGAGGCTGTCAGAGCGGGCTCCGAGATGGTCCATCGGTTGACGCGTGGAGGAGGCGTGACAAGGCGCAACGTCACTTTCCCGGAGGTTAACGTGCCGCCACAGGAAGCGCTCCGATATTGATGTGGGCCGTCGGATCTGATGGGCTTGATCCGACGGCTGGCGGAGGAGAAAAAGGCGCGTTTGATAGTGCGGGCGGAAAAATCAAACTTTGTGGGTTTTATGGGTTTTTTCGAATGTTTTGATTAACCAACCATGCGGTAGGATTGGGAAACGTGCCAGAGGCGGGTATTAGCCTTTGCAAAGGTTTTATATGCCAAAGTGGTTTGGAGAGGGGTTTTATCAGTGCAGAGGTGATTTGAGGGCAAATTGACTTGCAGCAAAGGGGAAATAGGGTGGAATAGGTTCACCAAAGTGGCCAGATGCCATTTTGGTCCCTTTTGAACAATACACGGCTATTATGCCTAGGGGAGGGAATATACATAAGATTTGGGGTTTTATACACCTTAGTGTTAATAATATTAGGGGTGGGGGTAAGATAAGGGAGGTTATATAGTAGAATTAGGAGTTAATATGAATGAAGGAGGGGAATTAGAAAGGGGGTGTTAGTGATAGACTAGAGAGGGAAAGAAAAGAAGTTAGTGATGCTCTTTGCTGTGAGTTCATGGAATTCACCACTTTATTTGCTGATAGATTTATTGCCTTGGCAAGAGACCTATTGATGCCTGTGTAATGGTGATCATATTCTTTCTGCAACCACAACTGCCTACCCAACTATTTGCCTAGCATTTTTTGTTTCTTCTTGGAGGGGCACTTGGACTTGCAACCCTCAATTGCCTTTTCTTTTCTTTGGCTTTTTCCTTTTCTCTCTATCTACTTCTACCCTTATGTCTTCCAAGGTCCCAGATTAAACTTTTGGGAACCTTTGCTTCTCTACCTGAACTACTTGTCTGCCAAGATTAAGCTGTTTGGACAGACCTCTTTCTCTATTCTACAACTCAAAATTGAAACATGGCATGATCCAGATTAGACTGTTGAATCATCCACAAAATTTGAAATAAGGTCCTCAATACTTGAAACACTTTACCCAGCTCTTGCTTTCTAGGAAATATGGGATCTTTGGGATACCAGAGCAGAGCATATTTGGCTTTTCTCTTGCCAATCATGAAATATGAAACCTATTACTATAGGTATCCAACAGGATCGTAGGTTGTTCCCCCAGGTATATTTGTTTCCGTTGGTAACCATAGTGACCATAATCTATAGGATTCTTCCTAAGGTGACGGTGGAGGGAAGATCCCACTATACCTAGAGCAGACATCAGCTAGACACTTGGATTTTCTAGGGGGTTCTCTTCACTCGAGAAGGTTTTGTGGAGGAACTTGTGCCAGTCTATTCATTAAGCAGGTTGCGGGGGTAACTGTTCCAACCGCCATTTCTGTATTGGATTCTACGACGTTGAATTTCATCACCAACTAGTGTTTTCAGTATGGAAAGTTACTGTTTGTGAGTGGTTTGACTCCTTAGATTCTTTAGGCGTGTGCTTCAAAATTGTTTGTTTCTTTAGAGACTATAGGCGGTTTTCATTGAGATTTTACTTTGTTTGCGTGTGCAGTAATTACAACTTTTTAATCGTGGCTGAATTACCGAGAAAGTCCCGTCGCCTTCGGGGCCAACCTCCTGAGTTTTCACCAAGCTAGAAGGGCTACGAGCCCTTGTTACTCCTTGTCACACGGAAAGAGTCGATAGTGCGGACACAACCGACCTCCCTAGAAGCCTAAGACTTTCTAGTGACAAACAAGACAAATAGGAGCAATCCTTCTCTAAATATGCATTTATATTATGAGAAATCAAGTGTTTTAGATCTTACCTGTAACCCAACGCTGTTGTAGTAGTCCAGCTTCGTTGATCCGGATGAGCTCCTCCTTCTCTTCGAAACCTGCATTCACTAACAATCAAACGATTAAATAGCACCTGAATATCACATAAAATAAAACACATTTAACATATAGACCAAGGAGTATATGAAACAACTCATAAATAACAAATTGTTGAGAAGAATGGACTTATTTGTATTAAAAGGTAACAAAAGAAACCGTTACAACCTGAGCCTTGGTGTTGTGCAAGTTCCTCCCAGGGTCCACAAGAGTCATCCTTTACTCTGATCAGCTCACCCACTTCCAAATACAACAAGTAAAGATGGTAATCTCTCCTCACAATCTTATACAAGGAAGTCCTAATTCCAGTAGCATCTACCCTTAGGAATGTTCAGCTTTCAACCTCCCCTCCCTCTGGCCCAATGCATGTATTTATAGTGTTGTAGAGGAAGTTAATCAGGTCCATCATCAATGGGATCAGCCCCTCTTTTGGGTGGGTTAGCTCCCCTCTTGATGGGATAAGCTCCTCTTCTATAGGGATACATGAACCATCTGGAGGCGCTCCATACACGTCAAACAAGCTTCTAGAATGCTCTAGAAATAACCACAAGTAGCTTTTTTGGAGTGAAACTTGCGCTTATTGACCTTTACAGGAGTATGCACCCATCGCTTTACAAACAGAGCGTACAAGTACGCAGGTATTGTGAACTTGGATTGCGTACCCGCAGGTAAGGCTGAGAGAAACTGCGTACCAGAGATTACTTGACTTTAAATGACTTTTCTCTCTTTATTTGAGTTTGACATGGAAGGTAGAGGCATGAGACTTGCCAAGGAGGATAGTATGACAGGTGATGGAGCCATACAAACTGCAAATAGTCATGGTGACATTTTTAGTGTAACAGATTGCCCCCTAAAGTGCGAAGCCTGAAGTAGATTAGGGTTTCAGAACATCTAGGAAGGGTGAAGTACTTTATCATTTCAAGGATTATCTTGTGGAGAGCCTGGTCAGAACCTGCAAATATTCAACATAAAATACATATATAAGATGATATCATCGCTGAGGTAGGCATTCCCATACTCAGATTGAAAATTTTAACTAACAATCTAACTACTGCTCTGATACAGGAATGATTTTGCAGTACATCATAATTATAGACTTTTGTAGACACAGTATGGACGCAACCATCTGTTTATGATTAGTCTACTATATAATGAATACAAAACTCCTCGCAGCCTGGATGGTGGAAACTAGATCCAGGGTCTTCATTTCTACTTCCCGAATTGGTACGATTCTATCCATGCAAATAAATGAGTCGATGTCGAACATGGTAGAAACCACTTGATTACCAGTCGATGATGTAAACTGTTAACAAGTGTGAGAGAGACCACCAGTGATGTCAATGGTTCTCAAAGTACCCAGTACAATCCATGAAATGTGAATGAATGGGCTGATGTCGAACACGTCACGGAGTCCTTTGATTGAAAGTCAATGATGTAAACTGTCATCAAAGGCGAGAAACCTGCCATTGATGCATGCAGACCTCAAGGTACTGACGATCTCTAAGTCATCTTTCTAGATAATGTGCTGATGTCGATAGAAAGCGACCCGTTGCAGGCAAGCCCACAACACGAAATCATTGTTCAAGTTGAAGAAATGTTGCTCTAAGGACGGACTCAGGGATGGTCGAAATGGATGACAAGTATTTTGCATATGAATGGTTTATTTGCAGAGACCTCTTGAACACATAATGACACGACAGATGGCTTGGTGACGATTGACCCAAAGTTAATACCCAGAAATGGTTGAAGTCTTTCAAAGTGGTTTGATCAACTTTAAGGCAAAGGATTTCCCAACCCAGGTGAATAAAAAGTGTCGTGTTCAAGAGCGGTGATAAGGTTCTTCTGTAACAAAGGATAACAAATAGGTTCATTCTTCTCTCTTTTCCCCCACCATTTCTAGCAAGTACCTCTTTATTTTTTACAAGCTTGAGGAGGATAACATATGCTTGATTATAAGCTCATCCTTCGGATGAGTCCAACTTAGTTTAGATTCGGACCCTAAGAAGGAGTGGTCCGTTCCTGTTTGTAATCGAACAGGTCCTTTACTGTGAAATTTTAACGAGTCCAGTATAGGAAAAACTCGGCGTTTTTCAATTTTAGAGAGTCTGAAAAAACTAAAGAAGACTCCAAGGTGGACTTTTTCGTATATTTGTGTCCCTCAAGCCCGAAAAAGTATAAAATAATACCTGAGAGAACCGCTTGATCTTGCGACCAAGGAGTACTTTCATGATTAGTGCCTTTGACCTGAAAAGTAAAAAGTGATCAAGGACACGTCGTTTTATTTCCAGTATCGAGTTTGAAACGACAAAAACCCGACAATCTTTTCCTGTTTTTACGGTCAGAAAAAGGGCTATAAGGGGACCATCTTTTAGTTCCATTTTAACGAGTGTAAAAGAAACGCTCGGCAATCTTTTCATGTTTTAGGAGTCAGAAAAGGGCTTAAAAGATGACTCTGATTTCTTGGTTCGTGAAAAATGATAGTTTACCCTAAAGTCCCTTTGTCCTGCACAAAAACGACACATTACTCATACCTGTTTAAGATAGACAAAAATACATTGAAAAATATCTCTTTATGGTGAAAAATAAACAAACCTAGCATTCATTTATCCAAAAAACCTATAAAAAGACTTTTTACCATGTCATTTTTACCATTTTACTGTTGAGGGAGAGAAAAGGGCTTTTGACAAGAAACTTCCCGTGGAATTTGCGGAGAATCCGACCGTCAGAATCGAACGCCGTCTCATCAGGTATTCTACAACATCCTTCTCTTAATTTCCATCCATTTAGAATTCATTTTTAGGTTTTTATTTGATTTTTTGGAGGTCTTGGGGTTTCAAGATGCGCCCTTTGGGGTACGCAGGTCATGCACTGCTGACCTGCGTACCCGGATATTTTCTCAATGGGGAAAATACCGGGCGTACGCACCCGGCCTTAAGGTCAGCTGCGTACATACGCTCTGTTCCTAAAAGCCGGGGTGCGCACCCCACAAAACGTGTTTTGAAACCCTCATTTCTCCAAAATGGACCAAAAATTTAAAATTTAATGGACTCTAACAGATGTTTTATGATGTGCAGGGTGCACACCATGCTTGATTGGCGTGAAAGAGAACACGAGGACGTTGATTTGGCCGCAATAGATCATCAACCCTCCATTGATGCTTTGAAGGCATGCGGACTATACAAATACTGGGCCATACCTGGCATGAGGGCCCAGGTGCCATTCTTAGAGTGGCTGGTTGAAAGGTGGAACGTCCAGGAACAATGCTTTTACATCGGAGGGCACCAGCTCGAGATAGAGCCCTCTGACATATATTTTCTCACTGGTTTGCCTAATAGGGGCGAGCAACTGACTCTCTCCGGGACTAGGCCGGGTGGCCAATCCCTTGCTAGCCTCCGGCTAGAGTGGTGCAACAATCAGAACCAGGAGAAAGGGATAGAAATCAAATATATATCCCTGCCTGAACTTATGGTAATTGCCTTTACAGTTACCAGACTCTGCGGCGCAGCCGCCTTGCACAATGCCACCGGGTCCCAAATGCGGATAGCGATAGATTGCTACCGAGGCACCATTTTCAACTGGTGCGATGCTGTGTTGGCCAACATGAAGGGCCAACTGACTAGGGTAAAGAACGAGCAACTAAAGACCTTTGGGTATGGGCCTTTAGTTGTGAGCTTTGCCCTAGAGAGAGTTCCGATGCTTATCCCTCAGCATCTCACTGTTCTGGTTGGGCCACCTCGGGAGCCAAAGTTGATACGATGGGTTACGGTGATGGCCCGACATCCTGATGAGGGAGCGGGAGTTGTTCGATTTCCTGCTGGTTACTTTCACTGGTTGGAGAACCAGGTTTTTGCGATTCAGGACTTTCCTTATGCCGGAGTAGATTTTCGCGGTGATTCGGACATGGTTTTTCCACAGGGAGAGCAATGGGACGACAGAGGTATTTCATTTTTCACAAGTTTTTAAATTATTTACTTTTTATTTGTTTTTATATCGTCTCAAAACTGACAGTGACAATTTTCAAAATGCAGATGTAGGCCCACAGCGTCCGGCCAATCTCTGGCCATTCGAGAGGAGAGTACCAGTTGCACCAGCACCGACCCCACAGGATGTGGCCGCAGAGGCCTTAGCCGAGCTGGAACAGGACCTAGAGCGTCTCACGGCGGACATACCAGAGACGACTATAGATGATATTCCTATTCGACTTCAGCGCTATGTGGTTGCAGTCCTAGGACCTATCAGGAGGTTCCTGTGTAGGGTAGCACGGGCAGTGGTCTCGTATAGAGAGCACCACCAGTGATTGGCTAGTCACTTTTTGTAGACACATATGACATTTTTGGTTTTTTGTACTTATCATTTTTGCCGATCATAAGGTGTTTTTCAACCTATGATCGAAGACGATGTATATTTTTGACACACTCCTATCTATATATATATCATTATTACCGGCTTATCTTGTTAAACATGTGTGATTAAATGTTAATGTGTTTTAAATTTACATGTATGATTATCGCAAATGTCTGTCTAACATTCGAGAAGCAATTGCATCTGTTAATGTATTAAAAGACCCTGGAATATGTTGATATTCAATGTAATCAAATTCACGTTCCAAAAGATGCACTCTCAAAAATAACCTTAATAACACTGGATTTCTAATGGCATAAACTCTATTAAGCTGTAATACAATGAGTTCAGAATCTAACCTCACTATCAAACTCCGAATCCCAAATGAAATGGATTCAGATAATAATTCAATCACTGCACTGTATTCTGCAATGTTGTTTGTTGTTTGACCGAGGCTCACCCCATGCATAGAAACTAACTCGTCAGAGGGCGAATAGATAACCCAGGCTGCGGAAGAGATATTCCGTGTACTACGACAAGCACCATCAGAAAATCCAATGTACGTTTGGAGAGGCATCGACATCTGCAATATCAAGAGTAAAACCAAGATAAGCCAGAATAACGACGAAAAACACACTCTCTAAACTAAGCACACCTATCTAAACTAAGCACACATACCAGCTAGAAAGAGAAAATTAACCTATCCTAACAAAAAAAATCTTCACACCCACCATTTAAGCATAGTATCTCTTTAGGTAAAGTCCATTTCTGGGTTTACCCAAAGAGTCCCCATCAAAGTCAACCAGCTCATAGGCCCCTTTTGCTAGCTTTCGCTTAACAATGTAGGGTCCATGCCACATAGGAACGATTTTTCTAGCACCTAATTTATCGTTAGCTTGATCATACAATAGCACTAGGTCTCCTTCCGAAAAATTTCGAGGGGTCACATTTCGATCGTACTGAGCTTTCATTCATTTTGCATGAGTCTCGATTGCCAGTGCAACATCACGTCGAGTCTCATCTAATTGAGCTAAATACAATAAACGCTTCTCCTCTTCGGAAGTAGCTGGGAGTAATTCGACAGCCATTTGAAGTGATGGGATTTCGCATTCAATGGGTAGCATGGCTTCCAAACCATAAACTAGTTGGAAAGGAGTGAACCCTGTTGATGTTTTCACCGAAGTTCGATATGCCCACAGCGCGGAAAATAACATGTTGTGCCAATTTGACCGATGAATGCCAATGATTCGCCGGATCATGATGACCAAAACTTTGTTGATGGACTCAACCAGACCGTTGGCTTGTGGATAATAAGGTGTTGAGCTATCGTGGTGCAAACCAAGCTGGCCTGTAAGTTCTGTCATCATAATGTTTCGAAAATGGTGCCCATGGTCAGTGATTATCGCTTGTGGGACACCAAACCTAGCAATAATGTGATTGAATATGAAAACTGCAGCAGTCTTGCCGTCACCCTCGAATGTAGGCATCGCCTCGGCCCACTTAGTAAAATAATCAACTGCAAGGATGATATATGCATGCCCCCCGCCCGAGTGAGGGTTACAAGTAATAAAGTCGATACCCCATTTAGCAAAAGGACCAACGACAATTATAGGGTGGAGAGGATTTGGTGGTGTGCGCATCTTGCGATCAAACACTTGACAGTTGTGGCATTTTCGGACCGCAATGATACAATCTTTAAACATGGACGGCCAGAAATAGCCAGCACGCAACACCTTCTAAGCTGTGGCATACCCAGACATATGACCGCCACACGCCCCAGAGTGACAGTCATTCAAAACCCTTTCTGCCTCTTCGTGAGTTAAGCAACGTTGGAAAACCATGTCCGCCCCACGGCGATAAAGAGTATCTCCAATTATTTTGTATTGTTGGGACTGGAATTGAATTTTCTAACATTCCGTCTTAGAAGCTTCGGGCCGAAAGGATTGGGTTTGGAGATAGACAATTATATCCCCATACCACGAATCTAAAGTGCTGATGAGAAACAAAGATTCGTCCGCAATGGGTTCCTCTACCACAGTTTCCGTGTCAGCATGCGGGAAATCACACATTAACTCGGCAAAGACTAATGATCTCTTAGATTTGGACTTTTCAAACTCCAAATCGAACTCCTGCAGGATAACGATCCATTTGGGGTACTTGCCCCCTAGCAATTGTTTAGTCAGAATATAGATCATAGGGTTGCAATCCGAAATCACTATAGTTTTACGGAGAAGAATGTAGTGACGAAATCGCTGGACAGCTTGAACGGCTGCCAGTGCCAATTTTTCCACATGTGAGTACTTTAGCTCGGTTGGATTTAACGTCCGACTAAGGTAATATATCACATGTTCCGTTCTGAATTCATCTTCCTGAACTAAGACCATTCCAATGGTGGAGTGGGAGGCGGCGAGATACAAAAAGTAATCCTGGTTGTAGTTGGGAGGATGCAGCAATGGTGCATGGGTCAATGCGTGCTTAAGTGCATCGAAAGATTTCTGAGCTATCTCATCCCAAGAGAATTGAGCATTTTGTTTCAACAACCGGGTGAAACCCTTTGTAACCTTGGCGTAGTTAGGAATGAATCAACGTAAAAAGTTTGCTTTCCCTTGCAAACTCTGGAGTTGGCGCAGACTCGAAGGGGGAGGCAATTTGATGATAGCTTCTACCTTCGAGGGATCGACGCGGATACCGGCTTTTGAAACGACAAATCCTAGCAATCGTCCCACTTCTATGTAGAAGACACATTTGTGTGGGTTCAACCGAATTCGATAATGCCGACACCTCATAAAAATTGCTCGTAAATGGACAAGGTGATCAACTCGATGTAAAGAATGAGCAGGCAAATCATCGAGGTACGGTTGCACAATGTGTTTGATGTCGTGAAACGCATAAGACATTGCCCGTTGGAAAGTGGCTCCGACATTCTTAAGTCCAAAAGGTAATTTGCAATAAGCAAATGTCCCCCAAGGACAAATGAAAGCCGTTTTTGGTTGATCGGCAGGTAGAATATTGATTTGGTTGTAACCGGAAAAACCATCCATAAAGGAAAATATTTCACTGCCGGCACAATCATCAATTATTTGATCGATATAGGGCGTGGGATAGTTGTCTTTTGGACAAGCACGATTAATATCCCTATAGTCGATGCATATTCTTATTGTTCCCTGTTTCTTGTTAACCGGAACAATATTCGATACCCAATCCGTTAACGGGATCGGATAAATGAAACCTGCTTTCAACAGCTTCTCAACTTCTGCTTTAATTGCAGCCGCTTTCCTAGGGTGTATCTGACGCAGACGTTGCCGAACGGGTTTAGCGTCCGGGTAAGTCTTGATTTCATGAACAACAATGGAGGGATCAATTCCTGGCATTTCCTCATAGGACCAGGCAAACACGTCGCGAAATTCTTGAAATAGGGCCTTGTATGTTTGAATTTCGTCATTTGTACACGAGGCACCTATATGAATGTTCTCAATAATTCCAGTTTTGACTGAAATGTCAATGGCAATAGTTTGGGAAATGTTTCCCAAATTCAACTCTAAATCAGGATGTTTCGTGGGATTCTGAGCGTCCTTAACATATTCAACCGTAAAAATTGATGAAAAATTATTTTCAAAGCTATCACCCTCAGGTAAAAACGAAGATCTATGATGGAGATCTTCCCATGGTAGATCGTCTACACTTAGGATTTCGCGAAGTTGCTCGTCAGATGACACAACTTCGGGAAACGCTATCCGTTCTGAGGTTGACGTGAAAAGTGATTCCTCACGGACCACATTCATTTGGTCGACTTGGGTTGAACGCGAGTCGGTAAAAGACTGCACAGCTTCATAAGCAATTTCATATGGACTCAAAGGCATAGCATTACCGAATGAGTCTATCTCAGATTCAGATGGGACAATCCATGGATCATCGTAAATAATAGTATCTGACGTAATCATATGAATGGAAGCGAATGAAGGGTCTGCGTTGATTGGAGGAAAAGGAAAAGTTCCCAGTAAACCAGAATCTTTAACTAATCCTACGCCAACATCCCTATAAGGGATAGTCGTTTTACCGACATGCTGGATACTCTCTGAAGAGGCTGGGTCGGATGAAAAGAAAGCCAGCTGGTCTATTGTCATGATCTTGCCATTATGTGGAAACTTTATAACTCTGAAGACCGATGAGACGACCACTGTCATAGCGTAAGACCAACTTCGACCCAAGAGAAGGTTGTAGTCTAGAGGGGCATCAACCACCTCCACATCCAGACTAACGGTTTTTCCTTCAACCCCTATAGGCAAATCCTGTAGAATGCCAAACGGATGGAACCCACGGCCATCAAAGGCCTTAAGAATCGTCGGGGATTGGTTCAATGAAGGAGAACCAAGCGATCTCCAACATTGAATCGACATAATACACGTAGAAGCTCCTTCATCAATTACAGTCCGATGAATAGGCCTATTTTTGACTATCACTGGAATCTGGAAAGTCATCTGATGGGGGAGACGCGGTGTACTATTTTCTAGATCAAAGATTATCAGGTTCGGGTCCTGAATATCAACAGCTCCTATAGCCGACAAAAGTAATTTTCGTTGTGCTGGGCATGATTGCAGCACTTCTAAAGCCGACATTGCTGAGGGTGAAACAGCTAAGTCCTCAACAATGTTATAATTCTGAGCTGCTCTCGCATGTGGATTGAAAGAAGACTTTCGAAGTATACCCTTAGCGGGCGGTTTGATTACCAAGTCCAGGTTAGGTTTCTCGATCTATAGTGGATCGGAACTGGGAGCTGAGGTTGATGGATTAGAATGAGAAGATTCTGCTTCTTTGCCATCAACAAGACTCTTACTACCATAATCGTGTGATCGAGTCGCAATCCGTACATGAGACATCATCAATATGGGTTCTTCACTGGCACTCAAGGAAGAACCTATCATCTTACTCTCCTGCTTTGGAAATGGATCTTTCAAAACAGCAGGAGTTGGGGAACCTTTAACGATTTTCACAACCTCTGCCCGATGAGGGCAATCTCTTGTGAAATGATCTTCTTCACAAATTAAACAAGGATAGCGAGGTTTGCATTTCTTGTCGTTAGATTCTGACTTTTCTTTTTTCTCCTTTGGAGCCTTGTCTGCTTTATCCTTCTTCTTTCCTTTCTTTTTACCACCATTTTTTGATTTAGCCGTAGATGACTCTACAGCGTGAACGTCGGCGGTAATTTCAGTAGAAGACTCTCCTGTCGGGGAGTCTGGTAAGGTTATGATTGGAGAAGAATTCTTTGAGGATTTCTTCTTACTTTTAGTGTTCACCGTACCAATCATGCCATCAGCAGCATGAGACCCCGAAGGAGCAGCAGCGATTTGATTCGACTTAGGAAGATCTGGGATCTTCTCGTGCAACGTACCCGACTGAGTGTAAACTAAGTCAAGGTACTGGGCTTGATCAATGACTTGCTCCTCAGTAACTACTCCGGCCTTAGCTACATCTTCAGTAATCTTCGGTAATAATGATTTGACAAACCATTCAGCTAAGATTTGGTCCGGGATAAAAACTTTCACTAAACGTCTTCGACGTCTCCATTCATGGATATGATCAAAAATATAAGTGGATGTCGATTGTTTTAATGAAGTTAATAACTCAGTACCATTATCGTATCTGACCGACAACTGAAAATGAGTTAGGAACGAGGTAGCTAACTGGCTAAAGTTATAAAAAGAGGCCCGTGGTAACTCAATGTACCACTTGGCCGCGAGACCAATGAGCGTACGCTGAAAAAGATGTAAATGGATCGAATCATCCGAGATAGAATTCGAAGCACACCAGAGGTGGTAAGTCATCACGTGATTTGATGGATCCTCTCCAGACTTACCTTCAAACTTGGGTATATCACTGGGCAACTTATTTGGCATTGGCGGCCAGAACGGAAGATAATTTATTGGATCGTTCGTTAGGCGCGTCAAGTCGGGTAAATCCAAAGTTGCGATAAACAGAAATTGCCGGTTAGGATCTCTAAAACCCTGGGTCACAAGACCAGTCCCAGGAGGAGGATATCCAGGATAACTTGGAACAGGAATTGCGTTCGGGATATTATATCCTCCTGGAAAACCAGGATTAACCGGACCGTACTAGGGTTGTTGAGGGTGTTGATAAGTGTACCCAGGATACGGTTGATACTGGTAAACCGGTTGTTGGACGGCAGGACTGAATTGGTACTGTCCCTGGTACTGTTGATAAGTGAATTGTGGTTGACTTGTTATAACAGTACTTAAACCAGGCTGCCCTACAGGCATCTGGACCGTGGTTTGAATCGTAGATCCAGACAATGGTAAAGATGTCTGAGGAGTGGTCGCAGAGACAGTAGAAACCGGAGCTATCGATACTCCAGAAGTAAGTGTGGTAGATGTTGCGGTAGTTGCAGTAGCTGTTTGAGATGGAGTACTAGGTGCGATTGGCGGCTGAGTAACTACCGAAGTTACAAAAGTTTGAACGTTTGACTGGACAGGTTGTGGTTGTTGGGGTGGACCAAAAACTACAGGTTGTCCAGTTTGAGGTAACAACTGTACACTGGGCTGCAACACCTGTTGACCTTGTGATGGATCCCACACTATCATTCCGGGGTATTGACCCGTAACAGGTTGAGGATACTGAGATCCGTAACTAGGTTGAGGGTAGGATTGATAATTGAAGGGTACATTTCCCGTACCTTGAACGTAAGATTGACCTTGAGGTGGTTGATAACCTTGACTCGAGTACTGACCTTGGGGTAGATACATTTGAGGTAAGTATTGATACTGGGGTGGACCTTGATGCATAAATTGATACTGAGGTTGACCTTGGGGTACATACTGAGGTTGGGGTTGACCTTGAGGAATGTATTGCACCATAGGTACATACTGTCCTTGAGGTTGCCCCCCAGCCGCAACTTGTGTACCTTGAGGTTGCCCCCCAGGCATTAATTGAGGCTGCCCCCCAGGCGGGAATTGACCACCTTGAGGTTGAGAACCGGGAATTGAACCTAACATCATATAAACGTCTCCTACACCCAACGGTTTATTACCATTGTTTCCAGCTAATGACCCATGTCCAATGGGTTGAGGAGATGCTCCTGCAAAGGTACCAGAAAGTGATTGATACCCAGTAGGAACAGAAGGACCACCATACAAGAAAGATTCAGGGGGTTGAGTAAACACGGACGACTGACTAGACATATTTACAGGAGTATAAATACCTCCGGGTGGATAAGGAGTACGAGGTGGAGAAAAACCTATCCCTGAGTTGTCTAAATAATTAGTTAACGAAAGGTACCAAGTAGTACTTCTAGGTGGACTGTAAAAGATAGATTCACGCTCTCTTAGATCAAGAGTAGGTTGATCTTCAAGAACAGGGCCTACTTCTTCTAGAGTAAGTTCTTCAATAGCTATCAAACCAGAAGGAAGATTTTCGGTTATGACTCTTTCTACCCTAGGTGAATCAGGAACACTAGAAGTTGGAGTAACAGGTTCAGATATTTCAGGTTCTTCACCTATATCACTAGTAGATGAAAAACTACCAGCAAGCTCAGAAACTGCAACAGCTTCAGGATTGTAACCTGTTTCTAGACTTTGGTAATCTGGATGGACTACCAACGAAGACTCTCCTTCTTCAGGTGAACCTACTCTACTGCCACTAGGAGGAGTTACGAGGACTTTCAAACCTTCTAGATTACTCGGGTCGTCTCGAGGAGGCTCACCCCAAAGTCTATGGGATCTCCTCAACAATTCGGCCACGGACATAACCTCAGGAGATTGGCCCCGAAGTCCACGGGACTGTCTCGGTAATTCCGCCACAGTTAAAAGTTTTTAACTACTGCACACGCAAACAAAGTAAAATCTCAAAACAAACCACCTAAAGTCTCTAAAGAACCAAACAAATTTGAATCACACGCCTAAAGAATCTAGGGCGTCAAACCATGCACAAACAGTAGCCTTCCGGACCGAAAACACTAGTTGGTGATGAAGCCCAACATCGCCGAATTCAGTACAGAAGTGGTGGGTGGAACAGTTACCCCGTCAACCTGCTTAATGAATAGACCGGCACAAGTTCCTCCACTTTAACCGTCTTGAGTGAAGTGAACCCCCGGAAAATCCAAGTGAGTCTAGCCGACGTCTGCTCCAGGTACAGTGGGATCTTCCTTCCACCGTCACCTCGGGTAGAATCCTAAAGATAATGGTCACTAAGGTTACCAACAGCAACAAATACACCTGGGGGAACAGTCTACACTCCGAAAGCATGCAAGGGCAGAGTATCAAGCTCAATCCCCTTGCCAGCTCCTTGACAATAATCCAAGGTTTACCGACAAGTGACCCCTGGCTCCTCGACAATGGTTGATCCGAGGTTTACCGTTTGTAATACGTGCGTGTCTGGCGTCGTTCCCAACGAGGGAGGATTGATCCCCTCACTGGTTCGGACACGAGCTCGTGCTTCTCCTTTAAGAGGAGCTTTCCTAGAGTATAAATGAAACAGTTGGATTTATCCTACCACAAGATCAGCTACTTGTTTGGTTTTGCTGTCTTGGAGAGTTAATTACTCTCCTACTCCAAGACACTAGCCTGATCTATATTGGTGTTTCAGAGCCCTAGTAAATAAAACGTTACTAAGTTGATTTTACTTTAAGCGTTAATTTTATGGTTTTCCTTTAAGACAAAAGGTAGTGGAGATGAAACTGGTGGTGTGTAGACTCGACTCTCAACCACTACAAAGATGCACCTAGGATGATTTACACTACTTTTCTTTTTCAATGAATCTCCTAGCTAAGAGAGTTGGAAAATGCAAATTTTATAGAAAACAACTTTCTTGGCAAAGACAATCAAAGAAACAATTCTCTTTATCTTTTTCAAAACATGCAACTCATGACCACTAATTATTCACGAAATTTCCTTTTTCTTCAAAAGACTACAAATGCTACCAAAGCAAACTTTTTCAAAAGAATTTTTTGTATTTTTTCTATACTAATAAAGCATGTAAAACTATTTATCGAAAACCAAATTTAACAAATCTAAGGCAATCAATTCAAAATCACTCAAAAGAAAATTAAAGGGAAATTTACCTAAAAGTAAAACTAATGAGGACAAAAGCCTACAAGGATGATTCCCGGATGTTTTACTCAGTCAAAATGTAACTAAGGATCAGTCCATGCAGAATCATAAACTGATCATAAAAAACAAAATCGAAATCTTTTTGTTCTTTTTTTTTTTTTAAATAAAATTCAAAGTTCAATCAATAAACGTTTTCGAGATTCGCAAAGAGAAGACACAAAGGTAGGTCTCTCACAAGGGTGAATTCGATGACATGCCCGACTCCTAAGAGGGTTGAACAAACCTAGGGAGATCGAAAGTTTGACAACCTCTAATGCCAAAGTCACTACAGGACCAGTTAAAAATCAAACCCCAAGGCAAAATCCCTATGAATTCTACCAAAACTCTCGACACTAACGGAGCAAGATCAGGTGAAGATCTCTGACAGTAAACCAATGGATCTGGGCAGTAAAAACAAATTAAAAACCAAAATCTAAAGAGAAAAAAGCAAAAATTGCAATTTTCTCAAATTTGACAGGGGTACGCAGGTGACCTGTTTACACAGGTGCGGGTACGCTCTGTGCACGCAGTCGCAGTGCGTACAAGTACGCACTGTGCTGAACTCAAAGCCTGCGTACTGCTGGCAAAGCTAAGAAAACTGAAAATCTAATTTAACCCTAAGCTAACCCACCCAAAAAAACAGTTAGACAACCAAAAATAAAAAAACAAGCGCTTTTTCTCAGACCAAAATATTAAATCAAAAAGAACTCAAGCACATTCATGGAGTCCCCAGTGGAGTCGCCATTTTGTCACACGGAAAGAGTGGATAGTGCGGACACAATCGACCTCCCTAGAAGCCTAAGACTTTCTAGTGACAAACAAGACAAATAGGAGCAATCCTTCTCTAAATATGCATTTATATTATGAGAAATCAAGTGTTTTAGATCTTACCTGTAACCCAACGCTGTTGTAGTAGTCCAGCTTCGTTGATCCGGATGAGCTCCTCCTTCTCTTCGAAACCTGCATTCACTAACAATCAAATGATTAAATAGCACCTGAATATCACATAAAATAAAACACATTTAACATATAGACCAAGGAGTATATGAAACAACTCATAAATAACAAATTGTTGAGAAGAATGGACTTATTTGTATTAAAAGGTAACAAAAGAAACCATTACAACCTGAGCCTTGGTGTTGTGCAAGTTCCTCCCAGGGTCCACAAGAGTCCTCCTTTACTCTGATCAGCTCACCCACTTCCAAATACAACAAGTAAAGATGGTAATCTCTCCTCACAAGCTTATACAAGGAAGTCCTAATTCCAGCAGCATCTACCCTTAGGAATGTTCAGCTTTCAACCTCCCCTCCCTCTGGCCCAATGCATGTATTTATAGTGCTATAGAGGAAGTTAATCAGGTCCACCATCAATGGGATCAACCCCTCTTTTGGGTGGGTTAGCTCCCCTCTTGATGGGATAAGCTCCTCTTCTATAGGGATACATGAACCATCTGGAGGCGCTCCATACACGTCAAACAAGCTTCTAGAATGCTCTAGAAATAACCACAAGTAACTTTTTTGGAGTGAAACTTGCGCTTATTGACCTTTACAGGAGTACGCACCCATCGCTTTACAAACAGAGCATACAAGTACGCAGGTATTGTGAACTTGGATTGCGTACCCGCAGGTAAGGCTGAGAGAAACTGCATACCAGAGATAACTTGACTTTAAATGACTTTTCTCTCTTTCTTTGAGTTTGACATGGAAGGCAGAGGCATGAGACTTGCCAAGGAGGATAGTATGACAGGTGATGGAGCCATACAAACTGCAAATAGTCATGGTGACATTTTTTAGTGTAACACTCCTAGTGAAAGTAGAGAAGGATCACCTAAAGAAGGAGAGTCTTCTTTGGTGGTACATTCTGATTACCAAGCCTTAGTAGCAGATTATAATTCGCAGCCTATTTCAGTTTCCGAAGTTACTGGTAGTTTTTCATCTTCTACCGAATTCACCAAGGAACCTGAAATATCTGAACCAGAAACTGAACCTCCTGCTACTCCAACATCAGGGTTAGCCTCTCCAGCTTCTAGTGGTCCTGATTCACCCAGGGTAGAAAGAGTTATTACCCAAAATCTTCCTTCTGGACTAATTGCCATCGAAGAACTTGTTACTCCGGAGGAGGAAGGTATCTCTATCCCTGAAGGTCAACCAGTTATTGAACTTAGAGAGCGTGAATCTATATTTTACAGTCCACCTAGGAGTGATGCTTGGTATCTTTCATTGACTAATTTTTTGGAAAACCCAGGTTTAAGTTTTTCGCCACCTCGTATTCCTTTTCACCCGACACCTAGAGGTTATTATCGTCCGTTAAATATGTTGAGATAGTCATCCATGTTTTCTCAATCTCCATAAACTTTTATTCATGGCGGTCCTTCTGTTCCCTTTGGGTATCAGTCTCTTTCTGGTACTTTTTCGGGAGCATCTCCTCAACCTAGTCAACAAGGGTTATTAACTGGAAATAACGGAACTAAACCATTGAGTGTAGAAGACATTCTTATGATGTCAGGTACAGTTCCTAATCCGAAACCTCAAGGTGGCCAGTTACCGCCTGGGGGGCAGCCTCATGGTCCTCAAATATCGCTTGGGGGGCAACCTCAAGGTACCCGATTATCGCCTGGGGGGCAACCTCAAGGTCAGTACATACCTACGGGATAGTACATACCTCAAGGCCAACCCCAGACTCAGTATGTACCTCAAGGTCAACCCCAGTACCAATACGTACCTCAAGGTCAACCTCAGTATCAGTATATGCCTCAGGGTTATCAACCCCAAGGTCAATATCCAACCCAAGGTTTCCAACCACCTTCCGGTCAGTCATTTGTTCAAGGAACTGGAAATGTACCTTTGAATTACCAATCCTACCCTCAACCTGGTTATGGTCCTCAATATGCTCAACCTGCTATGGGTCCATACCCCAGAATGACTTTAGTGTGGGATCCATCACAATCCCAATAGGTCTTGCAACCGAATGTGCAGTTGTCATCTCAAACTGGACAACCCTTAGTTTCTGGTTCAATCCAGCAACCTGTCTAGTCTACTGTTCAAACTTCTACACCTTCTGTGGTTTCTCAGCCTAGGCCTAGTTCACCTCAAACTCCGCCTCAAACGGCTGCTGCAACTACTGCAACGTCTGTTCCATCTACCCCACCTACATCCAGAGTATCTACAGCCCTGGTTTCTACTGTTCCCGTGTCAATTCCTCAAGAATCTTTACCTCAGTCTGGGCCCACAGTCCAGACTTCGGTTCAAATGCTTGTAGGACAACCTGGTCCTAATACGGTTGTCACAAGTCAACCCCAATTTACTTATCAACTGTATCAGGGATAGTACCAATACGGTCCCGCTGTGCGACATCCATTCTATCAGTATCAACTGTACCCTGGATATACATATCAACAGCCTCAACAACCCCAGTACGGTCCGATTAATCCTGGTTTTCTAGGAGGATGTAATATCCCAAATGCAATTCCTATTCCTAGCTATCCTAGATATCCTCCTCCTGGGGCTGGTCTAATGACCCAGAGTTTCAGGGACCCTAATCGTCAGTTACTGTTTATTGCAACTTTGGATTTGCCTGACTTGTCGTGCCTTATGAACGATCCAATTAACTATCTTCCGTTTTGGCCTCCAATGCCAAACAAGTTTCCTAGTGATATTCCCAAGTTTGAAGGTAAACCAGGAGAGGACCCATCAAATCATGTGATGAACTATCACCTCTGGTGTGCCTCTAATTCCATTTCAGATGATTCAATCCATTTAAGGCTTTTTCAATGCACTCTAATTGGTCTTGCAGCCAACTGGTACATTGAGTTACCACGAGCCACTTTTTATAATTTTAGTCAGTTAGCTACTTCGTTTTTAACTCATTTTCAGTTGCCGGTCAGGTATGATAATGGCACAGAGTTATTAACTTCATTAAAACAGTCAACGTCCACTTACATTTCCGATCACATTCATGAATGGAGACGTCGACGACGTTTAGTGAAAGTTTTTATCCCGGATCAAATCTTAGCTGAATGGTTTGTCAAATCATTACTACCGAAGATTACTGAAGATGTAGCTAAAGCTAGAGTAGTTACTGAAGAGCAAGTAATTGCTCAAGCACAGTACCTTGACCTAGTTTACACGCAGTCATGTACGTTACACGATAAAATCCCCGATATTCCCAAACAAAATCAAATAGCTGCAGCTCCATCAAGGTCTCATGCTGCTGATGGCATGATTGGTACGGTCAATACTAAAAGTAAGAAGAAATCTTCCAAGAATTCTTCTCCTATCATAACCTTACCAGATTCCCCGACAGGAGATTCTTCCACGGAAATTTCCGCCGATATTCACGTTGTAGAGTCATCCTCAACTAAATCAAAATCCGGCGGGAAAAAGAAAGGGAAGAAGAAAAATAAAGCAGACAAAAACTCAAAAGAGAAACCAAAAAAAATGGAATCTACTGATGAGAAGCGCAAACCTAGTTATCCTTGTCTCATTTGTGAAGAAGAACATTTTACAAGAGACTGCCCTCATCGTGTAGAGGATGCGAAAATTGTCAAAGGTTCCCAAACACCTGCTGTTTTGAAGGATCCTTTTCCTAGTCAAGACAGTAAGATGATAGGTTCTTCCTCGAATGCCTCTGAAGAACCCATAATGATGATGTCCCATGTTAGGATTGCGACTCGATCGCAAGATTACGGAAGTAAAAGTCCCGTTGGTGGAAAGGAGCTAGAATCCTCTAATTCTAATCCATCAACTTCAGCTCCCGGTTCCGATCCGCTACAGATTGAGAAACCTAACCTAGACTTAGTAATAAAACTGCCCGCTAAGGGTATACTTCGAAAGTTTGCTTTCAATCCTCATGCGAGAGCGGCTCAGAACTATAACATTGTTGAAGATTTAGCTGTTTCACCTTCAGCAATGTCAGCTTTGGAAGTGTTGCAGTCATGTCCAGCACAGCGTAAATTACTATTGTCGGCTATTGGAGCTGTTGACGTTTAGGACTCGAACCTGATAATTTTCAATCTAGAGAATAGTATGCCTCGTTTACCTCATCAAATGGCTTTCCAGATTCCAGTGTTAGTCAAAAACAGGCCCTGCTATAAGACTGTGCTTGATGAGGGAGCCTCGACGTGTATTATGTCGATTCAGTGTTGGAGATCGCTTGGTTCTCCTACGCTTAACCAATTCCTGAAGATTCTGAAGGCCTTTGATGGCCGTGGGTTTCATCCTTTTGGCATTCTACAGGATTTGCCTATAGGGGTTGAAGGAAAAACCGTTAATCTAGATGTGGAAGTGGTCGATGCCCCTTTGGATTACAAACTTCTCTTGGGTCGTAGTTGGTCTTACGCTATGACAACTGTCATTTCATCGGTCTTCAGGCTTGTGAAGTTCCCTCATAATGGAAAGATCGTAACCATAGATTAGCTGGCTTACTTTTCGTCCGACCCAGCCTCTTCTAAAAGTATTCAACATGTCGGTAAAACGGCCATCCTTTATAAGGATGTTGGAGTAGGACTCGTTAAAGATTCCAGTTTACTGGGCACTTTTTCTTTTCCTCCTCCTAATGTATTCTCTTCTATAGCAACCATTCATATGATTTCATTGGACGATCTCATTTATGACGATCCTTGGATCGTACCCTCTGAATCTGAAATAGATTCATTCGGTAATGCTATGCCTTTGAGTCCACATGAAATTGCGTATCAGGCCCTACATTCGTTTTCCGACCCGTCTTCGACCCAATCTGACTTAATGAATGTAATCCATGATGAATCATGTTCAACTTCGAACTCAGACCTAATAACGTTTTCCGAACCTGTTCACACAGACGAGAAAATTTGTGAAATCCTATGCGTGGATGACTTACCATGGGAAGATCTTCATCATAGATCTTCATTTTTACCTGAGATCGATCATTTTGAAAATGATTTTTCATCTATTTTCTCAATAGAATATGTGAGGGAGCCCCGGAGTCCAATGAAAAATCCTGATTCTGAGCTAAATTTGGGAAACATTTCCCGAACTAATCCTATTGATATTTCGATTAAGCTCGAAATTGTTGAAAACGTTCATATAGGTGCCTCTTGTATAGAAGATGAAGTTCAAAAATACAAGGCCCTATTTCAAGAATTCCGCGATGTGTTTGCCTAGTCATATGAGGAAATGCCAGGAATCGACCCCGCCATTGTTATTCATGAGATCAAAACCTACCCAGACGCCAAACCTGTCCGGCAACGTTTGCGTCAGATTCACCCACGAAAAGCTGTTGCCATTAAAGCAGAAGTTGAAAATTTACTAAAAGCAGGGTTCATTTATCCTATCCCGTTAACGGACTGGGTATTTGAACATTGTTCCTGTTAACAAAAAACAAGGCACAATAAGAATATGTATAGATTATAGGGATATTAATCAAGCCTGTCCAAAAGACAATTACCCAACACCCTATATCGATCAAATCATTGATGATTGTGCTGGTAGTGAACTTTCCTCCTTTATGGATGGTTTCTGCTGATCAACCAAAAACGGCTTTCATCTGTCTATGGGGGACATTTGCTTATTGCAAATTACCTTTTGGACTCAAGAACGCTGAGGTAACTTTTCAAGGGGCTATGTCTTACGCGTTTCATGACATCAAACACATTGTGTAACCTTATCTCGATGATCTACCTGCTCATTCATTACAACGAGCTGATCATCTCATCCATTTACGAGCAATCTTTATGAGGTGTAGGCATTATAGGATTAGGTTGAATCCACATAAGTGTGTTTTCTGTATAGAAACGGGTCGGTTACTTGGGTTTGTTGTTTTGAAAGCTGGTATTCGTGTCGATCCCTCGAAAGTTGAGGCTATCATCAAATTGCCTCCTCCTTTGAGCCTTCGCCAACTCCAAAGTTTGCAAGGGAAAGAAAACTTTTTACGTCGATTCATTCCTAATTACGCCGAGATCACTAAGGGTTTTACCCTGTTGTTAAAGCAGAATACACCATTCTTTTGGGACGAGATAGCTGCCAAATCTTTTGATGATTTAAAACATGCGTTAACCCATGCATCGCTGTAGCATCCGCCCAACTACAACCAGGACTACTTATATCTCGCCGCTTCACATTCCACCATTGGGATGGTCTTAGTTCAGGAAGATGAATCTAGTAGTGAATATGTGATATATTACCTTAGTCGGACCTTAAATCCCACTGAGCTAAAATACTCACGTGTGGAGAAATTGGCTCCGGCAGCTGTTCAAGCTGTCCAGCGATTTCGTAATTACATTTTACTACGCAAAACTACAGTCATTTCTGATTGCAACCCTATGATCTATATTTTAACTAAACAATTGCTAGGGGGCAAGTACTCCAAATGGATTGTCATCCTGCAGGAGTTCGACCTAGAATTTGAAAAATCTAAGTCAAAGAAATCTTTAGTTTTTGCGGAATTAATGTGTGACTTCCCGCGTGCTGATACGGAAATAGTGGCCGAGGAACCCATTGTGGATGAATCATTATTTCTAATCAACACTTTAGATCCCTCGTATGGATATATCATAGTTTATCTCCAAACCCAATCCTTTTGGCCTGAACTTTCAAAATCAGAACGTTGCAAAATATGATTTCAGTCCCAACAATACAAATTATTGGAGATACACTTTATCGTTACGGAGTGGACTCTATTTTTCGATGCTGCTTAACTCACGAGGAAGCCGAAAAGGTTCTTAATGACTGTCATTCAGGAGCATGTGGCGGTCATATGTCTAGGTTTGCCATGGCCCAAAAGATATTACGCGTTGGCTATTTTTGGCCCTCTTTGTTTAAAGACTGTATTAATGCGATCCGAAAATGCCACAACTACCAAATTTTTGATCGAAAGATGCGTGCTCCTCCTGCTTCTCTCCACCCTATAATTGCCATCAGTCCTTTCACCAAATGGGGAATCGACTTTATTACATGTAACCCTCACTCGGCCAGGGGGCATGCGTGCATTATTCTCGCGGTAGATTACTTTACCAAGTGGGCCGAGGCGATGCCTACATTTGAGGCAGACGGCAAAACTGCGGCAATTTTCATATTCAATCATATAATTGCTAGGTTTGGTGTTCCAAAAGCAATCATTACTGATCATGGACATCATTTTCGAAACATTATGATGACGGAACTTACAGACCGACTTGGCTTGCATCACGATAGTTCAACACCTTATTATCCACAAGCTAACAGTTTGGTTGAAGCCATCAACAAAGTTCTAGTTGTCATGATCCGACGAATCATTGGAATTCATCGATCGAATTGGCATAACATGCTATTCTCAGCACTTTGGGCATATCGAACCATGGTAAAATCGTCAAATGGTTTCACTCCTTTCCAACTAGTTTATGGTTTGGAAGTTGTGCCACCTATTGAATGTGAAATCCCATCATTGTGAATGGCCATCGAATTACTTCCAGCCACCTCTGAAGAGGAGAGACGTTTCTTATACTTAGCTCAGCTAGATGAGAGTCGACGATATGCTGCACTAGCAATCGAAGCTCACGCCAAACATATTAAAGCTCAGTATGATCGAAATGTCACCCCTCGAATTTTTTCGGAGGGAGACCTAGTTTTATTGTATGATCAAGCAAATGATAAATTAGGCGCTGGAAAATTCGTGCCTATGTGGCATGGTCCCTATATTGTTAAGCGAAAATTGGAAAAAGGGGCTTATGAACTGGTAGACTTTGATGGGGTCTCTTTAGGTAAACCCAGAAATGGTCTTTATCTGAAGAGATATTATGCATAAATTTAGGTGTGGAGATCATAGTTAGGTTAATTTTCTTTATAGCTAGTATATTTTAGATTTTAAAGTGTGCTTAGTTTTAGAGAGTGTTTTGTCATTGTTCTGCTTATCTTGATTTTACTCTTGATATTGCAGATGTCGATGTCTCTCCAAACATATATTGGTTTTGCTGATGGCGCTCGTCGTAATGCACAGAATATTTCTTCCGCAGCTTGGGTTATCTATTCGCCTTCTGATGAGTTGGTATCTATGCATGGGGTGAGCCTCAGTCAAACAACAAACAACATTGCCAAATATAGTGCAGTGATTGAGTTATTATCCGAATCCATCTCATTTGGGATTCGGAGTTTGATAGTGAGGTTAGATTCTGAACTCGTTGTGTTACAGCTTAATAGAGTATATGCCATTAGAAATCCAGTTTTATTAAGATTATTTTTGAGAGTTCGTCTCTTGGAACATGAGTTTGATTACATTGAATATCAGCATATTCCAAGATATTTAAACACATTAGTAGATGCAATTGCTTATCGAATGTTAAATAGACATTTGCAATAAATCAAACAAGTAAATTCAAAAACATTTCATAACATGTTTTGCAAGGTAAGCTAGTAATAATGTGATAGTATATCATATTAGTGTGTCAAATATACATTGTCTTCGATCATAGGTTGAAAAACACCTTATGATTGGCAAAAATGATAAGTACAAAAAACTAAAATGTCATATGTGTCTATAAAAGTGACCATCCTATCACTAGTGATGATCTCGGTATGAAACCACTGTACGGGACACCCTATAAAGGAACCTCCTAAAAGGTCCTGGGACCCCAACCACATAGCGTTGTAGCCTAATAGGAATGTCATCTATAGTGGTCTCTGGAATGTCCATTGTCAGGCACTCTAGATGGCTCTCCAACTCGGCCAAAGTCTCTGTGGCCTCGTCCTGTGGGGCCGGTGCCGCTGCAACTGGTTGTCTTTTCTCGTAAGGCCGAAGATTGGCTAGACGCTGTGGACCTACATCTGCATTTGAAATTTTACTATCAATTTTGAGACGAAATAAAATATATATATATATATATATATATAAATATATATATATATATATAAATATATATATATATATATATATATATATATATATATATATATATATATATATATATATATATATTAAATTAGAAAATGTAAAAAATGAAGTTATTTGAATCATCCCATTGCTCTCCTAGTGGAAGATCCATGTCCGGGTCACCACGAAAATCAGCCCCGGCATAAGGAAAATCCTAAATAGCAAATACCTGGTTCTCTAACCAGTGAAAGTACTCAGGAGTGAATCGAACAACTTCTGTCCCCTCCTCAGGATGACAAGCCATAACTGTGACCCATCGAATCAGTTTGGGCTCTCGAGGAAGCCCAACCTCCACGGTGAGATGCCGGGGGATCAACATCGGAATCCTCTCCAAGCCAAAACTCACAACTAAAGCACCATAACCAAAGGTCTTCAGTTGTCCGTTTTTTTCCCTGGTCAGTTGGCCTTTTATGTTAGCCAACACAGCCTCGCACCAGTTGAAGACGGTGCCTCAAAAGCAATCAACTGCCATCCACATCTAGGATCTAGTGGCAATATGTAGTGCAACACTCCCGCAAAGCCTGGTAATTGTGAAAGCAATGACCATAAGTTCAGGACGGGATATGGTCTTGATATCTATCCCTTTGTCTCGGGTCTGAACGTTGCACCACTCTAGCCGGAGGCTATCGACAGACTGGCCACCTGGCCTAGTCCCGAATAGAGTCAAATGTTCACCTCTCTTAGGCAAACCAGTTAGAAAATAAATGTCTGCCGGCTCCATTTCGAGCTGGTGACCACCTATGTAGAAACACTGATCCTGGACATTCCATCTGTCTACCAGCCACTGCAAGAAGTCCACCTGGGCCCTCATGCCAGGTATGGCCCAGTATTTGTACAAGCCGCATGCCTTCAATGCATCGATCGAAGGTTGATGATTTATGGCGGCCAAATCTACATCCTCGTGCTCTCTTTCATGCCAATCAAGCATGGTGAGCAATCTACATGCAGCAAAAAGGCAAATTAGAATTCATAAAATGAAAAATTTTGGTCCATTTTTGAGTTCTTTTGGTTTTGAAAACTATTGCGCGGGGTCCGCACCCTGCCTTTAGAGATAGTGCGTGGGTATGCAGTCTGTCTTAAGTGTAGGTGCGAACCCCTGACCTTTTTCTAATTGCGAAAAAGTCGGGGTCCGCGGGTCCCCAGTGTTATACCTGCGGACCCCGGTGGGCGGGTTTTCAAACCAAAAGTCCTCCAAGAAACAAAATTAAAGACCTAAAAATGAATTTTGAACGGATAGAAATGAAGAGTGGGATGTTTTCGATTACCTAGAGGAGACGGTGTTCGATTCCAACGGTTGGATTTTCCGCAATCTTCACGGGAAGTTTCTGAACAAAAGCCCTTTTTCTCACCTCAACAGTCAAACGGTAAAAATGAATTGGTAAAAGCACTTTTTATAAGTTTTTTGGATAAATGAATTGTCAATTTGTTTATTTTTCACTATGGAAAGGTATTTTTCAAAGCATTTTTATCCATTTCAAACAGGTATAGTAATGTGTTGGTTTTTGTGCAGGATAACGCACTTTTCAGGTAAAATTCATCATTTTTTACGAAAAAACACATCAGAGTCACCTTTAAGCTCTTTTCTGACTTCTAAAACATGAAAAGATCGCCGAGTTTTTTCTTTTTAAACTCGTTAAAACGGAACTAAAAAGATGTTCCTCTTACAGCCCTTTTCTGACTGAAAAAAAACATGAAAAGATTGCCGGATTTTTGTCGTTTCAAATTCGATACTGGTAATAAAACGATGTGTCCTTGGTCACTTTTTACTTTTCAAATCAGAGACACTAATTACGAAAAGTATTCTTTGGTCGTAAAAGATCAAGCGGTTCTCTCAAGTATTATTTTATACTTTTTCGGGCTTGGGAGACACAAACTTACGAAAAAGGACAACCATGGAGTTTTCTTATGTTTTTTCAGACTCCCTAAAATTGAAAAACGCTGAGTTTCTCCTATACTGGACTTGTTAAAATTTAACAGAAAAGGGCCTGTTCAATTACAAACAGGAACAAACCTCTCCTTCTTAGGGTTCGAATTTAAACTAAGTTGGACTCATCCGAAGGATGAGCTTATAATCAAGCAAATGATATCCTCCTCAAGCTTGTCAAAAATAAAGAGGTACTTTCCAGAAATGGTGGGGGAAAAGAGAGGAAAATGAGCCTGTTTGTCATATTTTGTCTCAGAAAAACCTTGTAACCACTCTTGAACACGACACTTTTCATTCACCTGGGTTGGGAAATCCTTTGCCTAACAGTTGATCAAACCATATTTAAAGTCTTCAACCGGTTTCTAGGTAGTAACTTTGGGTCAATTGTCACCAAACCATCTGCTGTGTCGTTATGTGTTCAAGAGAGTCCTACAAATAAGCCATTCATCTGCAAAATATCTGTCATCCATCTTGACCATCCCTGAGTCAGTCTTTGCAGCTACATTTCTTCAACTTGATATATGATTTCGTGTTGTGAGCTTGCTTACGACAGATCGCTTTCTATCGACTTCAACTCATTATCTAGAAAGATGATCTAGAAATCGTCAGTACCTTGGGATTTGCATGCCTTAATGGCAGGTTTCTCACCCTCGACGACAGGTTGAATCATTGACCTTCAATCGAAGCATTTTGTGACATGTTCGACATCAACACATCTATTCACATCTCACAGATTGTACTGAGTACTTTGAGAACCATTAACATTAATGGTGGTTTCTCTCACACTTGTTAACAGTTTACATCATTGACTGGTAATCAAGTGGTTTCTACCATGTTCGACTTCAACACATTCATTCAAATGGATAGAATCGTACTGTTTTGGGAAGAAGAAATCAAGACCCTGGATCTAGTTTCTGCCATATAGGCTGCGAGGAGTTTTGTACTCATTGTACTGTAGACTAATTATAAACAGATGGTTGTGTCCATATTGTGTCTACATGTGTCTATGGTTATGATGTATTGCAAGATCGTTCCTGTATTAGAGCAGTAGTTAGTTTTCTAGTTAGTTTTGATATGAGTATGGGAATGCCTACCTCAGTGATGATATGATCTCATATATATATTTTGTATTGAATGTTTATAGGTTCCAACCAGGCTCTCCACAAGATAATCCTCGAAATGATAAAGTACTTCACTCTTCCTAGATGATACATGAAACCATTATCTACTACAAACTTCGCACTTTAGGGGGAAATCTGTTACACAAAAATCTGTCACCATGACTATTTGCAGTCAGTGTGGGTCCATCATCAACCATACTGTCCTCCTTGGCAAGTCTCATACCTCAGCTCCTCATGTCAAGCTTTGAAAATGAGAGAAAGTCCTTTAAAATCAATAAAACTCTGGTTCCGCACTTTCTCCTACTATTGCCTGCGGTCCCGCACCCCATGTTCATGTTACCTGCGAACCTGCCCGCTCTGTATCTAAAGGGGTGGGTGTGGACCCCTGTAAAAGTCAAAAGGCGCAAGTTTAACTTCAAAAACCTCACTTTGGGTTAATTCTAGATGATTCTAGAAGGAATTTTGACATGGATTGTTCGCTCCTAGGTGGTTCATGCATCCCAATAGAGGAGGAACTAATCCCTTGATGAGAGGAGTTATCCCTTTAAAGAAGGAGCTTATCCCTTTGAAGGTGGACCTAGTAACTTCCCTCCAATGCACTATAAATTAAGGCATTGGGCCAGTTGCAGGGGAGGTTAGAAGCTGAACATTTCTAAGGGTAAATGCTGGTGAAATTGAGACTCCCTAGTTAAGCTTGAGAGGAGAGATTACATACCTTTCTGGCTTGATTGGGAAGTGAGTGAACTTGTCAAAGTAGAGGAAACTTCTTGTTGGACCTTGGGAGGAACTTGTATAGCATCAAGGCACAGGTTGTAAAGTTCTTCTTTCATTTGAATTAATACAATCAGATTCATTTTTCTCAACAAATTGTCTTATGCCAATTGTTTCATAAATTCCTTGATCATTATGATAGATATGCTTTATGATATTGGCTTTTCAGGTGCTATTTAATTTGTTTGCTTGTTTGTGTATGCAGATTTTCTACCAAGGAGCTCATTTGGATCAAAGGATTGAGGCTTCCACAAACTTGCATTGGACCCAAGGTAGGCCCAAACCCCTGTTTGCTTTTGTTAATATATTGCATATTTAGAGAAAGATAGTTTTTGATTGGCTTGCTTGTCACTAGATATCGTTAGATACTAGGGAGGTCAATCTTGTCTACAAGATTGACTCATTCCGTGTGACACTCCATTTTTCCCAAGCACAGGCAGGTGTTAGTATTAGTGTTGAAGTGTTAATGTTGGTGTGCTAGTGCTATTTTGGTTTGGAGTAAACAAAAATTGTAGCTATCTAGTTGTATGAGGGAGAAGTGTGATTTGGTTTGGAGTGAATCCTAAATGGAAGAGCCTTAAAACTATTTTTGATTGAGGCTGTTATGGAATGCTAACAAAAGTGTGTGGGAACCTAGTCTTGTCAAAGGAGAACTGCAACATCAAGAAAACGGTTGTAATATCTCTTTGATATATATATATATATATATATATATATATATATATATATATGCAACTATCGATTTATTTCCTATATGTTTTGTCATATTACATATTCATGGCTTAATGTCTCTTGACTTGTTAAGTAGGTTGAATTACAATTTGTCTATTATCACGGTTGTTGTTTACTTGTTTCAAGTGCTTGAAGAAGGAAGTGAGAGATAGTTAGAGTGAGAAAGCAAGGACATCATCAAATGGGATAATCGTACTAAGAGGTAGGCCCTCTTAATTGGTTCTAACCTAAGGAAATCTTCCATAGAATGTATCTATTGTGGCTAGACCCATCATCGGGTTAGAGGAATTTATTTAAGTCCGCACTTATAATTTTATCTCACCACACTTTGATGTACCTGATCTCGAAGTAAAACTCACTAATTGTGGCCAACCATTTAGCCTATAGGGCTTTCAGATTCGATTGGTCAAATAAATACCTCAACCCCATATGATCACTCATTAGCATAAACTTCCTGCCAAGAAGATAGTTCCTTCACATCTTCAATGCATGTATAATCACTACTAACACAAGATCATGTGTCAGATAGTTTAACTTGTGCTCATTTACTTTTTGTGACTCATAGCATACCAACTATCCATATTGCATAAGGACCCCACCAAGTCCTCTTTCTTAAGAATATGTACATGCTACAAAATCCTTTTCTAGATTTGCAATATTTAACACTGGAGCATGTGTCAAAAACTGCTTAAGCTGCTCAAAACTAGCCTCATACTTATTTGTCCAGTCAAAATTCTTGCCTTTCCTTTGTAATGATGTAATAGGATAAGAAATTTGTGAGAAGTTCCTGATGAACCTCCTGTAATAGCCTACTAACCCCATAAATGATCTCACCTCATCCACATTCCTCGCAGCTACCCACTCCATGATGGCCCTTAACTTTTCTAGATCCACTGATATGCCCTCCTTGGAAACAACATGTCCTAAGTAGTGTACCCTAAAATAAACTGCACTTGTTGAGCTTAGCATACAACTAATGCTCTCTCAACAACCTCAACATTGCTGCTAAATTCTCGGAATGCTCATCCTCATTTTTATAATATACCAATATGTCATCAATGAACACAATAACAAAGTTATCCAAATATAGACAAAACACATTATTCAACAAGAACATAAATGTAGATAGAGCATTAGTCAAACTGAATGGAACTAAAACAAACTCATAATGCACATACCTAGTTTGGAAATTTGCCTTCTAAATTTCCTCCTCTTTGATGCGTACCTGATGATATCTAGATCTAGGATCAAACTTCCAGATAATGTTGCTCCCTTCCGCTGATCAAACAAGTCAAAAATCCTGGGTAACAGATACATGTTCTTGATAGTAACTTTGTTCAATTTCGTATAGTTAATGCATAATCTGAGAGTACCATCCTTCTTCTTTACAAGGAATATCTATGCGCCCCAAGGTTATACACTTGGCCTAATGTATCCCTTGTCCAACATTTCCTTCAATTGTAACTTCAACTCTACCAAATCAAGTGTGCTCATCCTGTAAGGAGCTTTTGATGTTGGAGCTACCCCTGGCACTGACTCAATAGAAAAGTCAATCTCCCTGAGAGGTGGAAACTCTAAAATCTCCTCAAGGAATACATCCTGAAACTGTTGTAGAACTGGGTACCTATTAAAAACATCTGCATCTTAAACTTCCTTATCTTTTGTTAGTAGAAATGTGCATTGTGAATAACATACACGATTTCCTGCAACTACATTTTGTCTGCATAATTGTCACCATCCTAACTAATGTGGCTTTCTTCTTTCCATGTAAGATTCTTGGTTCCCCATTTTCATCCACACACTCAATGCTTTGTCATAACAATCCACCTTGGTTCTATGAAGATACAACCAATCCATTCCCAACAAAATAATGTATGATACCAAAGATAGTACATTCAAATGTGTTGTAGTAGGCATACCATTCAAATCAAATGCACAATCTCTTACCCAATGATGAAATCACTTCTTTGTGCCTGTAGCCAACTTCCCTAACCAAGATGTTTCATGCATTTCCTTATTCAAACCACACTTATACACCAAGTTAGGACTAACATAGCTACAATTAGATCCAAGGTCAATCAAAATAGAAATAACTTGATCACAAAGCTTACCATCCATCTCAATGATAGATGTTTGATGGTCAGCCTGTTTTTTATCCAATTCTGCATAAATATGAGGAACGCTTTGACAAAAATCCCCAACAATATATGCCTCCTATGCACTATATATCTAAGTCCTACAACGTCGATTCTGTGAGAAATCTCTCTTAAGTTCCTCCTTACTACATGTTGAACACTGCAACTGACCAATACCCTCATCTCTATGCTACTGTTGTGACCCATGTCCCTATCTAGCTTCATTGAAACATTTTGCGATGCCACATTTTCTTTCTCATCTGCATTCTAAAGCCTTTATCATTTTGGTTTCCATTTACCTTTACATTTTTCTTTTCCTTTCCATCCTTGCTAAGATTCATTCTTACGCTTTGACTGTTCATATCAATGCTTCAATTTCCCAATAACTTCCTCAAGTGACTGAGGTTCATCATACTCAATCACATCTCTAAATGCTAATGGAAATCCACTGAAAAATTGTTGAACTTCAGCTTTCTCATCCTTAAGATATGATACATACCTTAATAGCTCCAGGAACTTAGTCATGTACTGTTCATTTATCATTGATCCTAGCTTTAGCTCATAGAATTCTTTGGCCTTACTCTCGTAGTACCTTTATGAAAAGTAATTCTTCCTAAAAATCTTCTAAAATGCATTTTGAGTCAATTCATATCTCTTGATGTCTCTACCTCACTTCACATCTTCCTACTAGATGTCTTCTTTACCCCTCAGGCTGAAGATAGTTATTTTGACCTTCATATTATTTGTGTACTCATGCAACTCAAACAACTTCTTTATCCCAAGTATCTAAGCCTATGCATCTTCCAACTTCTTCACATCTTGATCAAAAGTAGGTGGATTTACTTTCTTAAACTCATTAAGAAAGTATCCCCTATCACTCCTCCCATAAGGATGATAACGATGACAATCATGATGCCTGTCAGAACTAGAACTAGAGTAAGACTTATATCCATCACCTCTCCTATTTGGAGTATCCAACAACCTATCATCTTTAACTATGTCATCTCTATCCAAGTTGTAACCACCATAAGACCCACTGCCATATACCCCATTATTTTTTTCCTCCTGTCCATGGCTGATCCGAAGTGGCCTTTGTTGTTGAAATTCTAAAAAACTTTAAAGAAGTATTGCATTAACATCTGCTTGTTTCTCTTGTGCCTATATGAAATTTTCATTGTCCGCCTTACAACTCCTTATTTCTTCCTTCAAGCTTCTCAATTTATCTGCTAAGTTAGAAGAGTGCCCAACACCACGTTGTTCATCTGATTCATAGGGAGATTCATTATAGTCTACCATCTTTCTAGTCATTTGATCTCTTTCCTGTAAGGCATACCATGTCAGCTAAACCGAATCACAGAAAACTAAAGTACCTTAGTAAACTTTGGGAGGATATCTCATCTGAAAGAATAACTAATCAACATAATACATATATAACATAATCATGACAATATATATACATATAATACATGAGCACATAACCATATAACCATCCATGTAGCCAGAGTCCAGTCATCAATGCATGACCATATCAACTACACATACCATGACCTCATGCATAACAACACAACCATACCAATGTACACTAACACACAAGCATAAACAATATTTAACCAATCATACACTCATGATGAAACACTTCACAACAACAAAATCTCTTTCACATGGTGACATCACTACAACCATGAATGACACCATGCATATGCAACAAGCACATAGATCACAAGAATTATTAACACACGTGAAAATGACATGAATGCATAACCAACACACCCCCCATCTAGTTTCAGGGGTGAAACATGATCTTATACCACTATGTAACACCATCCTCCCACATCTACCTAGGTAATCGACCAACCGGGCTAAACATGTGACAAGAGGATACTATGATTAGATTCAACCTCATATGTGACTGTAAGGAAGTGGAATCGACAGAAACATAACATACAAACCTTTCACATTAGCTACAAGGCTCCTAGGTACCATCCCAACAACTTTTTGATGCCTCTAAAATCGCTGCATCAACATCGGGGAAAACCACCTGGTCCGGACCTTAGTGCAACTCCTTTTCTGTTTCGTGTGGTGGCTCCGACTGGATATAATGGGACCAGTTTCCCAATGATATATGAGTTGGTGGGTGATTGTTTTGTAATGTGTAATGAAGGTGATAAATGTTTTATCCTATGATTCAAAAATATACAAATATAAGTAATCTAACCCAGGTATCCTGTTAACAACATGATTTTTTATTGTTTCTATTAAACAAATAATCATAAAGATGGCTTATTCATAAAATAGAAAGATGCATCCATATGATGATTACTTTGTTTAAGAAGTTAAACAAAGTAATAATAAAAACATTATCGTATTCATCATAATATATATCACTATCATATATATCCAAATGATAACAATTCCAAAACCTTCAGAAATGATATGCTAAAGAATTCTTTGAAAAACATCTCTCTCTCTCTCTCTCTCTCTCTCTCTCTCTCTCTCTCTCTATATATATATATATATATCTATATCTATATCTATATCTATATCTATATCTATATCTATATCTATATCTATATCTATATCTATATCTATATCTATATCTATATCTATATATATATATATATATATATATATATATATATATATATATATATATATATATATATATATATATATATATATATATATATATATATATATAAAATAGAAACTTTTAAGAAATGTTCATTCACATAGAGAAATAAGACAAAAATAGTGATAATAGTACCGTATGCATATGAATTCTTTTGTTGTAAACAACACTCAGATTTTGCTTTCCTATTTGAGGACACCTTCAAAAGATGCATAAGTGCAAATATTATAAAAGCTCTTTCACAAAAATGTAGAACTTTGGTCTAGCTTCTGATAAAAAATATTAGAAGTACAGAAGTGCAACTCCCAAGTCAATTTTTAATACAAATTGCGGACCCTTTCTAAATACATGAAAGGGTCATAAATACTAAAAATTAAAAAAAAGTTATCAATAAAAATCACTATGCATTGTTCTAACCGTAGACATGAAAATATGGGATTCATTATGAAAATAGCTGTGCAACAGCGGTTGAATGAATTCATTGTATCGACTTCTTTTCCTCTGATTGCAGCTGGCAAATTGCAAGCATAGGCTGGATTTTTGGAGGTTGACTCATCCTGGAGTGTAGCTGGGCTATATAGGTGGCATTGGAGAGTTCGAAGATCATGCAGTTGATTTCATTTGAAAGACATTTCATGGCCATCTGCTGGCTATGTGGCTTGACTAGGAAAAACTAGAATGTTTCCCATGTCAAGTTTTGGATCTCTCCAATTTGTTTTTCTATGTTCGCCAGCTCCTGTTTCCAATGATATTCCAATGCCTTTGCTTTTTGGGAGTTTACCTGGAGAGAAATCGGTGATCAGATTAGACATATGTAAACTATTATTTATTAATTCGATCAAACCATTCATTGTAGCTCTGCATCTAGAAGTTTCTCTTTCGGCTTTCAATAGCTGGGATTCCCATTCAAAAAATAGGATCTCCTTGTGTGATTCTTGTATTTTTGGCAAGTTGGTAGTGATTCCTTCTTTGGAATCTTGCCAAGACAGAAAATTGGTTAACGTTTCATCTATCTTTTCTAATTCAAGTCTAGAGTCTACTGCATTCTCAATCAATGATGTAGAGATATCGCATAAAGGGTTGGCCAATGATATGTTGTGGCAAAGAATGTCCAACTATCAAGACAAAGCTTTGGTTATTTCCAAGGCTTCTATTCTGAATTAACTTACCTATGGATAACCCTTGTACCTTTCTATCTGTTCTTGCATTTGTGCAATTTGATCTTCCTTTGCCTTCTTCTCTTGCTCACTTATCATTTGAAGCCTTCTTAATTCCTGAGACAACTCCTGTTGTTTATGGAGAGTTTGCTCATCAATCCTCTGTTTTTCCAGTTTCAACTGCTCTCTTAATCGCTCATTTTGCTGCCTCTACTCTTTTAACTGTTGTTCAAGTTAATTAATCTTTTCTTGTCGCTCTGCCGATTTCACCTCAAGTTGAGTAATTCTTTGATCCTTTTCTCTCATCAGATGGCTGACCTCTGAGGCTTTATCCATTGTTGCCATTGTGTAAGCTCATACATATTTAGATAGCTTTGTTAAATCCTCAGAGGGATTGACTTCTGCTTTCCATACCATGTTCATCATTTCTGCCTGAGAAGTTAAAAGAGGACTTTGATCAATTTTCCTCTTCTTCCTCTGTATTTTAACTAAAACCCTATGCTTCAGACTATAGAAGACATCGAGAGGTGGTATTGCTTCAGTTCATAGTGCAATCTCCTCTATAGGATTCTCGGGAATGATCTCTATATCCTGCTAAATTCTGGGTAGGCCGCTTGTCCCTTCAATCAGAATAGTAATTACTTTTGGCTTTTGTGCTGCTGGAAATTTTGGTGTAGTGAGCTCTTAGGATTTATTTGGGTTATTGATAATTGAGTCGAAATACTCCCATTCCTTGGTTAACTTAGGATCAATATTGATATTCGTGTCAAGGGGATCACTAATTCCTTCTTGTGTCTGCTCCCTTTTTGGGGTCTTTTCCTTTTCAGGAGTGTTTTCAATAATTTTCTCTTCATAGTGACCTTATAGTTGCACCATAGAGGTAGTATTTAACAAGTATAGAGGCAATGCTTGCAATCTCTGTGTCCTAAACTCGTAAAATTCCTCTTGTCCCTCTGCTCCCAATTTGATTTTTGCCAATTGTTTCACTTGAGAAAATAACTCGGCTTAAGCAAACAAATCATCATAATTATCCTTCTCATATTCAAACTTGGTGATTTTGGCATGAGAAGTGACATTGCAGGCAACATGTTTAGGATCATACTACCTTTTTGGGATGACTGCTAACTTTAAAAAAAAAAATTCTCAGTTACATTCCCTGCATTTTTAAATTCATGCAACGTGAAAGCACCACATCGGAGGGGGAATGAAGGCCACATGTGCTTTTTAGACTCCTTTAGGTTCCTTGACATCCCTTCTATTGTTATCTGATATGCTATCTCTCTGGAAAGTAACTTACCAGGGCTATATAAGGGAAGGACATGTGGGTTAGTAGTGCTGCCAAACAGTGTGATGTAGGTGAAATTTTCTTCACCAAACCAACTACCAATTGAAGTTAGGTCGACACAAGCTTCCTTGGACAACCTAGGAGCAGGTTTATTGAATATGGCATAATACACGGGGAGGATGAAACCATGATAGATTCTATAAAGATGATTTTTGTAATGGGCTTTCCACAATTCCTTATGATAGATATGAATGGGGTTCGGGTCCTATGGAGTCCATTTCCAACCTAAAATAGGGTATTCAGAATTGAAATAGAGAGTTTCTAAAATACAGGCACTCATAAAACGGGGGTATTACCCGGTAGTCACGAACCTGTTTCTCCTATAATCAAGTATTTGGTTGGCCATTTTATTAGACAAAATGGTTGCCCAATCCATGATATAAGAATTAACTATAGCCTCCATTAAAGGTACCATCTCTATAGAAAATTTGGCAGAATCATGGACTCCAAAGAGTCTGCACATCATAGCACCAACATAACAGTAAGGAGATGCTAATGAGTCTACTGAGTACATACCCGATGATTCATGCTTGTATTTGGTTAGAAAATGCCTCCACTGTCTGATAGGGTCTGATTCGATAGCATTTTCTTTGGTGAAAGCTTCCAAAAATGCTTTGTTATATCGCTTCTAAGGTTCAGGTAAATGGTACATTCTTTTGATATCTTCTGCTCTGAACGACCCAAACATTCTTCCATCAGCTGTGAAGAAAGTTCTGTCTGTAATATTAATACTTTTAATAACCCATCTAACCAAGTCATTATAGGGTAAAAATTTGGTGCGAGTTGCTATTCTGTGAAGATAGGAGCTGGCCAACCCTTTAAGAGTACTCAATGACTTGTCAGTGGAGTCTGTTGTTCCCGGTTCTTCTTCAATCTCTTCAGGATCCTCGGCTTCCAGTAAATTGTATATACTTTCCCACGAAGCCTTGACTAGACTGAGGTAGATAGTATCATATATTAAGACCTTCTTAACTCGTTCCTCTTTGGCTATGACGGGGGCCTTTGGTTTCATTGATTTCTTTGTCATTTTTGCTGGATTCATCAACTCATACTTGCTCTGCAAAGAAAATAGAAGAATGTAATAGAGTAAAATCTGTTCAAAGCCAATGCAGAATATAAAAGGTTAATGGTAATGTAAGCATGATAAGTGATACCAACTCTAATATTACCACGAATTAAATCTTCGAAGGATTCAACCATAACTGCTCTATTAATGATTTCCGTAACCACCAATCGTGATATTTAAATGCCAGTATGATATGTCACATCGCTCTTTTATCAATAGTTATTTAAAGTGGATCTCATGTCTTTCCCGATCAACGATTAGTGAAAATCACATATCGCAGATTGGGAGGCCCAAATGTTAAGCTTTAGATGTATACATACATAGCTCCGATTATGATAAAAGTTAGTTATCATGGGGAAGCGGGATAATCAATAAATCATTTGCTTTTTCATTTATAATTTATTTAAAGTTTAAACCCGCAAACATTCATTTAACAACCTTTTTAATTGAAAATCACACTTTCCAAAACGAAAACGCATCGGTGGATTCCACATAGATAGTTATGTACGCCATGATTTCAGCGACCATAGCTGATTGCGATCGGATTATCACATCAAGAAATTTGAGTGGACTATTGGAATGTTTCTTTCATAACTTGTGATTTGTGCTTTCCGATAGCATTATCGCATCGACGATTGTCAATGGAAGCCTTTAAGTCTATCCTTTTAAATAAAGGGTGTGACATATTATTTTATATTTGTTTTACAAAAATGTCTTGTTAAATATTTCTATCGGATCAGACCTTTTAATAAGGAATTTCATGTATTATGTGGTTAAATCAAAGTGTGCGATTATTATTTAATTATTGATTTTAACTAAGTCCTAAAAAGGGGACACATTTCTTATTAAATTTTTGGATGAAAATTTTGGAATGAGGAGGGTTGTTGTATAGCACAACACCACCCACTGAGGTTTTAGACCACTTGACCCCCATACACTCCCATGATATGGACCTAACAGTGTACAGGAGACTTTGGATGCTCTCATGTTAGTGTCTAGAGACTATTTTTCCCAGTGTTGTGCCATCGTCCCCAGGATTTGAGCCACTTTTTCAAGCCCAGAGCTCAGGTCACTGCCCCGAATTGAATGACACCTTCATAAAAGAAAGATAACATGGAAACAATTATGAAAATTCAAATACTTAAACAAACCCTCAACTAGATCCCTAATAGCCATGACACACATTTCCTTAAACATATCACAAATATGTAATCTACAGAAGTAAACAACATATTTAAGTATATGGGTCTCATACTTACTTGATAATCGTTATGAAGCATTTTTCCCTTACATCATTTGCTACATTATCATCTATTAGGTCATAGATACATTTTTCATTCATTTACAAGTAAAAACATGATGAGAGGCATACATATCCATTGTCATAAAAAATATACATAACCATCATAATAGCAACAAAAATACCAAGGAAATCATAGCCATATGATCCACATATAAACCAATATAAGACTCATAGAATTACAAGGAGAAATAACCTCATATTCATGATGCAAAATCCAAATCCGGGATGGGACTAACATGTTCCACCTGACCATACAATGGTTGAGCCAAATCTCTCTTCAGCTATTCACCTTTGTGCCATATTCCAAGTATGAATGTGGGACTCAAACCAAAAGAACTAACTAGGGCATCCCGAGTCTAAACCACCTCACCCTCATCAATAGAAACCAAGATTTACCATAATCCATCCTGGATCACTATGTGAAACAAGCATGGATGCCATCGGATCTCTCCACCTACACCGTGAGGAATTTTCCTATCTCCTAGTCTCTTAGGCTTTACCGCAAACCACATCGAAACACTAGGCCCTAAACCAAGACCCACTCTCCAGGATTTATCGCATATCCCAACCTATGGTTACTAGGCCCAATGGAGAGAAAATTTTATGAAATCACGTCAAAGAATAGAAGAAAAGATAAATCATTGACAGGTCAGCCTTTTCGAGGGCGAAACCTCCTTTACATTACAAAAATGAACAATTCTTGGATGATTCAAATGAGAAAACCTCATTGTGTTATAGACATCCTTGGGCACATCAACCCCAACTCACATGTTGATGTATTAGGGTTAGTCAACCCCTAAAATAGTTGTTTTATGCCCTAAAGGAACTAAGTCATTTAAATACCTCATTCCCCAAAAGTCCCATCTCAAAAATCATCCAGAAAGTGTCTAAAATGAATCAATTTTGAAAGCCCCGTGTTAGGGTGCGATGCATAGCAAGTACTGCACTGTCAAAGTGCTGTGCATCACAGTTTGGCCCTCTAGAAGGTGCGATGGGCGAAGTAGGACAAAATTCTGGGAGAGTTTGAGAGTTGGTTGCTCATGGAAACTTCTAGAAACTTCTCCTGTGCCACCTACCCCTCTAAGTTCGCCTAAGGATGACTAACGGAATTAGGAAACCATCTCCAATTCCCCTCTTTCATGGAACCAATTCCTAAAAATAGAAATGCATTCATCATCCCCATTGATGACTCAACCTCCTGCAATAATCTATTAAAGGATATCTCATCCAAGAGATCAGAAGGCTAATTTATTCTGAGTTGTAAGGAAGTGCTACTAGTTTCAGTATTGAGGTGAAAGATTTGTGTTATTGTTGGTATGTTCTTGTTGATTCATGAGGTGAAGAAGGCTTGAAGCTGGGAGGATGGCACTGGATTAGACTTCTTATGGGTTGTAATTCTCCTCGTTATCAATAAAGTTCTTCAAGATTTTTCCCAATTGATTGTGTTAATTGTAAATGCATTCATTTGTTTATCATATTTTTGATTCTATGATGTTTATGCTGTGATGGATCATTATGCTTTGATGGGTCTTTGTTTCTGTAGTTGTGCAGGTACTCTCTAAGCGTGTTAAGTATGGGGAGGAGTTACAGGATTGGACAAAGGAGAGGGAGATCAAGCAAAGAATCAAGCGAAAGTTACAGGTTGGTTTTTCATAATCTTTCTCTTATCTATCACTCATAGGAAGGATAATGAATTGCTTTGACTGTTGTTTCTAGGTTAGCTACCAAACCTAGAGGGCTAACATTTCTTAAAAGTACTAGTTTTCCCAAAAACAAATTGACGACTCCACTGGGGAACAATGATTTATTTTTCCTATTTCTTGCTCTATGTTGAATTATATAAACTATAGACAGAGTCTGAAGCTAGCCAGGAAGCTTTCGAACTGCTTTTGTTATACAATTGCATAGTAGAGAAATGCTATTTTGGTCAATCTTTGGTTTAGTTTATATCTTGAGCAGTTGATTTGAAAAAGCATCAAAATTCCTTTTTGGTAGCTTAATAGCCTCATAAGACATTCCATTACACTTTACTTGTTATTGTCCATTGAAATCAAGCTTAAACAATTGAAAATTGCATCAAATTTGAGCCAAAAACACTTTCAGAATAGCTCCTTGTGACCATCGCACTGTCTTGAACTATAACCTACTATGCATAGCAGTTCCTGAATGGAAAAAGTGCTATGCATCACACTGTCTACCACTAGAACCTACGATGATTGATTGCAACTCAATTTTCTCATCTAGGAGTTGAGGTTTTTGACTAGTTTTCATCTCTGTTTGATTACTTGCTGAATTTGAACAATATCTCATCACTGAAGCCAACTTGCATCACTTAGATTGGCCTCTATTTGGATTAGGATTGGTGAATGTTTTGTGTGTTTGTTTTTCATTTACAATCCATTGTCAAAAATTAGTGTTAATCAATTTGTCATTTCGATAGAAAAAGTGTCGTAAAGTCTTCAATTTTCGTCGAAAAAGTGAAGTGTCGTAAAATCTTCCTTCATAGTTGATCAATTATTATATTTTATGCATTTGATTTGATTTCATTCAAAGTGTTGAAAAGATATTCTTCATACTTGAAAGTGTCATGTTGAGTCTTCCTTTCTCTCTTTGAAGAAAAATTGTTGAAATTTGTCATTTTGTGTGAAATATTTTGAGTCATTGATGCATTTAGTTTTTCTTCTTGAATCATTCACATTAAGGACAGCTAAAAACAAATACATTTTGAATTGTGCATATTAATGTTTGTGAATGCTTGATAGGAATAGCTATGGAAATTGCATCAGATGTGCTCTTTTCTCTTTGTCAAAGATATGATTGCTCTATCCTTTAGTAGCTAAGGTTTTCATCGTTCAAGCTAAATCAAAAGTTTGTTTATCATGATAGTTGCATTTTAGGAATTGCGAACATACATCATGTGATGAACCTTCAAAGGTAAATTTTTAAGTAATATCAACTTGAAATGAACCTCAATTAACTTACAATGCTTTGGAATTAATGCAACACATCTAGAGGTCTAGGCTAGAGACATGTTATGGCGTCGTTAAACCTAGTGGCTATCGTTTTCATTGAAGGTTGGGTGATTCCTCCTCTTTGATACAACAAGTGCTAGCACAGAATCATGCTCCTTGTACCATCATGTATATAGTGGGAGACCCTAATAGGCTTAAATCATTTATCCATAGGAAACCGAGTATGTCGCCTTATCGATTGCAATGCACTGAACACAACATTCGGGAAGATTGACTATCATATGTAAAGTCCTTGGTAATTTCTCTTTAATTTATCACCAAGGTGTATACTGTAGTTTTTTTATTGGTCTGGTAAACCTTTTTTTCTAGATTCTCCAGAGTAGTCACTTTCGTCCCTTTTTGACTCTCTAAAAGAAAAGGTCCATCTGAGCACTTGTCCTTCCAATCTCGTTAAAAATCGAAGGCGACTAGAGTTATCTTTAGCTTTTTCTCAACTCTTTAAAACATAAAAAGAAAAGTTGTGCCTGAGTGTTGTTGAAATTAATAGACCATGAATAAAATCCCTATTCCTTAATTGATATTAGGTTGAAACATATGACGACGAATCCAGAGTCCACCAATCGAGGAATTCCTTTTGATGGAAATCCTAGTCCTTTTCCTTCTTTCGGAAATATTGGTGCTCCAAATATGGCTACATTGTCCCTTCCAGGATTTACCATTGGCTTGCCAGTATGGTTGTTTTCAACCTCCTTGGTTCAAAATGTCATGATTTCTCCACAATCGAGTACACCTCCAACTGGACAAAATCAACCTCTAGTTGATCCTAAAGTTGACCCTTTGCCTTCTTCCTCATTTGTTTCTTCCTCCCCTTCTTCCTCTTCGCCTAGTGAAAGTGTTGGTACTAGTAACCAAGTGGCTAAGAAGAAGAAGAAAGGGGAGAAGAAGAAGAAGAAGAAAATTTAGAATAGCGGCAACCAAGAAACCATTGTTTCGAATGCAACATCTGATGAGAAACCACCCATCAAGCCTCACAAAGTTCGATATCCATGCAAAATTTGTGCGGGAGACCATCTTCTTCGAAATTGTCCTGATATTCCTCAGATCTTAGAAGAATGGTCTTCCCACTCACATCATCCTGTGTCATCAACTTATGGAGATCATGTTGGTGACCCACCATCAACTAATGATACTAAAGTTCATGGAAAGAAAGGAAAAGTCAAGTTTCCATGTAGGTTATGTGAAGGGAATCACCCATTCACCTTTGTCCCTATCTAGATGAAGCGAAGAAAGTATTGGATAACCGTCCTGCTTCACCATAGTGACTTCCATCTGGTTACAGGAATATCTCTCTAAATCCTTCACTAGTGGATGAATTGACTGACCAAAATCAATTGTTGGTCAAAACCACTCTCTCTGAAAGTGAATCCTATGAGTCTATAACCTATCCAAATCAATTGGTCGAGATAACGATTGAATTGATTTCACCTTCAGCTAATCATACCTTTCCTAAAGAGAGTGTAAATCATACCACTCAAGTTCTTTTTGTTTCCTCATATTCAAATGAGCTTGGGGGTAGTCCACCTGTTCCATCAAGACAGGAGGAAAATCCTCCAGTTCTCGTAACTCAAGGGGCTAATTCTCCTGTTTCTATGGTAACCCCTTGAAGTAGTCTATTCACTTCCTTTGATTGGAATCGATTGGTAAGATTCTGCCTTCCTTATTATGTGCCTTTCCAGATCATAGTACAAGTTTGTAAAATGATTATATCTGGCACTATTATAGATGAAGGTGCATTAGTGAGTATCCTTTCCTCAACTTCTTGGAAAGCGCTTGGTTCACCATCGCTTGTACCTATTACACAGAATCTATTGGGCTTTAATAAAGGAACCAGTCGACCATTAGGGATCCTTCCTCAGTTACCTATTACTTTGGGAGGGAAACCCATTTATCTCAATGTGTTGGTAGTCCCGGGACCTTTAGATTGCAATTTACTTCTTGGGTGCAACTATGTTTATGACATGGGAGCTATTGTTTCAACACTCTTTCGAGTGATTTGTTTCTCGCATGAAGGCAGGATTGTCACCATTGAGTAGCTTTCATTTCCCAGTCCAAATATAGCTCCTAGTCAACCATCTTCCCTAAATGGTCCTTTTGTACCAATGGTTAATTATGTGGCAACCTGTTCCATACCTACATCAACTAACGATCAATTCAGTGGTGTTGTACATCATGTACTGTGGGCATTGGAACCAGATCTCTCTTTCATGACCTCTTATGAGTTGTGAGGGTCTTCGAGGATAGTTCATGGTCTTGTGTCAACCTCGTTAAAAAATGAAACAAGGAGTATGAGGATGGTTCCTGGTCTTATGTCAGCCTCATTAAAAAAATGAAACTAAGGATACGAGGATAATTCCTAGTCTTGTGTTAACCTCGTTAAAAAATGAAACAAACCTTCGAGGATGGTTCCTTGTCTTGTGTCAACCTCGTTAAAAAATGAAACAAGGATCTCCAAGGATAGTTCTTTGTCTCGTGTCAACCTCATTAAAAAATGAAACAAGGGTCTTCGAGGATAGTTCATGGTCTTGTGTCAACCTTGTTAAAAAATGAAACAGCTCTCTAAGGATAGTTCGTTGTCTTGTGTCAACCTCGTTAAAAAAATGAAACAAGGATTTCGAGGATAGTTCTTTTACTGTGTCAACCTCGTTAAAAAATGAAACAAGTCCATGAGGACAGTTATTTATTGTGTCAACCTCATTTAAAAATGAAAAAAGGTCCCAAGTTCCAAGTCGAACCTCTGATTAGATCTCATAAAATCCCAGTCAAATCTTTCACTTGATCTTATAAAAGAACCTTCATTCCATCCACTTGATAGCCATGAGTAGTCTACTTAGGTGAATGTAATGAAGCTTGGGGGGAATACACCTAGTGGTAAAGATAAGTTTCCCTGTAGGTTATGTGAAGGGAATCACCCCCTTCACCTTTGTCTATCTGGACGAAGCCAAAGAGGTGTTGGATAACCGTCCTGCTTCATCGCAGTGACTTCCATCTAGTTACTGGAGACTCTCCCTTTCATCATATTGGGGCATGTAAACCAATTTCAAGCATAGTTTTTCCTCATTTCAAGCTTGTGTAAAAATGAAACCACTATCAAGAAAAAAAATTCTCATTTCAAGCTTTTGTAAAAATGAAACTAGTTCCAAGCACAGTTCCCTATGGTTCAAGCTTGTCTAAAAATGAACCCATTTCTCAATTTTTAACCCTTGTGATTTCCATTCTATCAGCCTCTTTTATCAGATGAGCCTTGGTATCATTCCATCGCCACCATCCCATTGGTCGATCATATGATTTCACTTGGTTGTTTACTTTTTTTGAGGAATAGTTGCAATGAGTGGTCTTATTAGCCAGCTTCTTTACATCAATCAACATTTTTTGAGAAGTTCCAACATCACTGAAACTAGTTGCTACCCTAAACACCACTCGTTCCTCAAATTAGAGTCCTCTTTAAACTCTTTTCAAACTCTTTAAATAATAAAATATAGTCGAGCACTTGTCTTTTCCAGCTCTTTAAAGTATTGGAAATGACATCCCTCTTGTATTATTTTATCCTTTTTTCAGACCTGAGGGATTATTTTACGAAAAAGAACTTATAGAGTTTTCTTTTTGTCTCTTTTCAAACTCTCTAAACATGAAAAGGATTGAGTTATTGTCATTAAACGCGTTAAAATAATAGTGACAAACTTGTCCATCTAGACAAGATCGAGTTTCACCGTTGCTAGACTCATTATAACATCAAATAGTGGTGGGTTTGCCTGAAGGGTGAATTATACGACAAGCATATGTTATCTCCTCAAGCTTGATAAAAAATAAAGAGGCAATGGTCAGCAATGACTGGGGAAAATGGGAAAAATCTTGAAAACTTATGATAGCAAGTCGCTCTTGAACATGACACTTTCACTTCATCTTCATGATTGAGTAGGGTTGGGTTATTCCGTTTGCTGGTCATCATACCATTGGTCTATCACACCATCCATCATTTTTGTTTTGGGTCAACGCTACCAATTCATCTTAGTGCCGCTGATATGTTCAAGAGAAGTCATCCAGTTAAAGTCTCATCCATTGCAATACCACAAACCTTCATTTTCATGACCACCATTCCTGAACTTTGTGTCGTTAGTTCATTTTCATCTCCAAAAATGATTTGTTCTGGTTCATGTCATAGATGTGGGCTACATCAAGGCCCCCCTACGATGAGTCTCTTATTGTAGACATCAGTTTATTATCCAAGAAGTTGACTTAGAAACACCCCTTTCAGTTCTTTGAAGCCTACATACATCAATGGCAAGTTTCTCTCTTCCGGCGACAAGTTGACATCAATGGCCTTCAACCGAAAGATTTTTCGTGGTGTTCGACATCGAATCATCTATTCACACCATGTGAAATGTACTATAGTACCCTGAGGATCATCATCATTATCGGTGATCCCTCTCGCGTCTGCTAACAGCTTACGTCATTAGCTGGTAATCAAGCGATGTCTCACCATGTTCGACCTCAAAACATCTTTTCACATGGTTAGACTTGTACATTGAGTGAAGATTGAATAGGTTTGAAGACCCTGGATCTAGTTTCATCCATCCGAGCTGTAATATATTCAAGAATACAAAAGCATCAAATGTACAAAGGCTTTACACCGATGGTCATCCAATCATGGATTACAAGTCTATATTTGCAGGCGATTGTCTATGTACATGTAATGAAAGTTTATAAAGTTGAGCGTAGAGATGCCTCCCTCGGCTAGTTCATGAAAAGTCATATTATCATGTATTGTATTGTAATTGATTCATGTCACCTTCCAATTCGAAACTTCTGATCCTCATGATAAAGCATTTCACCTGACATGAACATTTACGACCTCATGCTTTAGGGGGCAACTATTATATACATATTTGGGCACATCAACCCCAACTGACATGTCGATGTATTAGGGTTCATCAACCCCTAAAATAATTGCTTTATGCCCTATAGGAACTAAGTCATCTGAATACCTCATTCCCCAAAAGTTCCATCTCAAAAATCATCCAGAAAGTGCCTAAAATGAATCATTGCTAAAAGCCCTATGTTAGGGTGCGATGCATAGCAAGTACTGCAATGTCAAAGTGCTATGCATCATAGTTTGGCCCTCTATAAGGTGCGATGGGTGAGGCAGGACAAAATTCTCGGAGAGTTTGAGAGTTGGTTGCTCATGGAAACTTCTAGAAACTTCTCTTGTGACACCTACCCCTCTGAGTTTGCCCAAGGATGACTAATGGAATTAGGAAACCATCTCCAATTCCCTTATTTCTTGGAGCCAATTCATAAAAATAGAAATAAATTCATCATCCCCATTGATGACTCAACCTCCTACATTCATTTATAAAAGGATCTCTTATCCAAGAGATTAGAAGGCTGAATTATTCTGGGTTGTAAGGAAGTGCTGCTAGTTTCAGTATTGAGGTGAAAGCATTGTGTTATTTTTGGTATGTTCTTGTTGATTCATGAGGTGAAGAAGGCTTGAATCTGGGAGGATGGAGCTGGATCAGACTTCTTATGGGTTGTAATTCTCCTTGTTATCAGTAAAGTTCTTCAATATTTTTCCCAATTGATTGTGTCAATTGTAAATGCATTCATTTGTTTATGATATTTCTGATTCTACGATGTTTATGCTGTGATGGATCATTATGCTTTGATGGGTCTTTGTTTCTGTAGTTGTGCAAGTACTCTCTAAGCATGTTAAGTATGGGGAGGAGTTACAGGATTAGCCAAAGGAGAGGGAGATCAAGCAAAGAATCAAGGGAAAGTTATAGGTTTGTCTTTCATAATCTTTTTCTTATCTATCACTCATAGGAAGGATAGTGAATTGCTTTGACTATTGTTTCTAGGTTAGCTACCAAACCTAGAGGGCTAGCATTTCTTAGAAATACTAGTTTTCCAAAAAATAAGGGGTCTAAGGGGTCACAATATAATCATAGCTGACATAACAATAATAATGTAAGGCCACAAAAATAACAATAGTGGCCTTCTATGGGGCATAACAATAACAATATGGGGACTATATGGGAACAACAATAACAACAAGGGGGCTACAATAATAACAATATGGGAATATACTAGTATTATAGGAACCTAACATGCCCCTCTCCTAAAAAAATGTGTTGTCCTCAATGCTTGAGTAGTTCTTGATGCTTCTGTATAAAATTCTCATCCTCCCATGTGGAATCTTCTGCGAGCAAGTTCTTCCACTTGATGAGATACTTTGAAATTGATCGATTACATAGCTTTTGAGTTATTTTTTCCATGGCTGCTTCAAGTTCCAATATTATTTTTCCTTCCTCGACAAGTTCTTACAATATTGTTTGAACTGGGAGCTTGTCACCTATCACCTTGTTTAAGCGTGAAACATGGAAAAATGGGTGCACTCAGGAAGATGTAGGAAGATCTAATAGGTATGCCATAGTACCAATCTTTTGCAACAACTTGTAAGGACCATAATACTTTGGTGATAATTTATATCCTTCTCAACTTGATTGAGTGATATTTGTTTGTATGATTGTAGCTGTAAAATACCCAGTTGCCTACATCAAAACTTCTTTTGCTACGATGTTGATCTTCTTGTTGTTTCATTCTACTCTACGCCAAAGTGAGGTTATCCTTTAAGAGTTGGAGAATGTTTTGTTAATGCTCGATGTGATCTTCCACTGCTTGAACCTGAGAATTTTCTCTTAAAGATGATGTGATGGACGGTGAATGATATCCATAAAGTGCCATAAATGGGGTCATTTTTGTTGCAGTATGGAAGTAAATGTTATAACATCATTCAGCCATAGGTAACCACTTGACCCATTGTGTTTTTTTATTAGATACAAAGCAACGAATATATCCTTCCAAATATTTGTTCACTATTTCAATTTTCCCATCTGATTGAGGATGATAAGATGAGCTATAAGCTAATTGAGTACCCAGACAAGAAAATTATTCCATCCAAAAATTTCTAGTGAAAATAGGATCTTTGTCACTTACAATAATCTTTTGGTTTCTATGTAACTTTTGAATTGTTTCCGTAAATGTAGTAGCAATTGTATTGGCTTTAAATAGATGAGATAATGCACAAAAGTGTGCATACTTGGTAAGTCTATCAACTACCACCATGATGACACTCTTTCCTTTGGACTTGGGTAAACCTGTGATGAAATCCATTGAAACCTCCTCCCAATGTTGACTTGAAATGGATAAAGGTTGTAACAGACTTGGGGTATTAATTTTCTCAACTTTATTTTGTTGGAAAACCAAACATTCCACCACAATATTTGAATATAATATTTAAGGCCATCCCAAAAACAATTTCTTCTTAACCCTGTGGTAAGTTTTTAAAAATCCTGAGTGCCATCCTAAGGGAGGGGTGTGCAATTCTAGAAGAATATTTTGTTTGACTTGGGAATTCTTACAAAGGTATAAGCGATCTTTGTACCATAATGAATCATTATTCCAGCTAAATGTATAATATGCACTAGGATCTTGCTACAAATTTTGAATGAGTGCCCACACTTCTTCATCATTCTTCCGTTCATCCATTGCTTCGATTATCCAGCTGGTTGGATAATAGAAATGGCACAAATAAATTCTTTCACATCCTCATACTTTCTTGAGAGTGCATTTGCAACAACATTTTTCTTCCCGTTTTTGTAGATTATTTCAAAGTAATAACCCAAAAACTTTGTGACCCACTTTTTTCTTCTCTTTTGAAGATAATATTTGTTCTAAAAAGTATTTAAGACTATCATGATCTATTTTTACCTTGAAGTTCCTTCCCATTAGGTAAGGTTGCCATTTCTTCAGTGCATGTAGTATTGCCAACATTCCATTCTCATAAATAGCTTTGTGTAAATACTTTCCTTTGATTGGATGAATTTCAAAAGAAATGGGTCTTCCTTCTTACATTAAAACAACACCAATTCCATTTCTCAAGGAATCACTCTTAACAATAAAGGTTTTTGTGAAGTCTAGCATAACTAAGATCGGTGCTTGGCACATTTCCTCTTTAAGATGCTCAAAGGCCTTAGTTTATTTTGGAGTCCAAGAAAATGCATCTTTCTTCGGTAATTTTGTTAGCGGTGCTTCTATTATGCCATAATCCTTAACAAACTTGCGATGGGTAAACCCTAGAAATCATCACATATGCTTTATGGATGTGGGTGTTAGTGTCAGTCTTTCTAGCCTTCCTCCAGTGATAAAACATGCTCTTACAAAGTGATTTTAAAGTGTCAAGGTCAATTTTGTCATTTCAAAGAGTCTTCAAGCAAAATTTGGTCACTAGGCATTAGGTCTAGGGTTTGCTTTCACTCTTTTCAAAGTTTCCCAAATGTCAGTCTATGTCACTATTCAGCTAAGTCTATCATCATTCATATGGTTGTTATCATCATATTAGGTTCCATTGGGTCATGTTACACCCTGATCATGCTTCCGTTGTGCCTTGGTAAGGTCCATTTCCCTCTCCTAGGGTTTTGAAGGGAATTTCTCTTGAATGGTCAAATCATTAGCAAAACTTGTATCCTGATGTTCATACACCTTCCCCTATCCTTCATGTACCTTCTTAAACACTTCCCATCACTGAGATTCCCCAAATTCCTCATTTTTCCACAAACCCTAGTTTCTTGTCACAACTTGGCAATTTTCTAGGCTAGGCCTGTGTTTTTCCCTTTTGGACCCCTTCCCATCACTCGATCTCTGAGATTCCACTTTCCCCTGCTTCCTAACATTCCTCCCTACTTCCAAAAATTTCCCCAAGAATTTAGAAGCCCCTTATCCCCTTGATTTCGCTTCATTTCGACAAAATCCCTTGTTCCACACATCGGGATAAGTTTCACTCAAATGATGTTTCAGAGAAATAAAAGATGAATTTTGGAAAACTGAGAGAGGTTTTTGTTCAAAACATTCCAAGGAAGAAAAAACTCCTTCACGTTTTACACAGGTATAATGGTTTTGGAGAAATGTCAAAAATACAATCACCTCGGGAGAATTGATGCACCTCTGAAGTGACCTTGGGAAAATCAATTTTTATCCTAGCTTGGTTGGCCAAATAACTTTATTGATGAGTCAAAGGATAGATAGACAACAATATATTTCCAATAAGCTATCATGAGCTCAATTTGGAGTTGAGGAAGGCATTCAAAAGTTGACTGCAACAGCACTCTGCCTTGAGGCAGCCTCATTTGGCACATTTTTACCAGTATTGGGAGATTTGATTTTTAACAAGGAAAGTAAAACCCAAATTGAAAAATTATACTTGGGTTGGAAATTAGACTCAAATACCTTTCCAACGAGCTATCCTGCACCTGTTTTGGACACCGGGAAGGCCTCCAAAAGCCTCCTGCAAAAGTGCGCTACGCATTGGAGGTGTGCGCTACGCACTGAGGTGAGCGCTACGCATTGGGCTTCACTGGCCAGTGTAAAAATACACAGGCGCTACGCACTGAGGTGTGCACTATGCATTGGGTTTGAGCGCTACGCACTCAGTCACAGCACCAAGATATTTTTGTTCATGCGACCGGATCTTATCAAATCGCCTCCAAATCTTGCAAGTAGGTGTTTCATGGCCGTTTAATCAATTTGAAGATTGTTTGTAGTGTGTTTGAGGAGAAATGTGATGTATTGGGTGTAAAAAACAAATGAAAACCTAGGCTCCTACCAAAAGCATTCTTTAGAGTTTTAAAGGACATGTGCGTGACTGGTGAAGATTTTTCTATTCTCTCTTGGTGAAACATAGCTCCATACTCATTGTAAGGTTTTAGCCAACATCACAAAGGGTACACTTCATACTTTTTCCATTTGTCAAAACTGTCATTGTGATCAAACTAGTGACTGTTCATGCCCAATACACTGAAACAGAGTATTACCATTATGGCATAATTCTTATGATGCTTCGGGTAGCTTTTGAATATGCATTGAAATTGTGATTTCACCACACCTACAACCTATGTATTGCAGACATCCTACATATTGCAGACATTGTGTTTTCTAAGACATGTCAGACACAGATTCATTTTATGAGCAGGAGGTAGAGGCTAACCGGGATATTTGGCTTGAGAGGGTCAAAATCCATTTAGAGAAGTTTTTGGTGAAGGCCAATCACATGAAACATCATTATTGGGCTCGCATGCATGTCAACAAAGCAAAAGTGAAGATGTTGAAAAAGAGGTTGAGTCAAGCACTAAAACGACGGAAGAGGTCAGATCCACTTCGAGTTTTGGCTAAAGCATCGTTGGCTGAGCATAACACATGATGGAGGGTCTTCACTCTGAATTTGAGCAAAATCAGAGAAATTTTTGTCATTTTGAAATTTTTTGGTCTCAAAAAGAGTTTTTTCCGCTCTATGGGTAGCGCGCCAGCGCACTCTCTTTTGTTTGAGACACTTTTTGGAGGAAAGATTTATATTTTTGGATTTTTTATGAAAATTTATGTATTCTCAGCAATTTACGAAGCATTTCATCGAGATCTGGACAGTCAAAAGACTCAAAAACACCATGAAAACCACCTTGCTGCCACCTTTTCCAACAGCAGGAAGTACCTATGGGAGAATGCAGTTTTGAGAGGGAAAATAAGCTCCAAATTGCAAAATTCTACTTGGGTTGGAAAGTAGACATCCAGGGCTTTCCAACGAGCTATTGTGAGCTCAATTTGGATGCCGGGAAGTACCCCAAAAACAGGCTGAAATTTTCATTACGCATAGAGATCAGGGCGCTACGCATAGAGGTTTTTGGTCAATTTTTCACTTGCCAGCTCAGGAATTCGACCAGTTATGACCAGTTTCACTTCTTGATGTGATTTTTGACCCATATTGATGTAATTTAATGTACATGATGTAATTTTGGCACTTAGTTACTTGTTCTAGAAGATTCATTCACCAAAGAGTGAAAATTTAATGAATGAATCAGTTTCCTAGCATATAGGGGTTAGTTGTTTGACTACCTAGATTTTAGTTCCTTGTTTGGAATTGGTTGAAACAGCTCCTAGAATGATGAACTCGACCCCTAGAGGTGAGGGAATGGGTTGGCTTTCCTATATTATGTATTTTCTAAGTCATTTTCATGGTTGGACTCTTGGGAAAAAGTTTGGAGATTCTATTGTACATTTTACTTCAGCATTTTGGCAAAGGAAAGACCGGGGTTTTGCAGCACTGTTTGGAATTCATGTGGCTTTATGTCTTGATGGTGTGCTTCTTTCAGTACTTTTAAGTTTTTATGTGTATCATTTTCCTTCTCTCATCTTCTACAATTGAACAAATGAAGTGTTAAGGTAGAATCCATAATTTGTAATGCTCTACCTTTAAGTTTGTTTGATTTTCTATGTTTTCTTCTGTTTAAGGAGAATTCTTGAGATTTCCTTGCTCTCCTTAGCTCCTCAACTGTTAGATCTGCTCACCTCATTTGCTTTCAAGGCATCAAAACAATGGCCTACCTTGCTCCAATCAAACCTCTGCAGAAACTGTGTCTCATCCCCGCACCCAAAATTGCCTTTCCCTTTGATTCAACAAAAACCTCAAAAAATCAACTTTAAACCTCTACACTTAATACCTAGCCTAAGATTAGTTACAATTTCAGTCATCTCGAGCCTCATTTATTATATTTTCTGAGGTTGACCCGGAGAGAGCCTTTCCTGTCCTCGTAGGGCTAGCTACGAGGGTGAGCGTGGTTTGATGTTGCCTTGAGTTTTGCCTTCCTCAGCCTGGGGAAAATTCGAGCGTTAACAGTGGGTATTTTCCATTCCTTAATGGCTTTAATTCTTTTAGGGTCTACCTTGAAACCCTCATGAGATACAATATGAACCATATATTCCACCTCCTATTATCCAAAGAAACATTTGGAGGTTTTTTCATATAATCGTTTCTCCTCCAATAGCTTGAGCACCCTGTCAACATGTTGAACATGATCCTTCCAAGAATTGTTGTAGATTAGTATATCATCAAAAAATACTAACAATTTTTTTCTAAGGAAGGTTTTGAAAATGGAATTTATCAAACCTTGAAATGTAGAAGGTGCATTGGTAAGGCCAAAAGGCATGACCAAAAATTCATAATGACCCTCATGAGTTCTAAATGTTATTTTTGGAATGTCTTCATTCTTCATTCTTATTTGATGATATCCTAAACAAAGATTCAACTTGGTGAAGTAAATTTCTCCATGTAATTCATCCAATAATTCATCTATGATGGGAATGGGAAATTTATCATTAATAGTGAGGTTGTTGAGCTCCCTATAATCTAGACACATGCGCCATGATCCACCCTTCTTATGAACTAATACTACTAGAGTAGAGAAATAAATTTGACTTAGGTTGAATTATACCAGCTTCTAGCATTTCTGCAACCATATGTTAAATTTCATTCTTTTGGGTATAGGCATATCTATAAGTCTTGGTGTATGGAGGAATGGTTTTTGGAATCAAATGAATAGCATGATCATGATCATGACTAAGTGGGAGGCCTTTGGGAGTCTCAAATACCTTGGAATGATTGTATAAGATTTTTTGGAGGTCTGGATAAATAGATGATTTCGATGTTTGAACCTCTACTGAACATAATTATGAAATTATGCTTGGTTGTTCTTTCTTTAGAAGCTTTGTCATCCCATTAGAGCTGATTATATTTCCCATTTTCCCTACGATACCCCTTAATTCAACTTCTTTTTCTTCCAAAAAAAATTCAAGAAAAGTTCTTGAAAATTAAAGGCTATCGTACCCAAAGATTGTAACCATTGGAATCCTAGTACAACACCAACACCACTCATTGGAATGGAAAGCATTGGACTATTCAATACATATTCTACCATTGATAGCTTTATATTATGGTACGTTCCAGAGAAATTTATAGTTTCTCCATTTTCAATCATCACTTGAAACTCTGGCACTAGATATAGGAAGCAATTTAATTCCTTGGCTATCTTACAATGAATAAAATTATGCGTACTACCCAAATCAATCAACACTATTACCTTTTTGTTCATGATATGTCCTTCTATATTCAAAGTTTGAGGAGGGGTAATTCTTGCCAATGCATTATAAGATATGGTAAGATTCATTTATTCTTTCTCTGGGGTGGGTTCATGGTGTATATCTTCTTCCTTTGACATTTCTTGTTCCTTTTCTTCCTCCTCCTCGCAATTGATGTAAAATAATTTCTTCTCAGCACACTTATGACCTTTGGTGTATTATCTATCACAACTATAAAAAATCCCTTTTTCTCTATTTTCTTTCAATTGTTGTGGTGTCAATCTTGTAGGTTGTGGAAGCTTAGGAGCAACTAGAATTCCATTTTTATAGTTGTGAGTGGTAGGCTTCCTTGTTGCTATAATTTTGTTTTCAATATTTCTTGCCAACCTGAATGCCTTCTCCAATGAATTAGTTCCCAAAGGTGAACCTCATGTTATATGTTATCCTTTAAAGTCCCTATGAATACATCAATCCTATGCTCCTCTGGAATATCATTTACCATTATATTCAATTTTTGGAAGTTCTCAATCTGCTCCACCATTGAGCCCTTTGTTTAGAGATCTATCAATTGGCTAAAGAAGTTGTTTCTCTTTGTATCCTCATAATGTGCTATCGTTTCTCCCTAAAAATTGACCAAGTAATAATTTTTTTATGAGAGAAAACTCATCGATACCATACAAACTGATTAGGTTCTAAATATAAAGTTGCAATGCATACCTTTTGTGTGTTTTTCACATTATGGAGATCAAAATATTTCTCCATCTATAGTATCCTTGTTATGGGATCCATGCCATAAAACTTCCTCATATCGATATTTTGAATATGGTGGGTTTTCAATCCAATGTTAGATTCTATGAAATCATGATTAATATTTCTTTTGTTCTCATCATTAGTTTCCTCTACTACCTTTTCGCCATTAGGAAGTATTTCTTGTAGCAACTTTGCCAAACCTCCCTTCAAACCTTCCATGTATTTATTCAAATCTTCAATGTCACCTTTTAGTTTTTCTTTTATACCATTCATATCATTCTTCAAACCATTGATCTCAGCTTCTATTGCTTTTTGTGAGAGTGAAATTTGATGCACTTGGTCTCATAGTTTTTATATATCATGTTGCATTTCTCCCTCTTCTTCATGAGCCATGGTAGAGATTTTAGGTTGCTTACTAGGTGTTTCTTTTTTCTTTCTTTGAAGAATCATTTAATGATAATTATGCTTCACTATGCCCTTTGAATCACTTCAAACTATTTTTCTCAAACAAAGCTTATGCAAATGTTTAAAAAGACTACACACATTTTTTCACTTTGTAGGAGCTCGATATTGAATCTGCTATACTCTGTAATTTTAGAACTCCAAGGTCTAGACTTTTGTCCTATCGTAGCCCTATAAGTCCTCTTTAGAAACCCATAATTTTGATCGAGATGATATTCTCCAAGAAATATTGATTCTTAATCTCCCACGATGGCCTGACCATAGACTGGTTCATTAAATTGAACTTGTACAAAGTGACATGTGTCACTGTTTTGACCTTCAACCCTAAACATAATGCCCAACAAACTATAGTCCATCCTGTTTTCATCACTTTTTATAAAATTTGAATCTGATGCTCAGAGATAAATTTATGATGATTTTCCCAAGGTCACATGTTTGAGATGGAATTCAGGAGCCTGTAAAAATCCTAACTTTCATGGATCATATATTAAAAAATATAGCAAAGTAAGATTTGAAATTCGTACAAATGGTTCAACACAATTTCGTCTCAAATGGGTTTTAATTTTAGCTTCTGAAGCTTCATAGAAAATAATTTATAGTGATAATTCCATGATGGCCCTATTTGAAACAACGAAACCCTAGAATCCAAAGCTCTAATGCTAAACGTTATGCAACCAACTCACAAAATAGAAGAAAAATATATCCAACTTCAAAATCAGCCTCTTTGAGGGGGAAACCTCCTTTACATTACACAAATGAACAATTCTTGTATGTTTTAATTAACAAAACCTCCTTTCTATATATAGGAGTCTAAGGGGTCACAATATAATCAGAGCCGAAATAACAATAATAATGTAAGGCCACAATAATAAAAATAGTGGGCTTCTATGGGGCGCAACAAAAAAAGTATGGCGACTACATGGGCACAACAATAACAATAATGGGGCTACACTAATAAAAATGAGTGAATACACTAGTATTATAGGGACTTAACAAAAATCCACCTCTTGGATTTACCTTATATCATGTCATTCACTGGTAAGGATTCCTAGGCCCACTGAGGCAACACAATCATGGCTTTACTGCAATCCACAGTCTAGCTTAGGGGTCACTAGGCCAATGGCTTTGTCATGATCCACAGTCTAGTTTAGGGACCACTAGGAAATGTGCTCTATCATTTAGAGATCCACCTCACTCATATTCAAATCCATATGACAATCCAACTCAAGAAAAACATGAGAACTCCATCACACCATGGCTATCCAAAAATGGAAATGCTAGGCTAAAACCATTGTCACACTTGGAAAAACCCATGCCATAATAGAAAAATAACCTCATGTAATACCATGCATGCCAAATCTATCAAGGAAAATACACATGGAAATTGATACCTGCAAAGGATATTGTTGTAGTTGCTTGATACTACTCTTCCTTGCTTGTTTCTTCCTTCCTATTGCCTTCTTTTCCTTTCTTGATCCAATACAAAAATGCTCCAAGAAAACTCTAAGTGTCCAAGAGTGAGGGAGAGAGAGAATAATGAGAGAGCTCCAAAATTGAACTAACAAAAGGTTACAAACTAATCCTCATAATCCTTTTTATCAATTAGGCCTCATTTTTTTTCATTTCCCATTATTTTCCTTCATTTTCCTCCTCACATGCCACCTATGACCTTTCACCTTATTTTTCTCCTAATTTCCATTATTTTCATAAATAAATGTACCAAAAATGTCATTTTTCCTTTCCAAAGCCTTAGCCATTGCCTTTGCCAATTTCCTTAGCCATAATAATCCAAATGAGCACCGACACTAGGATTATTTACCCAATATTCATCTTGGAATAAGTGTCCCATCAACCGTGGTTATTATTTTTCCTTTATTAACTTTTATTACTTGGAATTTTCACTAGAACTCTTACATAGATGTGGAATATTGTGTTGCATTAAAAACTAAGAGAGAGAAAGTGCAGGGTCACGATGTCAGTGAAATTTGGCATAGAATACTTAGCCATTTGCACCATGGTGCCTTGAATATTATGCGGAAAATAACCATTAGCCTCCCCAAAGGAGCACTTGAGAAGTAGGATGTATGCAAAGGAAGTAACTTGGGAAAGTAATTGAAATCCATATTCCATTATTGAGATAACAAAGCACATGTAGTCTTGGAAAGGATTCAATTTGATGTCTATGGACCTTTCTCGATGGCCTCCACTACTAGACATAAGTACTATGTTATATTTGTTGATGATTTCTCAAGGAAGTGTTGGATGTTCTTCATGCAGAAGAAATATGAGACATTCTCCAATTTCGTAGAATTCAAGGCACTAGTTGAGAAAGAAACTAACAAGAAGGTAAAGGCTCTCAGGAGCCATAATGGAGGTAACTATGTTTTAAATGAATTAAGAAAAATATGTGTGAAAGAAGGCCTTCGATGAGAGTTGAAAACACCCCACAACCCATAGCATAATGAGGTGGCTGAGAGAAAGAACTGTAGCATTGTGGGAGAAGCAAGGGTGATGTTGAATGACCAATGCCTAACTCTGCATTTATGGATGAGGCATGCAACACAATAGCCTATTTATAGAACCAACGTCCTCATTTGATTCTGGGCATGGATACATGGAGCAAGATTTCTCAAGGAGAAAGTTGGATGTGTGTACTTCAGGATTGTTGGAGCCTCTGTTTATTGCCATGTCTCCAGAGAATCAAGGAAGAAGCTCAGTTTGACAGCACAATTAGGGGTATTTGTGGTTTACATAGAAATTCCTCACAAGTAATGTGTGTACCTTCCATCCCTAAGAATGACAATTATGTGAAGGGATGTGAAATTTTATGAGGAGAAAGAAAAGTGGTGCTCTCTTGAGAGGGAGATTCAGATCCCACCGGAAGAGGAGCTTTTAGCTCCAAAGGAAGAGCCTCAGGAAATTGTGGAGTAGCCACAAATGGAGGATCACAGAGGAGGCATATTGGAGACATCCACTCAAGTAGAATCATCCAGAGAAGGTAGAAAAAGAACTAGGGAAGCTGATATACTAGTGCAGGATGCGAGGGAGGATGTAAGGGTTCCTTCAAATTTGTACAAGTAGAGAAGGTAGAAAAAGAACTAGGGAAGCTAATATACTAGTGCGGGATGTGAGGGATAATGTGAGAGTTCCTTCAAATTTGTGCAGGTAGAGAAGGTCATATGATTGGTACACTGGCTACATAGCTCTAATGACTAAGTTTGTAGAGACTGAGCCATCCTCTTTTGAGGAATCAGTAGAAAAACCTATAAGGTTTGATGCAATGTGGAGGAATACAAATCCATTATAAATAATATTGTCTGGGAAGAGGTCCCAAGAACAAAAGATAAATCAGTTGTGGGTTCAAGATGGATCTTTAAGGTTAATCATGCAAGAGATGGAAGCATAGAGAAGTATAAGGCTAGATTTGTGGCTAAGGGGTACTCTAAAGTTGATGGAATTGACTATGAGGAGACTGTTTCTCCTGTAGTAAGTCACTCATACATTAGATCAATTCTTGCACACGTTGTGCAGATGCGGTGGAAGATCCACCAGATGGATGTAAAAACAACATTCCTCAATGGGGTTATTGAGGAGGAGGTGTACATCAAGCAACCAGAAGGCTTTGAGACATTTTATCAGGAGTCTCATGTATGTAGACTCAAATGAGTTTTGTACAGTCTCAAACAATCACCCTGTGCTTGGCACACTAGGATAGACAATTATCTCACTGATTTGGGCTTCACCAAAAGTAAGTTATTGATTATTGTCTTATATGTTGATAATTTGATTTTAACTAGTGATGAGGATTTGATGAGATGATTCTTGCAAGGAGGACCTTGCAAGAGAATTTGAAATGAATGACATGGATCTCATGCACTACTTCCCCGAGTTGGAATAATGGTAAGGTGATTGGGAATGTTTTGTCTCTGAAGGAAAGTATGAAAATGATATATTGTAGAGATTCTGCATGGATAGTTGTAAACCCATGGAAACTCCTCTAGTGACCAACTGCAAGAAGAAGGATTCCACTTTAGGTGAAGAATTGGATGCTACCATTTATTGGTAGCTACTAGGTTCACTGATGTATCTTGTGAAAACAAAACCAAATATGTGCTATGCAGTCAACCAACCCAGTCAAGAAATGGTTAGGCCAACAAAATTATTTTGGAAGGAAGTTGAGCATGTTTTATAGTACCTCAGAGGCACTACCTAGTTTGGACTATGGTATAGATGAATAGAGGGAGTGAATTTGTGTGGCTTCATAAATGTATATTGGGTAGGGAGTCCATCAGACTGAAATAGTAAATTAGGTGGAATTTTTAGTGTTAGTTGCATAGTTGTTTCCTAGTAAAACAATAAGAAAAAATATTTGTCGCTCAACTCAACAAAAAAATAATACATGGCTGCAAGTCAAGTAGCATGTGAGGCGATCTGGATGAGAAAGATACTTGTGGGTCTGTTTTTTCAGATGATGGATCTAACAATGATATACTTTGATAATTATAATTACATTAAGCTCTCCGAAAATCCAATATTTAATGATCGAGCCAATCATATAGATATCTTGTATCACCATTTACAGGAAAGTGTGCAGAGGCGGATAATGTTGCTAGAATACATTTTGATGGAGGAACAATATGCTAACATTTTGACAAAGGATTTGTCAAGAGGGAAGCTCAAGTTCCATAGGGTTAGGATACAGGTGGCTAATAATCCCTTTATTACTGAGAGGGAGTGTTGAAAATGCAACAAGAAAATCTTAGTTTGAATTTTCCTTGGTCAAACTAGAGAAAAATTGAATTTCCACATTAGCAGAAATGTTGGAGGTAGTTAAATAAAGTGACATGGAACTTGTCACTCAGTTAACTCAATTAATTCAAGTTGGAGATCTTGAGTTCAACTAAGCATGAGTGATTCCTAATTTGCAGCAATCTAATTCTCTTATATTAAGTTATGTTCAATTAAGCTAGTTCCAACTATTGGAGGAAGCAGTGCAAGGTCAATTGTGTGGTGTGACTTTACTGTAACTCAGTGATCATCCAAGTAGATGATCAATCAACCAAAAGTAGCTAATGCATGAAGAGAATTTGAGCTACCTGATTGAGGTGCAGATTCCAAGGTAGTGTAACATCATTTGTAGACTATTATGGAGTGTACAGGTGTTACATGCAACTTGGTGATCAACCTGAGGAATTACGCAATCCATTTTGAATAAATTCCTAAATAATAGGGGCTTAGCTTTTCAAGGAATTATGAAAGGAAATAGGGGTTCAAGCAAAGGCATAAATTGACTAATTCTAGGTCAGAGCATCTCAGTGAGCATAGAGATAGATTATTCACTTGCAAGGTGTGCTCAATTGAGCAAAGAAATTCTAATATATCTCTATTCATCAAATTAATGCAAGTAGGAATTGGGGTTTTTAGCATATTAATTTCCCTTGGAAAAAGATTGTGTGAATGTGTGTTATTTCTCATTGCATGTTTGTGATTGACGTTCTAAATTGTGAATTACATTCTGCATAGAAATAGAGTAGGATTTTGTTTTGTGATTTTGAATAAAACTTCATGAGCAGTTGCAAAACTACATAATAATTTCTACATGGTATCAGAGCAAGATTCACATTAAATTAGAAATTTCAAAGTTGTTTCTCATGAGGATCGAATTTTAATTTAGTGTAGCAAAATCTCTTTAGATTTGGGAAGATGAGCTTCAATGGGTTGAGGCTAAAGTATGCCTTGTAAGGTATCTCTAATTTCATCGCATGGAAGGATCACATGGAGGTGGATTTGGATGAAAATGGATTGATAGAATACATCAATACAGATGTTGCAAGACCAACAAAATTTGATGCCAAGAACCTAGCCGAATGGAAGAAATATGTAGCCAAGACAAGGAGAATAATATTGGAGGGAGTACGGGACCACATTTCCACCAATATCCATGGGAAAGAAAATCCTTATGCAATGTGGTAGGCACTAATAGATTTGTTCCAGAATTGAAATGACCATAGGAAACCAGAACTCAAGGATAAACTTTGAAATATTAAGATGCAAAAGAATGACATTATTCAATAGTATCTGAGTAGGTTCACATAAGATCGTGATGAGATTGCAAGATTTGGTGTTAATGTTTTCAGATGATTTTGTCTTCCCAAGAGTTGGCATAGCTACCAAGATTTGGTTAATGGGACGGATAAACTACTGAATTGGAAATGTCATGCTCCAGTTGTTGCTGCAAAAAACACCCTCTAAAATTTTACGTACACTCGAATTTTTGAGCCTACTTTGCATCTTCTGATCGGTCGTTCCATAGTCACTTCTTGGTCAGCTGATGCTTTTGAGCATCCTTCTTGGATTGGCAGCGTCAAAGTCACTTTCTCACACATGATTAGTCTGTAACAAGAGCATGAGAACATTATTTTATGAAATCATTGACAAGCATAACAATTTTCATCAAGACTATGCATGTGCGATTTTCAATCCATAAAGAGTTAGTGCACACTGACAATGACAATTTCTGACATTCTAGCTGTGTTTGTAATTTCATTTTGGTGAGTTTTGCAAATTGTCACTTTCATACATATTTGTTTTGGTGAGTGCCATTTTCATGTTTTTGGTTCTCTCTTTCACTTTCCTTCACTCTAATTAGTGTCATTTTCATGTTATCTTTACTCTTGCTTGTGTAACTTTCATAGTCATCCATATATCGCAAGAGTCATTTGCACTTTAGCAATTGTCGTATTTTCGCATGTTAGCTCTCGCATCATGTATGTATGCTTGTTATGGTGGTGTCAAGGGGTAATATTTGTGTGAATGAGTTGGTATAACCATGTAAAAATCAACTGCACTCATTCCCAAAATTTTAATCAATGTCACATAAGTGTCGTCACGGTCATCACAGAGTGTACCTTTAGTGTTGCACTTGTGGTAAAGTCATAGCAAATTTTTTCATTGAGGAAAATATGTTGTTAACATGTTCTGGATGATATATTTTTTTTGGTCTTCAAAGTGTTTGAAGTGTGTGATCATAATCAAGTCATATCACTATTCCCAACAGTCTCTTCAATCCAACACTTAGCCAAATTTCAGAAAATCCAACAACCTAGCCTCATCCAGCCCTCCTAAACTATGCAGTGCATAATATCAGCTCTCAAGAAGTGACCTTGTCTCTTGGAATTGCGCAATAAGCAGTTTCTACCTCCCAGAACTACGCCTTTCGTAACTTTAGTGCTCAAACCTTGAACTTGGTGCCTAGAATTGCACAATTCCTCCTTCCATCCTAGCCTAAAATGCACATTATGCATTCTCCAGCCTCAAACTCATCCTTGATCACCTGAATTGCACAATTGTGATATGGCCTAACCTCCTCTTCTTCCCAGAACTGGATAGTTCTTACAAGTAGTGCAAAACCCCATAGCCAAGCTTACTGAGTCCAAAAATTGTGCAATTTGTCTCCCTATTCCTACCTGAACTGTGCATTGCACAACCTCAGGGCTCAAGCTCACCACTCACTCCTTGAGATGTGAAATTGTGAAATCACTTTCACTCATTTGTCCTCTACGACTGCATAATAGGTTGATCCAGTTCCCATTCCATCAGCTTGTCACCCTGAGCTCCCATACTGCTTAATTTGCTTCTTCAACCCAACCTAAACAATGCATTGCATGGGCTCAAGCCTCAAGCTCACCCCTGACTTTGTAAGTAGTGCAATTGCAAAGTTACGCAACCTCTTTCCCAGTTTGCCATCTGGTTTCATCTCAATCAATGGATCAATATTTACCATCTCAGATTAGGGGTTTATCAAACTTATATCGTCCTTTCATGAGAGGATTGTAGACACAGGTACTCTAGTATTCTATGGCAAGATGATGAAGAAGGAGATGGAGAAGGAGGAAATGCTATAAGACACATATGGAGCTTAAGAGAGAATATGATCATCCGGCGAGAAGACGAAGGAACACCAAACTATAATAGAAGATCAAGATCAAGATAACATGGAAGACTCATCATCTTCAAGTCATAAGGAGGAGGAATAAGAAGAACATGTACCATATTTTAAAAGAAGACAAAAAGAAATAAGAAACAAGAAGGAAAACTTGGCACTATCACATCATCATGCAATCCATGTCATTAGTGTCATGCCATGTCCTGTCAAAAGTCATCATATGCCACATCATTATTGTGGATTATGTAATTACCTTTTCAAAACGTATTGTAAAGTGAAGTCCAAAAGGACATATACATAATATGAAGAGTCATGTAAATTCAAAAATTCGTAAGAAGTCAAATAGTCATGACGGTAGTAAAAGAGTCACAAGGAAGGTGAAACAACACCTCTTGGTTATATATACACCCTCATTGTATGAGAAAAGGGATTTTTCACCTTGGCTCCTCACACAAGGCATTAGGTAGATAGATCATTTCTTTTGAGGAGTAAGGAGTGGCTCCACTGCTCCACTATTGAAGCTAGTGATGTTTATTGTATACATGTTTCTTGGAAAGTTTACTTAATATAATAAGCATTTTGAGCCAACAGCTCCTTCATGCATGAATTATAAATATTTGTAAGACTATTCTATGAATGATTATAATTCATGTCTACTTTCATCTGTGCTAAAGTAGTTGAACTATTTAAGTTATTTTGGTAATTATAACATTGATAATGTGTTGTAATGGCTATTACCGTTGTCACATCCTCATGGACTATTCCACTGGGTATTAGACAGATCCTCATTACATTGGTTGCATAGACCGTCAAATTTCTGTGGACTATTTCGCTTGGTGTTGCACGAATCTTTCTCGTTTATATGTGTCTCTACTAGGGTGGTACTACTACCTCTCTCTTAGAGGCTCACTTTTCCTCCCCTCTATAGTGAAATAAATTTCACACATACGGTTGAACACTCATGAGTCACACCCCCTTGCTTTTCAAAGGTGCATTTTCACTCCACACTTTTGCTGATAGCTAGAGCCAAGGCATATCTTTAAGAATACATGGAAACCGGGAAAATATTCTGAATGGGACTCCTGCTCCAAATCGTATGAGGTCTAATTGGGAATTCACATCGAGGAGACCCCTTGGTTAATGTATTTCTAGCACCGTCAACAATTGGTACTAGAATAAGGGCCATATGACAAGTTATGCTCACTGAGTCTATTTTGAAACTCTTATGTCAAATGGCTCATCATCAAATATTGATCCCAGGGTGTTTCTCTAATTTATCCATTTATAAATTTTCAATCCCTATTGAACCTCTCTATCACTTGTCTCAGTTAAAATTTGATGGTAAGGATGAAACTTCCATAACTGCACACATTTCTGATTTTCTTAAATTTTTTGAATCTCACGAAATCGGTGATGAAGAGTTTGTTTTTTTATTTTATTCCTTGCCCTTGAAGGCCATGTTAATCAATGGTGCCATGCCTTACCACCCACCTCCATCGATTATTTCCATCATTTCCTCAAGGTGCTTTATCAAACCTTTGATAGGTATGATTACCAATATGTTTATAAAAGAATCAATCACTAAGGAATGAAGCCTGATGATTGAGTTGAGGATTTCTCTGATCAGTTCCTTCACCTTTATTATGAATTTCCAAAAGAATATGTGGATTATGATTTCTTTAAACAAAATTTATATTGTTTTCTTCATGTCTCTTTTCACGGTGAACCCGAACTCCCTGATGTTTCTACTTCCCCAACTTTTGTGAATCACGAGACACCTCTAATTTCAAAGGAGGAATTTACTACTCCTTTTGTTCTTTGTCCTCCTCCTTTTCCAATTCTGATGAGGGTGTCTCCATGCAATGATAATAAAGTTGGGAAATCTAGAATTCAAATTCCTAATCCACCTTCTCATTTTTCTTTCGCTTTTTATGATTCAAGTTCAATGGAGGAAATCCCATAATGGCTCATAAAGCCCATGGTGAAGACTAACTCCTCCATTCTACAAGATGATGTTGTTGTTAAAAACTCTAGTCTTGAATTTGATTCAGATTTCTCTCATCCTCTAGCATATACATGTCATGACTCTTTGTACCGTGATTTGGATGATCAATTTTCTCCATCAACTAGTTTTTTTCAATCTCCTAATTTTCAAGCTGTTTGTCCAAATTGTGCTCGGGTTCAAGATAGTCACATTACATAGGTAGGGGAGTAGGAAGGTGAATATTTTTTTAATCTTTCTTCTCTTTTTCAAAGTCCTCCATTTGAAGATGGTGTTTCTTCATTCTTGGCTGATACCAAATCTACTAATCTTGGTATTAAATCTAACGAAATCAAGTTGATTAGAACCATAGTCTTGGATGACAATCATTAGATTAATGATGAGAATTATGTTGATGTATGTGGTGATGAATTCCCAAGTGCACCAGCTAATCTTTTGTTTTCTCATGAGTATTTAATTGAGATCTAGATGTAGAAATTTCACCTATAGAAGAACCAGATATATGCAATGTCCTAAAGCATAATACTTGTTCTACTTCTACAAAACATTAAGGGGAAGCATAATCGAATTCATGAGCAACATCAAGTAGAAAAATGCATAACCGATCAAGAGAAATAATCACACATAACACAAGATATATCCAGGGGAAAGCATCAGCATAAAACCCCAACCATGTATTATCAATTAAGTGGAAATCCTCTTCACAATACAAAAAGAATTAGCTCTCAAGCTATTTAGTTCTCAATGAACTATGAAGATATGAAGATATGTCTCATGAACCAACCAAGCCCTGTATATAAAGGCTTTACCTATGGTCCAATCCCTATTTCCTTGAGCAGTTTTCTTAGGAAATAATAGCAAAAGCATATGCAATTAATTCCAAACATACCAAGTCAACCAATGGTCCAACTACACAATATTTGAGGACACTAGTATGCAAAAACTACTTACTAGAAATAGTCAAGCATCTAATAGTGCACTGTCCCACATCTGATCTCAACTGGGTCTCTGAAAGAACTCACATGCAACAGTTATCCATGAGTGAATTCTCAGTTATCTAAAATAATAGTTGTCACATGCATGCAAGCATTAACAAACTATATTTTATTATTTTAACAATTTGTTAAAATAGTCTAACTGGACTTGACTATTTAGAACTAAGTCAATTGATTCTCTCATTATAGAAATCATACTTATTCCCTCAATCAGTGGAGGAAATTAAGGATAAATTCCTCAATCAGTGGGACAACTCATGTGCATGCTCACAAAGACTTAAAATTCGAATTTCCTTAACTAATTAACTCAACTGAATTAATTAATTAATATTTTGAACTGCTATGAAGACAAAAATTAATTTTACTTCCTATAGATAGACTAGGGACTACTATAAATAGGAAGGGACAGAGAAATGCTATTTTTAGAACTTTCTATTTTTAGCAGTTTCACCTCTCACCCAATGTGGCCAATTACCTCACTGGCCAAATTGCTATTTTTAGACATGCTATTTTTAGCAAGTCTATTTTTAGCACATTCTAAATTTAACATTTCTTGTTGCACATTTTTCAACACTCCCTCTCAACAAGAAAGGCTTCCTATCAAACCCGATCCTATAACTCTGGAATGTTTTGCATGCAACACATCTACCCGGTCCACTTGCTCCAACAACACTTGGAACAAAAACACTCCCAACTGACCACTCTGTTGGGCTAGGAACATACTCTGATGCTGAAGCTCTACCTGCTGCTGACAAGTGCTCCATCTCTGACATCTGTGCTACTGCAACATCTCCATGCATCTCGCACCATTGCACACCTCTCTGTGCCACCTAACACTATGAAAAACACTTGTGCCTCTCACATTGTTGTAGCCTGCTAGCTATGCGCTGTCCTAGGATTCCCTACATTGTCACTCTCTCTGCCGCTCCATATGCATCGGTCTCTACCCAATCAGTCAGTTCTTGCTACTCCACATCAGATCTCCTATAGCAAGGTCTCATCCAAGAGGTTGGGTACCTCAAGGATCCTAGTCCTCCTCCTTGGGACGATCACTCTATATTGCCCCCCCTCCTACCTGGAGGTATGGCTGCATGTGATCCCTCTGCCCACTTGGCTTGAAGTTTCTTCCTAGTGGAGGTCCCTGCATTAGTAGATGTCTCTACTTGATCTCCACTCAACTTCCCCTATTGTGTCTGCTCCACAACCTCCTGAAGCTGCTCTGCCAATCATGGCTCCTCCAGAATCGTTTGAGACTTATTCTGGCTCTGCATGTTGAGAGGTAATATACCCTCCCTCTTAACTACCAAGTCTCCATTAGTTCCCTTGCTGTTCAAGGCTTTGAATGCATCTTAAACCTAAAGCGCATACATGTTCTTGACCCATGAACCAATCTGCTTCACCTATCTAGTGATGATGTTTCTAAGGAAAACCTTTCCCTTACTGAAGACTACATCATAGCCTCTATATTCCAGCATCGCGATCGACACCAAGTTTCTCTTTAGTCCTGGTACATACTTGACATCGGTTAAGGTAAGGAGAGCTCCATGCTCCCTCTGAAAAATAACTGTGCCTACACCTGAGACACTATACTTCTCATCATTACCCTTCACTATGAGTATTTGGAGATCTTTCTCCTCCAAAGTACTGAACAAACTCTTGTTGCCGGTCATGTGGAAAGAAGCTCCACTATCAAGAAACCAACCACTTCCCACCGTGGATGAAACCATGCATGCGAAGAGTGTGAAATCCAACTCAAACTGTGAAGCAAGTGCATCACCTTCAAATCCTTCCTGGACCCCTTCTTGGATTTCCTCCGTGGACAATTTATAGCATAATGGCCCACCTCATGACAAAGAAAGCATCACACTTTCGATTTGTCAACCTTCTTCCCATCATTGGAAGAACTAGATTCGGAAAGAGAAACCTTCTCCTTCCCCTTCTTCACCTTACTTGGTAAGGCACAGTTCTCCTCATTGTTGTGGGGAAAAATGCCTATGCAGGACGATCCTATCCACCTAAGGTGTGACAGTGCCTTAGCAACAAACAGAAACAGCTATTCTAGTATTCTTCCTTTATGAATTAAGAATGAAGAGAGATGGATGGACTAACTGGTGTCTTCCGTTTGTCCCTTGATCCGGTTTCTTTTCTCTTTGAGAGTTCCCAGCTACTTGCCTTCTCGCTCGCCTAGCTTCAATAGGTGGCTGCAAGATCACAAGAAGAGAACACTACACAAAGACATAGATTCATATTCATAACTAGTTCAGGATTAGAAATAAACTAAACATACTAATGCAATCATACATCAAAGATACATCAGTATATAGGAGAAACCAAGATAGCTTTATTGATGAATAACAAGGTTCAGGAAGAGATACAACCCAGAGGGTTCCAATCCAACATCTCCTTCCCAGCAAATGAAATTCCTATCTTCACCTTCCTTCAAAGCATTAAGCACCCAATGATTCCAATCTCAAACCAACAACAATTCTTTGCAATAACAAAATTCCAGCCTGCCGATCTCATGGAGGAGAGATCCATATATAGATGTTTGGAGAGAGGATGAGTCAGCTTGAGATCTGACTAGTGTCCTCTCCCTCTGTCAGTTCTTGCTTCCACTTGGAGACTAAGAGCCTCTTACTCATCACTAGTCGAATTCCTTGAGGCAAGTGTCATTGGAGAAGATTCTGGAAGCTTCCAGGGTCTTTCCACCTCGTTGAATGAACTTGCCATTTGTCACTTCCCGCTCAGCACACCCTGGTAGTGCTTCTACCTATGTTGCAGTGCACCTAGCCAGTGCAATCTCTGCATTTCAGCGCAGACAGCTAGTGGAGCCTCTGAATTGATCCTGAATTGACTTGTTTTTGAGCAGTTTCTGGTGGAGAACTTCTGTGAATTGTTGTGGTTTGTTAGCCTTGTTCCTCTAGGGGTAGGAACAACATGTTTAGGGACTTTGGATCCCTTGGATTATGGACATTTCATGCTCAATGTTGTAAGGCACAAAAATGTCTATAACAGTTGCCCCCTAAAGTATGAGGCCATTTATCGTGTGAAATGCTTTATTAGGAGGATCCGAAGTTCATTCAATGCTGGGAGGAGACCTGTAATAAGATACAATACAATACATTATTTTCATACTGCTTTCATGATCTAGCTGAGGCGGGCATTCCCATGCTCAGCTTTATAAATTCATTTTTCTGTACATAGAACAGACAATCGTCTGATGGTAGACTGATAATTTTGATGAAATTATCATCCTTTGGGTAGGATGATTATCTGCTGCAATGATGTACATGTCAATTTCTTTATCTTTCCTGAATATATATTACAACCTGGATGGATGAAACTAGATCCGGGGTCTTCAAACTCGTTCGATCTTCACTCTAAGTACAAGTCGATCCATGTGAGAAATGTTCTGAAGTCGAACATGGAAAGACATTTCTTGATTACCGGTCAATGAGGTAAACCGTTAACAAGTGTGAGAGGAATCACCGATAATGATAATGACCCTCAAGGTACTGCAGTACAATTCACGTGGTGTGAATAAAGGACATGGTGTCGAACACCACGCAAAATCTTTCGGTCGAAGGTCATTGATGTATACCTATCGCCGAAAGTGAGAAACTTGCCATTGAGGCATGCAAGCTTCAAAGTACTGAAGGGGTTGTTCCTAGATCAACTTCTTGGATAATGAGTTGATGTCGACAAGAAGCGATCCATCAAAGGAGGGCCTTAATGTATCCCACATCAGTGACACAGAACGGAGCAAATGATTTTGATGGAGGTGAAAACGATCTGATGACATATGATTTAGGGTGGCGGTCATGAAAGGATGAAGGATAATGTATGGTAGTGGATGGGACACGGTTGACTTCTCTGAACGACTTCTCTTGAACATGTAGCGACACTTATGCGATGGATCGGTAGCATTACCCCAAATATGGATGGTATGGCGAGACCATGGTGATGTGATCGGTGAATGAAATAACCCAACCTGACTGTGGTACGGAGGAAAAGTGTCATGTTCAAGAGTGACTTGCTACCATCAAAGTTTTCTTGAGTTTCTCCCAATTTTTCCCCAGTCATTGCTGACCAGTACCTCTTTATTTTTGTCAAGCTTGAGGAGGATAACATATGCTTGTTCTATAACTTGCCCTTCAGGTAAGCCCATCGCTATGTTTTAACGAGCCAGGCGATAGTGAAACTCGTCCTCGTCTAAAGACAAGTTTGTCGCCATTTAATGCTTTTAACGAGTCTAACGACAAAGATAACTTGGTCCTTTTCATTTTTAGAGAGTATGAAAAGGTACGTAAAGTCAACTACGAAAGTCCTTTTTCGTCATCTAATCCCTTAAGTCCGAAAAAGTATAAAACAATACAGAAGGGATGAGTTTTCGATAGTTTTAACGAGCCGAATAAAACAAGCGCTCGATCTTTTTTGTGCAATAATCCCTTAGGTCCAAAAAGATTAAAGTCTAGAGGAGGGATAGCTCTTCCGGTCACTTTATCGAGCTGGAAAGCCAAAACTCGGCAATCTTTTCATATTTTACGAGTCAGATGAAAAGAGCTTAAAGAAGACTCGTCTTTTGAGGAACGAGTGATAAAACGGGTTAGCAGCTGATTCCAGGTACGGGTTGGAATTTTCCAATCACGGCAGTGTCACAAGGATGGCTAGTGAAATCACTCTTCGCAGCTGTTCCTCAAAATGGGTAAACAATCATATGGAGGTGAACGATCGGCCAATGGAAAAGTGGAGGTGACGGTGCAAACACGACCAAGGCTTTAATGGCTGATGATATTACATTCACGGTGGTTATTTACCGGAATAGTTCATTTTTTAACGAGCTTAAACGCGGAAAAACACTGCTTAATCTTATGTTTATTTTTAAACGAGCATGAACTATGTGCTAAAACTGCTCGGATCTTGCGTTTATTTTTTAACGAGCATGAACTGTGTGCTAAAACTGCTCGAAAACCCAGTCGTATGATAAGAATGTCTCATTGAAGATGCTATTTTTTATGGAGCTTAGATCTTACAAAGCTTTGCTCTGGATCCTTTCGTTATGCAAGTTCAGAAATGACTAATCCTACGAGTTTAAAGGGTTAGACCTACAGGTTTAAAGGGAGGACCTAAAAATTTAAAAAAATAAATAGTCGCCCCTTGCTTGCACTCCAAAATGTTTGCATGCCCCCAGGCATAAAGTACGATTTCAAGGTTACCTCTTCTTAGTCCAATAAAATATTTGTTTTACCGGGAGAGGCCTACCTCTTTCAGGTTACCCAAAGATCGTTCCGTTGATCTTCCAAACAAAACATTTCTTCGGCGGTGTCTACCGAGATAGACAAAGGTGAATGACCTCAGTGCCAAACATGTAGCTTTGACAAGAGAATCTTATTCCAGAACAACCCCTCTTCCAACCACGGACGGGGTACGGACTAGTCATATTCTGCCGCGAAAACCTACCATATACCCAAAGTTTTCCTGCCGAAGTAGACCAGGACGCATGCCCCCTGGGTTCCAGTCATATCCTCCCGGATTACTCACACTCATCAGGAGGACGGACCATGGGTTGAGACATTTCTTGCGTGAAGAGACCATTTAGGGATGGTATATGACTATTTGCGATGCGTGATCCGGGAAATGAAAGCTGCTCCACGAGCTTGACCACTCTTCCTTTGAGCGGAAAACACATTACTCTAAAAAGTGAGGAGACGATGGCTCCCATGCAATAAATATAGTCTCATCCAAGGATTAGGTTATAATCCAAGGGTCCTTGAACGACCATCACGTTCATTTGAACGGTCTTCCCTTTCAATGTTATAGGCACATTGGGGAGGATCCCTAAAGGTCGATTGGTTCCTTTATCAAAGCCTGTCAGATTTCTCATTTCAGGCAAAAGCACTGGCGAACCAAGCGCTTTCCAAGAAATAGAGGAAAGGATACTCACAGATTCCCCCTCATCAATGATGGTGCCAGCCATTACCATTCTGTATATTTGAACGATAATTCTGAATGGTATGCTTGCTGGCAACCGGGGTCTGCCTAGTTGGTTCCAGTTGAACGAGACAACTAGGTTGCTTGGTGGTGGGATCGAATAGACGGCCGGCTATGACTCTGACGAAGTTCCTTCCTGCGATAAAGGAATGGGTAAATTTCCCCCTTATTCGTCGGAGTCTGTGTTGATGAAGAGAATTTGGACGATGTCGTCTTTATTCTCCTCTGTGATGGTATCATTCGAAGATAGAGCCTCTGAAGGCAAAACTGGGTCAACTGCCGCCTTAGCCTTTTGACTTTCATCAGATATGGATTCAGACGGTTCATCCTCAATGATAGGTGCTTCGGCTGACCACCTGAGCGGGCCAGCCGGGTTCTCAACTGGTGAAGGACTTGGCAGGAGTTTTTGATATCCAGGAGGAAGTCACGCTGGTAAAACCGGGCGATCTTCCAAAAATTTTTTAGCCTCGTCTAAGAAGGGACAACGGTGGATGGCATGGTCGCCTTCACACAGTTTGCAGGGAAATCTAGCTTTCCCTCTCTGTCCTATGGCTTCAATTTCACTAGTTGACGGTGTCCTGTCAACATGGCTATCAGAGGTTGACGCCACCGAATTGTGCAAACGGGGAGACTAGTCTCTTAGTATCCGAGGGATGCAGGGACAATCTCTGTGGAAGTGGTCTCCCTTGCATATGACACATGGCGATTTAGGCCTAGTCAGTGCTGTGTGTGGATTTTTTTCAGACGACACCTATTTGCCCCCAGTCGCTTTTGGCTCCTTCTTCTTCTTCTCTTTCTTCTTCTTTTCCTTCTTCTCCTTAGGAACTTGGTTTTTTGTTTTACTAGTTCCGTCAAGCGAAGAGGAAGGAGGAGAGGAAGAATTAGATGAAGTAGAAGGCTGGTGGGTAACTCTGGTCTGGTCTAACTGTTGATTCGACTGTTCAGGAATAATGGTGTTCTGAACGACATTGGTTGAAAAGAGCCAGACTGGCAAGCCAATCGTCAGTCCTGGAAGCGATAATGTGGCCATATGGGGCGCACCAACATTTCCCCAAGAGGAGAAGGGACTAGGATTTCCACCAAGGGGAATTCCTTGGTTGGTGTGCTCCATTTTCTCAACCTAAAGATCAACGCAGGAAGAAGGGGTGATTTTTCCGTTTAAAATAAATTTTAACGACGCTTTAGACACAACTTGCTTTTTCAATTTTAAAGAGTTGAGAAAAAGCTAAAGATGACTCTAGTCTCCTTCGAGTTTTAACGAGCCCGAAGTGACAAATTCTCGGATGGAATTTTTCCGTTATAGAGTCTGAAAAAGGCCAAAAGGAACTGCTCTGGAGTTCTAGGTAGAGGGTGTGCCAAACTTTTCGCAAAACCGCAGAATACTTTTTAAGGTACGGGCGGTCAGTCTTCCTGAATGCTGTGTTCAGTGCATTGCGATCAGTAGGGTGGCCGACACGGCTTCCTAAGGATAAAGGTTTTATGCCTATAGGGGTCTCCCAATATATACTCGACGGTACGTGGGAGCACAATCCGTACTGGCGCTATCGTCCCTCAGGAGGAATCACCCACCATCAGCGAGATCGACAGTCACCAGGCTTTACGACTCCGGAACACGTCTCTAGACTAGACCTCTATGTTGTGCGTTAAGTTACAAAGCGTTGTTAAGTTCATTCAATTTATTTTAGGTTGATCTTTTTAGAAGTTTGCCTTTTGAGGTTCACCACGAGATGTATGATACAATTCCTAAATGCAGTCTAAAGATGATAAGCAAGCTTTTATATCTTTTCAACAATGAAAATCCTAGCTACAAAGGGAAAAGAAAGACACCATATTTTCTCAAGGAGCAATCAGCACACTCTAATGCACTTTTCCTAAATCAAGCATGCAAACTATCAAGATGCAAATGCATAATGTAGGTGTTTGTTTTCTGCTCTCTTAATATTGATGCCTAAAAAGAAAGCTTTTTGTACAACTTTGAATTTGCTTTTAAATGACAAATACAAACAAGTTTACTTTTTTCGAAATCAGAAAGGGTAGAAGAGAATACAACACTTTACGAATTTCGAAATGAACACTTGTTTTGACACTCAAAAGAGACAAACTCAAACCAAAAGCAAAAATGAATGTATAATCAATCTGTCAACAGCCAATGAACTCTCTCCTAAGATCACAATCAACAGATCTGAATAAAAGGCTACAGGATGACTGTTTCACTCTTGCAAAGGAAAACTATAAATGACGCCACAAACACATAAAAACACTCACAGTCTTTTTGTACAAAAGGAGGCGGAATTTAAGCAGAGAAAAGGAGTTATCAGACAGGTACCTATGCTGGTTACAGGCTGCAAAAATCAGAGATCAAAATAAGGCAAAATAGAGTAGAGAACCCCAGCTGCACAAGGCCTAACTGGATCAACGCACCCTCAACACAGAGGTTTTGACATTCAGTGCAGGTAGCCTTCACGGGACCTGCGTTGAAATGCAGATCCTCTAAATAGGGTCTGCGCTGAAGGAGAAACGAGAGTTCCTCACTCGGTTTTGGGTCACAGTTTGCTGATTAATCTACGGTTTCAGGCCAAATAAAAGCAACAAGCAAGGTACAATCAAAGGGATGCTTTGAGGGAGGACTAAGATCTATCACCAAGGATCATCAAATCATTTGTGAGTCCATTTTTCAGATCATAGACAAATGGAGTGAGTGGATCAAAGCAGCAACTATCTACTTTGCATCTGAAAATAGAAGATGTAGTTCGATTGCTGCTCTTGAGTCTATGAAACAAAAAATGATAGAGACACAAATAAAATGACTAAACAGATCTCCCCAGCGGAGTCGCCAATTTGTTGTGGGGAAAAATGCCTATGCAGGATGATCCTATCCACCTAAGGTGTGACAGTGCCTTAGCAACAAACAGAAACAACTATTCTAGTATTCTTCCTTTATGAATTAAGAATGAAGAGAGATGGATGGACTAACCGGTGTCTTCCGTTTGTCCCTCGATCCAGTTTCTTTTCTCTTTGAGAGTTCCCAGCTACTTTCCTTCTCGCTCGCCCAGCTTCAACAGGTGGTTGCAAGATCACAAGAAGAGAACACTATGCAAAGACATAGATTCATATTCATAACTAGTTCAGGATTAGAAATAAACTAAACATACTAATGCAATCATACATCAAAGATACATCAGTATATAGGAGAAACCAAGATAGCTTTATTGATGAATAACAAGGTTCAGGAAGAGATACAACCCAGAGGGCTCCAATCCAGCATCTCCTTCCCAGCAAATGAAATTCATATCTTCCCCTTCCTTCAAAGCATTAAGCACCCAATGATTCCAATCTCAAACCAACAACAATTCTTTGCAATAACAAAATTCCAGCCTGCCAATCTCATGGAGGAGAGATCCATATATAGATGTTTGGAGAGAGGATGAGTCAGCTTGAGATCTGACTAGTGTCCTCTCCCTCTGTCAGTTCTTGCTTCCACTTGGAGACTAAGAGCCTCTTACTCATCACTAGTCGAATTCCTTGAGGCAAGTGTCATTGGAGAAGATTCTGGAAGCTTCCAGGGTCTTTCCACCTCGTTGAATGAACTTGCCATTTGTCACTTCTCGCTCAGTGCACACTGGTAGTGCTTCTACCTGCGTTGCAGTGCACCTAGCCAATGCAATCTCTGCATTTCAGCGCAGACAGCTAGTGGAGCCTCTGAATTGATCCTGAATTGACTTGTTTTTGAGCAGTTTCTGGTGGAGAACTTCTGTGAATTGCTGTGGTTTGTTAGCCTTGTTCCTCTAGGGGTAGGAACAACATGTTTAGGGACTTTGGATCCCTTGGATTATGGACATTTCATGCTCAATGTTGTAAGGCACAAAAATGTCTATAACACTCATCATGCATGGATGAAGAACTGTCTCTGGTGCTCCGTCTGATCTCCTCCTCCATCAAATCCAACGATAGTCATTCCCAATCTGGCAGTTTCTCCCTTCCATTCACCGTGTCGTGGTAGCTATGCCAGCTCTTAGGAAGGTGAAGGAGTGCTAGACTCACCATATCCTCATCCGATGTCATGACCCCTACACTTGCAAGCTCATCCCTGCATGTGATGAGTTTGGTTAGATACATAGAGATCGTCTCATCCCTTTTACACTTGATCTTTCAAAGTTTTTCCTTCAGTGCCAGCTTCCTCTAATCACTATTATTCTGATATAAATCTTTCAATGTTTTCCACATTGCATGCGGAGTCTCCTTCCCATGGAGGCTCAAGAAAATGTGATCTCGCACTCCCTCCAAGAGAATTCTCCTAGCTCTAGCCACACACTTCCTCCATTCCACCTACTCAGTCTTGTCAGTAGGCTTAGGGATTTCTTGATCAATAAAATACTTAAGGCCATTATCTTCCAAAAATGCCTCCATGTGATCCTTCCAAGCTATATAGTTTGAGCTACCATCAAGGGCATACTCAAGCCTCAAACAATAGAATGCCATTGATGAAATAGATGTGATAGATCTTGAGATCTATATCCCAAATAATAAACTTTGAATTTCTCCTACTAGTATACTATTCTTGCTTGATCACCTATGCTTCGATACCATGTAGAAATTTCACCTGTACAAGAAACCAATATATGAAATGTCCTAAAGCATAGTACTTGTTCTACTTCTACAAAACATTAAGCAGAAGCATAATTGAATTCATGAGCAACATCAAGTAGAAACATGCATAACTGATCAAGAGAAATAATCACACATAACACAAGATATATCCAGGGGAAAGCACCAGCATAAAACCCCAACCATGTATTATCAATCAAGTGGAAATCCTCTTCACAATACAAAAACGACTAGCTCTCAAGCTATTCAATTCTCAATGAACTATGAAGATATGTCTCATGAACCAACCAAGCGTTGTATATAAAGGCTTTACCTATGGTACAATCCCTATTTCCTTGAGCAGTTTTCGTAGGAAATAATAACAAAATCATATGCAATTAATTCCAAACATACCAAGTCAACCAATGGTCCAACTACACAATCTTTGAGGACACTAGTTCCTCAACCATGCAAAAACTACTTACTAGAAATAGTCAAGCATCTGATAGTACACTATCCCACATCTGATCTCAACCAGGTCTCTGACAGAACTGACATGCAACAGTTATCCATGAGTGAATTCTTAGTTATCTAAAATAATAGTTGTCACATGCATGCAAGCATTAACAAACTATGTTTTATTATTTTAACAACTTGTTAAAATAATCTAACTAGACTTGACTAGTTAGAACTAAGTCAACTAATTCTCTCATTATAGAACTCATACTTATTCCCTAAATCAGTGGAGGTAATTAAGGATAAATTCCTCAATCGGTGGGACAACTCATGTGCATGCTGACAAAGACTTCAAATTCAAATTTCCTTAACTAATTAACTCAACTGAATTAATTAATTAATATTTCCAACTACTGTTAAGACCAAAATTAATTTTACTTCCAATAGATAGACTAGGAATGCTATAAATAGGAAGGGACCCAGAAATGCTATTTTTAGAACTTTCTATTTTTCATTGTTTCACCTCTCACCCAATGTGGCCAATGACCTCACTGGCCAAACTGCTATTTTTATACATGCTACTTTTAGCAGGTCTATTTTTAGCACATTCTAAATTTAACATTTCTTGTTGCACATTTTTCAACACTAGAATCTGATTTGGTTAATGAAGAATTTCTTATCGAAACTTCCTCTCCATCTTACTATCCCTTGTGCTCTACCATTTGTGATGCATCTACTTTCGATGACGGTATTCCATCCTCTTCACATTCTTCATCCGATGAGTTAATGCCTCAATTGACAATGTGGTGAGATTATCCATTATGAGAATGAAAACACTCAAATCATTGAGTACTCTTTCCATCCCTCATCATTTCTTCTCTTGCGTGAAGACAACTCTTCAAATCAACTTACTCATGAAATTTCTTCGATTCATACATATTCAGATTTGGAATCAGAACAATATTTTGGTTTGAGTAATATGGTTGTCAAAATTGTAAAACTTGATCTACTTAGTGACAGATATGGCATCCATCCAGTTAATAATGATCTCATCGAAATCGATGAACGTAGTTATCCTCACATCATGGATAATCTAGTTTAATCTTCGAAATGATATTTTACAATCTATGAAAGTTCTGGGACTTTTCAAGGAGTTGAAGCACTTCAAATTCCATTGATGGTTATGTCAAGATCTCACAACTTTGGAAAGACCCCCGAACTAAGTCAGGTTTGGTTTTCTTCGCAAATCTCTTCCTTCTTCATGGTTTCACTCAAAGTAAATTCTTTCTTGAAATATATTTGGCATTGCTGATATGAAATTTATTACTATCAAGAATCAATTTCTGATTAGGTTCAAGTTTTTATTTCAAACGATTCATATTCATGTAAAACTTATGTATCGAACTAGGTTTTGGAATTTATATCTATCATAGAATCATGGAACTACAAAGTTGATTATTCTAAAGATTATATTTGGCCAAATGAGTCATACGTGTCACCCTCTTTTGAAAACAATTAGTTCTTGATCCTTCTTGTGAATACTCTGATGCTAATCGTTTTCTTCATCACACTTGAAATCCTCTTGAGCGTCAGTGAATGCATGGATTATTTGACAAATAAAATTGTTCTTCACTTGTTTTATGCTAACCAGTTTCATGTGTTTGTTATACTAGCATTCCTTTTTACTCCTTTTAATGATTACGATGCTAGTGTAGTATGTAACCAGTTACAATAAAATGGTTCGTTACATTCATCATGTGATGAAATCAATTATATTATTCAAAGCATTTGCAAAAATCTTCAAATTCATTTATCTTCGTATATTACAAATTGGGAAACCGATGATTTAATCATCCCATCTGATCATTATTCTATCCTTAATAATTATCATTCATTTTATCATTTTCCCACTAGAATACCCAATGAAAGTTGTTTTACATCCTTCGATCTTCATCGTTCAACATCTCACTATTTGGATTTTTTTCGAGCGGTTGAGGCACTTCATCCTTCACTGATGGTTATGTTAGGTCCTCACTGTTTTGAGATGACTGATGAATATGATCAAATATATTTTCCCTCACAATATTCCTATTGTAATCCCATGCATGTATCTAATTGAAATTTCATGTTTTCAAAGATTTCGGGTTTTCAGGAGGATTATCTTGAATTCTATGATCCAATTGTTAAATGGTTGGAACAATCTTACCTGGAGAGCTCCATCACAAATAAAAAGGTTTTATCTTTCCTCACGGTTCCTAAGGAGTTCGGTTTATATTGAGATACATTTATGGGAAGCTTCAGAGGTTTTTTGAATGATGGTTCTCACAAAAAAAGTAAGGATATAAACTGGTTAGAAGCAGTGGTTATGGACTATCATTCTGCTGGTAGGTAAGACCTTCAATTTTTGTGCAAGATATTCAATTTCTTCTCTTTCCTATTGCACATTTTTTTATATCTGTTCTAATATATCACATCTTTGTGATTGTATGTCAATAACAGCTATGGTGGCTACATTGAAAATTCCATTTTACGTGACCCCCACCTTCTAGTTTGTTAGGTTAGGAGTACATCCAGTTGCATTTTAGTTTACTTGTACATCCATCCCGCATTCAATTCCTGTAGTTTGTCTTGTGTTTTCTTGTTTTGGTTACACATCATGGTCTTTATTTAGCCATTTTATGTCTTGCCTTTTGGTTTGTTTCCTTGTTGTGTGGTCTTTCCTTTCGTTTTGTGATACTGTGCATGAAGATACGTTGTTGGATCAAAGGAATGTGGAAAAATATAAAATGAATTTATAACACTGCAAAATTTTGCTAACTCTCTGTCCTTCTTCCTTGTCTTGGTTACATGTTTTGGTCGATGAAATTCTGATGGAAAATATGATCCTTACATTAAGAAAGTCTTGTGTCGAACCGTGACCTCCATTTCAATTCTGGAAACCTCATGCCCACGCTCAGGTCTTTATGTTTTGATGTTTTTAGGCTAATCCAATCAAGTCACTACAAGAAAAAAGGTCATTGGTGAGGGTCATGCCTATGATGGGCCTTAAAATGAGGGTCATGCCTATGATAGACATTTAAGGTCCGTCACCAATGTCGCATATGGTGACGGCCTTTAAAAAATCATTGTTGTAAGTGTATATAGTGATGGTCCTTTAAGGTTTGTCACCAAAGCCATTTTCAATGATACTTTTGGTGAGGGTAATTAAAGGCTCGTCACTAATTCTCTCTTTGGTGACACTTTTGGTGAGGGTCGTTAAAGGCCCATCACTAATTCTCTCTTTGGTGACACTTCTAGTGATGATATTTTATTGACTGTCACCAATGATATTTTTGGTTACTTTTGGTGACGGTCAATAAATTTTCATCATCATTAATCATTCCAATGAGTTTTTAATGATGCTTCATGCCTCTGACGGACCTTTAGGGTCCATCACCAATGTCTCATATGGTGACAGTCTTTCAAAAATCATTGTTTTAGGTGTATATAGTTATGGTCCTTTAAGGTTTGTCACCAAAGCCATTTTCAATGAAACTTTTGATGAGGGTCGTTAAAGGCCCATCACTAATTCTCTCTTTGGAGACACTTATGGTGAGGGTCATGAAAGGCCCATCTCTAATTATTTCTTTGGTGAAACTTCTAGTGATGATCTTTTATTGACCCTCACCAATGCTCTTTTTGGTTACTTTTGGTGACGGTCAAAAAATGTTCGTCATCATTGATCATTCCAATGAGTTTTTGATGACGCTATGTACATGTTACTATATTTTTTGTCAAAAGATAATGATTTAATACCATTTTTCTGGTGTCCTTTTCATTATGTGTCAAAGGCCATAGTCGTTAGAGTTAATCAATTTGTTAATAAGTAATTAGTTTGTATCATTTCCCTCAATTCATAAGAATATATGTTTCCTATTAGTCAACACACAATTCATCTCTATTAGGTATATTATCTAGCAAATTCCCTTTATATAAAGCTCCACTAGTGTGTGTAGGAACTATATTATTTAATACATAATCAAGCTTTGTCAATTCTCTTAATGAGAGAGACCTAACACTCCTCAACAGTCATGGCACACCTTAACATTCTTTGGAACACACGAACATTCCTTGTCACCTCGCATGTATTGGAACATTTTTGTACCTGGAACATATTTATACCTAGAACATATTTCCATAAGTAGGATGCCAAACACATGTTAGCATGCCCTAGCATAGAATGACACTCCCCTAACATGTATTGGCATGCCTTGTAGTCCCTAGAATTCCCTGGAACACCTTCACATAATATTGCATTGACATACATTAGCACTTGGAACATATTGGCACTTGGAATGTATTAGAACATATTATTAGTGTGCCTAGCATTCCCCTTTCGAAAAAGATAAAGTCCCAACTTATTAGCCCTCTTATGTGATCATTTCCTTGCTTTTTAGCTTGGTTATTACTTTTGTTTCCTTGAAACTCCTTGATGCATATTGGCATACTTTGGAACCCTGCACATTCTAGCATGTCTTGGCATGCCTTGTCACTATTTGGAACATGTTAGTAGACCCTAGAACTACCTAGCACACTCTAGCACTTCTTGACATGCCCTGATATTCCCTGGCATGCCTTATCTGTGCTTTTCATGCCTTGTCACTCCCTCCTTGGCATGATAACTATCTCTCATTGACACTCCCTGACACACCCTCATAATCATTCGCTTCCATGTATTTTGAGCTATTGCTCCCTTGTGTTCCCCTAACACTCCCTAACACTCCTCAACATCTATTGACATTGTCTGCAATGTGTTATCACACCTTTTCATTCCTTGTCATGCCCTAGTACTCCTTAGCTATCATGCCCTCACAACTACCCTTACCTTTTCTGAGACTTGGGAACCCAACAAAGCCCTTCCTCGATTGCAACAAATTAACCCAGCTATAGTTACTAAAACTAGACTATGCCTTGTTCAACACATCCCACTTAACAAGTTACCAAGTCAAGGCTCACGTCCAACCATGGTCATAAAACAACTAAGCAACATAGTTGACATCTTGACATGCCATAGCACATGGCACGTCTAACAATCCCTTAGCATTATGTGACATGTGTTAGTATCCCCTGCATTTCTTGGCATGCTTTGCCCTCCCTAGCACACCCTAGCACTCCTTGACATGCTGTTGTGGGGAAAAATGCCTATGCAGGATGATCCTATCCACCTAAGGTGTGACAGTGCCTTAGCAACAAATAGACATAGCTATTCTAGTATTCTTCCTTTATGAATTAAGAATGAAGAGAGATGGATGGACTAACCAGTGTCTTCCGTTTGTCCCTCGATCCGGTTTCTCTTCTCTTTGAGAGTTCCCAGCTACTTGCCTTCTTGCTCGCCCAGCTTCAACAGGTTCCTGCAAGATCACAAGAAGAGAACACTACACAAAGACATAGATTCATATTCATAACTAGTTCAGGATTAGAAATAAACTAAACATACTAATGCAATCATACATCAAAGACACATCGGTATATAGGAGAAACCAAGATAGCTTTATTGATGAAATAACAAGGTTCAGGAGGAGATACAACTAAGAGAGTTCCAATCCAGCATCTACCTCTCGGCGAATGAAATTCCTATCTTCACCTCCCTTCAAAGCATTGAGCACCCAATGATTCCAATCTCAAACCAACAGCAATTCTTTGCAATAACAAAATTCCAGCCTCTAGATCTCATGGAGAAGAGATCCATATATAGATGTTTGGAGTGAGGATGAGTCAGCTTGTGATCTGACTAGTGTCCTCTCTCTCTGTCAGTTCTTACTTCCACTTGGAGACTAAGAGCCTCTTACTCATCACTTAGTCGAACTCAGCAAGGCAAGTGTCATGGAGGAAGATTCTGGAAGCTTCCACAGTCTTGAAACCTCTCACAAGAGACCCTGACATTTGTCATTTCCCGCTCAGCGTACCCTGGTAGTGCTTCCACCTGCGTTGCAATGCAACTAGCCAGTGTAGCCTCTGCATTTCAATGCAGGCAGCTAGTGGAGCTTCTGAATTGATCCTGAATTGACTTGTTTTTGAGCAGTTTCTGGTGGAGAACTTCTGTGAATTGCTGTGGTTTGTTAGCCTTGTTCCTCTAGGGGTAGGAACAACATGTTTAGGGACTTTGGATCCCTTGGATTATGGACATTTCATGCTTATAGCTGTAAGGAACAAAAATGTCTATAACAGTTGCCCCCTAAAGTATGAGGCCGTTTATCGGGTGAAATGCTTTATTAGGAGGATCCGAAGTTCTTTCAATGCTGGGAGGAGACTTGTATTACAATACAATACAATACATTATTTTCATACTTTTTTAATGATCTAGCTGAGGCGGGCATTCCCATGCTCAGCTTTATAAATTCATTTTCATGTACATATAACAGACAATCGTCTGATGATAGACTGATGATTCTGCTAGAGCCATCATCCTTTTGGTAGGATGATTATCTGTGCTGTAAAGCTGTACATTTCTATGTTTTTATTTTCTGAATATATATCGCAGCCCGGATGGATGAAACTAGATCCGGGGTCTTCAATCTCGTCCGATCTTCACTCTAAGTACAAGTCGATCCATGTGAGAATTGCTCTGAAGTCGAACATGGAAAGACATCGCTTGATTACCAGTCAATGATGTAAACTGTTAACAAGCGCGAGAGGAATCACCGATAATGAAGATGACCCTCAAGGTACTGCAGTACAATTCACGTGGTGTGAATAGAGGACTTGGCGTCGAACACCACGCAAAATATTTTGGTCGAAGGTCATTGATGTATACCTGTCGCCGGAAGTGAGAAACTTGCCATTGAGGCATGCAAGCTTCAAAGTACTGAAGGGGGTGTTCCTCGATCAACTTCTTGGATAATGAGCTAATGTCGACAAGAAGCGATCCGTCAAAGGAGGGCCTTAATGAATCCCACATCGATGACACGGAACGGAGCTAATGATTTTGATGGAGGTGAAAACGATCTGATGACATATGATTCAGGGTGGCGGTCATGAAAGAGTATAATGTATGGTAGTGGATGGGACACAGGTGACTTCTCTGAACGACTTCTCTTGAACATATGGCGACACTTATGCGATGGATCGGTAGGATTACCCCAAGTATGGATGGTATGGCAAGACCATGGCGATGTGACGGGTGAATGAAACAACCCAACTCGATTGTGGTACGAAGGAAAAGTGTCATGTTCAAGAGCGACTTGCTACCATCAAAGTTTTCTTGAGTTTCTCCCAATTTTTCCCCAGTCATTGCTAACCAGTACCTCTTTATTTTTGTCAAGCTTGAGGAGGATAACATATGCTTGTTCTATAACTTGCCCTTCGGGCAAGCCCATCGCTATGTTTTAACGAGCCTAGCGATAGTGAAACTCATTCTTGTATAAAGACAAGTTTGTCGCTATTTCATGCATTTAACTAACGACAAGGATAACTCGGTACTTTTCATTTTTAGAGAGTCTGAAAAGGTACATAAAGTTAACTCCAAAAGTCCTTTTTCGTCATCTAATCCCTTAAGTCCGAAAAAGTATAAAACAATACAAAAGGGATGGATTTTCGATATCTTTAACGAGCCGAACAAAACAAGCGCTCGATCTTTTTGTGCAATAATCCCTCAGGTCCAAAAAGGATTAAAATCTAGAGGAGGGATAACTCTTCCGGTCACTTTATCGAGCTGGAAGGCCAAAACTCGGTAATCTTTTCATATTTCACGAGTTAGATGAAAAGAGATTAAAGAAGACTCGTCTTTTGAGGAACGAGTGATAAAAAGGGTAGCAGCTGATTCCAGGGAAGGATTGGAATTTCCAAATCACGGCAGTGTCACAAGGATGGCTAGTGAAATCACTCTTCGCAGCTGTTCCTCAAAATGGGTAAACAATCAATATGGAGGTGAATGATCGGCCAATGGAAAAGTGGAGGTGGTGGGCAAACATGACCAAGGCTTTCATGGCTGATGTCGCTACATTCACGGTGGTTATTTACCAGAATAGTTCATTTTTTAACGAGCTTAAATGCGGGTGGAAACATTTGCTCGATCTTATGTTTATTTTTTAACGAGCATGAACTATGCGCTAAAACTGCTCGGATCTTGCATTTATTTTTTAATGAGCATGAACTGTATGCTAAAACTGCTCGATAATCCAGTCATATGATAAGAAAGTCTCATTAAAGACACTATTTTTTATGGAGCTTAGATCTCACCAAGCTTTGCTCCGGATCCTTTCGTTATGCAAGTTCGGAAACGACAAATCCTACGAGTTTAAAGGGTTAGACCTATGGGTTTAAAGGGAGGACCTAAAAATTTAAAAAAATAAATAGTCGCCCCTTGCTTGTACTCCAAAAGGTTTGCATGCCCCCAGGTATAAAATATGATTTCAAGGTTACCCCTAAATTTTCAGACAAAACATTCATTCTATCGGGAGAGTACTACCTCTTTCAGGCTACCCAAAGATTGTTCTGTTATTCTTTCAACAAAAAACTTCTTCGGCGGTGTCTACTGAGATAGACAAAGGTGAGGCGCCAAACAGGTAGCTTTGACAAGAGAATCATATTCTAGAATAACCCCTCTTCCAACCACGGACGGGGTACAGAATAGTCATATTCTCCCGCGGAAACCTACCCTATACCCAAAGTTTTCCTGCCGAAGAAGACCAGGACGCATGCCCCCTGGGTTCCAGTCATATCCTTCCGAATCACTCGCGCTCATCGGGAGGACGGACCGTGGGTTGAGACATTTCTTGCGTGAAGAGACCATTTAGGGATGGTATATGACTATTTGCGATGCGTGATCCGGGAAATGAAAGTTGGTCCACGAGCTTGACCACTCTTCCTTCATGCGGAAAACACATTACTCTAAAGAGTGAGGAGACGATGGCTCCCATGCAATAAATATAGTCTCGTCCAAGGAGTAGGTTATAATCCAAGGGTCCTTGAACGACCATCACGTTCATTTGAACGGTCTTCCCTTTAAATGCTATTGGCACATTGGGAAGAATCCCTAAAGGTCGACTGGTTCCTTTATCAAAGCCTGTCAGATTTCTCATTTCAGGCAAAAGCGCTGGCGAACCAAGCACTTTCCAAGCAATAGAGGAAAGGATACTCACAGATGCCCCCTCATCAATGATGGTGCCAGCCATTACCATTCTGTATATTTGAATGATAATTCTGAATGGTATGCTTGCTGGCAACCGGGGTCTGCCTAGTTGGTTCCAATCGAAGGATACAACTATGTTGCTTGGTGGTGGGACCGAATAGACGGCCAGATATCGCTCTGATGAACTTCCTTCCTGTGATAAAGGAATGGGCGAATTGCCCCCTTTTTCGTCGGAGTCTGTGTTGATAAAGAGAATTTGGACGATGTCGTCTTTATTCTCCTTTGTGATGGTATCATTCGAAGATAGAACCTCTGAAGGCAAGACAGGGTCAACTGCCGCCTCGACCTTTTGACTTTCATCAGGTATGGATTCAGACGGTTCATCCTCAATGATAGGTGCTTCGGCTGACCACCTGAATGGGCCAACCGGGTTCTCAACTGGTGAAGGACTTGGCAGGAGTTTTTGATATCCAGGAGGAACTCGCGCTGGTAAAACCGAGCAATCTTCCAAAACTCTTTTAGCCTCGTCTAAGAAGGGGCAACGGTGGATGGCATGGTCGCCTTCACACAATTTGCAGGGAAATATAGCTCTCCCTCTCTGTCCTGTGGCTTCACTTTCACTAGTTGACAGTGTGCTGTCAACATGGCTATCAGAGGTTGATGCTACCGAATTGTGCAATCGGGGAGACCAGTCCCTTAGTATCCGAGGGATGCAAGGACAATCTCTGTGAAATTGGTCTCCCTTGCATATGACACATGGCGATTTAGGCCTGGTCAGTGCACTGTGTGGATTTTCATTAGACGCCATTCGCTTGCCCCCAGTCGCTTTTGGCTCCTTCTTCTTCTTCTTCTCTCTCTTCTTCTTTTCCTTCTTCTCCTTAGGAACTTGGTTTTTTGTTTTACTAGTTCCGTCAAGCGAAGAGGAAGGAGGAGAGGAAGAATTAGATGAAGTAGAAGGCTGGTGGGTAACTCTGGTCTGGTCTAACTATTGATTCGACTGTTCAGGAATAGTGGTGTTCTGAACGACATTGGTTGAAAAGAGCCAGACTGGCAAGCCAATCGTCAGTCCTGGAAGCGACAATGTGGCCATATGGGGCGCACCAACATTTCCCCAAGAGGAGAAGGGACTAGGATTTCCACCAAGGGGAATTCCTTGGTTGGTGTGCTCCATTTTCTCAACCTAAAGATCAACGCATGAAGAAGGGGTGATTTTTCCGTTTAAAATAAATTTTAACGACGCTTTAGACACAACTTGCTTTTTCAATTTTAAAGAGTCGAGAAAAAGCTAAAGATGACTCTAGTCTCCTTCGAGTTTTAACGAGCCCGAAGTGACAAATTCTCTGATGGGCTTTTTCCGTTATAGAGTCTGAAAAAGGCCAAAAGGAACTGCTCTGGAGTTCTAGGTAGAGGGTGTGCCAAACTTTTCGCAAAACCGCAGAATACTTTTTAAGGTACGGGCGGTCAGTCTTCCTGAATGCTGTGTTCAGTGCATTGCGATCAGTAGGGCGGTCGACACGGCTTCCTAAGGATAAAGGTTTTATGCCTATAGGGGTCTCCCAATATATACTCGATGGTACGTGGGAGCACAATCCGTACTGGCGCTATCGTCCCTCAGGAGGAATCACCCACCATCAGCGAGATCGACAGTCACCAGGCTTTACGACTCCGGAACACGTCTCTAGCCTAGACCTCTATGTTGTGCGTTAAGTTACAAAGCGTTGTTAAGTTCATTCAGTTTATTTTATGTTGATCTTTCTTAGAAGTTTGCCTTTTGAGGTTCACCGCGAGATGTATAGACAAATCCCTAAATGCAATCTAAAATATGATAAGCAAATTTTATCTCTTTTTTAACAATGAAAATCCTAGCTACAAAGGGAAAAGAAAGACACCATCTTTTCTCAGAGAACAATCAACACACTCTAAATGCACTTTCCCTGAATCAATCATGCAAACTATCAAGATGCAAATGCACAATGCAAGTGTTTGTTTTTCGCTTTCTTAATATTGATGCCTAAAAAGAAAGCTTTTTGCACAACTTTGAATTTGCTTTTAAATGACAAATACAAACAAGTTTAATTTTTCGAAATCAGAAAGGGTAGAAGAGATTACAACACTTAACTATTTTCGAAATGAATACTTGTTTTGACACTCAAAAGAGACAAACTCAAACCAAAAGCAAAAATGAATGTATAACCAACTGTAAACAGCCAATAAACTCTCTCCTAAGACCACAATCAACAGATCTGAATCAAGGGCTACAAGATGACTATTTCACTCTTGCAAAGGGAAACTGTAAATGATGCCACAAACACATAAAAACACTCACAGTATTTTGTACAAAAGGAGGCGGAATTTAAGTAGAGAAAAGGGGCTATCAGACAGGTACCTATGTTGGTTACAGGTTACAAAAATCAGAGATCAAATCAAGGCAAAACAGAGCAGAGAACCCCAGCTGCACAAGGCCTAACTGGATCAACGCACCTGTATAACAGGGAAACTGAATTTCAACGCAGGTAGCCTTCACGGGAACTGCGTTGAAATGTAGAGTCTCTTCACAGAGCCTGTGCTGAAGGAGAAATGAGAGTTCCTCACTGGGTTCTGGGTCACGGTTTGCTATTTAATCTACAGTTTCAGGCCAAATCAAAGCAACAAGCAAGGTACAATCAAAGGGATGCTTTGAAGGAGGACTAAGATCTATCACAAAGGATCATCAAATCATTTGTGAGTCCATTGTTCAGATCATAGACAAATCCAGTGATTGGATCAAAGCAGCAGCTGTCTACTTTGCATCTGAGAATAGCAGATGCAGTTCGATTGTTGCTGTTGAGTCTATGAAACAAACAATGATAGAAACACAAATAAAATGACTAAACAGATCTCCCCAGTGGAGTCACCAATTTTTTGTGGGGAAAAATGCCTAAGCAGGACAATCCTATCCACCTAAGGTGTGACAGTGCCTTAGCAACAAATAGACACAGCTATTCTAGTATTCTTCCTTTATGAATTAAGAATGAAGAGAGATGGATGGACTAACCGGTGTCTTCCGTTTGTCCCTCGATCCGGTTTCTCTTCTCTTTGAGAGTTCCCAACTACTTGCCTTCTTTCTCGACCAGCTTCAACAGGTTCCTGCAAGATCACAAGAAGAGAACACTACACAAAGACATAGATTCATATTCATAACTAGTTCAGGATTAGAAATAAACTAAACATACTAATGCAATCATACATCAAAGACACATCAGTATATAGGAGAAACCAAGATAGCTTTATTGATGAAATAACAAGGTTTAGGAGGAGATACAACCAAGAGAGTTCCAATCCAGCATCTACCTCCCGGCGAATGAAATTCCTATCTTCACCTCCCTTCAAAGCATTGAGCACTCAATGATTCCAATCTCAAACCAACAACAATTCTTTGCAATAACAAAATTCCAGCCTCTAGATCTCATGGAGAAGAGATCCATATATAGATGTTTGGAGTGAGGATGAGTCAACTTGTGATCTGATTAGTGTCCTCTCTCTCTGTCAGTTCTTACTTCCACTTGGAGACTAAGAGCCTCTTACTCATCACTTAGTCGAACTCAGCAAGGCAAGTGTCATGGAGGAAGATTCTGGAAGCTTCCACAGTCTTGACACCTCTCACAAGAGACCCTGACATTTGTCATTTCCCGCTCAGCGCACCCTAGTAGTGCTTCCACCTGCGTTGCAATGCAACTAGCCAGTGTAGCCTCTGCATTTCAACGCATGCAGCTAGTGGAGCTTCTGAATTGATCCTGAATTGACTTGTTTTTGAGCAGTTTCTGGTGGAGAACTTCTGTGAATTGTTGTGGTTTGTTAGCCTTGTTCCTCTAGGGGTAGGAACAACATGTTTAGGGACTTTGGATCCCTTGGATTATGGACATTTCATGCTTATAGTTGTAAGGCACAAAAATGTCTATAACACATGCCATGGCACTCAGGCATGCCTTGGCACTGCCCAACATATAACCTTGTCACTCCCTCCCTAGAACACATGGAACTCGTTGACACTCCCTATCACACACTCTTATCTCTTCATTTCCATGCATTTTGAACTAGTTCTCCCTTGTGTTTCTATGGCACTCCCTAACATTCGTTGGCATGCATTAGCACACCCTAGCACCTGAAACATCTTGGCATGTTTCCTGAGAACTCTTGCATTCCTTGGCACTACCTAACAAATCTTGTCACTCCCTCCTTACCACACCTAGAACTCACTAACACTCCCTGTCACACACACTTATTCATTCATTTCCATGTATTTGAAACTAGTGGTCCCTTTTGTTTCCTTGGCACTCCATAACACTCCTTCACATGCATTGGCACACCCTAGCACCTAGCACATCTTGTCATGTTTCCCTAGCTTCTAGCATGCCTTGGAACTTCCTACCATGTCTTGTTACTCCCTCGTCACACCAGTATCTCACTGACACTTCCTGTCACAAAATCTTATTTGTTCATTTACATGCATTAATTTTACCTAGTGCTCCCTTGTGTTTCCCTGCCACTCCCTGCCACTTCCAAGCACATGTTGACACACCCTGGCACCTGGCACATATTCGCTGCATGTCGCCCTAACAATCTAACATGACTTAGCACAGCCTAGCATACCATGTCACTTTCACCTTAACACACTTGGAACTCACTGACACTTCCTGTCTCACACACTTATGCATTCATTTCCATGCATTTATACCTAGTTCTCCATTATGTTTCCCCAGCACTCCCTAACACTCCTTAGCACGCATTGGGACACCATGGCGCTTGGCAAATATTGGTATTTTTCCCTCGCACGCTAGCATGAATTGACACTGCATAACATACCTTGTCACGCCCTCCTTATCACACCTGGAACTCGTTGACACTTCATTTCCATGCATTTGAAACTAGTGTTCTCTTGTGTTTCCTTGGCACTTCACCCTAACACTCCCTAGCATGCATTCATGCCACATCCTGGCACCTGGAACATCTTGGCATGCCTTAGAAGTTGGATTGTCTTAGCATGCCTAACATGCCTTGGAATTGTCTATCATGTGTTAGTACTTCCTATAATTCCCTAACACAACTTGGCACTCCCTAATTGTCATGCCCTCATAGATAGCTTTACTATTTTTGCGACTTGGGAACCCAACCAAGTCATTGTCAAAATAGTGTTGTGCCCAACCCAAAGTCTCCATTTGTTTGAAACTACTTTGACCAACCCCTTATAATTGTAACCATAGGCTTGCATCCTACAATTCCTATTCTAACCTTCTCCTAACAAACATTTTTCCTTGAGACACATAAAATTCATTGACACTCCCTGGCACACACACTTATTTGTTCATTTCCAAGTTTTTTGACCTAGTTCTCCCTTGTGATGCCCTAAGACTCCCTAACATTCGTCAACATGCATTGGAAATGCTTGACATGTGTTAGCATGCCTTTTCATTCCTTGGCATGCCCTAGCACTCCTTAGCTATAATGCCCTCACAACTGCCCCTAATTTTTTTGGGACTTGGGAACCCAACCAAGTCTTGCTTCGACTATAGCAACTTGACCAAGTTACAATTACTACAACTAGACTATGCCTTATTCACCTAAGAACTAATTATAACTCATCATAGGCTACTCATGTATAATTTCAACCTATTTAACTTAACAAGTTACAAGTTACCATGTCATGTCTCATGTCCAACTATGGCCATAAAATAACTAAGCAACATAGTTTACATCTTGACATGCCACAACACCTGGCACATCTAACAATCCCTTGGCACTATGTGGCATGTGTTAGTGCCCCCTACATTTCTTGGAATTCTTTGGAAGTCCCTAGCACTCCCTGACATGCCTTGACATTGCATAGCATATAACATTTTCACTCCCTCCTTAACACTCTTGAAACTCACTGACACTCCCTATCACACACTCTTATTCGTTCATTTCCATGCATTTTGAGCTAGTTCCCCCTTTTGTTTCCATGGCACTCCCTAGCACTCCCTAACACCTGGCACAAATGCCAATTTTCTTATTCTTGGCTATGGTTTTCTTATTTTATACATGTGACCCTTGACTATTCCATGCAATGCTCCAAAATCTTCTTAAAGGATGGGAGCTCCTATTCATGCATGAAGCTAGTGGAATGTGATAATTTATCCAAAATTCATCCAAATATGTAATTTGTGCCTTGGAAAATGTGAAATGTACCCTTGGTGGAAAAACATGCGTAAATATTTGTGACCAAGTGCCTTAAATGTGAGTTGTTTTCCAATTTTCAATTGTGCCTATTATTGATAATGAAATCGACACCCTAGTTGTGCAAGGCTCACAAAGTGTCACTTTGTGTCAACTCAAGGTTGTTGCCATTGTCAACTCAGCAACGAATCATTTTATTTTGGATTAATTATTGAATCCTAGGGGTGTCCCAAAGCATAAATTTATGGGGTCTTTTATGTGACTAGATCACTAGCATTGGAAACCATCTTTACATTGGATGGTTTAACATCTTGATGATCCCTGTCCTATTGACCACAACTTTTTCATTCATTATTGTTGTCATCGCAACACCTCTAATAGATATTGGTGGTGTTTATGAGCCTATTTCTAGTTGTGATAAGGGGATTAGGGGCTCCCTTATCACAACCTGTAACCCCTAATGTGTTTAATCCCTTAGCCAAGGGGGCCCAAGGGTGTAGTCTTAGGGGCATTGGGACCAAATTTGGGGGTTCATAACATTAGGAAAAGTGGAATGGCATGACCAAAAAGGTTGTGGGGGGGTATGTTATGGTGTATTGAATGGGGAAAGGGGACACAAGGGTAGCATGGATGGTAGAAATTAGAGGTAAAATCACGGTTTACTAAGATCTATAATCCTAACATTAGAGAATGAGAAGGGGGCTTAGGATTTAATTTCATAGGGTCTAGGGGACCTAGAGGGAAGGTAACAAGAGCAATTGATAAGGGAACCCCCAATAGTGGTGATAAAGGGATTAAGAGTCCAATTATCACAAACCATAAGCCCTTAACCCATAACCACTAAATTCCCTATCCCCTTAACCCTCAATCCATAATCCCTTAACTCCTACACTCACAACTCATAACCCATAAACCCCTTGACTCATTAAATCTTAAGACACTAACCCCTAACATATAATCCATGAACCAACTCCTAAGCCATAACTCCTTATCCTCTTAATATGTGACCCTTAACCCCTCACCCTTCACCACTAACACATAAATCCCCTAAATCTTAAGTCCTTAACCTCTAAACTCGATTGTGTCAATGTAGAATAATATACAAAAGAAAAAAATTAATGATATTAACCACATCAATGCTTGAAATAACCTTAAATTAGCCATGAGTTGTGATCTAGGGGTTGAATTTTGGGCAATATTAAAGTTACATCGTGTTTAAATTCCTTTTACATTGTGAGGTTGTTCTGCAATAGGGTTGAAGCATCATCACAAGGAAGCATAACACTTTTTTGTGGGGGAGCGATTAAATTTGTAACATAATTCAAGTGATTTACACCTCCAATGTAAATGAAATCATTGCATGTTTGTGTTAGGTTGTTAGAGATGTTATTTATAGACAATACATTCAATGTACTTAGACTTCATATTTTCAGGGCCTCGAATCTAACATGTTTTTGTACCAGGAACACTTCATGCAAATGAAAGGGGGCCATTTTGTTTAACTATATACACATAAGAGCATCGGATGTTACCCTTAAGATCCCCCTTGGTGCATTCAAAGTGGGTTTACATTCCCTTGAGTAGAAACTAATCATAATGACCTTCCTCTTCTTAATAACATCTACTGGCCTTTCCATATACATGAGATACTAGAATTAAAGGATCACCTCATCTGTAGATGCCCCCATTTATTATAAGATTCAAGAGATGTTCTATTGTCTTTATCAACATTTGGATGGGTCGTTATCTACATTATTTATATACATGTATATAACTTTTTATGAGGGAGGTCCTTTGATTTAGATCATTATATAAGGCCTCATGTGGCCTTCCCCTATAAAACTCTTCCAAGGGGATCACCTCCTTCCATGTTGCCTTGCCTACTTACGGCCAAATTGAAGAACCAAGATTCAATCTTATTCAGATACCAAATTAGTGAGGCATCATACTTCTTCTTGACCTTCACCTCAATGAGACATATTTAATCAGCAAAACTTTGAGGATTTCCCACCATAGATCACAAGTTGGATGTCATGGGATTTGTTACCACATTTTCTATTTGGGCTTTTACAGGATATTTTAAAATTTTGATTGTGTTAAATCTGGAAACTAGGGCCAAATTCCACGTTTTGAAAACTCATTTGATGTACATGATGATTCCATTAAATTCCTATTTTCGAGAGGACCAGAATTGATATAAAGATCATCTCATTTAGATAAGCAGAAATGTGATTTTTGAACACATGTACAAATTGTGTCCCGAATCCGACAAATGATGGATAAGTCTAGGTGGGAGAATATGAGCGTTTCCACATCCAATCCAGGGGTCCATTCCAATTTGAATAGAGCGACCATTTATTATCCTCTAGGTCAATCCATCCCATACATGACTTCTTGTATTTAGTAACACTTGCCAGATAGTGGATATGTTGTTCCTATCCCATGTTGGTAACCTGATCCAGTCAAGCAGATGCAATGGGGAGATGTACTTCTGTTAGATAACCTCTATTCATAGGTTCTTGGATGATAAAACATTCTAGCCCATTTTCGTTGCCAGAGAACTAGAAAAATAATAAAGATTCTTAAGTCCCCATCAGCCCCATTTCTTTGGAAGTGTGATCCCGTCCTAGCGAACCCAAGCAAATGTGTGTCTAGACTATTTACCCCTCCAAAGGAATCCACAACATAACTATTGTATTCTATGGATGATTCCCTTAGGTATCCAAGCTAAAGACATCCAGTAGACAAAAGTGGCCTCCAAGAAAGCTTTGATGAGAGTTAGTCTACCAACATGAGACAATCACCTATGATGCTAGATATTTAATCTTCTTGTGATCTTGGCAACCAACTAGACCCAATTTGCAATTCGATAGTTCGATGGTTTCAACCTGAATCCCAGATATTTGAGTCTCTCCTCTATTTTCAAGGTGATAAAAGGAAAGTGTAGTAAAGCAGAATGGATCTCATTCTAGCTGCACCCATAAGTGGATAGAGTAGATTTTTTGTTGTTGCAGTGCACCCTAGTAGCATGGCTGAATAAATGGAATGCATTAGAAAAAGTTGTAGAATCCCCAAGGGATCCATTTAGAAAAATAAGAATGTCATCAACAAATAAGAGATGGGTGAGAATACAAATGCTTGTGATCTTGATGCCCTCTTGTCTACCCTACAATCGGTCCATTGTGATGAGGCAGCTCATGCCTTCCATGCTCAATACGAAGAGTAGGGGGCAGAGTAGACATCCTTGTCTCAATCCTCATTCTGCATGAAAGAAAGAGGACACAAATTCATTGATCAAAACGCTATAAGATACATTGTTAATGCAGCACATAATCCATTGAACGAATAGTAGAGGAAATCCAAGATGCGTAAGAATCATTTGAATGTAAGCCAATAAGTGCGATAAATTTCTTTTTCCAAATCAATTTCAAGTATCATCCCTTTGAGGTTCTTTGATTTGATAGAGTGATGTGCTTCTTGTGCAGTGCCCACCGCTTCATGAATTTGTCGATGGTAAAGGAATGAAAATTTCTCCAAGGATATATGCTCAGATAGGATGGGTTTGAGCTTATTTGCAATGATCTTAGCAATGATCTTGTATATACAATTACATAGGGATATGGGTCTATAATCATCAAAACTCTGTGGGTCATCTGACTTGGGAATGAGAGCGATAAATGTTGAATTGAAGGCATCATACATTCACCCAGTAGTCTGACATTCTTCGATGACCTGCAATAACTCTTGTCCAATTATATCAAAGAATGCAATATAAAATTCAATTGACCAACCATCTCGTCCAAGACTTTTATCCTTCTTAAACTACTTAATAGTAACCTCTACCTCCCCCATGGTTACAGGAATAAGTAGATCTTCACCAGCATCCTGATCGACATATCTAGGGAATAGTATAGCTACCCTGATAATATCAACAATGTTTGCATCAGGAGGAGCTCTGAATAAACATCGAAAGCGATAAATACCAAGGTTGGCCAATTCGTGAAAGGTCTTTACTTCATCCTTGAGTTGTTAGATGGTTTTGATGAGATGCGCCCATTTGCAACATGATGATAAACTTTGTATTCTCATCTCCCTCCTTTAACCAGATGGCCCTACTTCTGAGTCACCAGGTTTCCACCATGTCTTTCAAGATCTGATTCCGCTTGATCTCAAGCTGGATGAAATGCTCTTTAGCATCAACACATGTGAATCCACGAATCTCAAGTCCATTCAATTATTAAATCTCCAGTTTAGTGTCTCTCAATATCATCACATCTTTGATCCTTCTATACTTTACCCATTTAATATATTTATGTTTTATGACTTCCATTTTGTTTGCAAAAATCTCAGAGACACTTAAACCCTGTTGAGCATCTATGGATTTCTAGGTCTGAGTAATCAACTGTATATAGCCCTCATCATTTAGCGAGGTTAAGTTGAACTTAAAGGGTGAATTAGGTTTTATAACACTGCCAACAATCTTCAGATATATGGGATGATGATTCAATAACCCCTCGGATCCCACCCATTGTCGATAAAGGGGTAATTGTTCCAAAAGTGCTTCCTTTATGAGAAACCAATCTAGTCTTCTAGCTAATGTTGCATCCCTGATCCTTTGTTTTCTCCTGGTGGGTTTTAAGTTGGGTGAGGGGATATCAATCAGCAGGTGATTCTCCATAAGATGTAATATCCCATCTGATAGAGAGTCCAGTTGAGAATTCATGCCCCAAGACTCAGCATGTCCCAAAGAAAAATTAAGATCCCCACAAATAATAATGTTCCGAGCATGGAATTGTTCCATGTCTAGAATCGTTTGCTAGAAATTGAGCCTGTTGTTGTAGGGTCCATAGACATTGAAAATCCACAACTCTCTACCAAGCTCTGCTGAGTAAATATCTGCTGCAATGAAACCCATCCCCCCCAGAAGTTTAATAGTCTAATGGATCTGAGGTCAATCCCCAGCAATAAACCCCCAGATCACCCATGAGCATCTAGTGCAGTGAAGTGCCATCCAAGTAGCATAGCCTCAAGGGTGGGAACAATTTTCATACCAGTCGCAAGGGTCTCCTATAAGAATATAATATCCACTAGTTCTAATTCCATCAAACGAGGAAAGGCTAATTTCTTTGCAGGGCTAGCCAACCCCCTATAGTTGTAAGAGAACCACTTCATGGGGAACCAAGGGGGGAGGTTAGTGCTCTAAGGATGTGATCAATGGGAAGTTGTATCCCAGATTCCAATTCTAGACCTACCTAAAGGATGACTTTGGAGATGTTAGATTTTCGACCTTGGGCCGACTTGGATGAAGGCAGATGAGGTGTAATGCTAAGGCCACTACCATTCCCCGAAGGTATACGAGATATAGAATGAAATAAATAACCATGTCTCAAAATAGATTCATTAGATGACGCAGGAGGGGAGGAAAAGTCCACAATCCCAACGATGGTAGGGGGAGTGGGGGAGTAAATAGTTGTAGGGGTAATCAAAGTGCAAACAATAGGGGGACAATGCACAGAGCCAACATTACAAACAAATCAACTAGGAGAAGAAATAGATGACATCATACGGAAAGGAGTAGGGTTAGACATAGTTCCCACATCAAAGGCAGTTGCCGCAGTGGTCGCACACGATTTGGTGATCCATGGGGATGGGGGAGGAAACTGCTCCTTCTGAGTATCTGTGCCACAAGCAGCCTGGGTGTCCAAAGGTTGATCATCCATCTAACCTGCAGGTGCCTTCCCTCATCGATCAGTATCTAGATTTGCAGGAGCATGTTCAGAATGAGCAAATGAAGTTGAGCTGGGTACTAGAAGGGGATAGTCCTTATAGAGGTGTCCAATTTTTTGACATCTCCTGCATCGGTAAGGGACTCCCTCATAGTCCAATATATGAATCCTACAAGTGTCCCACCAATGTAGCTGCATACTTTCCTCCAGACCTTCTCTGGTATCAAGGAAGACCAGAATGTGCACCATGGACATGTTTCCTGTCAGCATGTAGGATTTATTGAAGTCCATATACCTTCCAAGAGAATTCCCTATCCGTTTGAAAATTTCTTCTGAGCAAAAATGTAGAGGGAGTCTAGGTAATCTGACCCAGATGGGTCCATCGCCAAGGTTTTCATGCTCGGGATTGAAGAGGGGGCTCCAACGCTTAAGGATGATCGGGGCCAATTCAATGTGCCAGTGTCTTGATAACACCCATGGGATAAACTTAGGCCTCTGAAAGCATAATGAGAACCATCCTTGAGAGAGAGTTACCACTGATGACAATTCTGTGAAGATATAACCCCAAATTTCCAGCACCCATTACTTCAAATGCGTTGCCGAGTATGCCCATCCCTGAACACGACCAACTAGAACTCGGTCGAACATATCCATAACTTCTCCCATTTGTATATCAACCCCAAAATTGAGGGATATCTATTTATTTCCCACCTTAACCCCTTTAAAGCACTTTTTAGGGTGCCCCGACCAAATGGGGGGTGTTCTCACCTGCTGGGATAGTGGTGAGTTCGTTGTAGCCTCTGAGCCAAGATTCCTAGACAAACCAATTTGGGGGGGAGATGAATCACCAAAAAATTTGGATGTGGGAGGGTCATGGGATGGAGGAGGGGGGAAAGGGACCACAGATTCAAGTGGCTAGGCCGAGAATGCTTGAGATGTCGTAGGTGGTGAGATGTGCGAGGGGGCAGGTGAGGAGGATGTCGTAGGTGGTGGGATCTGATTAGTGTCCTCTCTCTGATAGTTCTTGATTCCACTTGGAGAATTATGACCTCTTACTCATCCTTGGGTGAATTCAGAGAGGCAAGCGTCACAGGAGAAGTTTCTAGAAGATTCCATGATCTTCCACCTCACATACTGTCTCTACCATTTGTCCATTCTCACCCATCGCACCCCATAGAAGGACTTTTGAGTATGCATCATAGCCCCTGTGTGCATTTAGGTGGGATGCATCGCACTTTGACCATGGAGTAGGTGAGATGGTCCCGTTTTGACCAGTTCTGAGTAGTTTTTCATGGAGAACTTCTGGGAGATGATGTAATCAGCTGACCTTGTTCTTTTAGGGGATAGAAAAACACTTTTAGGGACTTAGGAGCCCTTGGTTTATGGACATATATCATTGGGGTTGCAGTGCCCAAAGATGTCTATAATAGTTGCCCCCTAAAGCATGAGGTCATTAATCTTTTGATGTCGGGTGAAATGGTTTATCATGAGGATCCGAAGTTTTTCGAGATGGTTGGCGACTTGTAATAAGATACAATACAATACATTATCTTCATAATATTTTTCATGGCCTAGCTGAGTTGGGCATTCCCATGCTCAGCTTTATAAATTCATTTTTCATGTACATAGGACAGACAACCATCTGTGTGCAGACTGATGATTCTGGTAGAGCCATCATCCCTTAGCTTGGATGATTATCTGTGCAACAATGATGCACATTTGATGTCTTTATTTCCCCGAATATATATTGCAGCCCGTATGGATGAAACTAGATCCAAGGTCTTCAATCTCATTCAATCTTCACTCAAAGTACAAGTCGATCCATGTGAGAGATGTTCTGGAGTCGAACATGGAAAGACATCGCCCGATTACCAGCCAATGATGTAAGCTGTTAACAGGCGTGAGAGGAATCACCGATAATGATGATGACCCTTAAGGTACTACAGTACAATTCACATGGTGTGAAAAGGGACTTGGCATTGAACACCATGAAATTTTTTTCGGTCGAAGGCCAATGATGTAAGCCTGTCTTCGGAAGTGAGAAACTTGCCATTGAGGATGCAAGCTTCAAAGTACTGAAAGAGTTGTTCCTAGATTGACTTCTTGGATAATGAGCTGATGTCGACAAGAAGCGATTTGTCATAGGAGGGCCTTAATGAATACCACATCTACACAGAATGGAGCAAATGATTTTAATGGAGGTGAAAATGATCTGATGACATAAGGTTCAGGGTGGCAGTCATGAAAGAATGGAGCGTGAATGTATTGCAGCAGATGAGACACAGGTGAATTCTCTGAGTGACTTCTCTTGAGCATAGTGGCGACACTGACATGATGGATTGGTAGCGTTAACCCCAAATGTGGATGTTGTGATGGACCAATCGTGATGTTACTGGTGAACGGAACAACCCAACCCGACTCGGATGCGGAGTGAAAGTGTCATGTTCAAGAGCAACTTGCTACCAATAAAGTTTCTTCAAGTTTTCTTCCCAATTTTTCCTAGTCATTGCTGACTAGTACCTCTTTATTTTTGGCAAGCTTGAGAAGGATAACATATGCTTGTTCTATAATTTTCCCTTTGGGCAAACCCATCGCTATGTTTTAATGAGCCTAGCGATAGTGAAACTCGTTCTTGTCTGTATGGACAAGTTTGTCACTATTAGGTTTTAACGAGTTTAACGACAAAGATAACTTGGTCCTTTTCAATTTTAGAGAGTCTGAAAGGGACGTAAAGGAAAATCCAATAATCCTTTTTTGTCATATAATCCCTTAGGCCCGAAAAATTATAAAACAATACGAAAGGGATGAATTTTCGGTAATTTTAACGAGCCGAACAAGACAAGCACTCGATCTTTTTGTGTAATAATCCCTTAGGTCCAAAAAGATTAAAATCTAGAGGAGGGATAACACTTCCGGTCACTTTAACAAGCTGGAGAGGCTAATTGCTCGGTAATCTTTTCATATTTTACAAGTCAAATGAAAAGAGCTTAAAGGAGACTTGTTTTTCGAGGAACGAGTGATAAATTCGGGTAGCAGCTAATTCCAGGTAAGGTTTGGAATTTTCCAATCACGGCAGTGTCACAAGGATGGCTAACGAGATCACTCTTTGTAGCTGTTCCTCAAAAAGGGTAAACAATCAAATGGAGGTGAATGATTGGCCAAAATAGAGTGGAGGTGATGATGAAAACATGACCAAGGCTTCAGAGGCTGATGATAATACATTCACAATGGTTATTTACTGGAAACTGGTTCATTTTTTAATGAGCTTAAACTCCGGGGGAAACATTTGCTCACTGCTTATGTTTAATTTTTAACGAGCTTGAACTCCACGTAAAAAGTGCTCGATGATAATGGTCATTGATTCAATTTCACCATTAACCCCTTTTGTTCCTTCAAAGGTTGTACTAATTGTTCAATTTCTTCATCAAACCAATTAGAAATGATCAATATAGGTTTCAAAAATGAGTTAACACATTAATATTTTACTTGGACAACGTGAAAAGTAATTTAAAAGTGGTTTTTACCTCTCATTTTACCATTTCATTTGAACATTGGTTTGTTGGAGCTCTGGAGGTGCTTTTCCCCCTTGATTTTCACTAGCTGATTCTAGGAGATTCTGCGGACGATTCTTGGCGTAGTCTAGACCAGGTAGGAGATAAACCTGAGCTCTTCAGTTTCATCCTTTCCTTTTTCAATTCTAAGCATGTTTCCTGGTTTTTCTGAGCCTCTGGGGTTTGAAAAATTTTCCTAGCTCCATCACTGTTATAGACATTTTTGTGCCTTACAGCATGAAGCATGAAATGTCAATAATCTAAGGGATCCTAAGTCCCTAAACATGTTGTTCCTACCCCTAGAGGAACAAGGTCAGCAAACCACAGCACTGAATATCAGTTCTCCACCTGAAAACACTAAAAAACAAGCTAATTCTGGATCATGTCAACTGCTCCACTGAGCATCTGCGCTGAATGTCAACTAATCCACTGTGTACCTGTGCTGAATGTCAACTGCAAAGAAGGCTACCTGTGCTGGGCGAGTTTGGCCAAGTGGCACAGTCATTCCTCAAGGTGTCAATGCCCAGGAAGCTTCCAAAATGACACTTGGATCAGAGAATTCGCCTAGTGATGAGTAAGAGGGTCTAGATCTCCAAGTGGAAGCAAGAACCTCCAAGTGGACTCAAGAACTGAAGAATAACTGAAGTGGGAGAGGACACTAGTCAGCTCCATGCCAAGCTCAAGCTGACTCATCCTTTCTCCAAAACTCCTATATATAGAGCTCTCTCATGAGGTCTAAGGGGGCTGGAATCTTGTGAATGTAAGGAAGTGCTGTTGGTTTGAGTATAGAACTATTGGGTGATTTGCTTGAAGGAGGTGAAGAGGAGATTTCTTTCTGCTGGGAGGTGATGCTGGATTGGGCCTTTTATGGTTGTATTACTTCCTGAACTTTACTTCTTCCATTAATAAAGCATTTGAGGTTCTTCTATATGCATGTGTTTCAATGGTGTATTGTTATACTTGTATATTTGATTTATTCTAATCCTTGAATCAATTATGAATGTATTCTTCTTGTAGTTTCCCTCTCTTGTTATTTTGCAGGATCTTGGTGTAGCTGGGCCAGTGAAAGAGCAAGGAGCTGGGAGCAAGCAGCAAAGAGAGAAGATTGGATCAATCATTAGCGGAAGACATCGGTTAGTGGATCTCTTCCTCCTCTCTCTTACATCTCATAAAGAAGTAATCTCGAATAGTTTTGCTTTGATTGTTGCTGAGGTACTATCACCCTTAGAGTGGGATAGGGTCATTCCGTATTGGATACTTTTCCCAACAAAAAATTGGCGACTCCACTGGGGACCGTATCTCGTTGGTTGTTTGTGTTTTTGCTATTCATTTCATAAACACAGGGAGTACCGAATCGAACTGCATTTGGAGCTTTCGAATGCAAAGTAGAGGGCAGCTACTCTAGCTCAGTTTCTGGGCATGTTTATGATCTGAAGAGCTGATCCACAAGGACTCTAAACATCTCTTAGTGATAGCTTTTCATCCTCCTTTTCATCCCTTAGTGTGTACTTGACTGATAGCTTCCGATTTGGCCAAAAACTGTGAATTTTTGAGCAATCTGTGACCCGGAAACTGAGAAAAACGAAAGTTTATCTCTTCAGTGCAGGTACTGTGAAGGCAGTCTGCATTTCAGCGCAGTTCCTGAAGGGGCTACCTGCGCTGAAGGTCAAACTACCAGTGTACTACCTGCGCTGAACCAGTTTTGCCTAGTGCTACTGGGGTTCCCTCCTGTTTATTGCCCTGTTTTCATCCTTGTTTTTGCAGCCTGTTACCAGTCAATGTACCTATCTGAAACCAACTTTCCTTGCCACTATTCCGCCTCGGTTTTATAAAGAAACTGTGTTTGTTCTTTGTGTATTTCTTATATCATTTGCAGTTTCCCATAACGAAAGTGAACTAGTCTTGCTGTGGCCTCTTAGATCTAGACCTGTGATAAAGTGTCGTTTTGATCTTAAGAGTTAGTTTGTTTGCTGTTCATAGCTGATTGAGCTTTTTCTTTTGTCATATGGTTTGAATTTATATATTTCTAGTGTCGAAACAAGTAAATCTTAAGGTGTCTTTTGATTTTGGACAAGCTTGTTTGCTTTCACTTGAAATTGAATTCAAAATTATACAACAGCTTTCTTTTTGTATTACATCAACATTAAGAAAGAGAAAAGAAATACCTGCATCCTGCATTTTGCATTTGAAAGTTTGCATGTTGATTTAGGGAAAAGTGCATTAGTGTATGCTCTTTGATCTGTGTGAAAAGATGATGTCTTTCTTTTCTCTCAGTAGTTAAGATTTTCATAAGTCAAAAAGATTGAAAAAGCTTGCTTCTCATCTTAGACTGCATTTAGGAATTTGTATCAAACATCTCGTGGTGAACCTTGAAAGGCAAACTTTGAAAAGATCAACTTAAAATATATTGAATGAACCTAAAAATGCTTTGAAACATAATGCAAACACATAGAGGTCTAAGCTAGAGACATGTTCCGGCGTCGTTAAACGTAGTGACTGTCGATCTCGAAGAAGGTGGGTGATTCCTCCTGAGAGTCGGTGGCACTAATACGGACTTGTGCTCCCACGTACCGTCGCGTATATATTGGGAGACCCCTATAGGCATATATCTTTTATCCTTAGGAAGCCGTGTCGGCCGCCCTACTGATCGCAATGCAGTGAACACAGCATTCACGAAGATCGACCACTCGTACCGTAAAACGTATTCTGTGGTTTTGCGAAAGGTTTGGCACACCCTCTGCCTAGATCTCCAGAGCAGTTTCTTTTGGCCTTTTTCAAACTCTATAACTGAAAAAGTCCATCCGAGCATTTGTCACTTCGGGCTCATTAAAACATCGAAGGAGACTAGAGTCATCTTTATCTTTTTCTCGACTCTTAAAAAGTGAAAAAGCAAGTTGTGTCTAAAAGCGTCTAATAAAATTCATTCAATTTGGAAACACAAATTTCCCTTTTTAATATTTTGGTTTATCGAGTAATCCGCAATTGTGGAAGAAAGTCAATTGAAACCCCGTCGTTCGCGGAGGCTTACAAGTCAACTGTCTTTGTCTCCGGAATCGAAAACAGTACAGACAAAGCGAACTCGTTTAACCGGTTCAAAATCTCCTTTAAAAGTTAGAACAAGTGTTCCAACTGCATCTGAGGTTCCGGTTACTCCAAACATTTCTGGAAACCCTGCCTCCATAGAAGAAGTTCAACAGCCACAGAAGGACAGTAATACTGATCCTAGTCTAGGGGCAAATACTTGTATAACTGAACCAGTTCCATCTGTAACCGGTCCAGAGAGTTTTGTTCCTCAAACAACTATCGTTGTCGAAACAACCACTTCTTCGGCACCAGAAATATTTTACGGACCTGACGGTCTTCCTCTTCCACCGGGTTTGATTGCGATAAAGGAAATTGCAGAGGATCCGCAAGCAAGTACTCCAACTCATTTTGGAGTCGGGGTCACTCTATTTCCTTCATCAGAAGTTAATCCGCCACAAGTGGAAGTTCCTGTAGAATCGCTAGGCAATCTATTGGATAGACTTAAAATGTCTGAACAACCGTCATCATCTAGGACTGTGTCAAATGACACAGCGACAGCAGAAGCCCCTGCTTTCACTCCGACGATGTTTGCCGGCATACCAGCTGTCCCGACTAGCTCTCAACCGCTAGAAGGAGTCCACCAAGGGACTATTTCGACAGTATGGTCTGTTCCAGTTTGTTCATCCGGGGTAATACCCGACAACTCTTATGTTGAGACTCGACAGATTGATCCTCATGGAGGTCAATTTGGGCCATCTAGTCCTCAAGGACTAACAATCCCTCTGAGTTCCGGATTGCTACCGTATGGGGGGCAGTATGCCCTTTCATTACCTCCTCCGGGAGGATATCCATATGGCAGTTCTCAACAGTATTCAGGTTATACTGGAATTGCATCAAGTAGTTGGGTACCTATGCTACCTCAACAACCAAGGGTTGTATATTCTATGCAATAGTGTGTACCTATGACGAACATCCCAACCACGCCGGCTATTGTAACAGTGTCACAAGTTCAAGCGATACCTGTTGCATGTCAACCTCAGATTTCTCAGGTTGTAATGCAACAGCCACTTGACCATGGGTCACAACCACAATTGCCAACTAGTGGGGCGACACAAGTACAAACGGGTACAATTACCCCACACCTCGGTCCAACGGTTAGCATAGCACAACAAAACATGGCCTCACAACCATGGCTTGTGCAATACCAACAACCGCAATTCCAGTAAGTATACCAAGGTTCTGAGCAGCAGATCTTTGCGAATAGTGGACAACCGTATATCCAAAACGGTCAAAATCAACCACTTTATAGTGGCCAAGTCCACCAACCGTATCAGTCATACCAACATCAATTACATTATGCTGGTATGCAAAGGCCCACTGCTCAAGCGATTCCATCGTACCCTGGTTATGCTTCGCCTAACCTGAATCAACAGTTACCATTCGTGGCGACTTTAGAGTTACCCGATCTACACCGGTTAACCAACGATCCGATTGCTTATGCCCCTTGGTGGCCAGTGATTCCTCATAAACTTCCATCTGAAATTCCTAAATTCAATGGAAATCCAGGTGAAGACCCATCGAATCACGTGATGACTTTTCATTTGTGGTGTTCGTCGAACACCCTAAGCGACGATTCGATAAGGCTTCGCCTTTTTCAGAGGACATTGACAGGTCCAGCGGCTAAATGGTATATTGAATTGCCAAGAGCCTCTTTCGACAATTTTAGTTCCCTAGCCACGACTTTCTTGACCCATTTTCAATTACCGATAAGGTATGAAACGGGAACAGAAATATTAACCAACTTCAAGCAGACAATTGCCACCCATATATCTGATCATATACATGAGTGGCGTCGTCGTCGTAGGATGGTGAAAACATATGTTCCCGATATGTTCCCGTTTATAAAGTCGTTACTTCCGGCTATTATGGAAGATGTGGCCAAGGGGGGAGTCGTAACAGAGGAGCAGGTTATTGCTCGTGCACAGTATTTGGACTTAGTTTATACTCAGTCTGGCACGCTCTACGACAAAATACCCGACGCCTCTAGACCGGAATTTTCAATTCCTCCCCCTCCTAAATCCAATAGTGACTCTCATGTCGGTGACGGTGTGATTGGCACGGCAAGCGCGAAATCGATAAAGGCTTCATCAAAGAAAGCCCGTAAGAATTCGGATCAAAATGCAAAAGAGGAAATTCTTGCTTCGGAAGTAAATGTCGTATCAGAAGATAAAGGCAAAGAAACCAATCAACCAGGAAGCAAGAAGAAACAAAACAAAGGGAAGAAGAAGAAACAGGGTGAGTCATCCCCTTGAAAAAATTCTTCAAACCCTCCTGGGAAAGGGAAACAAAATTATCCATGTCTAATATGTGATGATAAGCATCATAGCACAAAGAATTGCCCATTCAAAGCTGAGTTAAAGAGGTTTTTTAAAAGTTCCCAAACCTCAGCTGTGTTAACTAATCCATTTCCCAATCCAGGTCAAAATCTGGTTGATAGTGGAAATGCTTCCCCGTCGCAAGTACTTATGTTGTCGGTTTCAAAACAGCAGAATGATGCTTTGATTTCGACAAGGAACAAAGATTATGGGAATCCTCAGCTGTCGAACGAAAAAGGTAAAGATCAACCAAGTAGTTCGACAACAACTTCGGCAGAAGTTGTACCACCCATCATCCCTGAATTAACAATAAAACCGCCAAAGGGTGTAGTACACAAGTCAAAATTTAATCCTCATGCCAGAGCGGCGCAGCATTATAACATAGTGGAAGATTTGGCACAATCGCCATCCGCTATGTCGACTCTTTAGGTATTACAAAATTGTCCAACCCAAAGGTAGGCGTTGTTATCAGCAATTGGTGGGGTTGATCCTAAGGATTCCAATCTTGTATCCTTTGATCACAAGGGATATGATCCTCAGTTACCAGCTCAATTAGCTTTCCTTATTCAAGTGAAAGCCCTCAACAAAACTGTTCACAGAACAATTATTGATGAGGGAGCATCGACATGTATTATGTCGATGAGCTGCTGGAAAACTCTAGGATCTCCAACCTTGTCGTGATCATCGACGACATTAAAAGCTTTCGACGGAAGGACTTATACCCCATATGGTATCCTTAATAACTTGAAGGTTGAACTAGGAGGAAAAACAGTAGAAATTGATGTTGAGGTCATTGATGGAAATCTTGACTATAACATCCTACTGGGTAGACCATGGATTTATGCCATGGCAGCTGTTGTGTCGACTTATTTTAGGAAGATCGCATTCCCGTTTGAAGGAGGGATTACGGTCGTCGACCAACAAAATTTCCTCCCTAATGGTTCACAAGTTACAGGAAGCATTCCCATGATCCATGAGAGCAACCATTCGATTCAAGATATCGGAGTAGGATTATTGAAAGACCCGACATTGATGGGAAATTTCGCGCTACCACCTCCTATTTATATAGGAAATGTACCGTTTGTAGCAACCTGCAACATGATATCTTCCACGAAGGTCAACATGGATCGTGCAATGGTTTTTCCCCCAAGCCCTTTGGAAATATTGTAGCAATCAATGTTTCAAGCATGGGAGGCGAGCCCAAATCAACGCTCGTCAAGCGTTTGGGTAGATAGGTCTAGAGAATATGGAACCCCATTAGATCCTTGGTCAAAAGTACATGGGACTGACGAAGGAATCTTACAATCAATGATGATTGAGGGGGCACCATGGAATGATCACCACCATCATTCCCTTCTTCCGGAATATGAAGAAGATACTCAAAGTGACCTTTATCACCCTTCAGTTTTTGAATTCCTAACAAATACTGTAAATACGGTGGACTCTGAGCGAAACTTATCCAATATTGAAGAGACTGTAGCCATAAATATCTCGACCAAAACAAATGTTGTAGAGAATATTTATGTCGGCAAAGGTTGTTCCCCTTCAGAACTGGAAATATATAACGCTCTTTTTCGTGAATTCAGAGATGTCTTTGCTTGGTCATATGATGAAATGCCAGGCATTGACTCGAGTATCATTGAACATGAAATTAAAATGTATCCTAATGTCAAACCAGTAAGACAACGACTTCGGCAGGTGCACCCCAAGAAAGCCGCTGCCAGTAAAGCGGAAGTTGAAAAACTCCTCCATGCTGGATTCATCTACTCGGTTCCTCTAACCGATTGGGTATCGAATATTGTCCCTGTTATGAAGAAACAAGGGACGATTAGAGTGTGTGTCGATTATAGGGATGTAAACCAAGCTTGTCCGAAGGAAAACTACCCTACACCCTTCATCGACCAGATAATTGACGAATGCGCCGAATGTGAAATCTTTTCATTTATGGATGGATTTTCCGGGTATAATCAAATAAATATCCGCCCACAGGACCAGTCAAAGACTGCATTTATTTGTCCGTGGGGCACATTCGCTTATCGAAAATTACCCTTTGGTTTAAAGAACGCAGGGGCGACGTTTCAAAAGGCAATGAATTATGCCTTCCATGACATCAAGAACATTGTTCAACCTTATCTCGACGACCTTCCGGCTCATTCGCGAAAGCGGACTGATCATCCGCAGCATTTAAGAGCGATATTTCTACGTTGCCGACACTACAAGATAAGGCTCAATCCACACAAATGTGTGTTTTGCGTCGGTTCTAGTCGTTTACTTGGCTTTGTAGTCTCTAAGGATGGGATTCGTCTCGACCCCTGCAAGGTTCAGGCAATCATTAATTTGCCTCCACCTTCAAATTTGCTTCAGATTCAGAAACTCCAAGGGAAAGCGAACTTTCTAAGGAGGTTCATTCCAAATTACGCAGAACTTGCTAAGGGTTATACTCGTCTTTTGAAAAAGGATGTACCTTTTGTCTGGGACCAGGTGGCGCAAGCTTCCTTTGATGCTCTGAAAGATTGTCTAGTAAAAGCATCATTAATGTACGCCCCAGACTATCAAAGAGATTTTAACTTGTATCTGGCTGCAGCGGATACGACCATTGCGATGGTTTTAGTTCAAGAAGTCAATGGAATTGAACATCCTATATATTATTTAAGTAAAAACTTAAATGATACAGAAAGTAAATATTCTTATGTTGAAAAACTAGCGCTTGCAGCTGTTCAAGCGATTCAAAGGTTTCGACATTATGTCCTCTTTCGGAAAACTACCATCTTGTCAGATTGCAACCCCATGACTTATATACTGTCGCGACAGTTGCTGGGGGGCAAATATTCAAAATGGATAGCGATCCTTCAAGAGTTTGATCTGGAATTTGTAAAGTCCAAATCAAAGAAAGCTCTAGTTTTCACAGAATTATTGTGCGATCTCCCATCGTCGTCCAACGATGAAACATCAGAAGAGACAATCGTGGACGAAAATTTGTTTTTGATATCTACAAGCGATGAGTGGTATGGAGATATCATAGTTTATCTCCAAACTCAAAAGTTCAGGCCAAACACCTCTCACTCCAAAAAAAAACGTATACGGTACCAAGCAAAAGACTACATGATCGTCGGTGATACCCTTTACTGTCGTGGTATCGATACAGTTCTGAGGAGGTGCCTTACCCATGAGGAGGCCGAAAAAGCCCTGAATGAATGTCATTCAGGAGCGTGTGGGGGACATCAATCTGGATTTGCAACAACACAAAAAATCTTACGAGCAGGATACTTCCGGCCAACCATGTTCAAAGATTGCATAACCGCAGTCAGAAGTTGTCATGCTTGTCAAATTTTTGATAGCAAAACCAGACAACCACCCGCACCTTTACAGCCGATAGTTGTTTTTGGGCCCTTCGCCAAGTGGGGAATCGATTTCATGCAATGTAACCCCACCTCGACCGGGGGGCATGGGTATATTATAGTCCCTGTTGACTATTTTACCAAATGGGTCGAGGCGATGCCTACATTGGATAACACTGGTGAAACAGCCGACCTTTTCTTTTTCAATCATGTAGTTGCCAGGTTCGGCGTACCACAGGCTATAGTTACAGATCATGGGTCGCATTTTCGCAATCACATGATGGTCGAATTAGCTGCCAAGCTAGGGCTATCTCACGACAGCTCTACCCCATATTATCCGCAAGCCAACGGACAAGTTGAGGCAATCAACAAGGTCCTGAAGCGTATGTTGCAAAGGATGATCGGGGTTCATAAAAGAAGGTGGCACCTAATCCTGTACTCAGCCTTGTGGGCTTACCAAACGTCGGTAAAGAACGCAACCGGGTTCACACCTTTTCAACTGGTGTATAGCCTGGAAGCAGTCTTGCCGATCCAGTGCGAAATTTCTTCGCTTAAACTCGCAATCGATCTTCTCCCTGGAACTTCAGAAGAAGAGGCTCGTTTCTTGGAATTAATCCAATTGGATGAAACCCGTCGTGATGCCGCTTTGGCTAATGAAGCCTATAATAAACGAGTCAAGGCTCAGTTCGACAAAAGTGTCAAACCCCGTGTCTTCTCAGAAGGTGATTTGGTCTTACTTTATGACCAAGAATCCGATAAATTGGGAGCAGGTAAATTCAAGTCCTTATGGATGGGCCCCTATATTGTTAAAAGGGTGTTAGCAAAAGGAGCCTACGAGTTAATGGATTACGATGGAATTCCACTGGCGCAGCCCCGCAACGGGCTGTACCTCAAGCGTTACTATGCTTAAATAATAACCTGCATGCTTTTGTTGTATTTTGTTTTCGCTAAAGTATTTGTTCTGGTCGAGTGATCCACCTTTTCCATTTGTTGCAGATGTCGAACCTTCTGGAGACATGTGTTGGATATGCCGACGGAGCGAGTCGTAGTTCGCGGAACCTATCCTCCGCAGCCTGGGCCATTTTTGATCCAAGCGGCGAGTTAGTAAGCTTCAGAGGTGTGTGTATTGGGCAATCAACGAATAACATCGCTGAGTATAGCGCGTTGATAGAACTACTCTCTGATGCCATCACACGTGGCATACGCCGACTAATTGTCAGGCTAGACTCACAGCTCGTAATACTACAACTCAATGGTATATATTCTGTTCGCAATCCAGCTATTTATCGCATGTTCCTAAGGGTTAAGATCTTGGAAAGACGATTTGATTCAATTCAATATCAACATATTTCCGGAAACTTAAACATATTAACTAACTCATTAGCAAACTATGTGTTAGATAGACATTTGCAACATTTATAAAAAGGACACATCATCAAAAATTGTACATATGGATCATATAACTCAAACAGAATAAAACTCAAAAATCAAAATATATATAAGCTGTTTATAGTTCATACATAATGTTTTGTAACCAAGACAAAATGGGTCATATGACCTAAAAACTCAAAATTGCTAGGGGGCACCCTAGCCTAATGGTGCTCATGATAGCACGTCACGGCTTGTGCAATCATGCGCAAGAGACGAGTCCATCGTCTAGGCACAACAGTAGTGTGTCACTGCAGCTGTAAAGATAACTCATCAATCCTCACATCGGGAATGCCGAGAGTAAGGCTCTCAACCTACTCCTGCATAGCTGTAAGGGTCTCAATATCGTCAAGGTCGCGGAGGATAACTCTCCTAGCAGGCTCCACTGTCGGGGCAGCAACTGGCGGTCTCGGACGAACTGCTGGACGAACAGGACCAACATCTGCATGCACCCAAGAGTATGATTAAAAGTCTTGATAGAATAAAGCACAGCAACATTATAAATAAGAACAGTAAATAGTAATATGGTTAAAGAGTTTACCAATAGCACCCCACTGTTCGCCATCCGGTAACACCAAATCCGGATCACCTCGGAAATCCATACCCACATATGGATACTCGGAGAAGACCATCTCCTGGTGCTCGAACCACCTGAAGAAGGCCTCAGTAAAAGTAATTTGAGGTTGACCAGCATGCCTAGACATGTGATCAACCCACCTCTGCATGCGTGGCTCGGTCGGAGAAGGCAAGTCGAGTATGATGTACTGAGGCTGCATCAGTGGGATTTTCTCCAAGGCAAAGGCAGTCAGAATAGAACCAAATCCAAAGTTCTTCAGCTTCCCGTCCTTTACCTTGGTCAATTGGCTTTTCATCTGAACAAGTACTGCATCACACCAGTTGAATACTTTCGGTTGGAGACACTCCAAGGCGTTCTGCATATAAGATTTGTTGGCAACATGTAGAGCTGTGCTACCGGCCATCCTACCAATGGTATACAGAATGGACCTGAGAGACCTGTCAGTAATCTCACGGATAACAATCTTGCCGTCTCTGCTCGGCTGAGAACCTTCCCTGCAATACTGGCGGACATAATCTCTGGTGGAATCGGTTCCCCGGGCCGTACCTGACAAGGAAATGGGTGCACCTCGTCTTGACAACCCAGTCAAGAAGTACATGTCCTCTATGGTCAAGGGGATGGACTTTCCCCTAATCTGGAATACTTGGTTAACAGGATCCCAAGCATCAAGCATATACTGCAGCAAAGTAATCTGTGCTCTCATGCTAGAGATACGGAAAAACTTCAGCAGGCCACAGTTCCGCAGCACGTTCACCGTGACCGGGTCATGGAGGGCAATCATGTCCTCCTCTTCATGTTCTCGTTCTCACCATGTAAGGGACATTTTGTTCAAAGTTCCCTGCAAAGCAAACAAGAGAAGGAGTAAGTTCCTGATTTTGGTGAAAAACTGGCGAAAATTCATCAAAAAATGACCTGGAAACCCAGTTTTCTGAGCCCAGCGCAGGCAGAGAGTGTCCCACCTGCGCTGAAGGTCAGGCTGCCTTAAGGCAACTTGACATTCAACGCAGGTTTCGAATGGGGAACCTGCGCTGAAACTAGGGCGCCCTGGCAAAACCCCTGGGGCTCAGAAAGACTGAAAAATAGGCATGAAACTGGAAAAGAAAACCGTGAAAAGAAAGAGCTAGGGTTTAGCTCCTACCTGGTCCAGACGGCGCCGAAAATCGTCCGCAGAATCTCCCGGAATCAGCTAGTGAAAATCAAAGGGGAAGAGGCACCTCCAGAGCTCCAACAAACCAAATGCAAATGAAATGGTAAATGAGAGGTAAAAACACCTTTACATAGCTTTTTACGTAGTTCAAAGTGAAATATTAGGGTTATAATCTCATTTTCATGCAAATATTATTCATTTCTAACAAAGTTTGTTGCAGCAATTGAAAATGCAGTACTATCCTTGAAAAGAGAAAAGCTAGTAATGGTAAAAAATCAAAAATTGATCATATAATCGAGCAGTTTTACCGCGGAATTTATGCTCGTTAAAAAATAGAAAAGCGAGATCCGAGTAGTTTTAGCACATAGTTCATGCTCGTTAAAAAATAAACATAAGATTGAGCAGTGTTTTGGCGCATTCAAGCTCGTTAAATAAAAAATGAACCTACCCGGGTAAATAACCATTGTGATCCTAAATTTATTAGCCATAAAAAGCCTTGGTCGTGTTTGCACCTGCCACCTCCATTCCATTTGGCCGATCATTCACCCCCATATGATTGTTTACCAATTTTGAGGAACAGCTGCGAAGAGTGATTTCACCTAGCCATCCTTGTGACACTGCCGTGATTGGAAAATTCCAACCTGTACCTGGAATCTGCTGCTATCCCTGTTTATCACTCGTTACTCAAAAGACGAGTCTTCTTTGAGCTCTTTTCATCTGACTCGTAAAATATGAAAAGTTTGCCGAGTTTTGGCCTTCCAGCTCGTTAAAAGGATCGAAAGAGCTATCCCTCCTCTAGATTTTAATCTTTTTGGACCTAAGGGATTATTGCACAAAAAGGTCGAGCGCTTGTTTTATTCGGCTCGTTAAAATTATCGAAAACTCATCCCTTCTGTATTGTTTTATACTTTTTTGGACTTAAGGGATTAGATGATGAAAAAGGAATTTTGGAGTTAACTTTATGTACCTTTTCAGACTCTCTAAAAATGAAAAGGACCGAGTTTTCCTTGTCGTTAGACTCGTTAAAATGATTAAATAGCGACAAACTTGTCTTTAGACGAGAACGAGTTTCCCTATCGCTAAGCTCGTTAAAAAATAGCGATGGGCTTGCCCAAAGGGTAGGTTATAGAACAAGCATATGTTATCCTCCTCAAGCTTGACAAAAATAAAGAGGTACTGGTCAGAAATGACTGGGGAAAAATTGGGAGAACCTCGAAGCTTCAATGGTAGCAAGTCACTCTTGAACATGACACTTTTCCTCCGTATCACACCGGGTTGGGTGGTTTCATTCACCGGTCTCATCACCATGGTCCTCGCCAAACCATCCACATTTGGGGCAATGCTACCGATCCATCGCATCAGTGTCATTATATGTTCAAGAGATGTTGTTCAGAAAGAGTCAACCGTGTCCCATCCACTACCATACATTATCCTTCATCCACCCATGATCGCCACCCTGAATCATATTTCACAGATTGTTTTCACCTCCACTAAAATCATTAGCTTCGTTCCATGTCACTGATGTGGGATTCATTAAGGCCCTCCTTTGACGGATCGCTTCTTGTCGACTTCAGCTCATTATCCAAGAAGTTGATCTAGGAACACCCCCCTCAGTACTTTGAAGCTTGCATGCCTCAATGGCAAGTTTCTCACTTCCGACGACAGGTATACCTCAATGACCTTCGACCAGAAGATTTTGCGTGGTGTTCGACGCCAAGTCCTTTATTCACACCACGTGAATTGTACTGCAGTACCTTGAGGGTCATTATCATTATCGGTGATTCCTCTCGCGCTTGTTAACAATTTACATCATTGACCGGTAATCAAGCGATGTTTTTCCATGTTCGACTTCAGCGCAATTCTCACATGGATCGACTTGTACTTAGAGTGAAGATCGAACGAGTTTGAAGACCTCGGATCTAGTTCCATCCATCCGGGCTGCGATATATATTCAGGAAACATAAAGACATTTGACATGTACATCATTGCAGCAGATGATCATCCTACTCAAAGGATGATAATTTCAGTAGAGAATTATCAGTCTACCATCAGACGATCATCTGTTCTATGTACCAAAATGAATTTATAAAGCTGAGCATGGGAATGCCCGCCTTAGCTAGATCATGAAAGCAGAATGAAAAATAATTTATTGTATTGTATTTTATTACAGGTAACTTCTCAGCGATTGAATGAACTTCGGATCCTCCTGATAAAGCATTTCACCCGATAAACGACCTCATACTTTAGGGGGCAACTGTTATAGACATTTTTGTGCCTTACAGCATGAAGCATGAAATGTCAATAATCTAAGGGATCATAAGTCCCTAAACATGTTGTTCCTACCCCTAGAGGAACAAGGTCAACAAACCACAACACTGAATATCAGTTCTCCACCTGAAAACACTCAAAAACAAGCTAATTCTGGATCTTGTCAACTGCTCCACTGAGCATCTGCGCTGAATGTCAACTGCTCTACTATGTACCTGCGCTGAATGTAAACTGCAAAGAAGGCTACCTGTGCTAGGCGAGTTTGGCCAAGTGGCACAGTCATTCCTCAAGGTGTCAATGCCCAGGAAGCTTCCAAAATGACACTTGGATCAGAGAATTCGCCTAGTGATGAGTAAGAGGGTCTAGATCTCCAAGTGGAAGCAAGAACTTCTAAGTGGACTCAAGAACTGAAGAATAACTGAAGTGGGAGAGGACACTATTCAGCTCCATGCCAAGCTCAAGCTGACTCATCCTTTCTCCAAAACTCCTATATATAGAGCTCTCTCATGAGGTCTAAGGGGGCTGGAATCTTGTGAATGTAAGGAAGTGTTGTTGGTTTGAGTATAGAACTATTGGGTGATTTGCTTGAAGGAGGTGAAGAGGAGATTTCTTTCTGCTGGGAGGTGATGCTGGATTGGGCCTTTTATGGTTGTATTACTTCCTGAACTTTACTTCTTCCATTAATAAAGCATTTGAGGTTCTTCTATATCCATGTGTTTCAATGGTGTATTGTTATACTTGTATATTTGATTTATTCTAATCCTTGAATCAATTATGAATGTATGCTTCTTGTAGTTTCCCTCTCTTGTTATTTTGCAGGATCTTGGTGTAGCTGGGCCAGTGAAAGAGCAAGGAGCTGGGAGCAAGCAACAAAGAGAGAAGATTGGATCAATCATTAGCGGAAGACATCGGTTAGTGGATCTCTTCCTCCTCTCTCTTACATCTCATAAAGAAGTAATCTCGAATAGCTTTGATTTGATTGTTGCTGAGGTACTATCACCCTTAGAGTGGGATAGGGTCATTCCGTATTGGATACTTTTCCCAACAACAATCACACCCTTTCTATATCGAAAGGTGCGATGCATTCTAGCTTAGCCATTGGCCAGTAGGGATGCATCCCACCCAATACACTACTGGGGGTGCGATGGGCGCAAGGAGGGAAATTTGTGCACAACTTTTCATGGAAATTTTGCCTGTTTTTCACCAAATCAGGATCCTAACTCTTCTCTTGTTTGTTTTCAGAGATTCATCGGAGAAAAATGCCTGTTACATGGCGAGAACGTGAGCATGAAGAAGAGGACATGCTTGCTTTACATGATCCGGTTATGGTAAATGCACTACGGAATTGTGGCCTATTCAAGTTTTTCCACATCTCTAGCATGAGGCAACAAATCAACTTGTTGCAATATTTCCTCGATGCATGGGTTCCTACCAACCAGGTGTTCCAGATTAGGGGCAAATCCATCCCCTTGATTGTCGTGTACATCTATTTTTTGACCGGCTTATCAAGGCGTGGTGCCCCTATTTCATTATCAGGTCCCGCCCATGGGGGCGAATCCGTGAGAGATTACATTCATCGGTACTGTAGAGAGGGATCTCAGTCGAGTAAGGACGGCAAGATCAATATCCGAGATGTCACTAACAGGTCCTTAAGGACCATTCTGTTCACTTTTGCTAGATTGGCTAGTAGTGTGGCTCTTCATGTGGCCAACAGGTCTTATATGCAGTATGCCTTGGAATGCCTTGAACCAAAGGTGTTCAACTGGTGTGATGCAGTACTCTCTATGATGAAAGAACAACTGACCAAGGTAAAGAATGGAAGATTGAAGAACTTCGGTTATGGTTCTATTTTGACCGCCTTTGCCTTGGAAAAGATCCCACTGATGCAGCCGCAGTATGTTTCACTTGGTTTACCTCCACCGACTGAGCCACAGATGCAGAGATGGGTCAAACTTATGGCCCGACATGCTGGTCAGTCCCAGGTTTCCTTTTCTGATACCTTCTTCGAGTGGTTCAACCATCAGGAGATGGTTTTTTTTCGAGTATCCATATGCTAGTATGGATTTCCGAGGTGACCCATGTTATAGACATTTTTGGGCACTGCAACCTCAATCATAAATTTCCATAAACTAAGGGCTCTTAAGTCCCTAAAATTGTTGTTCTGACCCCTAAAAGAACAAGGTCAACTAATTACATCTTCTCCTGGAAGTTCTCCATGAAAAACTACTCAGAATTGGTCAAAATTAGATCATTTCACCTGCTCCATGGTCAAGGTGCAATGCATCCCACCTAGGTACACTGTGTAGGTGCAATGCATGTTGAAAATCCCTTCTATGGGGTGAGATGGGTGAGAATGGACAAATGGCAGGGTCAATCTACAAGGTGGAGAAGCAAAGAATCTTCTAGAAACTTCTCCTATGACACTTTCCTCTCTGCATTCGCCCAGGGATGAGTAAGAGATCGTCAATCTCCAAGTGGATTCAAGAACTATCATAGAGAGGACACTAATCAAATCTCAAAAACTGACTCACCCTCCTTGCAAACATCTATATATGGATCCTCATCCAAGAGATCTAGAGGCTGGAATTTTGTATCTTGTAAGGAACTGCTGCTGGTTTCTTGGTGCTACATCATAGTGTTGGGTGATCTAAGATTTTCATGAGGTGAAGAAGGGCTTCTTGCTGAGAGGATGATGCTGGGTCAGAACGATTGGTTGTAATCCTCTTTGCTCTTTCTTGATTATTAATAAAGCTATTCAAGTTTTCCTCCACATTCTTGTGTAATTGATGTTGTATGCATTTGTGTGGTTAATATACATCTGGTCCTATATTGTTTATGATAATAGATCCACGTTCTCGTATAGTGTTATGCTGCTTTGATTCTACAGGTGCTCTTTGAAGCTGGATATACAAGGAAGCAAGTAGAAAAGGACTATCAGAAGGGAGAGGAACCGAGAAAGGAACCAAGTGCAAGATAGAGGTTGGTCTTCTTTATTCTTCTCTCATCTATCTCTCATAAAGGAAAATGAAAGTAATCTCAGTGTGTTTGTTTCTAAGGTAGCTATCACCCTTAGTGGGACTAGCAATTCTGTATAGACACTAGTTTTCCCGATAACAAAATGGCGACTTCGCTTGGGACCGAATAGGTTGTTTGTTTATCTACATTTTTTTACTTTATAAACTTACAGACGGAGCTTGAAGCCAAGCCAGCTAGCCTTCGAACTGCATTTGGTTTACGAATGCAAAGTAGATCAATGTTGCTTTAGTCAATCTCCAGGTTTCGTTTATGAATTGAACAATTGATCTACAAGCTCTCTAATTTCCCTTGTGGTAGCTCTAGTAACCTCTTTGGATCTACCCCTGTGATTGATTTACTGATTACCACTTGCTCGGCCTAAATCCCTGAACTGAACTGCAAATTGTGACCCGGAACCCAGTCAAAGTCTCGTCCCTGGTCCATCACACTGTCTGTTCTGTGAAATTCAAATGCATCGCACTTTTCGAGTGTAGCAGGTGCGCTGCATTTCAGTTTCACTGTGTTACAGGTGCGCTGATCAGACAAGGCCTTGTTCCTAAATTTTGGTTTCTGTGTTCACTCTTTTCAGATCTATTCAGGAGTTTTGCTGCCTGTAATCAGTACACCTCTGTTGAAACCCCCTTCCTTGCTGTTATTCCGCCTCCATTGTGCAAAGAACTGTAAATGTTTTTGTGTATTTTGAGTCATTTTTAGTTCTCCTTTACAAAGAAGTAGCGTAATCGTACTGTCGTTTCTTGATTTGAAAGTGTCGCAAGTGTCGTTTTCAGTCATAGAAGAGAATCCAATTGTTCTTGATGGTCGATTGCACTGTTACTCTTGTATCTGATTTGAATTAGTAGTTTTTCAAGTGTCGAAAGCAAGTTTTCAATTTCAAATAGCAAAGTGTTGTCAGTGTCCTCATTTTGTCTTAAAAAGAAACTTGTTAGTAATTGTCGCTTTGAAAGATAATTCAGATTTGCGCTTAGCTTTCTTTTAATCATTTACACATTAAGAAGGCTGAAAAAAAATACATGCACGAGCATTTGCATTTAGACTGTTTGTTGGTTTGATTTAGGACAGTGCATATAGTGTGTGCTCTTTGCTCTTTGTTGAAAGAATGCCATCTCTCTTTCCTTATTAGCTAGGATTTTCATTGCTGAAAGAAGATTAAACGACTGTTTATCATCTTAGACTGCATTTTAGGAATTGTACATCTACACCACGCAGTGAACCTGAAAGGAAAATTTCTTAAGCAAGATCAACTATAAAATAAATTTAATGAATCTAAAAACACTTTGGAACCTAACGCACAACATTTAGAAGTCTAGGCTAGAGACGTGTTCCGGCATCGTAAAACATGGTAACTGTTGTTTTCATTGTTGGTTGGGTGATTCCTCCACTTTGAGACGAAAAGTGCCAATATGGACTTGTGCTCCCATGTATCGTCGAGTATATATTGGGAGACCACAATAGGCTTTATCCTTTATCCATAGGAAGCCGTGTCTGCAGCCCTATCGATCGTAATGCACTGAACACAACATTCGGGAAGATTGACTGCCGTACCATAAAAAGTATTCTGCAGTTTTGTGATTGGTTTGGTAATCCCTCTGTCTAGATTTCCAGAGCAATCCCTTTCGTTCCTTTTCAGACTCCTTAACAGAAAAGGTCCATCTGAGCACTTGTCACTTCAGGCTCATTAAAAATCGAAGGTGACTAGAGTCATCTTTTGTTTTTTCTCGACTGTTAAAAATTGAAAAAACAAGTTGTGTTAAAGCATCTAAAATTCATCTAATTTGGAAAAATACTTCCCCTTGATTTTTAGTTGATTAAGTAATCCGCAATCGTGGAAGAAATTCAATTGAAACCCCATCGTTCGCGGAGGCTTACGAGTCAACCGTCTTTGTCTGCAGAGTCGAAACTGTTACGGACAAAGCAAACTCGTTTAACCGGTTCCAAATCCCCGGGTAAAGTTAGAACAAGTGTTCCAACACCATTGGAGACTCTGGTTACTCCAAACATTTTTGGTATCCCTACCTTTACAGAATAAGTTCAGCAGCCACCAAAGGACAGCAGCACTGATCCTAGTGTGAAAGTAAACACTTGCATTATTGAACCAACTCCATCTATAGCTAATTCAGAAGGTGTTGTTCCCCAAACATCTGTCGCTGCAGATTCAATAACTTCTTCATCACCAGAAATATTTTACAGACCTAACAGTCTACCTCTTCCACCTGGTCTGATTGCTATAAATGAAATTATAGAGGATCCGCCATCTAGTACTCCATCGCAATTTGGAGTTGGGATCACTTTATATCCTTCTTCTTCAGAAATTAGTCCACTGCCATCAGAAGCTCCTGTAGAATCTCTAGGCAATCTTTTGGATAGACTATAAATGTCTGAAAAACCGTCGACATCTAGGACTATGTCATCAAACACAGGGATAGCAGAACTTCCTGCTGTCACTCCGACGATGTTCGCTGGTATACCATCTATCCCAACTAGCTCTCAATTTCTAGACGGGGCCCACACAGGGGCTATTTCGACAGTATGGTTTGTTCCTATTTGTTCATCTGGAATAGTATCCGGGAACTCTTATGTTGAGTCTCAACAAATTGGTCCTTCAGGATGTCAATTTGGGCAGTCCGGTCCTCAAGGGCAAACAATTCCTTTAAGTACCAGATTACCGCTGTATGGGGGGAAATATACCCTTTCATTGTCTCCTCCAGGAGGACAACCATACGAGAGTTCACAACAAAATTCAGGTTATGCTGGAATTACATCCAGCGGTTGGGTGCCGATACTACCTCAACAACCAAGAGTTGTATATTCGATGCAACAATGTTTACCTATGTCAAATATACCAACTACACTGGCTATTGTGACAGTGTCGCAAGTACAAGCGCTGCCTGTTGTATGCCAACCTCAGGTTTCTCAGGTTGTAATGCAACAACCTCTTGTCCCTGCGACTCAGCCGCCATCGCCAACTAGTGGGATGACACAAGCCCAAACGGGTACAATTACCCCTCACCTTGGTCAAATGGTTAGTATCGGACAACAACACATGGCTTCGCAACCATGGCTGGTGCAATATGAACAACCGCAATTCCAACAAGTATACCAAGGATCTGAGCAACAAATCTTTGCAAATAGTGGGCAACCGTATATTCAAAATGGTCAAAATCAACCATTCTACAATGGTTATGCCCATCAACCTTATCAAAGTTACCAGCATCAAATGCATTATGCTGGTATGAAAAGGCCAACTGCTCAGGCCATTCCGTCCTATCCTGGGTATGCTTTGCCAACCTGAATCAACAATTACCCTTCGTGGCGACTTTATAGTGACTAGATCTGAATCGGCTAATGAACGATCCAATTGCTTACGCCCCTTAGTGGCCAGCGATTCCACATAAACTTCCATTATATATTCCTAAATTTAATGGAAATCCGGATGAAGACCCGTCGAATCATGTGATGACATTTCATCTGTGGTGTTCATCAAATACCCTAAATGATGATTTGATTAGGCTTCGCCTTTTTCAGAGGACGTTAACTGCTCCAGCAGCAAAGTGGTATATCGAGTTACCCAGAGCTTCATTTGACAACTTCAGTACCCTGGCCACAACCTTTTTAACCCATTTTCAGTTACCCATAAGGTACAAAATGAGAACAGAACTTCTTACCAATTTCAAGCAAACAACGGCCACTCATATATCCGATCATATTCATGAGTGGCGACGTCTTCGCAGAATGGTAAAAACGTATGTTCCTGATCAGCTTTTAGCTGAATGGTTTATTAAGTCATTGTCACCTTCCATAATAAAAGATGTGGCGAAAGGAGGAGTTGTCACTGAAGAGAAAGTTATTGCTCATGCACAATATTTAGACTTGATTTATACTCAGTCTGGCACGCTCTACGATAAAATCCCTGATGCTCCCAAACTGGAATTTTCAGTTGCCCCTCCTCCTAAATCGAACAATGAATCTCATGCTGGCGATGGTGTGATTGGCACGACAGACACGAAATCGACAAAGGCTACATCTAAAAAGGCCCGTAAGATTTCCAGTCAAAATGAAAAAGAAGAACTTCTTGCCTTGGAAGTAAATGCCATCTCAACTGATAAAGGCAAAGAAACCAAGCAACCAGGAGGCAAGAAGAAAAACAAAGGGAAAAAGAAGAAACAGGGGGAATCATCACCCAAAAAATCTTCTGCAAACCCTACTGGAGATAGGAAACCAAAAAATCCATGCATAATATGCGATGAGGATCACTGGATGAGAGAATGTCCATATAAAGCTGAGCTTAAGAAATTCTGCAAGAATTCAAAAACCTCAGCAGTATTAACTGATCCGTTTCCAAATCCAGGAACAAATCTAGTTGCCAGTGGAAATGCTTCCCCGTCCCAAGTGCTAATGTTGTCAGTTTCGAAGCAGCAAAATGACGCTTTGATATCGACAAGGAATAAAGATTATGGGAATCCACAGCTATTGAACAACAAGGATAAAGATCAACCTAGTAGTTTGATAACAACTTCGACAGAAGTTGCGCCACCCACCATTCCATAACTGACAATAAAAACACCAAAGGGAGTAGTACATAAGTCGACATTTAATCCTCATGCTAGAGTAGCACAGCATTATAATATAGTGGAGGATCTGGCACAATCACCATCCGCTATGTCGACACATGAGATACTACAAAACTTCCCATCCCAAAAGCAGGATTTATTATCAGCTATAGGTGGGATAGACCCAAAGGATTCTAATCTTGTGTCCTTCAATCATAAACGATACGATCCTCAGTTACCAGCTCAACTAGCTTTCCTCATTCAAGTGAAAGCCCTCAACAAAACTGTTCATCGAACAATTATTGATGAGGGGGCATCTACATGTATTATGTCGATGAGTTGCTGGAAAACTTTAGAATCTCCAACCTTGTCAAGATCTTCGACGACATTAAAAGCATTTGACGGATGAACATATACCCCATATGGTATTCTAAGTAACTTGCAAGTTGAACTAGGGGGGGAAACAGTAGAAATAGATGTCCAAGTAATCGATGGAAACCTCGATTACAACATCCTACTGGGAAGAGCATGGATATATGCTATGGCTGCCATTGTGTCGACCTACTTTAGGAAGATTGCATTTCCCTTCCAAGGGGGAATTACAATCATCGACCAACAAACTTTTCTCCCCAATGGTACCCAAGTTACGGGAAGCATCCCGATGATCCATGGAAGCCCCCATTCGCTTCAAAATATCGGAGTAGCCTATTAAAAGACCCTATCTTAATGGGTACTTTTTCCCTCCCCCCTCCAATCAATCTGGCGGAAGTGGCAAAGATAGGAACCTGCAATATGATATCTTCTATTCACAAGATGTCAGAAAATGATATCAACATGAATCATCAGTTGGTGTTGCCTCCAAGCCCAATAGAAATATTATAGCAATCAATGTTTCTAGCTTGGGAGGTGAACCCAAGTCAACGCTCATCAAGCGTTTGGGTAGATAGGTCTAAGGAATATGACACCCCTTTAGATCCTTGGTTGCAAGTGCATTACAGCGACGAAGGAATTGTTCAATCAATGATAACTGACGGGGCACCATGGGAATACTACCACCATCGTTCCCATCTTCCGAATGGTCAAGAAGATACTCCTGATGACCTTCATCATCCTTCAGTTTTTGATTTCCTATCAAATACTGTAAACATGGTGGATTCAGAGCGAAACTTGTCCAATATTGAAGAGACTATTGTCATAAATATCTTGACGAAAACGGATGTTGTAGAGAATATATATGTAGGCAAATGTTGTTCTCCTTCAGAACTAGAAATATATAACACTCTTTTTCGCGAATTCAGAGATGTCTTTTCTTGGTCATATCATGAAATGTTGGGCATTGACTCGAGTATAGTTGAACACGAAATCAACATGTATCCAGATGTCAAACCAGTACGACAACGGCTACGGCAGGTGCACCCCAAGAAAGTTGCTGCCATCAAGGCAGAAGTTGAAAAGCTTCTCCATGCTGGTTTCATTTACCTGGTTCCCCTAACCGATTGGGTATCGAACATTGTTCTTGTAATGAAAAAACAAGGAATGATTAGAGTGTGCGTCAATTATTGGGATGTAAATCAAGCTTGTCCAAAAGACAACTACCCTACACCCTTTATTGACCAGATAATTGACGAATGCGCCAGATGTGAAATCTTTTCATTCATGGATGGCTTCTTCGGGTATAATCAAATAAATATCTGCCCAAAGGACCAGTCAAAGACTGCATTTATTTGTCCGTGGGGCACATTCGCATATCAAAAATTACCCTTTGGTTTAAAGAACGCAGGGGCAACATTTTAGAGGGCAATGAATTATGCCTTCCATGACATCAAAAACATCATTCAACTGTACCTCGACAACCTTCCATCTCATTCACGAAAGTGGACAGATCATCCGCAGCATTTGAGAGCAATTTTTCTACGTTGTCGTCACTACAAGATACGACTCAATCCACACAAATGTGTGTTATGTGTTAGTTCTGATCGTTTACTTGGCTTTGTAGTCTCAAAAGATAGGATTCATCTCGACTCGTGTAAGGTTCAGGCAATCACAAACTTTCCTCCACCTTCAAATTTGCTTCAGATTCAGAAACTCCAAGGGAAAGAAAACTTTCTGAGAAGGTTCATTCCGAATTACGCCGAACTTGCTAAAGGTTATACACGTCTATTGAAAAAGGAAGTGCCCTTTGTATGGGATCAAGTCGCGCAAGCTTCCTTTGATGCTTTAAAACAATCCTTAATGAAAGCATCATTAATGTACGCTCCTAATTATCAAAAAGACTTTAACTTGTATATGGTTGCAGCGGATATGACCATCGCAATGGTTTTAATCCAAGAAGACAATGGTATTGAACATCCAATATATTATTTAAGTAGGAACTTAAATGATATGGAAAGTAAGTATTCCTATGTTGAAAAGCTCGCTCTCGCGGCTGTTCAAGCAATACAGAGATTTCAGCATTATGTTCTCTTTCGAAAAACTACCATTCTGTCAGATTGCAACCCCATGACTTATATATTGTCACGACAGTTGCTGGGGGGCAAATATTCAAAATGGATAGCAATTCTTCAAGAGTTTGATCTGGAATTTGTAAAATCCAAATCAAAGAAATCCCTGGTATTCGCGGAATTACTATGCGATCTCCCATCGTCGTCCAATGATCAAACATCTGAAGAAACCATCGTGGATTAATCCTTGTTTCTGATATCTTCAAGCAATCCATAGTATGGAGATATAATCATCTATCTCCAAACTCAAAAAAAATAGGCCAAATACCTCACGCTCATAACAAAAATGTGTTCGGTACCAATCAAAAGACTACATGATCGTCAGTGATACGCTTTACCGTCGTGGTGTCGAACAGTTCTAAGGAGGTGCCTCACCCATGAGGAGGCTGAAAAAGTCCTGAATGACTGCCATTCAGGCACGTGTGGGGGGCATCAATCTGGTTATGTTACGGTGCAAAAATTTTTACGAGCAGGATACTTCTGGCCAAAAATGTTCAAATATTGCATAAACACAGTCAAAAGCTGCCATGCATGTCAAATTTTCGATAGTAAAACCAGAAAACCTCCCACACCTCTACAACCAATAGTTGCTATTGGGCCATTCACCAAATGGGGCATAGATTTCATGACATGTAACCCCACCTTGACTAGGGGGCATGGGTATATCATAGTCGCGGTAGACTATTTTACCAAATGGGCCGAGGCGATGCCTACATTAGATAACACTGGTGAAACAGCTGCCCTTTTCTTTTTTAATCATGTAGTCACCATATTTGGTGTTCCACAGGCTATAGTCATAGATCATGGATCGCATTTTTGAAATCACATGTTGATTGAATTGGCTGCCAAATTAGGGTTGTCCTACAACAACTCTACTCCATGTTACTCGCAGGCCAATGGACAAGTTGAAGAAATCAACAAAGTCTTGAAGCGGATGCTGCAAAGGATGATTGGAGTCCACAAAAGGAGTTGGCACCTAAAGTGACTGGAAGTGCTATCCCTCCTTTATATTTTAATCTTCTTGGACCTGAGGGATTATTACACAAAAAGATCAAGCGCTTGTTTTGTTCGGCTCGTTAAAAATACCGAAAGTTCATCCATTTTGTATTGTTTTATAACTTTTTGGACTCAAGGGATTAGATGACGAAAAATGATTTTTTGGAGTTTCCTTTACGTCCCTTTTCAGACTCTCTAAAATTGAAAAGGACCAAGTTATCTTTGTCGTTAAACTCGTTCAAACCTAATAGCGACAAACTTGTCCATAACAGATAAGAACGAGTTTCACTATCGCTAGGCTCCTTAAAACATAGCGATGGGTTTTCCCGAAGGGTGAATTATAGAACAAGCATATGTTATCCTCCTCAAGCTTGAAAAAAATAAAGAGGTACTGGTCAGCAATGACTGGGGAAAAATTGGGAAGAAAACTTGAAGAAACTTTGTTGGTAGCAAGTTGCTCTCGAACATGACACTTTCACTTCGCATCCGAGTCGGGTTGGGTTGTTCCATTCACTGGTCACATCACCATGGTTCCATCACACCATCCATAATTGGGGTTAATGCTACCAATCCATCATGTCAGCGTCGCCGATATGTTTAAGAGAAGTTTGCTCAGAGAATTCACCTGTGTCTCACCCACTGCAATACATTTACACTCCATTCTTTCATGACCGCCACCCTAAACCTTATATCACCAGATCGTTTTCACCTCCATTAAAATCATTTGCTCTGTTCCGTGTCATTGATGTGGGATTCCCTAAGGCCCTCCTATGACAGATCGCTTCTTGTCGACATCAGCTCATTATCCAAGAAGTCGATCTAGGAACAACCCTTTCAGTACTTTGAAGCTTGCATGCCTCAATGGCAAGTTTTTCATTTCCGGCGACAGGTTTACACCAATGGCCTTCGACCGAAAGATTTTGCATGGTGTTCGATGCCAAGTCCCTTATTCACACCATGCGAATTATACTATAGCACCTTGAGGGTCATCATCATTATCGGTGATTCCTCTCGCGCCTATTAACATCTTACATCATTGGCTAGTAATCAGGTGATGTCTTTCCATGTTCAACTCCAGAAAAACTCTCACATGGATCGACTTGTACTTTGAGTAAAGATTGAACGAGATTGAAGACCCCAGATCTAGTTTCATCCATCCGGGCTGCGATATATATTAAAAATAAAATAAAAATAAAGACATCAAATGTACATCACTGCTGCACAGATAATCATCCAATCTAAGGGATGATGGCTCTACCAGAATCATTAGTCTACACTCAGACGATTGTCTGTCTCATGTACATGAAAATGAATTTATAAAGCTGAGCATGGGAATGCCCACCTCAACTAGATCATGAAAATATTATGAAGATAATGTATTGTATTGTATCTTACTACAGGTCTCCTTCCATCTTGAAAGAACTTCAGATCCTCATGATAAAGAATTTCATCGACATCAACAAATTAATGACCTCATGCTTTAGGGGGCAACTGTTATAGACATTTTTTGGGCACTGCAACCCCAATCATAAATGTACATAAACTAAGGGCTCTTAAGTCCCTAAAAGTGTTGTTCTGACCCCTACAAGAACAAGGTCAACTGATTACATCTTCTCCCATAAGCTCTCCATGAAAAACTACTCAGAATTGGTCAAAATTGGATCATTTCATCTACTCCATGGTCAAGGTATGATGCATCCCACCTAGGTACACTCAGCAGGTGTAATTCATGTTGAAAATCCCTTCTATGGGGTGCGATGGGCGAGAGTGGACAAATGGCAGGGTCAATCTGCAAGGTGGAGAAGCAAAGAATCTTCTAGAAACTTCTCCTGTGACACTTGCCTCTCTGCATTCGCCCAGGGATGAGTAAGAGATCATCAATCTCCAAGTGGATTCAAGAACTATCATAGATAGGACACTAATCAAATCTCAAAAGATGACTCACCCTCCTTGCAAACATCTATATATGGATCCCTCATCCAAGAGATCCAGAGGCTGGAATTTTGTATCTTGTAAGGAAGTGCTGCTGGTTTCTTGGTGCTACATCATAGTGTTGGGTGATCTAAGCTTTTCATGAGGTGAAGAAGGGCTTCTTGCTGAGAGGATGATGCTGGGTCAGAACAATTGGTTGTAATCCTCTTTTCTCTTTCTTGATTATTAATAAAGCTATTCAAGTTTTCCTCCACATTCTTGTGTAATTGATGTTGTATGCATTTGTGTGGTTAATATACATCTGGTCCTATATTGTTTATGATAATAGATCCATGTTCTCATATAGTGTTATGCTGCTTTGATTCTACAAGTGCTCTTTGAAGCTGGATATACAAGGAAGCAAGTGGCAAAGAACTATCAGAAGGGAGAGGAACCGAGAAAGGAACCAAGCGCAAGATAGAGGTTGGTCTCCTTTATTCTTCTCTCATCTATCTCTCATAAAGGAAAATGAAAATTGTCTTAGTGTGTTTGTTTCTAAGGTAGCTATCACCCTTAGTGGGACTAGCAGTTCTGTATAGACACTAGTTTTCCCGATAACAACCCGGATTTGGTGCTGCTGGTCGACGAGTAGTGGGGTGCTATTGGTAAATTCTCTGACCATATATTTGTTCATTGTCTCTTGTTATAATGTTCTTGTGCTTTCTTCTATCAGGACTAATAAAAACTCATGTGCTCATGTAGATGTTGGACCGGTTTAGCCAGTAGTATGTTTGAGAGTGCCAGCTGCCGCTCGAGCAGGAGAGGTTGTGGGAAGGGCTATCCTTCGCGACCTTGATATGGCCGAGACACTTTCAGCATTGCAGGATCAGGTCGAGGGCCTCACTCTTTGTATCCCAGACATGAGGACTGATGAGATGCCTCTTAGGTTGCAGCGACATACTACCGGCATGCCGAGTCAATGGACTAGGCTTTTACACATGATTTCACAGGTGATGACTTGTTATCACCAGCATCATTAGACTAGGGTGCCCCCTAGCATTTTGAGTTTTGGGTCATCTGACCAATTTTGTCTTGGTTACAAAACATTATGTGTAAACCATAAATAGTTATATATATATATATATTTTATTTTCAGAGTTTTATTTTGGTTAAGTTACATGATCTTGACGTAAATTTTGATGAAATGCTTCTTTTTATAAATGTTGCGAATGTCTATCTAACATATAATTTGCTAATGAGTCTGTTAGTGTGTTTAAATTTCTAGAAATATGCTGATATTGAATAGAATCAAACTGTCTTTCCAAAATCTTGACCCTTAGGAACATGCGATAGATAGCTGGATTTCGGACGGAGTAGATACCAGTGAGTTGTAGGATGATGAGTTGTGAGTCTAACCTGACGACAAGTCGACGTATGCCATGTGTGATGGCATCAGAGAGGAGTTCTATCAATGCACTATATTCAGCGATGTTATTTGTTGATCGACCAATACATACCCCTCTGAAACTCAGTAACTCGCCGCTTGGATAAAAAATGGCCCAGGCCGCAGAAGATAGGTTCTGCGAACTACGACTCACTCCATCGCATATCCAATAAATGATTACAATAGGTTCGACATCTGTAGCAAATGTAAAAAGTGGATTACTTGACCAAAACAATTACCCTTAGCGAAAACAAAAATGTAACAAAAGCATAGGGGTTACTACACTGAATCATGCGTAGGAACGCTTAAGGTACAACCCGTTATGGGGTTGCGCTAGCGGAATCCCATCATAATCCATTAACTCGTAGGCCCCTTTTGCTAATACACGTTTAACAATATAGGGGCCCATCCATAAATACTTGAATTTACCTGCCCCCAATTTATCAGATTCCTGGTCATAAAGTAAGACCAAGTCACCTTCTGAGAAGACACGGGGTTTGACATTCTTGTCGAACTGCACCTTGGCTCGTTTCTTATGGGCTTCATTAGCCAAAGCAGTATCATGACGGGTTTCATCCAATTAGATTAGTTCCAAGAAACAAGCCTCCTCTTCTGAAGTTCTGGGGAGAAGGTCGACTGCAAGTTTGAGGGACGAGATTTCACACTGAACTCGTAAGATTGCTTCTAGGCCATACACTAGTTGAAAGGGTGTAAACCCGGTCGCATTCCTTATCGATGTTTGGTATGCCCACAAGGCTGAGTACAAGATCAGGTGCCAACTCCTTTTATGGACTCCAATCATCCTTTGTAGTATCCGCTTCAGGACTTTTTTGATTGCTTCAACTTTTCCGTTGGCCTACGGGTAATATGGAGTAGAACTGTCGTGGGACAACCCTAATTTGGCAGTCAATTCAACTATCATGTGATTGCAAAAATGCGATCCATGATCTGTAACTATGTCCTGTGGAACGCCGAATCTAGAAACTACATGATTGAAAAATAAAAGGGCATCCATTTTGCCAGTGTTGTCTAATGTAGGCATCGCCTTGGCCCATTTGATAAAATAGTCAACTGCAACTATGATATACCCATGCCCCCCGGTCAAGGTGGGGTTACATGTCATGAAATCTATGCCCCATTTGGTGAATGGCCCAATGACAACTACTGGCTATAGGGGTGTGGGTCGTCTCCTGGTTTTTCTATCGCAAATTTGACATGTATGGCAACTTCTGACTGCGGTTATGCAATCTTTGAACATTGTTGGCCAGAATTATCCTGCTCATAAAAAATTTTGCACCGTAGCATATCCAGATTGATGCCCCCCACACGCGCCTGAATGGCAGTCATTCAGGACTTTTTCGGCCTCCTCATTGGTGAGGCACTGTTGAGGAGGTAAATCCCCTCTGCAGACAGAGGCGATCCCTGCTAGCCCAGACCGGGTCTAGTAACAATCATACAATGCTACAACGCAAGTCCCTAATTGCAAATTAATAGAACAGTGATGAAGGCCTACCTAGATTCCAATGCTAGTGCTTGTAGAAGAGGTGGTGCTCCCATTCCTTTGCTCCGGTAGATCACAATCCTCACGATCTCCATGAATAGACATCTGCACATACAAGAAACAACACAAACACAAGCATAAAATCTAGCATATGCAACTATATGTCAGTCAGAAAGGACATAACTCATCATCATCATAATCAATAACTAGAGTGGAACCATAACCAATAGTCATCCATTAATAATCAATCAAAGAAGAATACAATCAATGTTCTGACGCTGGATTCTCCTCTGGTGGGTACAACAGCACATGTCTCGCAAAGCTTGTTGGGAATAGGAACAAGCCTCTCTCTCTTTGGTTATTGGACAATAGTCCTCTTGCTTGGATTTGGCCTTATGGGAATCAAGAAGGCTCTTGCAACATCAATCTCTTGGACTATGGAACTATCCCCAAAAACTACTGGAACTCTCCAACTACTAGCCAACTAAAAATACTAGTCTGCCAAGGAAAATGGACAAGCTTTTATAGAGGAAGGAGGGGGAGTTGGGATCCCTATAATCATGGGATTGGCTATATCATCAAGGAAGCTTCCATGAGAGGTGGCAAACCACTTCCTCTCTATGGAAATGCGTAGCCAAACCACCCAACTCAAGATACATTCAGTCCAAGAATTTGTTAGGATGAAGCTTCTGCCGTTTGTTTGTTAAAAAACAACACTGATTATGGTTGGCATGAGTGCGACTTTGAGACAGTGCGCCAACTGGCGCGCCCTCTTTGGAGGATTTCCCCCATTGGCGCGAGGGTTACACTATGGAACCGCGCCAATGGAAAAAGGGCTATTTTTAGGGTTTTTCAGTAGGAGATGTCTTCAGGGCAAACAAATCTCATGTTCAGAGGAATGCAATGCAAGTGTTTGGAGGCCATGTCACTTCTCATAGGTCCCGGAATGAGTCCTCCAAGATGTGGGAGAGGGGTAGCAGGGACGGTGACAAATTGCTGTGTAACAGATGCCCCCTAAAGCATGAGGCCCGAGAGAGAGAGGGGTGAAATGCTTTACGAGAACACGTCCAACAGAAAACACTGCCGCTGGAAAACCTACATGGAGAAGTACAACTAATATCTCAAATACATGATATATGTGGTACGGGCGCAACCATCCATAGCAGAGTACACAATAATCTAGATCCAAGGTATGGGCATAGCCATCCAGTGAGGATCGATAGATAGGCTCAGGCATGGTCACAGCCATCCAGTGAATGAGTCATGTAATAATCGTGATAAGCCACAAAATTGCAGCCTAGATTCGAACAGACAAAATCCAGGGTCTTGTGCTCCACCTCGACCCGAACAAAGTACAAGTTCAAGCATGCGAAGATATGAACTAAAGTCGAACATGCAAGAACATCGTCTAATTACCAGCCAATGATGAAAGTTGTTAACAGACGCGAGAGGTACCACCAATAATGACAATGGCCCTCAAGGTACTATAGGTACAATATACAGCGTGCGAATCAGTGAGCCGACATCGAACACCCACAGAATCATTCGATCGGAGGACAATGATGTAAACCTCGCATCGAACACGAAGAACCTTCCATTGAGGCATGCAGGCTCCAAGGCACTAGAAGGGAGTCTCTAGATCAGCTTCCTGGATAATAAGCTGAAGTCGACAGGAAGAGACCTTGATCGAAGGTGGGCCATAGTGTTTCCCACATCATTGACATGAGATAGAGGAAGATAAGGTTGTTGTGAATCAGGATTATGTGAGGTATCAGAGGGAGGTTGTTATTTTGCAGAGGTCAACTTCTCTTGAACATATCGGCGGCACGACAGTGGACTTGGCAGTATTTGACATCAATCGATCAAAGTTCATGGTGACAAGGCAAAGAGCAGATGAGAGGTCAAATAGGATCACCCAAACCCAAGCAGGCGAGTGAAAAATGAGATGAGATGTCCCCACCCAGACACGAATGCAGACAAGTGCCATGCTCAAGAGCGACATACTACCGACACGACAATGATTGTGGTTCTATTTACCCCACCATTTCTGGAAAGTACCCCAGTTATTTTTATTAACAAGCTTGACGGGGATAGCATATGCTTGTAAAGTTTCATTTCGACAGAATCCAATGTCATCAAGTTTTAACGAGTCTGACAGAGGAAGAACTCGGCGCCTTTTCATGTTTAGAGAGTTGGAAAAGACAGCAGAAAAGTAAACTCCAGGGGTGTCCTTTTTCGTAAAGTTGTGTCTTTTGAGCCTGAAAAAGTATAAAACAATGCTCGAAAGAACTGCTCGACCATTACAATCAACGAGTACTTTTCATGATTAGTGACTTTGACCTGAGAAAGTAAAAAAATGATCGAAATCACGTCGTTTCGTAACAGTTAACGAGCCTGAAAAGACAAGGGCCTGACAATCTTTTCATCTTTACACGGTCGGAAAAGAGTTTAAAGATGACCACCTCTTATTTACGTTTAGCGAGTCAAGAGGAAAAACTCAGCAATATTTTCATATTTAAATGGTCGGAAAAGATCTAAAAGAAGACCTCCATTTTTATTCTCTTTAACGAGTCAAAAAGGGAAAAATACTCGGCAATCTTTTCATCTTTTACGAATCAGAAAAGAGCTTAAAGGAGACTCGTCCTAGAGGAACGAGTGGTATAAAGGGTAGCAACTGGTTCCGGAAATGGTGGAACTGCTCAAAACATGTAATGGTCAAGAGGCTGGCTAATAAAACCACTCATTTCTACAGTTCCTCAAGAAAGGAAAACAACCAAGTGAAAGCATATGATCGGCCAAAGAGATGGTGGCAATGGAATGAAACAACCAAGGCTCATCTAGCAAAATTTAGCAGATAGGTGGCAATCACAAGGTGTAAATCGGGTATGGGTTCATTTTTACACAAGCTTGAACCATGGAGAACTCTGCTTAGATTCAGTTTCATGTTTACACAAGCTTGAAACGAAAAACTATGCTTGTTATAAGTTCGCATGCCCTCAGCATAATGACGCAAATCGAGGTACATGCCCCCCAAGCTTCATTGCATTCAACGAGGTGGATGGAATGAAGGTTCACTTTCGAGATCTTGGAAAGACTCCACTTGGATTTTACGAGATCTTAATCAAAGACTCGATTTGGAAAGGAGGAGTTGTTTCATTTTTTAAGGAGGTTGACACAATAAAAGAACTATCCTCATGACCCTTGTTTCATTTTTTAATGATCTTGGCACAAGATCAGGAACTATGCTTGACCAGACCTAGTTTCATGTTTTTAAGGAGCTTGACATAGGAAAGGAACTAGGCTCTGCACGAGACCTAGTTTCATTTTTTTAAGGAGTTTGACATAGGAAAGTGAACTATGCTCCGAACAGACCTAGTTTCATTTTTTAAGGATCTTGACATAGGAACACGAACTATGCTCCGAATGGACCCAGTTTCATTTTTTAAGCAGCGTGACATAGGAACATGAACTATGCTCCGAACAGACCTAGTTTCATTTTTTAAGGAGCTTGACATAGGAAAGGGAATGTTCCAACTAGACCTAGTTTCATTTTTTAAGGAGCTTGACATAGGAAAGTGAACTATGCTCCGACCAGACCTAGTTTCATTTTTTAAGGAGCTTAACATAGGAAAGGAACTATGCTCCATCCAGACCTAGTTTCATTTTTTAAGGAGCTTGACGTAGGAAAGCGAACTATGCTCCGACAAGACCTAGTTTCATTTTTTAAGGAGCTTGACATAAGAAAGGAACTATGCTCCGACCGAACCCAGTTTCATTTTTTGAGGAGCTTGACATAGGCAAGGAACTATGCTCCAACCGAACCTAGTTTCATTTTTTAAGGAGCTTGGCATAGGAAATGAACTATGCTCCAACTAGACCTAGTTTCATTTTTTAAGGAGCTTGACATAGGAAAGGAGCTATGCTCCAACCAGACCCAGTTTCATTTTTTACGGAGCTTGACATAGGAAAGGAACTATGCTCCAACCAGACCTAGTTTCATTTTTAAAGGAGCTTGACATAGGAAAGGAACTATGCTCCAACCGAACCTCATCATAATGAATAGGAAGTCGTTGCTTCCAAGAGTGCCACTCCTGGTGGAAGGACAACATCTTGGAAGTCATGACCCAATGCCCCTAGGACACTATGCACAATGGCATCATCATGGGATACAAGCACGGGATAAGTAGCCACGTAGTTGACCTGCGGTGAAGAAGATACAACCGGTGGATAAAAACCAGGAGGGGATGACGACTGCGCAGGAGGCACCGGGGGACTAAAGAATGATAATTGATCAATAGTCATGATTCTTCCATCGTGTGGAAAGCAAACCACACGGAAAAGTGAAGAGACAAGGGCCCCCATGGCATAAACATAGTCACGGCCAAGGAGAAGACTGAAATCTAAAGCACCTTGGGTAACCAGTACGTCTATATAGACGATTTTTCCTCCCAAAGTAATAGGGAACTTCGGGAAGAGTCCTACAGATGGACAGGCTCCTCCGTCGAAGGCCAACAGATTCTGCGTGACCAACACAAGTTGTGGGGAACCCAAAGCTTGCCAAGTAGTGGACGACATAAGACTAACAGACGCACCTTCATCCAGAACAATGCCGGGTACTGCCTTATAGTAGGCATGTACTATAATTTGGAAAGGCACATGGGATGGAAGGCAGAAATCAGTCAGGTGACTCCAGTCGAAGGAAGCGACCAAACTACTTGGTGGGGGAATCATATGATTGCCCCCATGCTTTAAAGGAATCGAAGGAGGACTCTTGGAATCAGCTGGGATAGGAGAGTCATTTTCGGACTCAGGAGAATCTGAGGAGACGAGAAGAACATGAGCATAATGCTCTTCCGAAATAGAGTGATCGACGGGTGGTGAACCAGAGTTGACACTCTTTCCGACCAACAGTTGGTCTGGAACAGGCTGGGCACAGCCAGGTTCAGAAGGAGGAGGGTAGAAAAGAGAAGAATCTAAGTCACTCTCGTTGTCGACAGGGAGAGGGTTTGAAGAGAGCCTCTGATAACCAACAGGAAGTTGGGGTGAGGAAGCTGTAAGACTTTCCAAGTAGCAGAAGCTTTATCCATGAGCAGACAAAGGTGAAGGGGATGGTTGCCTTCACATAGTCTACAGGGGATTCGAATCTTCCCTTTCCTCTGAATGTTGTCAGTCGATAGGGTAGCATCACCATGAGCTTCAAAGGACGATGAGGGGCAAGCTGGATTGTGAGACCATACTTCTAAGATCCTAGGAATGCCAAGACAATCATGAAGAAGATGGTCATCCTTGCATAACCTACAAGGAAGCTTGACCTTCCGCGGAGGAGTAGAAGGTGGCCTGGCTTGAGCTGTACTTTTAACCTCTCACTTAGGAGACTTCTTCTTCTTCGTCTTCTTCTTCTTCTTCTTAGCCACCTAGTTACTTTAATCCAGACTTTCACCAGGCAAAGTAGAAGATGAGGACGTAGAGACAGGCAAAGAAGGGGAGAGGTCCAGCTTGGAATCAACATGATGTTGTTCAGGTGGAGGAACTGATTGACTAGTAGTCACGACATTAGGGACCAGAGAGGTTGAGAACAACCAAATAGGCAACCCAACAGTTAACCCAGGAAGGGACAATGTTGCCATGTAAGGAGCACCAACATTTCCAAAATGAGGGAAATGACGAGGATTCCCATCAGAGGGGATTCCTAGGTTGGTGAACTCTGGAAAAGTTGCCATCAACAACTGAAAATCACACACAAGTCTGAAAAAGAGTCAAGACACACAATCAAACGGGCAAAAAGCATAATCTAACAGGGTGTGTGATAGCAAGTGAATAAATTCTAAAACACAAGGACATAACTTAACCTTTTCATTTTTAAAGAGTCGAGAAAAGGACAAAAAGATGACTCTAGTCGCCTTCGAATGTTTAATGAGCCCGAAGTGACAAATGCTTAGACGAGCCTTTTCTGTTAGGGAGTCCGAAAAGGATCAAAAGTGACTACTCTGGAGAACTAGGCAAAGGTTTACCAAACAAATCCGTAAAACTACACATACACCTTGGCAATCATATGAAAACCAAGGACTTTCCATACGGCAGTCAATCTTCCCGAATGTTGTGTTCGGTGCGTTACGGCTTGTAAGGTGGCAGATGCGGCTTCCTATGGATAAAGGATGATAACCTAGCAGGGTCTCCCCATATACTCGATGGTACGTGGGATCACAAATCCATACTAGACCACTATTGAGTCATAGAAGGAGGAATCACCCAACCTTAAGTGGAAAAAAAAGTGACTAGGTTTAACAACGCTGGAACACGTCTCTAGCCTAGACCTCTAAATGTGTGCATTATGTTCCAATGCATTGTTAGATTCATTCAGTTCATTTTAAAGTTGATCTTGGATTATGTTTCAGTTTTCAGGCCTTACCATATGTAATGTCTCAAAATTTCCTAAATGCAAACTACATGCCACAATATATCATTTCATTCGATGAATGCTAACTATGAGAGAGTTGAGAGCTTTCACACAAACAAAATGATCACAGAAAAATCAACAATATCTCTAATGCAGCTAATGGAAATTAACAAACTTTTCTCTAAAGTCACTAATCACTAATAACAATGAAAAGCTCTAATTCACATTAACTAATGAAAATCAAAAGAGTTTGTTTGTTTTCTTTGAATTGATGGCAAGATGCACTAAACAAACTTTGAGAAACGATAATAAAAGAGCAAAAATACAAATTTCACTCAATGCAAACACAATCAGATCCCTAAATGCCAAAGCAGTCCTTCAAAACCAGGAAAAGTCCCAAAGACACCAATGAGCCGTGTGATCTAGGCCCAAAGTGAAACTAAGTGGAATCCAAGTGAAAAAGGGGTAAATCTCTCAAATAACACAATAGAATGCTTAACAACCACTAAACGAGTGCAAGGGAGTAATCAGAAAGTTGATTGGACTGATAGAAGACTGAAAAATCCTAAGGAAGGCTCGACGCACAAAGCCACTAGATGCCCTAGGGCTAAAACGTAAAATCGATAGAGAATGGCAAACACCCAAATTATGCAAATGTAATCTATGCACATTTTTCATTCATATTCTGAAAATGAGAATTCTGATTATGCAAGTGTGATCTATGCAAGAGAATTCTCAAACACAAGATGATTCTAATGTAATCTAAGAACCAATCAAGTGCAAATCAAGAAAATTGGGTAAGAGTTCCAAAGATCAAAAAATAAAAACACTCAAAGGCGATTAACACTCATACGCAATTTAGCCCCCCGCCCCCGGCGAATGAGGGGGAAATTGTTTTGCAAAAACGAAAGCAAAAAGATGCAAAATTGTGAAAAGACTGAGACAAACCTCCAAGTAATGACCAAAGGAAATCAAATTAAGAATTTCTCAAAAAAAGAATCAAAACCAGTGAAACAAGTATCCAACACACTCAAGCAGTCGAGAAGACTCCGAGACTCCAATCAAACAAAGACCAAGCTCAGAAGGCTCAAGAAAAGTAAACTCTAAAAGTTCCCAGGCCTGGCGCGACTGTCAGGCTGAAACTTATGCCTTTCGGGATTGGCGCGGGTTGTATGTGAGCAACTTGCGCCAATTGGCACGGCTGTTACACTAAAAAGTGTGCCAGTCAAGTTTCCTATGCCAAAATAAAAAATAAGCAATCAAAGACTAGGCCGACTATAACCAGGTAGACCAAGAAGCAAGAAATAGCAAAAGGATTCAACCCAGAAAGCTGACCAAGCAAGAAAAATCAATAAAACAACCAAAAAGGCGAGACAAGCTCCCCAGCGGAGTCGCCAAATTGTTGAGGAGGTAAATACCCTCTGCGGACAAAGGTGATCCCTACTAGCCCAGACCGGGTCTAGCAACAATCATACAACTCTACAGCGCAAGTTCGTAATTGCAAATTAATAGACCAGTGATGATGGGCTACCTAGATTCCAACGCTAATGCTTGTAGAAGAGGTGGTGCTCCTGTTCCTTTGCTCCGGTAGATCACAATCCTCACGATCTCTGTGAATAGACACCTGCACATACAAGAAACAACACAAACACAAGCATAAAATCTAGCATATGAAACTATATGTCAGTCAGAAAGGACATAACTCATCATCATCATAATCAATAACAAGAGTGGAACCATAATCAATAGTTGTCCATTAATAATCAATCAAAGAAGAATGCAACCAATGTTCTAACATTGGATTCTCCTTTGGTGGGTACAGCAGCACATGTCTCGCAAAGCTTGTTGGGAATAAGAACAAGCCTCTCTCTCTTTGATTATTGGACAATAGTCCCCTTGCTTGGATTTGGCCTTATGGGAATCAAGAAGGCTCTTGCAACATCAATCTCTTGGACTATGGAACTATCCCCAAAAACTACTCGAACTCTCCAACTACTAGCCAACTAAAAAAACTAGCCTGCCAAGGAAAATGGACAAGCTTTTATAGAGGAAGGAGGGGGATTTGGGATCCCTATAATCATGGGATTGGCTCTATCATTAAGGAAGCTTCCATGAGAGGTGGCCAACCACTTCCTCTCTATGGAAATCCGTAGCCAAACCACCCAACTCAAGATACATTCAGTCCAAGAATTTGTTAGGATGAAGCTTCCGTCATTTGTTTGTTAAAAAACAACACTAATTATGGTTGGCGCGAGTGCGACTCTGAGACAGTGCGCCAACTGGTGCGCCCTCTTTGGAGGATTTCCCCCATTGGCGCGAGGGTTACACTCTGGAACCGCGCCATTGGAAAAAGTGTTATTTTTAGGGTTTTTCAGCAGGAGATGTCTTCAGGGCAAACAAAGCTCATGTTCAGAGGAATGCAATGCAAGTGTTTGGAGGCCATGTCACTTCTCATAGGTCCCAAAATGAGTCCTCCAAGATGCGAGAGAGGGGTAGCAGGGACGGTGACAAATTGTTGTGTAACAGGCACCTCCTCAGAACTGTTTCGACACCACGACGGTAAAGTGTGTCACTGACGATCATGTAGTCTTTTGATTGGTATCGAATACGTCTTTGTTCTGAGCGAGAGGTATTATACCTATATTTTTGGGTTTGGAGATAGATGACTATATCTCCGTACCATGGATTTCTTGAAGATATCAGAAACAAAGTTTCATCCACGATGGTTTCTTCGGATGTTTCATCGTTGGATGATGATGGGAAGTCGCATAGTAATTCCGTGAAAACCAGGGATTTCTTTGATTTGGATTTTATAAATTCCAGATCAAACTCTTGAATAATTGCTATCCATTTTGAATATTTTCCCCCCAGCAATTGTCGCGACAATATATAAGTCATGGGATTGCAATATGACAAAATGGTAGTTTTTCAAAAGAGGACATAGTGTCAAAATCTCTATATTGCTTGAACGGTTGTGAGAGCCAACTTTTCAACGTAGGAATATTTGCTTTCTGTATCATTTAAGTTCTTACTCAAATAATATATAGGATGTTCAATTCCGTTTTCCTCTTGTACTAACACCATTGTGATGGTTGTATCCGCTACAGCCAGATACAAGTTAAAGTCTTTTTGATAATCAGAAGCATACATTAATGATGCTTTTATTAGGGATTCCTTTAAAGCATCAAAGGAGGCTTGCGCGACCTGATCCCATACGAAGGGTACTTCTTTTTTCAATAGACGTGTATAACCTTTAGCAAGTTTGACGTAATTTGGAATGAACCTCCTCAAAAAGTTTGCTTTCCCTTGGAGTTTCTAAATCTGAAGCAAATTTGAAGGTGGAGGCAAATTTATGAATGCTTAAACCTTACATGGGTTGAGACGAATCCCATCCTCTGAGACTACAAAGCCAAGAAAACGACCAGAAATAACACAGAACACACATTTGTGTGGATTGAGTTGTATCTTGTAGTGTCGGCAATGGAGAAATATCACCCTTAAATGCTGCGGATGATCGGTCCACTTTCGCAAATGAGCTGGAAGATCGTCGAGATATGGTTGAACAATGTTTTTGATGTCATGGAAGGCATAATTCATTGCCCTCTGAAAAGTTTCCCCTCCGTTCTTTAAACCAAAGGGTAGCTTACGATACGAAAATGTGCCCCACGGACAAATAAATGCAGTCTTTGACTGGTCCTGTGGACGGATATTTATTTGATTATACCCGGAGAATCCATCCATAAATGAAAAGACTTCACATCCGGCGCATTCATCAATTATCTGGTCAATAAAGGGTGTAGGGTAGTTATCTTTTGGACAAGCTTGATTTACATACCTATAATCGACGCACACTCTAATCGTTCCTTGTTTCTTCATTACAAGAACAATATTCGATACCCAATTGGTTAGAGGAGCCAGGTAAATAAAACCAGCATGGAGGAGTTTTTCAACTTCTGCTTTGATGGCAAAGACTTTCTTGGGGTGCACCTGCCATAGTCGTTGTCGTACTGGTTTGACATCTGGATACATATTGATTTCGTGTTCAACTATACTCGAGTCAATGCCTGGTATTTCATCATATGACCAAGCAAAGACATCTCTGAACTCACGAAAAAGAGCTTCGTATATTTCCAATTCCGAAGGAGAACAACATTTGCCAACATAAATATTCTCTACAACATCTGTTTTGGTTGAGATATTTATGGCTATAGTCTCTTCGATATTGGACAAGTTTCGCTTGGAATCCACCATATTTACAGTATTTGATAGGAAATCAAAAACTGAAGGATGATTAAGGTCATCAGGAGTATCTTCTTGACAATCTAGAAGATGGGAATGATGGTGGTAATCTTCCCATGGCGCCCCATCAATAATCATTGACTGAACAATTCCTTCATCTGTGTAATGTACTTGTGACCAAGGATCTAAAGGGGTGCTATATTCCTTAGACCTATCTATCCAAATGCTTGATAAGCGTTGATTTGGGTTTACCTCCCATGCCAAAAATATTGATTGCTACAATATTCCTATTGGACTTGGAGGCAATACCTGCAGATGATCCATGCTAATATCATTTTCTGAGATCTTTTGAATAGAATATGTCATATTGTAGGTTCCTACCGTTGCCACTTTCGCCAGATTGATTGGAGGTGGGAGGGGAAAAGTCCCCATCAATATAGGGTCTTTTAGCAGGCCTACTCCGATATTTTGAAGCGAATGGGGGCTTCCATGGATCATCATAATGCTTCCCGTAACTTGGGAACTATTTGGAAGAAATGTTTGTTGGTCGATGATTGTAATGCCTCCTTGAAAGGGAAATGCAATCTTCTTGAAGTAGGTCGACACAACTGCAGCCATAACATATATCCAAGGCCTTCCCAGTAGGATGTTGTAGTCAAGGTTTCTGTCGATTACTTCAACATCTATTTCTACTGTTTTCCCCCCCAGTTCAACTTGCAAGTTACTTAAAATCCCATATGGGGTATATGTTCATCCGTCAAATGCTTTTAATGTCGTCGAAGATCGCGACAAGGTTGGAGATCCTAAAGTTTTCCAGCAACTCATCGACATAATACATGTAGATGCCCCCTCATCAATAATTGTTCGATGAACAGTTTTATTGAGGGCTTTTCACTTGAATGAGGAAATCTAGTTGAGCTGGTAACTGAGGATCATATCCATTGTGATTAAAGGACACAATATTAGAATCCTTTGGGTCAATCCTACCTATTGCTCATAATAAAGCCTGTTTTTGGGAGGGGCAATTTTGTAGTACCTCAGGTGTCGACATAGCAGATGGAAATTGGGCCAAATCTTCCACTATATTATAATGTTGTGCTACTCTGGCACAAGGATTAAATTTCGACTTGTGTACTACTCCCTTTGGCAGTTTTATTGTTAGCTCTGGAATGATGGGTGGCACAACTTCTGTCGAAGTTGTTGTCGAACTACTAGATTGATCTTTATCCTTGTTGTTCGATAGCTGTGGATTCCTGTAATCTTTATTCCTTGTCGTTATCAAAGAATCATTTTGCTGCTTCGAAATCGATAGCATTAGCACTTGGGACGGGGAAGCATTATCATTGCCAACCAGATTTGTTCCTGGGTTCAGAAACGGATCAGTTAATACTGCCGAGGTTTTTGAATTCTTCAAGAATTTTTTAATCTCCACTTTATATGAGCAATCTTTTACCCAATGATCCTCGTCACATATAAGACATGGACGACTTGGTTTCTTATCTCCAGAAAGGTTTGCAGAAGATTTTTTGGGTGATGATTCTTCCTGTTTCTTCTTTTTCCCTTTGTTTTTCTTCTTGCCTCCTGGTTGCTTGGTTTCTTTGCCTTTGTTAGTTGAGACGGCATTTACTTCCGAGGCGAGAAGTTCCTCATTTGCATTTTGACTAGAAATATTACGGGCATTTTTTGATGTAGCCTTTGTTGATTTTGTGTTTGTCATGCCTATCATGCCATCGCCGGCATGATAGTCATTGTTCGATTTAGGAGGAGGAAGAACGGAAAATTCTGGTCTGGGAGCGTCAGGGATTTTATCGTAGAGCATGCCAGACTGAGTATAAATCAAGTCTAAATATTTCGCATGAGCAATAAATTTCTCTTCAGTGACGACTCCTCCCTTTGCCACATCTTCTGTAATGGAAGGTAACAATGACTTGATAAACCATTTAGCTAAAAGCTGATCAGAAACGTACATTTTTACCATTCTACGATGACATCGCCACTCATGAATATGATCAGATATGTGAGTGGCTGTCATTTGCTTGAAATTGGTAAGACGTTATGTTCCCATTTCATACCTTATAGGTAACTGAAAATGGGTTAAAAAGGTTGTGGCTAGGGTACTGAAGTTATCAAACGAAGCTCTAGGTAATTCGATATACTATTTTTCTGCCGGACCAGTTAACGTTCTCTGAAAAAGGTGAAGTCTAATCGAATCATCGTTTAGGGTGTTTGATGAACACCACAGATGGAAGGTCATCGCATGATTCGATGGGTCTTCACCCGGATTTCCATTAAATTTAGGAATATCTGACGGAAGTTTATGTGGAATCGCTAGCCATAAAGGGGTGTAAGCAATTGGATTGTTTGTTAGCTGATTTAGATCCGGTAACTCTAACGTCGTCACGAAGGGTAACTGTTGATTCGGGTTTAGCGAAGCATACCCAGGATAGGATGGAATTTCCTGAGTAGTTGGTCTTTGCATACCAGCATAATGCATTTGATGCTGGTAACTTTGGTAAGGTTGATGGGCATAACCATTATAGAATGGTTGATTTTGACCGTTTTGAATATATGGTTGCCCATTATTTGCAAAGATTTGTTGCTCAGATCCTTGGTAAACTTGTTGGAATTGCGGTTGTTGATATTGCACCAACCATGGTTATGAAGCCATGTGTTATTGTATAATACTGGCTGTTTGACCAAGATGAGGGGTAATAGTACCCATTTGGGCCTGTGTCATCCCACTAGTTGGCGACTGTGGTTGAGTCGCAGGGGCAAGAGGATGTTGCATTATGACCTGAGAAACCTAAGGTTGGCATACAATAGGCAACGCTTGTACTTGCGACACCATCACAATAGCTGGCATAGTTGGTATATTTGACATAGGTAAACATTGTTGCATTGAGTATATAACTCTTGGTTGTTGAGGCAGTATTGGCACCCAACTACTGGTTGTAATTCCAGCATAGCCTGAATTTTGTTGTGAACTCTCATATGGTTGTTCTCTCAGAGAAGACAACGAAAGGGTATAGTGCCCCCCATTGTAAGAATTTACAGGGTAAGTTCCTCAGAAAGAACACCAAAAGGACACCGCTCACAACCAGATCACAGATCAATACACCAGTATTTTTGACGTGGTTAAAACCCTCAAAGAGGGAAACAGTCCACGGCCTGCGCCAACGTGGCTACTACAGGCAATTTATTAATCAAAGAATGAAAATTTACATAAGCTTCTCTCATGCATGGATTACCCAAACAATGACCCTCCATGCTCTTTAAATAGAACTCATGGACCAATCGGGTGTCAAGCCACGGATCAAGTGTCGGTAATACCGAGGAGAGAGTGAACTGTCGGATCACTGCATATCGTGACCGTCAGATTGTAAGTTACAAAATGTACAACGGTAAAGAAACACACTTTACCTAACTCTATACTAGACCAAGTTGAACTTAACTATTTCCTATGTGTCGGAAAATCCTAACATCCCCCCTTAAGAACAACTTGGGATAGGATTGAAGGATTTACAAATATGACACAATAGGAGAAGGAAGGAGGCACTAGAGCCTATCCCCCCTTAGTGACAACTTCCTGAACTCCAAGCATATATCGAAGTTTAGTGAACTTCGCCTCTGTGAGAGCCTTTGTGAAGATGTATGCAACCTGATCATCTGTTGGACAATATTGCACTTCAAGAACATGGTCATGAATGAGCTTTCTGATGAAGTGCATGTGTAGTTCAATGTGTTTGCTGCACTGATGCTGGACTGGATCTTTGCATAGCTGAATGGCACTTTTATTATCACACCAAAGTGTGGTTGGATGTTGCTTCTCAAAGCCAAACTCTGATAGGATCTGACGAAGCCACAAGGCTTCCTTACTAGCTTCCACGGCACCACGATACTCTACTTCTGCTGACAAAAGAGAAATGGCAGCCTGTTTCTTACAAGCCCATGTAATAGGTCCTGAACCAAGAGTGAAGACATAACCGGCAGTAGACTTCCGATCATCAGGGTCACCAGCCCAATCAGAATCAATGAAACCAACTAATAGAGGAGCTACTTTGGCACTGTAATGAATCCCAAACTGTACTGTACCTCGAACATAACGAAGTATTCTTTTGGCTGCTTTCCAATGACTTTCATGGGGGTTTTGCATAAAACGAGAAACAAGGCCAACAACAAAGGAAAGGTCAGGACGAGTATGGGTTAAATACAAGAGTTTTCCTACAAGTTGAAGGTATAAGGTAGCATCAACTTCAGGAGAAGTACAAGAGACTGAAAGTTTGACTCCAGACTGAAAGGGAGAAGGGGCTGGCTTACAGTCTTCCATGTGAAAATGACGAAGAATATCACAAGCATACTTGGACTGGGAAAGGGAAATACCCTCCTTGGATTGCAAGACTTGAAGACCGAGAAAATAGTGTAAGTGTCCTAAGTCTGTCATTTCAAATTTCTTTTTAAGGCTGGACTTCACATGGTTTATAAGGTTGGGATCACTACCAGTAAGAATGAGATCATCAACATAAAGAACAAGGATGATAAGAGAGTTGCCCACTTTCTTGGTGTAGATAGTATTGTCAGAATAACACCTAGAAAAGCCAGATTCTAAAAGAAAGCTATCCATTTTGGCATACCAAGCCCGAGGAGCTTGCTTGAGACCATAAAGAGATTTCTTAAGTCGACATACAACGCTGGAGTCTGTTTGGATGAAGCCAATGGGTTGTTCCATATAGATTTCTTCATGCAAGTCCCCATGCAAGAAGGCAGATTTAACATCCATCTGATGGACTTCCCATTTTAAAGAGGCAGCAAGGGAAAGAACAAGGCGGATAGAGTTCATTTTGGCAACAGGGGAGAAGGTTTCAGTGTAGTCAATGCCTTCAACTTGTGAAAAGCCCTTAGCAACAAGACGAGCTTTATGTTTATCAACTTTCCCATCTGGTCCATACTTGGTTCTGTAAACCCATTTACATCTAACAAGTTTGCGTCCCTTTGGTAGAGGAAAAAGATCCCATGTATCATTTGCCAACAATGAATGATATTCTTCATTCATAGCTGCTTCCCAATGTGGATGGCCTGAAGCTTCTGCAAAAGTGTCAGGATCATGATTTACTGGAGCTTGAGCCAGTAAAGAAGAGGCTCTTTCAAACTGAGAACGTGTACGTCGCTGATCTGTAGGATCACCGACAAGATCACCTGCTGCATCCCGAGTAGCACGAACCCATCTTGGAAGTTGAGGATCCTGAGAAGGTGGGGGAGGATTGTCATCCTCACTTTCATCATCTGAAGAAGAAATGTTTTCAAAAGTAGAAGAGATAGGAAGAGGTGGCACATCCGCCGGACTAGGCTCGCAGGCCGATTTATTTTCATCAAATTTTACATCTCTTCTAATGATAACATTTTTGGACTTAAATGGAATAAGTCTATAACCTTTTACATCTTCAAAATATCCAACAAAAGTACATTTCTCACTCTTAGGTTCTAAAGCTTTATGCTTTTCATCTGGAATATGGGCCCATGCTTCACTTCCAAAAACACGAAAGTGACTTACATCTGGTTTAATGGAACTCCAAGCTTCTTCTGGAGTGATATTCTTTAGAACCTTAGTAGGAGTGCGATTTATTATATAATTTGCACAATTAATTGCTTCGGCCCAAAAAACTAAGACTGAGTCCTTTAGATTGCAGCATACAATTAGCCATTTCCTTTAAGGTGCGATTTTTCCTTTCAGCTACACCATTTTGTTGTGGAGTGTATGGAACAGTATGTTGCATTTGAATTCCATTTTCGGTGCAAAAGTTGATGAATGTGTTTTTAACATATTCTCCACCATTATCAGTTCTTAGCTTAAGAATTTGATGTCCAGATTGTTTTTCAACAAAGGCTTTGAAGGCCAAAAATGTGTTAAATACTTCGCTCTTGAGTTTTAAGAAGTATACCCAAGTGCGTCTGGAGAAATCATCAATGAAAGTTAAGAAATACTTGCAGCCAGAGAATGAAGCAACAGGAAGTGGACCACATAAATCACTGTGCACAAGCTGTAAAGGGGCTGAGGCGTGCCAAGAGGCACGTTTTTCAAAACTGTCCCGATGATGTTTTCCGAGTACACATCCGGAACAAACACCATCTCTGCAAGATACCATAGGAAGACCTGTCACCATATTTTCTTTACATAGATGCTGAAGGGAGCGATAGTTTAAGTGACCAAATCGCTCATGCCAAAGTTTGCTCACTTCATCATTATGAGCAACAAATACTGAGGGAAGATTTGATGACCCAAAGTTGTGAAACTTATACAACCTTGTGGAATCATCAGCAATACCAGTAGCTAGAATCTGTTTAGGATCTCTTAGATCCTTGATTACAACATCATGAGGTGAAAATTCAACAATTTTACCTTCACCTGAATGAGTTATCTGATATACAGATAGAAGGTTGCAGGATAAGGTTGGAACACATAATACATCATTAAACTGACCATTGTCTAGATGAACAGTTCCAGTCCCTACAACATTAAGAGATCTATCATCACCAACATATATATTTTTGGTGTTACAATCATTTAAAGAAGAAAACATGGCTTGGTTTTTGGCCATGTGATAAGAGGCTCCAGAATCAATGAGCCACTCATGAGAATGAGAAGAAGAAGATACATTTAATGCATAACCAGACTGAGATGATTGACAGCGACATGCAGAAAGTGCCATTCCTGAAGATGAAGTTGAAGTTGAAGTTGAAGAATGCTCCACATGGATGTTATGTTTCTTCATTGCGGCTTCCAAGGCTTCCATCTTCTTAAAGCATTTAGATTCTAAGTGGCCATCTCGATTACAAAAGTTACAATGTCTATCAGTCTTCTTCCATTTGTTTTTATTGGTCTTATCATTTTGCTGAAATGATCTTTCATTTTGAGGCTGAGTTTGCTTAGGACCCTTGTTTGGTTTAGGACCATTCTTTTTAGGATATGACTTCTTAGGATTCTTTGAATTTGGTTGCTGCTGGGCGGCTAACGCTTTCTTGGAAGAGTTTCCAAGATTAAGAAGACCAAGGTGTAAGAGTTTTTCTTGTTCTCTTATTAAAGAATCACAAAAAGAGTCAAAGGAAGGGGCCTTGTAGTCTTTTCCTTGACAAATGAAAGCTTCCCTTGTAGAATGGAAGGTGGAAACAAATACAGAGTAGGTTGGTCCCAACTTAGTAAGGATGGAATAAATAAGGTTACTATCTTCTTTCTTAACCTTAACACCTTCCAAGAGATATCTAAGGGTCTTGAATTTGGACAAGAAATCTTCAATGCAAGAAAAATTATTAGGATCCAATGTAAGCAACTCATTTTCAAGTTGATGGGCTCTAATTTCATTTTTAATCCCAAAAACTTTAGTGATTTGTTCCAATGCTTCATGAGGAGTTTCAAGTTCTGCAATATGGAATCTAAGATCAGGAGAAATAGACATCCCTATCAAACCACGTGCTTGATCTTGTCTATTTTCCCATTTTGCAGCCTTGTCTTCATCTTTTGGTTTCTTCTCTTGGCCTGTGGCTATTCTATAGAGACCTTTACTTCTAAGTAAATCTTCCATGTAGGATATCCATTGGAAGTAGTTAGTGCTGTCAAGAATGACTTGGCATGGACTTTCCATTTTTTTTAAAAAAACTGAAGCTGAAGATGCTAAAAGTAAGTGTTCCAATGGATAGATCTCGAAAAATTAGGCTGTTTTAAAAAAAACGGCTCTGAAAAAGGCTTCTGGATGAAGAAGTTATGGTTTTTTGAAAAAAAATTGTTGAAGTTGCCGGCAAAGTGCGCGAATGTGCGGGAATGAAAAAATCCGCCCCCACAAAATGGAGACTTGAACCCAAGACCTCTACTCTCTTAAAATAGCTTTGAACCAATTGATCTATACAAAAAATTTGAGAGAGAGAGAGAGAGAGAGAGAGAGAGAGAGGGGGGGGGGGGGCCTTGGTTTGCGTGCTTGCCTTGAGAAAGCTCTTTTTCCCTACAAAACACAAAACACAAAACCCAACACGGACATGCAAAGAAAATGAACCTTATGGCTCGAAGTTAGCTTTAGCCAAAAAACTAGATATTTTCAAAAATGAACCTTGCGGCTCAAAGTTAGCTTTAGCCGAAAAACTAAATATTTTTCTCAATGTTTCTGATTTTCCGAGATCACACTAAGGTGCAGGGAAAAGAGCATACGCATGAGAAAAATCCTTCCTTTCTGTTTCTGATTTGCCCAGATCGCACAGAGTCGCAGGGCAAAAAGCATACGCAGAAATGAAAGGTATAGATTCGGTTAAAAAAAAAGCTAAATAAACCGAAACCGAAATAAGCAGAGAGAAAATAACAGTAAACTGCAAATAAAGATTGTATACCTCCAGATCTCAAAAATGACGCAGCTAGGGCTACCAAAAACCTTTTCGCGTGAAACGAAAGGGGTTCCTCACTGGAACAGATGCTCCGAACACAACAGAGCAGTCCTCTCGGCCCGAAAGCAGTCAGAAACAACAGATCTAGGAAACAGCAGTCGGATGCAGTTCTACCGGCTTCAGATTTGGATCACCAACGGACGCAGCCCTCAAATTGCTCTGATACCATGTAGGAATTTACAGGGTAAGTTCCTCAGAAAGAACACCAAAAGGACACCGCTCACAACCAGATCACAGATCAATACACCAGTATTTTTGACGTGGTTAAAACACTCAAAGAGGGAAACAGTCCACGGCCTGCGCCAACGTGGCTACTACAGGAAATTTATTAATCAAAGAATGAAAATTTACATAAGCTTCTCTCATGCACAGATTACCCGAACAATGACCCTCCATGCGCTTTAAATAGAACTCATGGACCAATCGGGTGTCAAGCCACGGATCAAGTGTCGATAATACCGAGGAGAGAGTGAACCGTCGGATCACTACATATCGTGATCGTCGGATTGTAAGTTACAAAATGTACAACGGTAAAGAAACACATTTTACCTAACTCTATACTAGACCAAGTTGAACTTAACTATTTCCTATGTGTCGGAATATCCTAACGCCCATACAGCGGTAATCCGGTACTCAAAGGAATGATTTGCCTTTGAGGACCGAATTGCCCAAATTGACACCGTGAAGGATCAATTTGCTGAGACTCAACATAAGAGTTTCCAAGTATTATTTCGGATGAACAAATGGGAATGGACCATACTGTCGAAATAGCCCCTGAGTGGGCCCCATCTAGCGATTGAGAACTAATTGGTATAGTTGCTATGCCGGCGAACATTGTTAGAGCGACAGCAGGAAGTTCTATTGTCGCTGTGTCAAATGAGACAGTCCTAAATGTCGATGGTTGTTTGGACATTTCCAGTCTATCCAAAAGACTTCCTAGCAATTCTACAGGAGCTTTCGATAACGGAAAACTAATTTCTGATGAAGAAGGATACAGGGTGATCCCGACTCCAAATTGTGATGGAGTACTAGACTAAGGATCCTCCACAATCTCTTCTATAGCAATCAGACCAGGTGAAAGAGGTAGACCCTCAGGTCCGTAAAACATTTCTGGTGCCGAAGAAGGTATAGATTCTGCAGCGACAAATGTTTGGGGAATAACACCTTCTGAATCAGTTGTGGATGGAGCTGGTTCAGTAATACAAGTTCTACTATTATTTGGTGGCTGTTGAACTTCTTCTGTAAAGGCAGGGATATCAAGAATGTTTGGAGTAATGGAGTATCCGATGGTGTCGGAACACTTGTTCCAACTTTACCAGGGGATTTTGAACTGGTTAAATGAGTTCGCTTTATCCGTAACAATTTTGATTCTGGAGACAAAGACAGTTGACTCGTAAGCCTCCGCGAATGACGGGGTTTCAATTGACTTTCTTCCGCGATTGCGGATTACTCGATCAACTAAAAATCAATGGGAAGTATGTTTCCAAATTAAATGAGTTTTAGACGCTTTGACACAACTTGTTTTTTCAAATTTTAAGAGTCGAGAGAAAACAAAATATGACTCTAGTTGCCTTTGATTTTTAATGAGCCTGAAGAGACAAGTGCTCAGATGGACCTTTTCCTTTAAGGAGTCTGAAAAGGAACGAAAGGGACTACTTTGGAAATCTAGACAGAGGGATTACCAAACCAATTTCAAAACTGCAGAATACCTTTTATGGTACGGTAGTCAATCTTCCCGAATGCTGTGTTCAGTGCATTGCGATCGATAGGGCGGCAGACACGGCTTCCTATGGATAAAGGATATAGCCTATTGTGGTCTCCCACTATATACTCGACGGTACGTGGGAGCACAAGTCTGTATTGGCACTTGTCATCTCAAAGTGGAGGAATCACCCAACCAACAATGAAAACAACAGTTACTAGGTTTTATGACGCCGGAACACGTCTCTAGCCTAGACTTCTAAATGTTGTGCGTTAGGTTCCAAAGCGTTTTTAGATTCATTAAATTTATTTTACAGTTGATCTTGATTAAGAAATTTTCCTTTCAGGTTCACCGCGTGATGTAGATATACAATTCCTAAAATGCAATCTAAGATGATAAACAATCGTTTAATCTTCTTTTTGCAATGAAAATCCTAGCTACTAAAGAAAGGGAGATGATATTCTTTCAACATAGAGCAGAGAGCACACACTGTATGCATTGTCCTAAATCAAACCAACAAGCAGTCTAAATGCAAATGCACATGCATGTATTTGTTTTTAGACTTCTTAATGTGTGAATGATAAAAAGAAAGCTAAGCGCAAATCTAAAATACTTTTCAAAGCGACATTACTGACAAGTTTCTTTTCAAGACAAAATGAAGAAAATGACGACACTTTGCGATTTGGAATTGAAAACTTGCTTTTGACACTTGAAAAACTACTAATTCAAATCAAATACAAGAGTAACAGTGTAATCGACAATAAAGAACAATTGGATTCTCTTCTATGACTGAAAACGACACTTGCGACACTTCCAAATCAAGAAACGACAGTTCAATTACGCTACTTCTTTGTAAACGAGAACTGAAAATGGCTCACAATACATAAAAACATTTACAATTCTTTGCACAATGGAGGCAGAATAATGGCAAGGAAGGGCGTTTCCAACAGGGGTATACTAACTACAGACAACGGAACTCCTGAATAGAGCTGAAAAGAGTGAAGAAAAACCAAAGTTTGGAGGAAAAATTAGCCTTTTCTGATCAGCGCACCTGTTACATAGGGATTCCAGTATGCATCCCACCTACAGCACACGGGAAGTGCGATGCATACTGAGATCCTTGAAGAGAGGGTATGATGGTATAGTGCAAGACTTTTAAACCAGTTCTTGATCACCGTTTGCAGCACAGTTCAGGGATTTAGGCCAAGTAAGTGATAACCAGTAAACAAATCACAGAGGTAGATCTAAGGAGGTTACTAGAGCCACCACAAGGGCAATTAGGATGTTTACAAATCAATTGTTTAGTTCGTAAACAAAACTTGGACATAGACTAAAGTAGCATTGATTTACTTTGCACTTGGATAGAAAATGCAGTTCGAAGGCTAGATGGCTTGACTTCAGGCTCCGTCTGTAAGTTTATAAAACTAAAAAATATAGAGAAGTAAACAAACTATTCGCTCCCCAGTGGAGTCACCATTTTGTTATTGGGAAATCTAGTGTCTATGCAGAGCTGCTAGTCCCACTAAGACTGGTAGCTATCTTAGAAACAAACAAACTAAAACTACTTTCATTTTCCTTTATGATAAGTAGATAAGAGGGGAACAAAGGACACCAACCTCAATCTTGCGCTTGGTTCCTCGCTTGATTCCTCTCCCTTCTGATAGATCTTTGCCACTCGCTTCCTCGTCAACCCAGCTTCAAAGAGCACCTGTGGAATCAAAGCAGCATAACACTATCCAAGAACAGAGATCTACTAGCATAAACAATATAGGACCAGATGTATATTGACCACACACAAGCATATATCATCAAACATACAAGAATGTGGAGGAAAACTTGAATAGCTTTATTAATATCAAGAAAGAGCAAAGAGGATTACAACCAATTGTTCTGACCCAGCATCATCCTCTCAGCAAGAAGCCCTTCTTCACCTCATGAAAATCTTAGATCACCAAACACTATGATGTTACAGCAAGAAACCAAGAGCACTTCCTTACAAGATATAAAATTCCAGCCTCTGGATGTCTGGGATGAGGGATCCATATATAGATGTTTGCAAGGGGGTGAATCAGATTCTGGGATCTGATTAGTGTCCTCTCTCTAATAGTTCTTGATTCCACTTGGAGAATGATGATCTCTTACTCATCCCCGGGCGAATTCAGAGAGGCAAGTGTCATAGGAGAAGTTTCTGGAAGATTCCATGATCTTCCACCTCGCATACTAGCTCTGCCATTTGTCCATTCTCACCCATGACACCCCATAGAAGGGCTTTTTAGTATGCATCACACCCCCTGTGTGCATTTGGGTGGGATGCATCGTACTTTGACCATGGAGCAGGTGAGATGGTCCAATTTTGACGAGTTCTGAGTAGTTTTTCATTGAGAACTTCTGGGAGATGATGTAATCAGCTGACCTTGTTCTTTGAGGGGATAGAACAACAATTTTAGGGACTTAGGAGCCCTTGGTTTATGGACATATATGATTGGGTTTGCAGTGCCCAAAAATGTCTATAACACAAGGAGCGTGAGGCTCACCATAACATCATTGGCAATAGTTATTCCCACACTACCAAGCTCATCTCTATAGGTGGTGAGCTTGTTCAGATATGTGGAAATAGTATCATTGTTCTCCATCTTGATTCTTCGAAGCTTATCCTTGAGCGCCAATTTCCTCTAGTCGCTACTATTCTGTTAGAGGTCCTTCAATGTCTTCCACATTGAATATGGAGTATCCTTCCCATGGAGACTCGAGACAATATGGTCTCGAACTCCCTCAAGGATTATCCATCTCGCCATCACCACACACTTCTTGCACTCAGCCAACGCTTGTGCATTAGTTGAACCTAGCTTTGGGATTTCTTGTTCAATGAAATCCTTCAAGCCATTGTCTTCTAATACAACCTCCATACGATCTTTCCATGCTATGTAATTCGAGTTGCCTTCCAAGGCATAATCGAGTCTCAAGCCATAGAACGACAGTGGCCAAACTTTAAGTATGATATGAATTTGATTTGCACCTGTAACCTCGAACTTCAAACTTCGAATTCTCTTCTCTGTATACTGTTCACAACTCCAATAAAATTTTCTCCGTTAAATAGGCTCTGATACCATGTATAATTTCATGCAAATTCTCTACAAATCTACCTCTGATATCTATGTAGAAAATCTGACTGTAGATTAACTCGACAATGCAATATACCAAAGCAAAATACTATAATATACTTCTACTATCAAACTTGCGGAAGCTTAAAGATCAAGTTGAATTAGAGTTGAACACATATAACCATAAGAAGAAGAATCAATACACATGAAACACAGAAAATACTCAGGGGAAAGCCTCAGCTAAAAACCCCACTATATGTATTATCATACAAGGTGGAAATACCTTAGAATTACACAAAGCTTTATCTCTCATAGCTAGCCAACTCTCAGTACAATCCTCCTGGATGCTCACAGGCAATCAAATTAACTTCTCACAAGCCTTCTCCTCTGCCCTCCAAGCCTCCTATTTCCTTGCGCAGTTTATCTTAGGTGAACCTCCTATTACCAAGTGGAAGATTGATCACTCACACTAATCCTACACCATGTCAGAACTGCGCAATCCTCAAGGAACCTTACCTTGACTGCATGGATGAGTTTCCTTTATAGGAAAACACATGCAACTAATAGTAATCTGTCCTTAACATTTAGCTCAACCAGGTCTTTCTCTAAATAGACATGCACGGGTTTCTGTTGAGAGAATATTTAGTTATTTGGAGTACACTGGTTGAGTGCATGCATGCATCAACTGATTGATAACTCACATTTAGTTCCTCAAACAGTTTGGAACTAATTTAACTAGACTTTACTCAGTAAATTGAGTTAACTAATTACAACTCAAATATAACTCAATCTTATCTCCTTAATTAAGGGATAATCTCCTTAATTTAAGGGATAATTGTTGCATGACTTCAGAAAGACTTCTAACTTGAATTTATCCAACTAATTAATCCATAATGAATTAATTAATTATTTCCAAGCAACTGGTGAGACTAAATTCGAAATTTATTTCACAATTTTAATTCAAGGACAAATTAAAATCGGAATATTCTGGATTATATTTTTATCATTTCTTGTTGCTATTTTCAACACTTCCTCTTTCCCTTGTCCTGCATGAGATTGCTTCCTTCTGCTATTATTGCTTTTGGAGTAGTTGTCATCTATGGAGTAGCCTGTGAAGTCCCTGTTAAACTAACTGGATCATGGAGTCTGGAGGCATTGTATTAATACCTCCATGGATCCTCCTTTGGCCAATGGAATCCCCTACCGATCCATGGAAATTAAACTCTCGCACAGTGCTCCTTACAAATACCATGAGGATCATACGGATTAAAGTCCTGAGTTCTGAATTCAAATCTCACTATCTCCTTTCCCTTGGAAGCTATGAATTTCAAGCTTTTTTATCTCATATAATCCAATCCACAAAGGAAGAGCGGGCCATGGTGATTTCTTCTTCCTGCGAAGCACTGCTAAAAACTTTATGGAAAGATGATACGACACTTCTTTAATGATGAGTTTGTCAATGACATACCTTGGTAAAACATGCAGAGACTTCTCTCTACCAGACACTCTAATGAAGTTGCCACCTAGTGAGGCATACCAATATACGATGTCTGTTATCATCTCCATTGCTTCTCGTGACATGCAAGGTGGATATTATTCAAAGATGATGTTGTATAGTGGGACGATGAAGTGGTCAGTTAGCTGTGCCATTACTCCTCAATAACTGCATTTCAAAAACAACCTGCAATAAATGTGCATGACAGGTTCTCGTGGTGTCCATGTCTAGTTCATGCTAGGGAACTACTGTTGTGCACATATTTCATATAGTAAGTATGAAAACATATATAAATTCACTCACTCACCCTTAAGAGGATTTTGAGCCAATATATATGACCAGTTAAATGACTTCCCCTCGTTCAACACCTGGTCCAATAGAATTGGCCACTCTTTAGGAAAGGTTTCCATGCTCTGCTGACCATGGATCCTGCAAGAGAAGATGACCAGGAGATGGTAATCCTTCCCGAGGGACTTTTTATTGTACACATGGGTGGGTGTCTGTGAAAACTTCAATGGCTCCTTGACCTAGCCTTTGACAATGTCTCTCATGTTCACATAGTTTTGGCTGGCATAGAAAAGTGAGCCCATGCACTCTACTAGCTCAGGCAAGTGATACATGTGATGATAGCCTTTTTCTTAGAAGGTGGCAAGCTTCTTTCTACTGACACTGCTTAATGTCATGGTCTTCTAATCAATGTGTGAGACAATCTAGCTAATGACATCTACACACGGGAAATTTGGATATTTGCATGCAACCTTATATAATCCTTATTGTTAGATGCTGATATACACCTGTTGGTCCTCTAAGTCTACTTGAAATTCGTTTGCAAAAGAATATTTAACCTATTTCCATGTCAATGATGATCCATTTTCTATAAAAATTTGATTATCTGCATACACTGGCAAGTCAACTGATGTTTTCTCAACTGCTTCCCTAGTACTACTCTCAATGATTTATTTTGAAGAAACTCTCTTAGGTTCCATTGTAACAGTGACTACTAGAGAGGTGATCAACAACTTTTGTACCTGTGGGACAAAAAAGACACTCATAGCAACCAAATTTCATTCTTAAAAAAATCTACTTAAAAAGAAAGTTCAAGTAGAAAACTTGGCATCAGATGGGGAGGATTGCGTAATACTCATTAGCGAGAAGGACTAGCTACATGTGGGAGATGTGTACTACACAGTACCAACAACAAAGTTCGAAGCTTGTGGCTTGAAACCGCGTAATGCATAGTTCAGCCTGGGTATACATCTAGGAGAGACATATCATAGGTTGGATAATGGAATTGCACAGTGCACAGTTTGAGCCATCTTGGACTATGCACTGTGGAATTCCAGAGGCTAAGCTTGTGGCTTGAGCCTTAGGATTGCAGAGTGCCAGCTGGGAAAAGTAAAAACTAACCAAGGGAATTGCAGATCTACCCAAGGGAGGTGTGAAAAATGAGCAGATATGAGAGATAATGTGAGCTTATTTGTAGATCTGACTAAGTGTGAGTAAATCCATGTGAATCAAGTGAAACAATTAATCAGACTGAAGGAAAATCAAGTATGTGAGGAGAGTTGTCGCAATGATGACCATGGGTGAAAAATCGGGAAAACTAATGCAAAACTTGTGAAAGACAATCTAAAACTCAAAACAACATTTTACAAGTTAAAACAAATTAAAACACCAACCACCATGAAGAGAAAGAAGTGAAACAACACTCATGCAAGACAAATGACAAAAGCGACAGAAAAAGTGGAAAAAGATGAAAAAAGTGAAACTCACTCGGAAAAGTGATGACGATCACATTAAAGGTTCCTTGATCTCCTTGAGAATACTAGAGATCCAATATCGAATGTGAAAATGAGGTCTAGAAACATCAATTAAATATATTTGTGCGAATTATGGTTTATGATGCATATGCCTAAAGTTAAGGAAAGAGTGACATTTGATGGAAGTTTTTAAAAATAGCGCAAGTAACTCCTTCGGGCTACTAAAAATAGATCCCTGTTTCATAAGGATGCTTTTTCTCTTTCTTCTATTTGTTTTTTCTAGGGGAACTTTCCATGCACACCCAGGAAAGATTGCACAGTTCTAGGGAACTGGATGACTTCCGGCTTAGTGCACTGTGTATTTTCTGAGCTTAGTGAGGTGATGAAAATGAGACTTTGGGGGTTAACCAAAATCCCTTTCCTTTACAAAAATTGATCCTGGACCTGTGGGTTATGAGCCCACAAGTCTATTGGAAGCATTCATTGAGGCTTTAAGCCTTTAAACCATGGACTTCAACACTTTATCGGATTTCTTTATAAAAATCGGAACCATTCATTTAATCGATATACAAACGAAATATATTGGATACGTGGGAAACACACCCCAAACACATAATGCGGATCTCAAATTTTATATACCTGCGACCATATTTGTTGTTAGGTCCACTCCTTTATTGCATTTCCACAGCGCCACTCCTCCGACCTCGGATAATTGATCGCTCCGATCGTTGATCGACACTTATCGCTATCAGCATATCGACATTCCAATAACACTAGCCTTTGACCTCTCTGATATGTGATTAGTGATTAGCTATGGACCGTCGATCTGATGCCAGATCTGATAGCTGTCGCTGAATCGCAATATCACAATCACCATTTCTCATTAGCTAGTTCTGATAACTCATAAAGGGTTTTTCTGATGCAATAAAGGTTCTACCACTGATGCAATAAAGCTCTGTTCCTTAGCGACATCATTTGGACCATTGATCCATGTGATTAAACAACTCCTGTGCATTCTCGCCTACTTCCCTTCTTTACTTAATCTCACTTGTTTTGATGGAATCTGTGCTTTAAGCCAGTTCCTCTACCACACCTGCATTCATAAATGACTCCACATATAGCAACATTCATTTGATCACCATCGGTCCTACCATGTTCGATGGTCGATCAACACCCTTACAAACATGAATTTAAGACATATATATATATATATATATATATATATATATATATATATATATATATATATATATATATATATATATATCTATATATATGTTTATATATATATATATATCTCTATATCTATATATAAACATATATATATATATATATATATATATATATATATATATATATATATATATATATATATATATATATATATATATATATATATATATCTATATCTATATATATATATATATATATATATATATATATATACATATATAGATATGAAACACACACATTTTCTTATTATTCATAGCATAACTACAAATCTAAGGCATTTCAGCCTTAGTATGGGTTTTCCTCCTAACTACATTTCAACACTCCGTTGACATAATTTCTACCTATATCACTCTCTATCTCTCTATCTGTCTTATTACATATATTTATAGAACACACAAGTTCATCAATCTCTAAGATACATTGGACCGGATCACTGAGGGATCCAATCAGTCTTCTAACAAAAGCCCTAAAGCTCACCATATGCATACATATGTGGCAGATAAAGTCTTCTGGAGACTAATTGCTTCCATCAATTAAAAATTTGTTTTAAAACAATTTTTTCCATGTTTTTCTCCCTGGTCCATGTCTTCCTCTTCGCTCTACTTTGGATTCCTCCTTTTGACTAAGGTTGCTGGATGCTTTTGCATCAGACTCCCAAGGCATAAAAATTTATGACCTCCTGGTCATATGCTTCTTTTTGTCCTTAGCAATTCTACCCACTTCACCTCTTCAGTGGAACTTCCTTCATGGTCTTCTGTGAGCTGCAACCAAGCCTCTACAGTAACAGTCTCCTTCTGCTACATGATACCTCACCAAGCTCTCCTCACTCAGCCTTTTCGTATCCTTCAGGTTCTCCCCTCTAGAACCATATGAGCACCTCATGCTCTAGGTTTGCTACAATATTCCTCATCTTTTGTTGTCGTTCTTTGTGTGATAGTAAGACCATAACTCTCTAGCTATATCAATTGTACCTCCTTCTTCCTTCTCTTAGGAAATTCTTCAATCTTCCTTTGCACACAGAATCTTTGTCTTCTCCGATACCAAATGACGGAAATGAGACTTTGGGGGTTAACCAAAATCCCTTTCCTTTACAAAAATCGATCTTGGACCTGTGGGTTATGAGCCCACAAGTCTATCAGAAGCATTCATTGAGGCCTTAAGCCTTTAAACCATGGAATTCAACACTTTATCAGATTTATTTATAAAAACCAAGGCCATTCATTTAATCGCTATACAAAGGAAATATATGGGATAGACGGGAAACACACCCCAAAAACATAACACAGATCTCAAACTTTATACACCCGCGACCATATTTGTCATCAGGTCCGCTCCTTTATTGCTTTTCTGCAGTGCCACTCCTCTGACCTCCGATAAGCAATCATTCTGATCACCAACCAAACCTTATTGCTATCGACGTATCGGAATTCCATTACCACTAGCCTTTGACCTCTCCGATATGCTATTAGCGATCTGATCTGGATCGTCGATCTAACGCCAAATCCGATGGCAGTTTCTAAATCGCAATATCGCAATAGCCATTTCTTGTTGGCCAGTTCTGATAACTCATAAAGGGTTCCGTCGATGTAATAAAGGTTATGCCGCCGATGTGATAAAGCTCTATTCCTCAGTGACATCATCTGGACCATTGATCCATGTGATCAAACAACTCCTGTGCATTCTCGCCTGCTTCCCTTCTTTACTTAATCTCGCTTGTTTTGATGGAATCTATGCTTTAAGCTAGTTCCTCTGCCACACCTGCATTAATAAATGACTCCACATATAGCAGCATTCATTTGATCACCATCGGCCCTACTGTGTTCCATGGTCGATCAACACCCTTACAAACAGGAATTTAAGACATTAACGCATATATATATATATATATATATATATATATATATATGAAACACACACATTTTCTTATTATTCACAGCATAACTACAAATCTAAGGCATTTCAGCGTTAGTACAGGTTTTCCCCCCAACTACGTTTCAACACTCTATTGACACAATTTCTACCTATATCACTCTCTATCTCTCTATCTGTCTTATTACATATATTTATAGAGCACACAGGTTCAGCAATCTCTAAGATACATTGGATCAGATCACTGAATGATTTGATCAATATTCTAACAAAAGCCCTAAACCTCACCATATGCATACATATGTGGCAGATAAATTCTTCTAGAGACTTATCACTTCCATCAATTAAAAATATGTTTTAAAGCATATTTTTCCACTGTTTTTCTCCCTGGTCCACGTCTTCCTCTTTGCCTCGCTTTGGATTCCTCCTTTTGATTAAGGGTGTTGGATGCTCCTACATCATGAGGGTTACATAATTTTTGGTCTTAGTGTTAGGATTCCTTCCATGATTGCACAATTTCTAAACTCAAGGATGACCGCCAACCAAGACTATGCAACTCTTATCATCAAGGCTACTTGCCCTCAAAGGTTGCACAGTTTCTGGAGGCAAGCCCAAAACTACTATGACACCAAGATGGGAGATCAACTTGTGACTTATAATAATCATCTAAGTGGGCAAAAATAAGAAAAAAATGAAAAGATAAATCTCAATCGAATCATGAATACATGGATAATTGCAAGATGAGCTCTTGTGGATAAGAATGGACGCTCCAAAATCAAAGCATAGGCAAAATTTTGGATGGTAGTTGTAGCCACTACAACGGGTCACTATTTTGTGATGGCGTGCTAAGGCAAGAGGAAAAGGATAAGTGACTAAGTGTGGATATATTGTGGTGATAGATTGCAAGAAAATTTAATACAATGAAATTCATTACATGCAAATATATTAATTTGATCTTTGAAGAATGCGAAAGGTCATGACATATGAGATAATGCAAGAGACAAAATCAAGGAAGTGAAATGACAAAACCTTAAGTGCAATTCTTAGATGTGAGAGATAAGCTTACCTGAAAAAGAGCACATGCACAATCGTAGATAGGAGGACTAAAAATATGTTCCAAAGATACGCAAACCTCCCAGTGAGACCAAATGAAACATTGTGATGATAATTTTGGGGGAGGCCTATATATATAGTTTTCCCACACATGCGAGCTTATTGGGCTTCTAAAATGCACCTAGCACAAATGTGTGTGACAAGGGTGTCGAAATATCACTGGGAAACATACTTGCACTGGAATTGAAAATGTGTTAATGGTAATTTGAAGAGGTGTGCTCAACTTTCCAAAGAAAAGTGCACTAAGTAGAAAAAGTGTACCGAACTTGTGAACAAGAAGTGCACTCTAACTTGGAGAGTTTAAGGGAAAACTCAAAACAACTTCAAACACTTAAGAGATTTCAAAGAAGTTTAGGATGACGTTGATTACTTAAGAATTTGGAGATCATGATCAATAGGGGCTCCAAAATTAGATGAAGTTGAAAATTTTGGAGGGTAGTTGTAGCAACTACAACAATATTTTTTACTTATGGGTAGGTGTTCTAAAAATGTCTTCTTGAAAACAAGTTTTAAAACAATACGATCAAGGAGAACTTTGCTAAGGTCTATATCTACATATATTTTTGAAAATGTAAAGATATGATCGGAGTTGGATCACTATATTGTTTATCATCCATCTCGATGCATTTGGAGTGGAAAAAGTGGAGGAATCAGCTCACGAGACCATTTTTACTAGTGGGACCCAGTTTGGCAAAACGAGGTCCAAAACCTTCCAAGAGCATTTTGAGGCATCAAACAAAATTTTTTGGGGGTAAATTTTTTTTCTTAAGTGCCACACCTTTTCAAGCTATTCTACACACATAAAGTTTTCCAATGACACAAGAATCACGTTAATTGGAGTCTGTATGCAAAAGTTATGGCAATCAGAAGTTGACCTTCCTATTTTCACATCTATAGTTCAGGAGAACGCCATGTCAATTCCCATTATTCATAGAAAAGGGGCTAGCCACATGTTTTTGATGTAGAAGACTCTAGAAGAGTATATTTTATAGCTCTAATTAAGAGTTGATGTAGTCAAACTTAACCACTAGTAGGCTATCAAGCAGTGTTATAAACAGGCCACTAGAAGGAAGAGGCATTCCATTCTTTCGAGGGAGTTTTGTTCCATAGTGGAGCAAAGATAGTGAGGAGAGATAGGAGGTAGAGCACACAGAGAGGATCTATGCACTGTAGCAACTCACGAACCACATACATTACTTCTTTGTATCTACAACCATATTTCTAGATAGAGAAAGAGAGTGAAGCGACCTCACCTTCTAGCTGGGTTTTCTCTCGAAAGGGTTTCCCAGAGAGAATATCTTGTGTCTTATGTGTGTGTGAGATTTTTTTATTCATTTTATACTTTTCTGCATAATTTATATTCACATGCATGCACTAATTACAGAAAAATCTATAAATCTAGAAATTAAATAAAACTATAATAGTGTAGAATCTTAGATTTTTTTTTTTTAATATAATATTATTAGATCTATTGTGATGAACTATCCAGTGGAATATCCACGGTAGTTTACGGATCAAGATACCTTTTGTTGTTCTATCCATGTCCTTTTTTTAAAATTTACTTAGGGTATTTCCAATATCCTCTAGAACTTGATGGTGCTAGAAGGAGAGAGGGAGCTCTCGTAACCTCACCCATACTGACATTATTGTTACCACCATGCTTGTAACATAAAACTCAAGGAACCATGGGGTAATTAAAAGCCTGACTCTACCCCAAAAATATCGCCCTTCTTTTGGAACTTTTTCCATGTCTTGTTGTGTGTGAAATTGTACTATGAAGAAGCCTTTGGAGCATAAGTAGAGATTGCAATTTTGTGTTCAAGGAGAAAAAACCCGTTGATATAATTCTTCATGTTTCAACCAAAAACCATTCAACCAACATATTAATTCCTTAGATTGTAGATGATCAAAATATGATTTTACCTCTGTATTTCTTACATCCATAGGTAGTACCTTGTCCATTTTCTCAACAATATAAGGTCTTGGTAGATTTTGGATTGAATGAACTAAAGCGACAATGCTCCCTTTCACTGCATCCTTGAATGAGATGGATCCATTAGGGCTTCTAGAATTTTTATTAGGGTTTCTGGAGGTTTTTCCTCCACTTCGCAGCCTCAAATATACTAATATGGCAGAATCCATTGCCGCACCATAATCTTTTAGCTATAGGGAATCTTGGAGAACTTTTCCTTCATATAACAAAATTTGGATTGTTGTTGATGTTCCCATCTCACTTTGAATGCTTTTCTTCAAGTGATTCACTAGTTCCGAGCCGCAAATATATTGGATAAATTCCTTCCCATTTAAGTTTTTGATTAAAAATTTGATATTTCTGTTTTCTTTGTCTTTTTCCCAGATATGAAGGTGAAAGGTAAAGAAAAGACCCATAAAAAGATAGATTTGGAAAGAAACTATTAGATTTATCAATATCAAAGGCCAAATCTACAAAGTGTTTCAGATTTGTTGTATACTAGTCCTTCATGAGACTTGAGGGCCATATCTAAGATGAGATCCATCACTTAACCCCATAATAGATTTGCAAACTAGCACAATATGTTAAATAAAAGTCTGATGCCTGAACCTCTAGCCTCAAAATGCCATTGTTGATGATGAGGAAGGGGTATTTCACTTTAACCCAAAGCTCTTTTCCTTTGGAAAACACAAGATTATGGCCTATGACAGCAACTTGTAGGCTTTTCTCCACATGCAAAGGCTATAACAATACCCTCCCATCCACTAGTGGAAGAGAAAACTTGCAATTTCCTATTCATGAACCTCCCTTGTCACCTGGAAAATTCTTCAAATTGTCGACAACAGTGAATGAGGCTTCGCAATAAAGAACCCTAATTCTTGCCATCACTTCGCTTCGTTTGCCCTTCCACCAAAAAAATACAATAAAATAAAACTTGTTTTTATTAAGAAAACACATTTTTTTTTATAAAAAAAATTAAAATTAAATTTAAAAATACAATTTAATTAAAAAACAGTGTTAGTGTGTGGTGTCGGGGAGGGTCATGCCCCTTTGCCCACGAGGACCACTAGACCGTTGGCGTGCCCCAGTTTATGTGTGTTACGTTATGTAACCCACTACTTGGAAACCCCCATGGGTGGAAAGGAAAGGTTGGATATTTCCCTCCCACACAACTTTTTTTAATTAATTTTTAATTATTATTATTTGTTGTTTATTATAATTTTTTAAAAAGAATTCCACGAGGTCTTGGATAGACAATGATCGGGTGTGTTGTTAAAGCACTCCTAAATGTTAAGTCACTAGTTCAATTCCTTGTCCTATTCAAGTGTTATTCTTGGACATGACTCTGATGTAGCCTCACCATTGCCAAACTTAAAAAAAAATAGAAATTAAAAATTATATATATATATATATATATATTAGTTTTATAACATTTTATTTTATATTTTAAAAGAAATATATTCATCATTTTTAATATTATTTTAATTTTACCATATTATGAAGTATATTGTGTAAATCATGAAATTTAATGTTCAAATTCCCTATAGGCCAAATCAACTATTTATTTATTTGTTTATTTTTCTTTTCTTTTTTTAACATTTAATCAATTAAAATTAGTGTGAAAAAATATATCTTATAAATAATATGCAGTCACACAATTTATCTAAATAATATATATATATATATATATATATATATATATATACAACCAACCTTTGTTTACTTCTTTAATTGTTTGAGTCACTAATTTTGCAGTGACTACTTGGGCACGCTCACTAGTGTTGTGCCCTTTCTTTACATGTCAAATCTGTGATTTAGGCTCTGGTTCTATGTCGAACCCATCTTCAATTGTAGTCACTCCTTTTTAGCATTGGAATAGTGTAATTGTTTGACCCCTGTGCGTGAGCCAACAACCCTAGCAGTCCCACATGCTAAGTTTGGTATTTCAAGATATAAGGCTCACTCTTGAGCATCCAATGGAAGTGCACATGGGATTTATGTTTTACGTTGTGCTTTGATGTAGCAACATCAATTAGAGCAGAATTCTTACATTCATGCCCTCTCTAACTAGGGCTATGAAGAGTGAGATATGATCGAACTTTCTAGAAGATAGAGAGGAGGCCCGAATCTTGGGATTTTGTATAACCGAGGAATCATCTAATGTTATTCCTGGTTGATTCCTTGGGAGAATTGCGACCATGGTCTAGGTTTCCAAGTCAACAAGGATCAAGGCCATTGCATAGTTCCTTACAGATGGGGGATTGATAGAAACAAAATTTGACATGTTAGCTACATATATTACATTGCCCAATATTTAAATAATGACAAAGGGAAAACCAGATGAGGCCACACTACTCGTGATTTTTATATAACTCATGCCTTACCAAATTCGTCTTTCAAATTTTGTGAGATTACTCATCTAGTGCTGATGCCTAGACTCCCCCACATGTGGCTTATGGGCACAATAACAACGCAGACCTGCCACTGTCATATCTACTTTTGAGCAGTCCTTAGCATCTTGAGGGACTTGACTCCAAGTTAGAGCTGCAACTCTGAACCCTCTCTCAACAAGATTGGAGCTGGATTCTCTGCCCACAATTCCAAAATAGCAAAAACAAACAAGGGCTCCCGAGGATTTTGAGGAATTGATCAACCTAGTTTATGCATTCTGCGTGAAGAAATACATCTCTATAAGTCTGCCAATTGCTGCCTAGGATACAATAATGCTCCTCTTTTTCAACAATGGGTCACCATTATCATACAAAATTGTTCGTTCTATGGCCTTTGCATCAATCGTATATATTTGCTTTGTTTTTGGACAAATTACCAAAAGCCATACAAGCCTTTTGGTACCCTATATGCTCAGATCTCAAATGGACTGTGGGTTTGTTTAGGGATTCCAAGTACATGTTGCGTACCAAGTGTTCGTAGGGCATATAGTGAGGCTTCTACTAGTAAAGCTTATACCAATTGTGAAGCAGTTCCTTGTGAACGGTTTGAAACTGCTTTTGAGGTTGTGGAATTTTTGTTAGTTGATACTTTAGGAGGAAGTATAGATCATAATCATGATCGGTTATTTTGGCATAGATTACATATTGTTGGAGAAGTATAATTTGCAATGCATCATTGTTTGCTAGGGGTTTAAGGAGTGAAAAAGGAGGAGCTTCGAGTTCTCAACCATCCATAGGCCCTTGCTTAATGTGAATATAGTTTATGAATATTGTTGATGGTATGATAAAAATCAACAAAGCCTCTCACTGATATTTGAACCGGTTTATAAAATGAATGAGAAAAGGCTGAGATTTTGCAGCTCAAATATCATCTCCAACGAGATGAATGACAACAAAATAATCATCATTTTGAACTGGTTCTTGTTTAGACAATTCTTTTTCTTGAGTTAGAGAAAGACTCTTATCAGCAACCAATACATGATTAGATTTCAAGAGTAGTTTCACATGAACATGTAGAGGTTCCACTTTCACTTCCCAATCCCAACACGAGACCTTGGGAATACGTCATTAACAATAAACACAAAATTGGTCTTGGATATGAAAAGGAAGTGTCCTTTCACGTTTCGAACCAATCCAAACCAGCCTAATTTTAGAGTGTTATATTTCTTTAGGACAATTCAACTTCACTTGCTCCACATCATGCTTCTCTTCCACATGCACTTCAAATTATCATATGCCAACATTGTGATTGAGTTGGCCATGTGAAAGATCAATTTTTTGATCTTCACGCTTCTGAGCATTGTGGAAAGCAAATTCATTATTCAGATAGAATTTCTAAACACAAGACTCCTGCAAGAGCAAATTTTCTCCCTAGATGGATTGCTTCTTGTAAATGGCCTTCAACAACCAAGAATATATATTGATCACACCACAAAGCTCATTCTTGAGTATTGACACATCTTGCAGTGGATAGATCTTCATCTTCTCACCTTGTATCCAATAGGGGGAATTGATAGTCAACTACTAGCTTCAAAGTCATATCAAGTTATCCAAAGCCACAATCTGTACTAAAGCCAATTACCAGAGTTATCCAATGTCAAAGGTATAGTTGTAGCTAGAGATAGACTCATGTTCCATGAACACGATTTGATTGGTAGCTAGCCTTAAACCACCACCGATAGAAAACTTTGGTTTATGGTACCCATTTCATCAATTTATGGTCATCTTTAAACCATCATCACAAAACACTTCCACTTTGTAGAAGACTTCATCTTCTAGCCAAATTCAAAATTTTGTCAAGAACTACTTCAAGCCTAGTTCCAAAGTTGGTGGTTAGCCTTAAACCACAACCAATAGAAGACTTTGACTTTTTCTAGCTAAGTTTGGTTTGTGGTCTTCCTTAAACCACCATTTCAGAGAACACACCAAGCCATTCACTGCCATGCTTTTGTAGTTCAACCCTCTTCTTGGACTCATTTACATCCCTTCATATTAAAGCGGGGATGTTGGAAACCTAATACATTAGGGTTGGTGTGGAGGAATGCCAATATTCATAGAAGCTTAAGAGACCTCATGGAAGATGAAAACTAGGGGTCATACAATGTATCGATATGTTTATCTTGTGAGTAATATGCAATCACAATTTATCCAAACAATCTCTTATTTTTGCGTACTCAATTTTTTTAAATTTAATTTTTGTTTTAAATTATTTATCTTCTTTTTAGAAATGTTTTATTAATTTCCATTTCCATTTTTACCTTTTTTTTATTATTTTTTATTTCGAATGCGTTTTTTTGTTACTTTTTGAATTTTTAAAGGTTTTTTATTTTTATTTATTATTATTTTTTTTAATATGCTTCTCTTTTCTTTTTTTAGAAAATTGATTTTTCCCATGATTTTTTATAAAAAAGTTAGCATTTTAATTATTTTCTCGAATGAAAAGGTGAGTTTTTATTTTTTATTTTTAAAATTGGTGATATCCATATTATGAAGTATTGTGTAAGCCATGAGATTCAAGGTCAACATTATGAAGTATTATGTAAACCATGAGATTCAAGATCAAATTCCCATGAGTCAGACCAATAATATATGTATGGGAACACACTCAAACACACAATGCTTTTTTCAAAAATTTTAAATGTAAATTATTTAAAAAATAAATAATTAATGATTAAAAAAATTATGTAATGTCACTTATAGATTCACACTTGAGTTCATGTTTTTTTTCAATGGTACCAATTATCAAGGTTGCAATGCGAATTAATTGATAATTTTAACCTCAAATAAAATTAAAAAAAACAAAAGTTAGACAAATTTGAAAAAGACTTAGAAAACAAACATTAAAAAAAAATAATAATAGAAAGGTAGACAAATTTAAGTGTTGCATCTTAGGGTTTTTCATAGTCATGGTATTTGATCTTTAATGCGATGATTGAAAATTGTATGAATTTTAACCTTAAAAAAGGGGTAATGCCACATCATGTCTTTTGCATTTCAACATGTTTTTTTCATGTATTTCATAGTCAATGTTATCACTCAGAAGTTTTCCCTAGAAGTTATAAAAAGAAGGAATCATCCGAGGTAACCACAAACCAATCTTTTAGACTCGGGTTCTAGCCAAATTAAGTCCAGTGAGGGCTCTCTCTTTATGATTTAACTTTATTTTTATTAGATTTTAGGCTAGTTCTTAGTGTTCATGAGGATTTTAATTTTAGATTGAAGGTTGGGTGGTGGAATTCTTAGAACAGATGGATAGAGCTAGGTTTTCAAGCCATTGGACTATGGAGTCAATCAAAGGATAGCATAACTGGACCAGATCATTAAAGGGAATGTTCACATGGCAGGCTAGCAAATAAAAAGACAAATATTTAGGTATAATGGATGGGGTGGTTCTAACCAGGGTGAAAGCGCAATGAAGAATCCTTAAACCGGGGTTAGAAGGAAAGAAAGTAGGTGATCATGAACAAAGGGAAATTAAGAATCCTTTGCTATAGACTAGGGGGGAAACTATGGAAGCAAGGGAGCAGTTAAGAATTCCCTAACTAAGATAGTTTAGTAGAAAACATTTAAAATGTAAACAGTCAAGACAGAGTGCATTCAAGCAATTTCTGAAATATCATTCCATGTTATACATTTAGATTTTAGATAAACAAACAAGATTATGGAGACACATAAGAGAAATAACAGTAAAAAAAAGAGGATACTTATTTGTATATCACTTTACACAATAATCCTGTAAAATATCTGAGCTTTATTCCTTGATCTAGCAAACCAATCCAGTCATTGATACAATAGAACTTAGAATTGAGAGAGAAAGTCTATAGAAATGTCTTGGAATCCACCCCAAATACTTCGAAATATGAAGTATTTATACAAAAAATATTTACAAAATATCTCATAACAATTTTAGATTTAATCTAGGGAATGAAAATATCTTCAAGCATGAAGGTAGGGACAGATGGAAAACTGCATCTCCTATCACTTTTATTGTGGTAGTGTTGGTTGTTGCAGTTGAATTTGAGCCCTTTAAGCTAGCTGATATTTGTACGTTGGAATCATCTTTTCTTTGATCTTTCACTGATACTATTTGACCTTGTTACTCTTTGACCCTACCGATCTGTCTTTTACCTGTTTCACCTCGCTGCCTTCAGATTTTACTGTGGTAATTTTTTGCTGTAAAACTTTTCAAAGTAAATCTGTCATTTTTTCCCACCATTCTTCCTCAGGTAACTTTACTTTCAACATTCTTCTGTAAATTTAATTTTCCTCTGTGTATTTAGCAAAATTGGGCTTGGTGACAAACAGATGTTTCACCTCATGTTATAGGAAAAATAGATTTTCCAAAGTATCATGCAATATTTTTCCAATTGGCAGGGCTTTTATACCTGAAGTATTGGCTTGTTCCTTAGCCGATTTCCTAAGTCTGCCAGTGTAGTCCAATTGGGTCATGAGTTTATCATGGATGACCATAGGACTGGGAAGGCCTTTGTCCCTCAAAATTTGAAATTTTGCCATGAACCTATCAATGGCCACCTACATGTTGTGGCACTTTTCTTCTAAATTGAGCATAAGGTTTCTTTTGGAAAGAACCTTTTTAACCTCTAGGATGGCTTCAATCCTATCCTCTATACCAAGCTCATTAAGCTCATGTCTATTCTTACTGTTCAAGAAGTGGATGAGTCGATTTGCATCCTCAGGTTGGTCTCCTAAATCTTCCCTTACTTTCTGGATAGCCTCAGTGGCTACTTTCACCAATTCAGTTTGCTCAAATATAACTTGAATTGATGGCAAAATATCATTGACAGAGTCAATGATATTGGCCCAGAGAATTTCTTTGGTCTGTCCTAGTGGCTTCTGCAATGTTAAATATTTTTCTAGGACTTTGATTTTCTCACCCATCCTTAGGGCTTTCTGTGTTTCTAGTATCTGGGCATGTGATGAGGAAGGTTCTATGATGCCTCCAGAGGGAGTGGCATGCCTGCTTCCTTCTCTTTTAGTGCTTGTAACATTTGTTGTCTCCTCTGTATATTCCTATTCTAAAACAGGATTTATTCTTTGTCTCTTTGCCTGGCTTGTCTCTGCATATGCCTGTGATGTTGCTCTTCCTGAGGTGGTAGCCTCTTCCCTGTTTCTCTTGAGGATTTTCTGCTCATTTATAGGAGTCTGTAAGACTGGGGGGTTACTCATGGTGGCCTCTAGTCTATCTGATTTTTCTGATTGTTTTGGTTCTTCTGGTGCTTTTGACGTTTCTGGTGCTTCTCACTCTTGTTGCACCTGTGATTCTTCTTGGACCTGAGATCCTCTTGGCACTTGCAAGAAAGAACCCTCATCAAGTTGTTTCTCTAGATCAATTAGAGTTTTTTCAACAACAACTTCAGTGTTATCCCTGTCCACTAAAGTATTCTCCACCCATTCCAATTGATTTGCATATTTTTCTATTTCAGGGATTTGGTGGTGAATGTAGGGAGCCATCTTGTTTTTCTGTCTTCTGTTGCAGATGAAGTCCAAGGGATCATATCTCCACATGAAGCTCTATTTCAGATTTAGTCTTTGAAGAATTTGGTCTGCCTCCCTTCCAGCTTCTCTACTATTGCAAATAAAGGGGCCTAATTGGTCTTTAATCCTGAGCTGGATCTTCTTTTTGGCTCTGACAAAACGCACCTCATCTGAGTTGATTATCTGCGTATAGTACTCTAGAGCAAATAACCTCATTGGGAGGTATCTGGGTAGTTTATATGGGGCCATCTCACAACCATAAATTCTAATTTCAGTGTGGTTTTGGTACAAGTACCAATCCCCCACTTTGTGTTGTTTTGAGAGTTGCAGGATCCTCCTTATGTCTGAACTGATTCTTGAAGGAGGGATTCCTAGTAGCATTGTCATAATGGGATGTACAAATAGGTCTATGAAGTTTGTATATGGATATGGGGAGTCATATTTATGGGTCAATGGAGTCCAGAAAATCACTGAACTAGGGTGACCTTTTGTATCAAGCTTCTGGAGAGTAAAGGGGAACTTATCTGCTTGATAGTATAGAAAAAGGTGATACAAAACAAATGAATACTTGAAAACTCTCTCATTATTCATCCTGAGAAACTGGTCATGCATCCTATCAGCTATAAACTTGGCATAATCGTAAATGATAGAAGGACACTATCCTGGAGTGAAGATGGACAGGAAAGCTAGGATGATTTCATCTATATATACACTGGTGGTGTAACCTAGGACACTAGATATCGTTGCTACAATATCTTGGCCAAATTCTGAAAATATGGTGTACACATATGGAGGAGGTTCTTTTGGAAAATGATTTTCTTCTACAATGAAGTTTTGGAACATCTCAGAAAGTTTTGCAGTGGTAAGCTTGGGGAATCGGTCCAATGGGTCTCCAATTGAAATAGGGGTTAGGTTTTGTGCTGGTTGTAGTCGCAGCATTTCATTAATTGATTCTGCAGTGATGGTGAAAAGTACATTCTGGTTTGGGGACATCACTACTCTTTGGCTGGGGATATAGTTTGCATGGCAGTAATGGGCAATTTCAGGGAAAATATGAACTTCAGGGAATTGGTATTTGGGTAAATTGGACTCCCAAAGACCAATTTTATCAGCATGGTTCAGGTATTGGTCTCTGTATCGGCAGTATCATTTCAAAGGGGATCCATGGACAAAGGTGTCCTTGATTTGGAAGTCTTTATCAGCTAGGAGGAGGTGGTCTAAATCCAAGTGAGGAGAGGAAATTGGTCTCACATCCATGGCAATTGGGGTAGCCATTCTCAATTCTTGTGGTTTTGAGAATGGGGGAGGTGATTTTCAATTTTTTAGGGCAATGGTGGTTTAATTCTAGGTGGGTTTGGGTTACTAGAGTTTCTCTTTTATTTTAAATTAGAAAACCTAGTGACTGGTTCAGAAATTGACAGGGATTTCAATGGATTCTGGCTTAAATACCTAGAATTGAAGAAAACTAGGTCTAAATCGGGTGACTGGCAATTGTGAACGGTTGAAAAAAGCTTCAAGCAAGTTTCAAGGCAATCTGGGAGCTTTGTGGCATCTTCAGGGTGCAATTGTATGTGGGTTGATAGATTCAACGTTCGCAGGTGCGTGCATGGAAGTTCTCAGTTCAAAAACATGATAAAACTAATGATTTGGGGCTTTTTGGCCTTATGCGGGAAAGTCAAAATTGGTGGGTACAGGTGAACAATAATTGTTTGTCGTGTAGCGAGCGGGCAATAAGTGGTTTCCTTCACACAACTTTTGGGTGCTTGGCAGTCTTAGGGGGAGGCCGCCCATTACAACCCTTTTCGGGTGAGTAACATTCATACTTCAGGCCCTTACGAAATGGATGAGGACCATTAGATGTGGAGGGGAGAGATCGTGCGGCGATCAGGTAGTGGAGTTGCACGAAGGGTAGTGGGGGGGCTCGGCGGGTAATTAAGTGCAGTGGTTTTTTATTTAATGAAGGTTTAAGGCGAGGTTAAGGTATCAGGGTGATTAGCGACGAGATTTAAATGCATTTTTAAACTAACTTAATTGCAGGTTGATTAGTTAGGGGATTTTCAGGGTTTTGGGTAATACTATAGTTTATATAATTAAACTAGGATAGGATTTAATTAATATTTCGAGAGCTAAATATATACGGGGAAAAGGGGTTTTTAGTCAATATTTAATAAATAAATTAGTAATTAGTACAATGAGCGGAAAGGGGCACAACACCCTAAGTATTTTGATATTTCATGTTTTTAATGCTTTCCATAAAACTTATGATATAGTGTTTTTGTGGGCTTTTTGATATGAAAATGAATTAAGTAGGGGAATAAAGACTTTTCCTAGGTAAAATCATTTTGACATTAGGAAAAGAGTATTATTAGGGAAGATGAATGAACTAAAGGGGGGGATGAATGTTTATGAGGGGATTTGGCACTTATTGCCTCTAAGTCATTGAGTCAAGGGTCTGGTCCCTCTAAAAGTCAGAGAAATTCTCTGAGCCTCTTTGACTTAGGCTTTGAACTTTATTGTGGGAAATTAGTTAAGTGAAAGGTGAAATGAATGAGGGAAATTAATTAATTGACTTTGATATCCATCGCATGTTTGAGTGCCCATTCACATTTGGAACTTTTATGATGAAAAATATGATACACATGCTTTTGTCTAATCAATCAACATAATTATGCAATCTTTCTACTACTTACCCATCTACTCATCCTACCATTTTTACTTCTCTTTATTAGGGTGCATTTGAGCTAGCAAACCCTTATCAAACATTTTACTTTTTCTTTACAATAGTAAACTAACTAAGTCTAACCTTATTACATCTAAGGGCTCAATTTAAACAGTTGAGCTCCTTTTATTTACTCTACCTATCTAATTATCTGCCAAGATTAAACAGTTTGGTCAGATATTCATTCTCTATCTATAGACATGAAATTGAAACATGAAATAGCCAAGTTTAAACATATTGACTATCATGGATTGTGGCAAAGGTTACAAACTGCACACAATCATTTATTATGCACAAAAAGTAAATAGTAGTGGCATTTTTACTTGCACACTTTCATGGTCTTTTTCTTTTCTTGGGGTTCATATTTTTCATATTTGTTGACCTTTTTATTCTTTTTGTCCTTTGATTATTCTTTTAGGACATACCCTCTTTACATTTTTTAATTTTTTGAATATGGAAAACATTTGCAGAAAGCAAAGGTATGTACATATTACAAGTTTAATCTTATCCATTCAAAAATTATGACTCCTATTGGTATAGGAACCTAACAGTGGCTCCTCTTGGGGATGGCATTTCCTGGTGAAATGTCAAGAACTTTGTAGACCAATTTCCTTCTAAATTGTTGTGATGTTATCCTGCAACTTTTTCTTTTCATATTTCTGCATTATTGCTATTTATGATAGTAAAACTTTTGAAGCTTAGGGCCTTCTTTTCGGGATTCAACTTCAAAAAATCACCATCCAATCCACTCTAGACTTTTGAAAGTAAAGTGTATACACATGATTAGTGAAATCAGTAACTAGGCTCAATACAGTGTTTGAGCATTCGACCATTAATCAGTCATCCTTCTGCTTCTATGCCATCCATTTCTCTGAGGAAGAAAACATTATTACCTCTGAAAGCATAAATGATATATGGGTCTTTCCATAGGAAATCAAATGTTCCATGTTTACCTTTGTCCTCTCTTCTTGAATCCAATTTCAAAACTTTGTCCCCTAGGTAAAAATCTTATGTCTTAGTCCTTTTATCAAAAGTCTTCTTGATCCTTTCCTACACAACTTGAGATCTGATCTACACTTCTTCCCTGGTCTGTTGTAAGTGAATTGTTTGGTTGATTCTTCTTTCGATGTCATTTGGTTCAACTTGCAACTCTTGGAGTAGCTTCATCACTCGTGTTCCCAAGGAAGATGGGAAAACATCTTCCATTCCATAAACTACTTGATAAGGACTAGTACCAATGAATTTATTTGTGGTTAGCCTGTCTGCCCATAAGGCATTTACTAGCTTCTTGTTCCATGTTTTCTTGTTGTCTTCTAACAATTTTTTGATGATATTTACCACACTTTTCTTTGAGGACCCTGCTAGTCCATTTCCTTGGGGGTAATAAGTTGAGGAATGGCCCAAAGTTATATGGTACTTATTACAGAAATCAATCATTCTCCTAGATTTGAATGTTGCTGCATTATTAGTGATAATCTTGGTTGGGCACCCAAATCTAGATAGGACATTGGATTCAAGGAAGGTTATTATAACAGTGTCAGTGGCTTTCCTTGAAGGTATGGCTTCTATCCATTTGGTAAAATAATTTGTATTAGTGAGGATCCATTTGTGTTGGGCAGAGAAAGGTGGGTGGATTTCACCAATGAATTCAAGACCCCATTGTTGAAAAGGTGCTTCACCAGAGATTGGTTTTAAGGGCAAGGGTAAAAGCTTTTTCTTTCCTTCAAAAATATGACATTTATGACAAGAGGTTACAAATTTCTTTACATCAGAAAACAAAATAGGCCAATAGAAACTGACTCTAAGGATCTTGTCAATAGTGGTTTTCCAGTAAATATGTCCACCACAGTCACCTGCGTGAAACTCTTGTAACACCTCGTTAGATTCTTCTTTTAATAAACAGTTAAGAAGGATACCTTCATGATTCCTCCAAAACAATGCATTGTCAATTATGCAAAATTTTAAAGATTTCATTTTTAAAAATCTGCTTTTGGTCCTGGATGATTCAGGAGGAGCTTGTAGATTTTGTAAAACATATATGATGTCAACATACCATGGTGACTCAATAAAGGCCTAGCTAATTGCTGGAGTCACCATCTCCTCTCCATTATCCATTTTTGCAATAAAATTTATATCTAAGGCATGATAATTTGATTCAACCATGAGCTTGGCTAAACCTTTGCCTTTGATTAACTTTTTTGGCTTGATTTTTAGGTCATATTCTAATATAATAGCAATCCATTTCCCTCTCTTTCCATCTGGACCATCCTGAGTTAGGATATCCTTGAGTACTGAATTGGGGACATAGGCTATTATATGAGAATATAAAATGTAAACTCTAAAATCCATGATAGCTTTAACCAAAGCAAAAGCTTGCTTTTCGATTATGTTGTATTTTAAGGGGGCATCTCTCAGGGCTTTGCTAAAAAAGGCAATAGGTTGTTCATAACCCTAATCATTCTTTTGCAGTAAAACCGCAACAATTTTATGTTCTGAGGCAAAGGAAAATAAAATGAAATCCTTCTCAAATTTTGGACTGATCAAAACTGGTGTTTTAGTTAAGGCTAGCTTAATGTCTTCAAAGGATTTCTTAGCCTCAACTATCCATTTTATGGTTGAATATTTTTTCAACATATTGTTTAATGACCTGATTAATTCTGCTAAGTTAGAAATAAATCTCCTAAGAAAGTTGATTTTTCCTAAAAAGGCTTGTAATTCCCTGATGCTCCTAGGGTGTTGTATCTGTAAGATGGCTTCAATTTTTGTAGGATCTATTCGGATACCATCTTTAGAGATTATATGGCCTAATAATTTTCCCTCTTCTAACCAAAAAAAAGATTTTTTAGGATTCAAAGAAATTCCATACTTTCTACATTTGATGAAGACCTGCCTTAGATGATCTAAGTGTTGTTTATCACATTTTGAGAATACAGTGATATCATCTAAGTATATTACTAGGAAGTCATGAATTTCCTTAGCAAAAGTTATGTCCATAGCTCTTTGAAAGGTGGCCCCTACATTCTTTAATCCAAAAGGCATCTTCACATACATGAATGTGCCCCAAGGAGTAGTGAATGCGGTTTTAGCCTGGTCTTCTGTGTGAACTAGAATATGATTGTAACCAGAAAATCCATCCAATAATGAGATTCTGGTTTACCCTACTACCCTTTGTAATATATGATCTATTTTAGGGAAGCATAATTATATTTGAGTGAAACTTTATTGAGATTCCTAAGATCAACAAACAATCTAATCTCACCCTTGTTGGCACCAAATTTGAAACCAATTCAAAGAACCTAATTGGTTCTATTATCTTGACTTCATATATCCTTCTGATTTCCTTTTCAATAGAAGGCAATAGGATGGGATGAATTGTCCTAAGCTTTTACCTGAAAGGTTTCTGATTTTCTTTTATGGGGATGGTCTATTGTATGACGCTGGTGTCATAGGACTTGAGGTCCTCATAACTCCAAGCAAATACATCTTGGAATTCCTTTAGTAATTCAAGGTATTTCACTGTTTCAGTAGGAGGTAAGGTCTTTGAAATTTGATCAATTTTGGATTTTCCTCAGTGCCTATATTGCACTCCTCTATATCAGATTTCAAGGGTTCCATTTTGGGTTTTCTAGGGACATCATTTGAATCAAACAAGTCTTCCAAATGGGTCAATCCTTTGGGAAAAAAGTTGTCTTTGAGATTAATGATTTCAGAATATTCGTTGATTATCTCATCAATTTCAACTTGCTTTAGGTTTTGTACATCTAATTTTGTAAATTTAATGGGATGGAATCTATCTATCTTTTCATCTTCTATCTCATTAATTTCTATTTCATCTTTGAAATCAGGATCTAATATTATGTCAGTATCTATATTACTATTTACAATTTCCTCCTCTAAGGTTAAAAAAATGTTTATCTGTTGGTCATTAGCAAATATTTGCCAGTTTTTCAAGTTATTTGGGATAGTACATCTATGCTTGACCTCAATAGTGTACTGATGGCTAGGTTGGAATGGTAACTTACAAGCGCTGGCAAACATTGCTAAACTATGGGCCTGCATATTATGCTTCTGTCAAAAAGGATTTTTCTCTGAAATGTTGTAAATACCCTCAAGCAGGAAAAAGGATCATTGCTGGATAACATGGTAACCTTGTCGAGGCTATGGACACTTGCGGGCAGCAGAGGCTCTACCTACGACAAATGAGCATATTTTAAAGCCAGTACGCAGAGAAGACCTTATTTTATCTTTAAAAAAGACCGAGTAATGTCTGGTATAAATGCAAGAAATAAGCCTGAGGAAGCAGACAATTGGAATATAAAAAAAAGGTTGAGACAAAGTATCGTTGACAGGATAAGGGGTAATCTACTCTATCTGTCCATAACAAAATATAGACATATGAAAATTTTTCTGTTTCGGAAGTGGAAAGTCAATAGAAAAGCAGAGATAACTGGTTCTTCACAGTGAATCACCATTGTTGTGGTCACCAACAACCCCCCTCTTTGTTTGGTATTAGCAATAATATAAAGCACAGGGTGACCCTTAACAAAAAATTCAAAAAATATTTTTATCAAAATTTTTGTATTTAACTCCCTAAAAGCTATATCGCATCGTGAGGAGAGAGTGAAGCGTTTTCCTATGCGCATAAATAAGCTGCAAAGAAGCGATGCGAAATTCATCGCATCGCATATATTGAGAGCGCTCTTAAATGAAAAACCTAAGGAATCGCCGATGGCCGATATGCGACGTCGCATATCGCAACGTCGCATAAGCAGCACATAGTGATCGAATGAAAAATGCGATCTGCAATCTTACAATCTGCGATCTGCGATTTGCGATCTGCAATGAATAAGACTATCAATTCCTGCGATGACACTTCTCGACATCGCAATCCTCAATACTGTGATGCGAATCGCAGAAAACACTCATCGCAAAGATTTCCTCGACATAGTCTGTAAACCCAAAATTGAACACGCACCTTAAGGGAAATTAATGATTGTACGCCTGAGTATCCAAGGATGATTATGTTGCGTTTTTTGAAGAGTCAAGTCATTATGAGTGTCATGATTATGCATTCATTAGAACTTAAAGCTTTCATGTCAATCTTTTCGTCATTTTCCTTTTCCTTTGCGTAAACTGTAAGGCAACAACTAATATAAATCAAAATGCAGGAAACATCTAAGGAAAAGGGGAAAGTGCCAATACTCGGAGAATAGAGAGGATATGCCTTCGTAAATGGATACCGCATGCAGCAGGACCGTGGATTCCAGAGTACCACTCAACAGATACTGATGGAAATAGACTATCCAAGACTCAAAGTCAAAGGCGCACAAAAGCAGCATGTTTACAAAAGATCCTGAAGCTCAGACTGGGTAAAGCAAAAAGAAAGACGCTAAAGAGGGAGGACGCTCCAGAAAAGTCTGGAACAAAGAACGGAAGAAAGTTTCAATACAGAAGATTGTTCAGGCAACGAAATCCCTAACTCATTGAGTTATTCGCACGACCGGAAACCGAAATAGCAACAACACAATCAGTTTGAAAGAAATCTGGGTTATACTAAGCATACACACAGCGAAGACACTCAGCCAGAGGAAGATTTTCAAAAATATCTTCTAGTTTGTCAGAAAGAGGTGCTAGCTCTTGTTATTTATACTTTTATCGCTCGAACAAAAGGAAAAGACAACCAGCCGACTCTTTCCAGGCGAACATTGCATTGCTTACAGCACTAAGGAGCAGATACAGAAACGGTTAGAAATTAGATTCAATTTTTAGAAATAAATTTGTTTTAGTAAAAGGGCGGTCATTTGAAGCCGTTTCCTAAATTTGTGTAATTAAGATTAATTAGTTAGTAGTATTTAACCCTTCTCATGGAATTTAGAGAAGGGTCCGGAAATTTGTCAAAAAACTTGTCCTCAGAACATGCACTTTTGCACCCTCGGAGGGGGTTTTTGATAAATGGATGGATCGAGATTTATTTATGTTTGCATTTTAATGTATGCTACTGATGTTGCACTTCTGTACTCGTAGTAGATATTAGAAGTAAGTAAAGATAAATCGTTATTTCTTGAAGTTTGTGAGTGAAATCAGTCATAAATGGTACTTTTATCTCTTGACCAATTTCTGCTCATATTCTTAGAGTGATATGCAGCTAAGTTTTTTATATGTTAATGTATGAATGTCTGGGTTACCATTTGGCACTTTTGTACGATGGAGTCATTTATTTGTGCTTGACATATGAATAACTTATTATGCGATATGCTGTTCACAACTGTTTTGCCTAACTTTTTATGCAGAATGGTTTATCTTAATTGATTTCTATTCTTATGATAGCTGAATGATCTTTATTACCAGTTATTGTTTGAAATCTTTCTAGATCGCATAATAAAAGAATTCTACCTTGGGTTAGTGTAGATTAGATGTGTTGTTTTTGTTAGATTACAATAGCATAGAGTCAGTTTAGAAGTTAGAATTAAATTAGCTTAAAATTACTTCTAGATTAGCATCATCAAACTCTACTCACACACACACACACCCATTAGATTGGGAAACCGGTCCCATTATCCCCAGTCGGACCCACTATACCAAACGGGCAAGGAGCCGCCAACCAGGTTCCGGACCGGGTGGGTATCCCCCTTGTTGTTGACCCGATTTTAGGGCCCTCAACATATTTGGCGCTAGAAGGACGGCACAAACTATGAATGGCAACAAAATCAAAATCTAAATACCATTCTGAGAGTAAATCACCCTCATCAACTCCCTCGACTTCTCCAGTACAGTTAAACACAGAGTTTGAAGTCGCTCGAGTATCCACCGCTGCTACATACCCTAATATATCAGACCAACTTATCATTGAACCCCCTGAAGTTCAAACTTTGATTCATAAACTCCAGGGATTCTCCATTTTTACTCAGAGGTCTGATAAATCTCAAAGCAGTGTGACTTCGCAGTACAACCCTGCTCATCCCCTGACCAGATTGAAGAGTGAAAAATTTGGCATCCAACCAAGTGAACACCCTCTCCCCACCAGGAAAAGAGCAAGGAAAACACCACCAGAGTCTGACAGTGAGACTCTTTCATCTACTTCGTCCATTTCAACTCCCTCACCGCGAAGTCAGCCACCCACATCTTCATCCCAAATCACTCATCCATCTTCCACAACCCTTCCTCTTCAATCATCAAAGATCATAATATCTTCATCTTCTTAGCATCAGGGATCATCCTCTGCACTTTCATTAACTAGAAGCTCAACGATGGCCCAGTCTCCATGGAACAATCCTGGGGCAGTTTTAATGCCTCCACCCCTGAGCCCAATACCGGCCCATCCTGAGAAATGGCTACCTAAATTCAATCCAGAAACATGCATGCTAGCTGAAGAACATATCAATAATTTCATGCTTTCTGTTAATCTCAATGGAGTTACCAATGAGGATGCTGTTGTCCGGCTTTTTCCCTATACTGTGCAAGGAACAGCCGGGTCATGGTACTTTTCGTTACCTTCCGGGTCCATCACAAGTTGGGACATTTTTCAAAGTCAATTCCTTACCAAGTTCGGTGACGACAGATCAACAGCGACGTTGATCAATGACCTATCCAATCTTAAAGCTAAGGCTAGAGAACCCATTAAAGATTTCAATTTACGGTTCAATAAGATCCTCAACAAAATCCCCGCTGCTTCCTAACCCAGCGAGGAAGTAAGATGTGAATGGTATATCATGGCCTTACCATCAAACTTGGCTATCTTTGTAGATAGGGCAAACAAAACAACCTTAGTTGAAAACTTGACAGAGGCGTTAGCAGTAGAAAAACGTGTAGTAGCCCTACAAAAGGGATCTGCAATAGAGGAACGCAAGTCTAAGAAAATCTCTTTCAAAGACGACACCAAGAAGAAATAAACGAAAGATCCTTTCGATTTAGAAGGATTACAAAAAGTATTAAAGGCCATGTCCAATGAGATGATTGACATAAAAAAACAAGTAGTAGAGACTTCTTCAAAAAAGTCCTACAGAGCTTTTAAAATAAATCCTCCTATGGAGGTGAAACCACCCAATGCTGTCTCAAACATTGAATCTGAAGAAGAAGAAGAAGAAGAAGAGAATACCACTGAAGGGCAGACCGACGATGAAGAAGTAGTGGAACTACAAGGAATGTGGGATTTCATCCTCCCACAAGAAGAAGATCAAGAAGCATTTCCGGTTAGCACACGAAGCAAAAATCAACTTGATCCTCCCTGAACTACCCCTAAACAGAAGGGCGCAAGCCCTGCAACAAAAGATAAGGTCGCAACAAAGAAAACAACTGCTAGAGCAACCCAATTTAACCCAGTCCAATCAGATCAAGCACCTCCATCAAGAACACTGATAGTGTCGGATGAAATGGAGTATAACATAATCGATGACATGAAAAAGACTAGGGCTAATATCACTCTTTATGAGTTGAGCAAATTGAAACATCAACAGAAAATAATGATGAAAGAATTACATGCCATGCCTACTACATCTTTACCTACAGCTGTAGCTTCCCACAACATGGGAAGACCTCCAACCAATACGATCAATAAGATTGATCCAAATGACATCGCCTTGATTGGAGGAAGATCAAGATCTCATACTCCTCCTTTTCTTCTCACTTATGAAATTTTCAATAAAAACGTGCACAATTTCTTGGTTGATTCTGGTGCTTCAACGAATATTTTACCCAGATCAATATGTGCCAAATTGAATGTTCAACCACAAAAATCCGCAGTGCGCATAGTTCAACTTGATCGATCCCAAGTCGAAGTGATTGGTGAACTTAATCAAGTGACCATAAGATTGTCGTCTAACCCGAAGGTATGTCAGGTTATCGACATTCTAGTAGCTGATATCCCTGAATTCTATGGTTTGATTCTTAGTAGGGATTGGTCTGAAAAACTCCACGGATATTTCTCAACCGACTGGTCGCACATGTGGTTACCCTACAACGGTAAATCGAATCAAATAAAGGTTGAACGAGTGTTGCACCAAAAGTACATAGTGACGGAATTGGAAGGAGAAAATGAAGCAATAACATAAAATAGTAGTATCATAGGAAATTACTCAGTAGATTCTTTCCTTGGAAATTTCAATGCTCATACCTCACCTTACTTAGAAAATTCAGTTTTTTCCCAAGTTGAAAATTTTTCCCAAACTGATAATTCAAAGTGTTTTAATTTTTTAGATAACTCTGTAAATACATCTTTGTTTTGGAAATTATATTTTGATGGCTCTGAATCTAACGAGGGAGCAGGAGCAGGATGCGTTCTGATTAGCCCGGACGAAAACAAGATCATGCTTACGTGCAAACTTGAGTTTGATTGCACAAACAATACAGCAGAGTACGTGGCCTTGGTTCAAGGCCTATACAAAGCAATCAGGTTGAATGTTAAGTATATTCAAGTCTTTGGAGATTCTGAGATTGTCGTCAAACAGGTACGTAACACCATACATTTCTCGTCAGGTCATTTAAAGCACTATCAATCTTTAGTGCAAGATCTGACTGCACATTTCATAGCATTCAATATTTCGTCAATCCCAAGACTCCAAAATGCGAGCGCAGACCTGCTAGCTAACGTAGCCTCTAGACTTATTCCCTCCGAAGATTTTAGTCGAGATAGATTCTCAATAGAATTAATCTTTAGACCATCCATCCCTGACAACATCACCAACTGGAGAGTATTCAACGACGATCCTGACATTGTAAATTTCCTCACTTCTGAAGGATCCTATTCAAACCAAATAATTGACGAAGACCATCATGATCACCAAATACAACAAAATAGCACTGATAATGCTATACCTAAATCGGTGGTTAAGTTAGAAGACTTATATGATTTGAAAAGTCGGTTTAAAAGGTCTGCCAATTCTAAACTCTACAGTTATACTCTGAACTATGAATTATTGAACCTAGGGACCGATGAAAAGCCACAAAACGTTAATCTAGGCCGCGGCCTAGCCCCTGAAGAAAAATCAGCATATATCCGTCTTTTGAGGAAATACAAAAACGTTTTTGCCTGGAATTACGATGAGCTGAAGACATACGACACTTCTATCATTCAACATGTTATCCCTATGATTAACAATGAAAAACCTGTCCAGCAGAAACTCAAAAAAATCCACCCCAACTTAGAAAATCAGATAAAGACTGAGCTAAATAAGTTGTTGAGAGCCAGAATAATTTTCCCCGTCAGACTTTCCAAATTGGTATCCAATATGGTGCCAGTTAGAAAGAAAAACGGAGATATTAGAATCTGTATTGATTTCCGGAATCTCAACAAAGCCTGTCAGAAAGACAATTTTCCCCTCCCTCCTATGGAGCAAATATTACAGGCAGTAGCAGGTTCAGAATTAATGTCTTTCCTGGATGGATTTTCAGGATACAATCAAGTGCTGGTACATCCCGATGATCAGTTGAAAACCACATTCCAAACTAAATGGGGCACATACGCATATCGGAAGATGCCATTTAGTCTGATCAATGCCGGCGCTACCTTTCAGAGAGCCATGGACATCGTATTTAAAGGTTTAGTCAATAAATCAGTAGTGATTTACCTGGATGATATAACAGTGTACTCCAAGAAGCGAAGCGACCATCTCAAAGACTTGAAACAAATCTTTCAAATATGTTTAAGGTATGGGATTTCACTTAACCCAAAGAAATCTTTTTTCGCATTAAGGGAAGGGAAATTGCTAGGATTCATAGTGTCAAAATCTGGTATTCACATTGAACCTGACAGAATCAAAGAAATTTCCGAAATATCCATGCCCCATAACAAAAAGGCCATGCAATATTTCCTTGGACAAATCAATTTTGTAAAAAGGTTTGTCCCAGATTTTTCACGTATTATTTATCCTTTACAAAATATGATAAAAAAGAATTCAAATTTTAAATGGGGTCAAGATGAGCACGAAGCCTTCAACTTGATCAAACAAGCTATCATCAACGCTCCATCTTTAGTGACCCCAAATTTTTGAGAATCTTTTATCTTATACACATTTGCCTCAGAGAAATCTTATGCCGCGAATTTAACTCAAGCAAATCAAGAGAAGGCGGAAGCTCCAATCGCATTTTTTAGCTCGAACTTACAAGGTGCTGAACTCAATTATTCAGACGTGGAGAAACAGGCATATGTTGTTTTCAAAGCGATCAAATATTTCAGACCTTTCTTACTTAAAGCCCATTCCAAAGTCGTAGTACCATTTCCAGCGGTAAGAAACCTTCTGATACAGAAGGATGTGGGTGAAAAGAGAGCAAATTCGATTACCGCTTTACAAGAATACGATCTTGAGATCAAGCCAGCAAACATCGTAAGAGGTCAAGGCTTCTGTAAGATGTTAGCTGGAGCATCGCAAATTCCTGAGAACTCATCTGAAGAGGTACATACGTATGAGTTAAGCCTAAACGACGCAGAATCATTATATGCTGACACCATTTATTATCTTAAGAACGGGTATGCTCCATCACACCTGGACCACACCAAGAAAAGAGCTCTAAGATTGAAAGCTAAACAATACCAGCTCACAAATGATTTTCTATTTAAAAGGAATTACGATTCTGTGCTTCTTAGGTGTCTTGAGAAAACTGAAGCCGAAAAGGTTTTGCAGGAACTCCACGATGGACCAGCAGGTGGAAACTATTCTGGAGACGCTACTGCACATAAAATCTTACGTGCAGGATATTATTGGCCCACGCTGTTCAAAGACTCATACAATTACATAAGGAAATGCCAAGTCTGCTAGACTGCTGCAGGGAAACAAAAGAAATCATCCATGCCACTACAGACGGTTAACATCGAGCAACCATTCAGCCAATGGGGCTTGGACATAATAGGTGAGATCGTTCCTCACTCTTCTAAGCAGCATAGGTATATCCTCACGGCAACAGATTATTTTACTAAATGGGTAGAAGCAGTTCCTCTCATGACAGCTAATTCTGAAAACATTATTGAATTCATAGATCAATTTATCATTACTAGGTTTGGATTGCCAACAGCCTTAATGTTTGATAATGCCTCATACTTTTTTGGAAATACAATGACTGAGTTTGCACTTAAAAGAGGGTTCAAACTAAAGTATTCTGCCAACTACTATCCGCAAGATAATGGATTGGCTGAATCAACAAACAAGAACCTAATCAGGATTATTAAAAGAACAGTCGACCAAAACCAAAAGAATTGGCACAAAGCGCTGGTAAATGCTTTATGGGCAGATAGAATTACGAAGAAAGCTTCAATCAACACTTCTCCCTTTAATTTAGTTTATGGGAAAGAAGTGGTTCTTCCAACTCACTTAGTCATTCCCTCTTTCTCTTTAGTGCAATACATTGATGAAGTATCTACTTCCTCCTTACAATTGAGACAAATGAAAATAATCAAACTAGAAGAATGACGAGAACAAGCTAAGAAAACCCATGCTCACCTCCAAGCGCTAATAAAATCCTCTTTTGACTCAAGCATAATAACCAGAAAAAACTTTCAGATGGGAGATTTAGTTTTGAAATAGGATGAGGCTCATGAAGAAAAGGGCAAACATACGAAATTTCAGAAGCTGTGGCTTGGTCCTTTTCAGATTGTAGAAGTCATAGGCCCATCAACGTTTATGTTGCAGGATTTGGCAGGTAGAAGAGATTCTTTGCCTGTGAATGGACAGATTCTTCAAATGTATTTTCCATAGAAGATCATTCTTCTATTTTTGTAGGATAGTTTTAGTTTTTTATTTTGTTTTTCTCTTTCTTATAAATAAAACCGGTTGTAAATGATCATTTAAAAGGATTCATGAAAGAGCACACCAATTCTCTATTAGATTTTGATTTCGCTTGTACAAGTAGCAAAATTTTTCGAAAAATCTGATTTTTATTATTGACAAATAGAGTTAACTTTAGCTTGAATATGATGTTAGTTTCAACCTCAAAAAACTTTGATGAAAGCAACCTTTGGTAAAAAATTGTTTTATATCAGCACAATGAAAGGTATCATAAATAATAAAATAAATATTCTCTGTAAAGCTATTGTTTTCAAACTCTATTATTGTCGTCCAGAGCTTTCTTAAGGAAAAACAATGAATTCCTCCCTGCTAAAAGGAAATCGCAGCGTTCAGAGAAACAATCCGAGAAAACACTATATCTCAAAGAATAAGAGGTCTCATCACGAGCCGGCTTATTATGATCACAGATATTATAACTTGTTGACTTTGCCAATTCTGTCTATCAAAACAGGGCAACGACTTAAGATTGTTGCAATCAATAGACAAGGGGTCTCGTCACGAGCCAGCTTGTTCAGCAAAAGTGTAAATCAAGTGAATGACTGTGTCATAATTTGGCCACCAAACCAAGACATTGTTCTTTAGAGAATAAAAAAAAAAAAGTGTCAAAAAGGATTTTTCTCTGAAATGTTGTAAATACCCTCAAGCAGGAAAAAGGATTATTGCTGGATAACATGGTAACCCTGTCGAGGCTATGGACGCTTGCGGGCAGCAGAGGCTCTACCTACGACAAATGAGCATATTTTAAAGCCAGTACGCAGAGAAGACCTTATTTTATCTTTAAAAAAGACCGAGTAATGTCTGGTGTGAATGCAAGAAATAAGCCTGAGGAAGCAGACAATTGGAATATAAAAAAAGGTTGAGACAAAGTATCGTTGATAGGATAAGGGGTAATCTACTCTATCTGTCCATAAAAAAATTTAGACATATGAAAATTTTTCTGTTTCGGAAGTGGAAAGTCAATAGAAAAGCAGAGATAACTGGTTCTTCACAGTGAATCGCCATTGTTGTGGTCACCAACAACCCCCCTCTTTGTTTGGTATTAGCAATAACATCAAGCAAAGGGGGACCCTTAACAAAAAATTCAAAAAATATTTTTATCAAAATTTTTGTATTTAACTCCCTAAAAGCTATATCACATTGCGAGGAGAGAGTGAAGCATTTTCCTATGCGCATAAATAAGCTGCAAAGAAGCGACGCGAAATTCATCGCATGGCATATATTGAGAGCGCTCTTAAATGAAAAACCTAAGGAATTGCCGACGGCCGATATGCGACGTCGCATATCGCAACGTCGCATAAGCACACAGTGATCGAATGAAAAATGCGATCTGCGATCTTACAATCTGCGATTTGCGATCTGCGATGAATAAGACTATCAATTCCTACGATGACACTTCTCGACATCACAATCCTCGATACTGTGATGCGAATCAACACTCATCGCAAAGATTTCCTCGACATAGTCTGTAAACCCAAAATTGAACGCGCACCTTAAGGGAAATTAATGATTGTACGCCTGAGTATCCAAGGATGATTATGTTGCGTTTTTCGAAGAGTCAAGTCATGATGAGTGTCATGATTATGCATTCATTAGAACTTAAAGCTTTCATGTCAATCTTTTCGTCATTTCCCTTTCCCTTTGCGTAAACTGTAAGGCAGCAACTAATATAAATCAAAATGCAGGAAACATCCAAGGAAAAGGGGAAAGCGCCAATACTCGGAGAACAGAGAGGAGATGCCTTCGCAAATGGATACCGCATGCAGCAGGACTGCGGATTCCAGAGTATCACTCAACAAATACTGATGGAAATAGACTATCCAAGACTCAGAGTCAAAGGCGCACAAAAGCAGCATGTTTACAAAAGATCCTGAAGCTCAGACTGGGTAAAGCAAAAAGAAAGACGCTAAAGATGGAGGACGCTCCAGAAAAGCCTGGAACAAAGAACGGAAGCAAGTTTCAATACAGACGATTGTTCAGGCAACGAAATCCCTAACTCATTGAGTCATTCGCACGCCCGGAAATCGAAATAGCAACAGCACAATCAGTTTGAAAGAAATCTGGGTTATACTAAGTATACACACAGCGAAGACACTCAGCCAGAGGAAGATTTTCAAAAATATCTTCTAGTTTGTTAGAAAGAGGTGCCAGCTCTTGTTATTTCTACTTTTATCGCTCGAACAAAAGGAAAAGACAACCAGCCGACTCTTTCCAAGCAAACGTTGCATTGCTTACAGCACTAAGGAGAAGATACAGAAACGGTTAGAAATTAGATTCAATTTTTAGAAATAAATTTGTTTTAGTAAAAGGGCGGTCATTTGAAGCCGTTTCCTAAATTTATGTAATTAAGATTAATTATTTAGTAGTATTTAACCCTTCTCATGGCATTTGGAGAAGGGTCCGGAAATTTGTCAGAAAACGTGTCCTCAGAACATGCACTTTTGCACCCTCGGAGGGGGTTTTTGATAAATGGATGGATCGAGATTTATTTATGTTTACATTTTAATGTCTGCTACTGATGTTGCACTTCTGTACTCTTAGTAGATATTAGAAGTAAGTAGAGATAAATCGTTATTACTTGAAGTTTGTGAGTGAAATCAGTCATAAATGGTACTTTTATCTCTTGACCAATTTCTGCTCATATTCTTAGAGTGATATGCAGCTGAGTTGTTTATATGTTAACGTATGAATGTCTGGGTTACCATTTGGCACTTTTGTACGGTGGAGTCATTTATTTTTTCTTGACATATGAATAACGTATTATGCGATATGTTGTTCGCAACTGTTTTGCCTAACTTTTTATGCAGAATGGTTTATCTTAATTGATTTCTATTCTTATGATAGCTGAATGATCTTTATTACCAGTTATTGTTTGAAATCTTTCTAGATCGCATAATAAAAGAATTCTACCCCGGGTTAGCGTAGATTAGATGTGTTGTTTTTGTTAGATTACAATAGCATGGAGTCCGTTTAGAAGTTAGAATTAAATTAGCTTAAAATTACTTCTAGATTAGCATCATCAAACTATACACACACACACACACACCCCTTAGATTGGGAAACTGGTCCCATTATCCCCAGTCGGACACGCTATACCAAACGGGCGAGGAGCTGCCAACCAGGTTCTGGACCGGGTGGGTATCCCCCTTGTTGTTGACCCGATTTTAGGGCCCTCAACAACTTCCTAGGAATTATAGCAACTTTGGTTTCTAGGAAAGTGTTTAGTATTTCTATAGTAGTTCCTCTGTAATAATTTAATCTAGGGTCTTTGGTCATATATACAGCTTTAATCTGATTTATCACTAATTCAGAGTCCCCCATGATAGAAACTCTTATAGCTCCTAACTTTCTGACTAATTTAAGGCCTAAAAGAAGTGCTTCATACTCATCCATGTTGTTAGTGCATTTGAAATTCTGTCTGTAAGCATGGCCCTCTGAGTGATCATTCTCCAGAATATATATCCACACTCTTGTGCCTACTCCTAACTTATTCACTGATCCATCAAATTCAAGTTGCCATAATATTTCATGTTCATAATTTTCACTGTCAGTGGGGGAGAAAATTTTCTTTGTTTGAGGTGTTTTGATCATCTTTTTTATATGAAAGCTTTTGAGTTTGGACAGTTTCATTTTTAGCTATAACTACAATTTCTTTTGGTTCTAAAATAATGTTGTTTGAAGTAGTTTGTTGTGTTTTTTCAACATTATACAAAATGAAAGAGTCAATGTCTGAATGTAGGGAGTATATAGGGAAGTTTTGAGGTCTATCCCAGCTACTCACCACATATTTCATTAGGGTCTCTTTGTACAAATTTTTAGGTTGCCCAAAGAATGAGATTGTGGCATATGACATGTCAAGTCGCAAAGATCCTTGGAGTTTAGCCCCCCATGATCTAGACAATAGCATGCCATATTTAGGTGGGATGTCAGCCACTACTATATCCATGAGAATAGTTTTAGCAGGATATTGTACTAAGGAAACACACAGGTCTTTGATTAACCCTGGACACTTTACTTGACTTGAATCAAATGAAAATAAGTCCTTGTAAGGTCTAGTGATGTCCAAGTTTAACTTTTCCATTACTGATTTAGGCATTAAATTGTGTGAAGCTCTTGAATCTAACATTGCATTGTGTAAACTTTTATCATGAATGTTAAGGCTAATATAAAAGGGTGGTATCCCTCCTTCTACTGGTTTTCCATTAACATCAAGACCGAATATAAGCTCAGGCTAATCATCAAACAAGTTAACAGAGTCTTCATTTTCAACAAAGTTTAAGGTTTTGCTTATTTGAGACTTATAGGTTTCATTTTTAAATGGCTCTGTTAAGGAAACTGAGATTTTTAGTTTAGCCACCTCTACTCCCAAATTGAAAGGCAGAGGGGCTTTCTTTTTTTGAGTACTTGGAACTTTCATAGCAGGAATTGGGGTAGGTTGCTCTTCTTTTTCTGCATCTGAGGTATTTTTCTATGGATTATCTAATATGGTGTTTGGAGATTTCTCCACTGTCTCCTTGGAGGGGATTGAAGTGGATGGTTGATCATCAAGAGATTGGTCATGGGTTATATCTACAATGGTGGGGCCAGAAGGGTTCTGATTTGGTCTAGGAAGGATTTGAAGAGTTTTAGTAACTGGAACTGTTTTGATTTTCTTGGGTTGATTTGGCACTGTTTTCTTGGCCTAGTTAGGAGTATCAAAATTCTTTTTACTCCTTAGATTGTATTGTTTATGTACTTAAAAAATGGTAGAATCATACCCTTGCTTGTAATCAAATGATTCTCCAGATTGGGTTTGCAATTGCTGCAGCATATGCAGTTCCTGCTCATCTTGGGTCAAAAAGACAGTTTCTTCATCATCCAATCCCATTAATTTAATGTGTGTGTCTTGTTCATGGTCATCTGAATGGGATGTTTCAACATAGTTTTCTTGAAAATGAGGCCTAATGTTTTGATCAGCTCCATTCTTTCCAGTGTTTTGATTTTGATTCTTTCTAATGTTTGGCTTTCTCACTAGAGGTGCCTATTGATTATGCCATTGGGGCTTCCTCACAATGTTTTCTATCCGATCCATTAGTTTTTCCATACCTTTGGTTAGGTCATCTATTTTGAGGTCAGAGGGTGAGGCTTCATATTTCAAGGGTCCTCTCCTTTCATTCATAACCCTAGCTCTTTTTGCTAGCAAGTTAGCTTCTACACTAACTGCTACACTCTACATATCTTCTAAAGTTGGAAGATTTCTCTCTCTGAGTTGAAAGGAAATATCGGTATTAAACTCATTAGGAAACTTTATAAGAGCTAAACCAAGTGGGGGTCTAAGATTGACTGGTATTGCATTGTATATGTTGTTAAATCTGGTACAGTAATCCTGGACTGTTTCATTTGGTTCTCTCCTGATGTTTTCATATTTTGAAAGGATCTGCAAAGGGTTATTTTTCTTTTCCCATATATTTAAAAATTGCTGATAAAATATTTCTAAAGTGTCTATGCTATTAGTAGGTAAAGTTCTAAACCATGTTCTTACATCACTAGCTAGAGTCTCAGCAAAAAGTCTCATTTGAACATCTCCAATGTCAATTTCATGTAATTAAAAGTAGTCTGTCATTTTGTTTACATGATGTTGTGTTGTATAAGGTCCTATGCCATCAAATTGGACAATTTTGTTATGGTAATCTTGTGGCATGGGACCAAGTGTGGTAGGTAACACAAGAGGACCATATCTATTTGCCATGGCTCTAAGTTGGGCAAGGCTAAAAATTGGGGTTGGGGTACCAGGAGATGATACAATAGTTGATGGAGAACTGGGAGGAATAGGTGATTGATGTGTAATGATAGGTTGGTAGGGAAGTGAAGGTATAAATGGGGGTGAGGAATCAACTTCAAAAGTGGAAGGGAATAATGGTGAACTGAGGGTGGTTGACACTGGTTCGAAAAGCTTAGGGATCTTAATAGTGGTAAGGGATGACTAAGGGGAATTTAGAATATACTCATCAATTGATCGATTTGCACTTTGGACTTCAAGATATGCAATAAAATCTCGATCTAGAACTATGTCATCAAGTGCACTTTCAGACCTGGTTATGAATAGGGAAAGGTCAAATGACTCATCAAAGGGGAGGTCTTCTAAGAATAACCACTCATCAGGGCATGAATTTGCTTTGATTGAAGGTGTTGGACTTACTGAACTCTCTTGTCTTTTGGATCTTCTCGAAATCAAGTTGGGATTATCCACTTCTAGGGTAGGATTTGGATCTAGGTTGGCCCCAGTATAGTGAGTCCTCCTTGAAGCCAGAATTTCGAATTTTCCTTTTTAATTACTTTGTTTTTGTGAAATTTTACAAATAACTTTTCATAAACCCTTCAAGAGTCTTGAAATAAAGATTTGAAATTTTCTCAAAGGTTTATTAAGACTGAGGTTTTGAGTCCCCATTGGAGTCACCACTATGTTATCACTCAGAAGTTTTCCCTAGAAGTTATAAAAATAAGGAATCATCCGAGGTAACCACAAAACAATCTTTTAGACTTGGATTCTAGCCAACTTAAGTCTAGAGAGGGCTCTCTCTTTATGATTTAACTTTTTTTTATTAGATTTTAGGCTAGTTCTTAGTGTTCATGAGGATTATGATTTTAGATTCAAGGTTGGGTGGTGGAATTCTTGGAACAGAGGGATAGAGCTATGTTGGCTTGTTGGGGTATGACCCAGGTTCATAAGTGATTTAGCCAAACAAATCCCAAAACTACCGGCCCTTTGGGCAACATTCCGTGGTGTGTAGACTAAGGTCTTACCCGAGGTAGTATGGGAGGGTGTTGGAACCAGGTTTCTGCACCCTAGAGATGTCTTGATGAAGTCTAGGAAGTTTGCGAACCAAACCTGCATGCTAAAGCTACTCTGCGCAGTCGTCTACCCTTCGCAACTTGTGCAACTACTTCCACGCAGCTCTGTAAAGAGCACGAAGAGGTGTTGTCTAGATCCTTTATCCTTACTGTGCTACTATTATAGATATTACTTAATTGTGTGGGCCCAATATTATAATTAATCATTCAACATTCATAACAATTACGCACAATCATAAAACTGTAAAGAGATGCATAAATATAATAGAAGCATAGACACAAAATATTCTAGAATCAACTTATCTTTTATTAATTCTTTGTCCAAGTACAATCCCAACTTCGCCCTGTGCATTGAGCTGTATGGGTCCGCACACACAGCTGCGAACTCTACTAGGCCTCTGCACACTCAGCTACAGAGCCTCTTCCTACTACTACAACCCAAGGCTCAGACTTATAGACTCAGAGCTAATTCGTTATCCAAAACTTCAGACCCAACTTTACACTTAGATCCTCACTCTATTTATACAATCCCATGGTCGGCGGACCATGGGTAGGCCGAAAAACCATACATTAAATTATATTGTTTTAGGGTGGACAACCCTAGACTCTTGCGCTCCACATCTATATTTGACAGGGTCCTTACATTACACTTTACCAAAATTTGGGCTTCAACCCCAAAAAACATGCTGTGGGGGGATCTGTTGCCCAATAGGCCCCCAACACAATCATCGTGACTCGTCCCGATTCACTCGACTAGTGCGGTGATATTTACGCGAAGTCCATCTAATTGTGCATGTGCTGCGCGAAGATCCGTAGCACACTATTCTGTCGTCCGCTGGATCCATTCTGCTCGCTCAGCCAAATGTTCATTGTTAGGGTCAAATCCCTGTCGCAGGTCATGCATCGCTTTCATTTGCGGAAGTTTTCCTTTGATGTCAGCCGTGATGAGGAAGGCCTCATCAATCTAAGGCTGGACACGTGCTTTAAGTATTGCCTCTTTTTGGCACGCTGCGTCCACTTGATCCTTCAATGCCTTTGCCTGTTGTAGCCTTGCGAGCTGCTGAGTTAGGGCCACTGTCTGCATCGTCCTACACACACTGTCATATTGCATTTGAAGCTCCCGCACCTCTGTTTCCAACCGTTGTATGATGGGATACTTTTGTAAGGTTGTGCAGACCCCGAAGGATTATTCCAACAACATGGTGTAGCTCTGCACTGCCGATTCAATTTCTTCCAACCCTTTTTGTATATCGCCAATGCATTGAACTCAAACTTCTGGAGGCGTGGAGGGCTACACCTTTAATCGTAGTTCACCAATTTGCAGGTTGAGGTCTAGCTAGATCCTCGTAGCTTCCTCCTTTACCTCATGGAATCCACTAGCAAATTTGTGGATATGTATTCCTACTGGCAGATCTGTCATAAATCCTAGTTTTGGGACACGATGGCATGCTTCCTCTACGATCTGCTCCAACTATTTGTTCTGAGCCACCGCTTCATCACGTTGTAGGCTAAGTTGTTTGACATTGATTCGCTGTTCACTTAGCATTTTCACTGCGCGTCCCTCACTAGCGGAGTTCTGTCGTCGCTCTGTCCTATAGCTGGTATAAAATATCCCGCGGAAGGGCAGCCAAGTTTAGGCTGAGTCCCTTGATCTGCCCTACCATGGCTCTATCCTCCATGCTGTCCACTATCAGTGCTCCTTCCGAAAGCGCGATGGTGTTGGCCATTTAGGCTCACAACAACTACTCTATTGCTGATGCTCCTGTGGCACCATAGATGGCTACCATTCCTTATTGTGACAGTCACACTTGAGGTCCTGTTGTGGTCACCAACAACCCCCCTCTTTGTTTGGTATTAGCAATAACATCAAGCAAAGGGGGACCCTTAACAAAAAATTCAAAAAATATTTTTATCAAAATTTTTGTATTTAACTCCCTAAAAGCTATATCGCATCGCGAGGAGAGAGTGAAGCATTTTCCTATGTGCATAAATAAGCTGCAAAGAAGCGACACGAAATTCATCGCATCGCATATATCGAAAGCGCTCTTAAATGAAAAACCCAAGGAATCGCCGACGGCCGATATGCGACGTCGCATATCGCAACGTCGCATAAGCAGCATACAATGATTGAATGAAAAACGCGATCTGCGATCTGTGATTTGCGATCTGTGATGAATTAGACTATCAATTCCTGCGATGACACTTCTCGACATCGCAGTCCTCGATACTGCGATGCGAATTGCAGAAAACACTCATCGCAAAGATTTCCTCGACATAGTCTGTAAACCCAAAATTGAACGCGCACCTTAAGGGAAATTAATGATTGTACGCCTGAGTATCCAAGGATGATTGTGTTGCGTTTTTTGAAGAGTCAAATCATTATGAGTGTCATGATTATGCATTCATTAGAACTTAAAGCTTTCATGTCAATCTTTTCGTCATTTCTCTTTTCCTTTGCGTAAACTGTAAGGCAGCAACTAATATAAATCAAAATGCAGGAAACATCCAAGGAAAAGGGGAAAGCGCCAATACTCGGAGAACAGAGAGGAGATGCCTTCGGAAATGGATACCGCATGCAGAAGGACCACAGATTCCAGAGTATCACTCAACAGATATCGATGGAAATAGACTATCCAAGACTCAGAGTCAAAGGCGCACAAAAGCAGCATGTTTACAAAAGATCCTGAAGCTCAGACTGGGTAAAGCAAAAAGAAAGACGCTAAAGAGGGAGGATGCTCCAGAAAAGCTTGGAACAAAGAAAAGAAGCAAGTTTCAATACAGAAGATTGTTCAGGCAACGAAATCCCTAATTCATTGAGTCATTCGCACGGCTGGAAACCGAAATAGCAACAGCACAATCAGTTTGAAAGAAATCTGCGTTATACTAAGTATACACACAATAAAGACACTCAGTCAGAGGAAGATTTTCAAAAATATCTTCTAGTTTGTCAGAAAGAGGTGCCAGCTCTTGTTATTTCTACTTTTATCGCTCGAACAAAAGGAAAAGACAACCAGTCGACTCTTTCCAGGCGAACGTTGCATTGCTTACAGCACTAAGGAGTAGATACAGAAACGGTTAGAAATTAGATTCAATTTTTAGAAATAAATTTGTTTTAGTAAAAGGGTGGTCATTTGAAGCCGTTTCCTAAATTTGTGTAATTAAGATTAATTAGTTACTAGTATTTAACCCTTCTCATGGCATTTGGAGAAGGGTCCGGAAATTTGTCAAAAAACTTGTCCTCAGAACATGCACTTTTGTACCCTCGGAGGGGGTTTTTGATGAATGGATGGATCGAGATTTATTTATGCTTGCATTTTAATGTCTGCTACTAATGTTGCACTTCTGTACTCTTAGTAGACGTTAGAAGTAAGTAGAGATAAATTGTTATTGCTTGAAGTTTGTGAGTGAAATCAGTCATAAATGGTACTTTTATCTCTTGACCAATTTCTGCTCATATTCTTAGAGTGATATGCAGCAGAGTTGTTTATATGTTAATGTATGAATGTCTGGGTTACCATTTGGCACTTTTGTACGGTGGAGTCATTTATTTGTGCTTGACATATGAATAACTTATTATACGATATGCTGTTCACAACTGTTTTGCCTAACTTTTTATGCAGAATGGTTTATCTTAATTGATTTCTATTCTTATGATAGCTGAATGATCTTTATTACCAGTTATTGTTTGAAATCTTTCTAGATCGCATAATAGAAGAATTCTACCCCAGGTTAGCGTAGATTAGATGTGTTGTTTTTGTTAGATTACAATAACATAGAGTCAGTTTAGAATTTAGAATTAAATTAGCTTAAAATTACTTCTAGATTAGCATCATCAAACTCTACACACACACACACACCCCTTAGATTCGGAAACTGGTCCCATTATCCCCAGTCGGACCCGCTATACCAAACGGGTAAGGAGCCGCCAACCAGGTTCCAGACAGGGTGGGTATCCCCCTTGTTGTTGACCCGATTTTAGGGCCCTCAACATATTTGGCGCTAGAAGGAGGGCACGAACTATGAATGGCACCTAAATAAAAATCTAAATACCATTCTAAGAGTAAATCACCCTCATCAACTCCCTCAACTTCTCAAGTACGGTTAAACCTGGAGTTTGAAGTCGCTCGAGTATCCACCGCTGCTACATACCCTAATATATCAGACCAACTTATCATTGAACCCCCTGAAATTCAAACTTTGTTTCGTAAACTCCAAGGATTCTCCATTTTTACTTAGAGGTCTGATAAATCTCAAAGCAGCGTGACTTCGCAGTACAACCCTGCTCATCCCCCGTCCAGATTGAAGAGTGAAAAATTTGGCATCCAACCAAGTGAACTCCCTCTCCCCACCAAGAAAAGAACAAGGAAAACACCACCAGAGTCTGACAGTGAGACTCTTTCATCTACTTCATCCATTTCAACTCCCTCACCGCGAAGTCAGCCACCCACATCTTCATCCCAAATCACTCATCCTTCTTCCACAACCCTTCCTCTTCAATCATCAAAGATCATAATATCTTCATCTTCTCAGCATCAGGGATCATCCTCTGCACTTTCTTTCACTAGCAGCTCAACGATGGCCCAGTCTCCATGGAACAATCCTGGGGCGGTTTTAATGCCTCCACCCCTGAGACCAATACCGGCCCATCCTGAGAAATGGCTACCTAAATTCAATCCAGAAACAGGCATGCTAGCTGACAAGCATATCAATAATTTCATGCTTTTTGTTAATCTCAATGGAGTTACCAACGAGGATGCTGTTTTCCGGCTTTTTCCCTATACAATGAAAGGAACAGCCAGGTCATGGTACTTTTCGTTACCTTCCGGGTCCATCACAAGTTGGGACATTTTTCAAAGTCAATTCCTTACCAAGTTCGGTGATGACAGATCAACAACAACGTTGATCAATGACCTATCCAATCTTAAAGCTAAGGCTAGAGAACCCATTAAAGATTTCAATTTACGGTTCAATAAGATCCTCAACAAAATCCCCGTTGCTTCCCAACCCAGCGAGGAAGTAAGATGTGAATGGTATATCATGGCCTTACCATCAAACTTGGCTATCTTCGTAGATAGGGCAAACAAAACAACCTTAGTTGAAAACTTGACAGAGGCGTTAGCAGTAGAAAAACGCGTAGTAGCCCTAGAAAAGAGATCTGCAATAGAGGAACGCAAATCTAAGAAAATCTCTTTCAAAGAAGACACCAAGAAGAAACAAACGAAAGATCCTTTCGATTTGGAAGGATTACAAAAAGTATTAAAGGCCATGTCCAATGAGATGATTGACATAAAAAAACAAGTAGCAGAGACTTCTTCAAAAAAGCCCTACAGAGATTTTAAAAGAAATCCTCCTATGGAGGTGAAACCACCCAATGCTGTCTCAAACGTCGAATCTGAAGAAGAAGAAGAAGAAGAGAATACCACTGAAGGGCAGACTGATGATGAAGAAGTTGTGGAACTACAAGGAATGTGGGATTTCATCCTCCCACAAGAAGAAGATCAAGAAGCATTTCCGGTTAGCACACGAAGCAAAAATCAACTTGATCCTCCCCAAACTACCCCTAAACAGAAGGGCGCAAGCCCTGCAACAAAAGATAAGGTCGCAACAAAGAAAACAACTGCTAGAGCGACCCAATTTAGCCCAATCCAATCAGATCAAGCACCTCCATCAAGAACACTGATAGTGTCGGATGAAATGGAGTATAACATTATCGATGACATGAAAAAGACTAGGGCTAATATCACTCTTTACGAGTTGAGCAAATTGAAACATCACCAGAAAATAATGATGAAATAATTACATGTCGTGCCTACTACATCTTTATCTACATTTGTAGCTTCCCACAACATGGGAAGACCTCCAACCAACAAGATCAATAAGATTGATCCAAATGACATCACCTTGATTGGAGGAAGATCAAGATCTCATACTCCTCCTTTTCTTCTCACTTATGAAATTTTCAATAAAAACGTGCACAATTGCTTTGTTGATTCTGGTGCTTCAACGAATATTTTACCCAGATCAATATGTGCCAAATTGAATGTTCAACCACAAAAATCCGCAGTGCGCATAGTTCAACTTGATCGATCCCAAGTCGAAGTGATTGGTGAACTTAATCAAGTGACCATAAGATTGTCGTCTAACCCGAAGGTATGTCAGGTTATCGACATTCTAGTAGCTGATATCCCTAAATTCTATGGTTTGATTCTTAGCAGGGATTGGTCCGAAAAAATCCACGGATATTTCTCAATCGACTGGTCGCACATGTGGTTACCCTACAACGATAAACCGAATCAAATAAAGGTTGAACGAGAGTTGCACCAAAATTACATAGTGACGGAATTGGAAGGAGAAAATGAAGCAATAACATACAATAGTAGTATCATAGGAAATTACTCGGTAGATTCTTTTCTCGGCAATTTCAATGCTCATACTTCACCTTACTTAGAAAATTCAGTTTTTTCCCAAGTTGAAATTTTTTCCCAAACTGATAATTCAAAGTGTTTTAATTTTTAGATAACTTTGAAAATACATCTTTGTTTTGGAAATTATATTTTGATGGATCTAAATCTAACGAGGGAGCAGGAGCAGGATGCATTCTGATTAGCCCAGACGGAAACAAGATCATGCTTACGTGCAGACTTGAGTTGGATTGCACAAACAATACAGCGGAGTACGAGGCCTTGGTGCAAGGCCTATACAAAGCAATCGGGTTGAATGTTAAGTATCTTCAAGTCTTTGGAGATTATGATATTTTCGTCAAACATGTACGTAACACCATACATTGCCTGTTAGGACATTTAAAGCACTATCAATCTTTAGTACAAGATCTGACTGCACATTTCATAGCATTCAATATTTCGTCAATCCCAAGACTCCAAAATGCAAGCGTAGACCTGTTAGCCAACGTAGCCTCTAGAATTATTCCCTCCGAAGATTTTAGTCCAGATAGATTCTTAATAGAATTAATCTTTATACCATCCATCCCTGACAACATCACCAACTGGAGAGTATTCAACGACGATCCTGACATTGTAAATTTCCTCACTTCTGAAGGATCTTACTCAAACCAAATAATTGACGAAGACCATCATGATCACCAAATACAACAAAATAGCACTGATAATGCTATACCTAAATCGGTGGTTAAGTTAGAAGACTTATATGATTTTAAAAGTCGGTTTAAAAGGTCTGCCAATTCTAAACTCTACATTTCTACTCTGAACTATGAATTAGTGAACCTAGGGATCGATGAACAGCCACAAAACGTTAATCTAGGCCATGGCCTAGCCCCTGAAGAAAAATCAGCGTATATCCGTCTTCTGAGACAATACAAAAACGTTTTTTCCTGGAATTATGATGACCTGAAGACATACGACACTTCTATCATTCAATACGTTATCCCTATGATTGACAATGAAAAACCTGTCTAGCAGAAACTCAAAAAAATCCACCCCAACTTAGAAAATCAGATAAAGACTGAGCTAAATAAGTTGTTGAGAGCCAGAATAATTTTCCCCGTCAGACATTCCAAATGGGTATCCAATATGGTGCCCGTTAGAAAGAAAAACGGAGATATTAGAATCTGTATTGATTTTCGGAATCTCAACAAAGCCTGTCAGAAAGACAATTTTCCCCTCCCACCTATGGAGCAAATATTACAGGCAGTAGCAGGCTCAGAATTAATGTCTTTCCTGGATGGATTTTTAGGATACAATCAAGTGCTGGTACACCCCGATGATCAGTTGAAAACCAAATTCCGAACCAAATGGGGCACATACGCATATCGGAAGATGCCATTTGGTCTGATCAATGCCGGCACTACCTTTCAGAGAGCCATGGACATCGCATTTAAAGGTTTAGTCAATAAATCAGTAGTGATTTACCTGGACGACATAACAGTGTACTCCAAGAAGTGAAGCGACCATCTCAAAGACTTGAAACAAATCTTTCAAAGATGTTTAAGGTATGGGATTTCACTTAACCCAAAGAAATCTTTTTTAGCATTAAGTGAAGGGAAATTGCTAGGATTCATAGTGTCAAAATCTGGTATTCACATTGAACCTGACAGAATCAAAGAAATTTATGAAATATCCATGCCCCATAACAAAAAGGCCATGCAATCTTTCCTTGGACAAATCAATTTTGTAAAAAGGTTTGTCCCGGATTTTTCACATATTATTTCTCCTTTACAAAATATGATAAAAAAGAATTCAAATTTTAAATGGGGTCAAGATGAGCACGAAGCCTTCAACTTGATCAAACAAGCTATCATCAACGCTCCATCTTTAGCGACCCCAAATTTTTGAGAATCTTTTTATCTTATACACATTTGCCTCAGAGAAATCTTATGCCGCGATTTTAACTCAAGCAAATCAAGAGAAGGCAGAAGCTCCAATCGCATTTTTTAGCTCGAACTTACAAGGTGCTCAACTCAATTATTCAGACGTGGAGAAACAGGCATATTCTATTTTCAAAGCGATCAAATATTTCAGACCTTTCTTACTTAAAGCCCATACCAAAGTCGTAGTACCATTTCCAACGGTAAGAAACCTTCCGATACAGAAGGATGTGGGCGAAAAGAGAGCAAATTGGATTACCTCTTTACAAGAATACGATCTTGAGATCAAGCCAGCAAACATCGTCAGAGGTCAAGGCTTCTGTAAGATGTTAGCTGGAGCATCGCAAATTCTTGAGAACTCATCTGAAGAGGTACATACGTACGAGGTAAGCCTAAACGACGCAGAATCATTATATGCTGACACCATTTATTATCTTAAGAACAGGTATGCTCCATCACACCTGGACCACACCAAGGAAAGAGCTCTGAGATTTAAAGCTAAACAATACCAACTCATAAATGATGTTCTATTTAAAAGGAATTACGATTCTGTGCTTCTTAGGTGTCTTAAGAAAACTGAAGCCAAAAAGGTTTTGCAGGAACTCCACGATGGACCAGCAGGTGGACACTATGCTGGAGACGCTACTGCACATAAAATCTTACGTGCAGGATATTATTGGCCCACGCTGTTCAAAGACTCATACAATTATGTAAGGAAATGCCAAGTCTGCCAGACTGCTGCAGGGAAACAAAAGAAAGCGTCCGTGCCACTACAGCCGGTTAACATCGAGCAACCATTCAGCTAATGGGGCTTGGACATAATAGGTGAGATCGTTCCTCACTCTTCTAAGCAGCATAGGTATATCCTCATGGCAACAGATTATTTTACTAAATGGGTAGAAGCAGTTCCTCTTAAGACAGCTAATTCTGAAAACATTATTGAATTCATAGATCAATTTATCGTCACTAGGTTTGGATTGCCAACGGCCTTAATGTTTGATAATGCCTCATACTTTTCTGGAAATACAATGACTGAGTTTGCACTTAAAAGAGGGTTCAAACTAAAGTATTCTGCCAACTACTATCCGCAAGGTAATGGATTGGCTGAATCAACAAACAAGAACCTAATCAGGATTATTAAAAGAACAGTCGACCAAAACCAAAAGAATTGGCACAAAGCGCTGGTAAATGCTTTATGGGCAGATAGAATTACAAAGAAAGCTTCAATCGACACTTCTCCCTTTAATTTAGTTTATGGGAAAGAAGTGGTTCTTCCAACTCACTTAGTCATTCCCTCTTTGTCTTTAGTACAATACATCGACGAAGTGTCTACTTCCTCCTTATAATTGAGACAAATGGAAATAATCAAACTAGAAGAACGACGAGAACAAGCTAAGAAAACCCATGCTCACCACCAAGCGCTAATAAAATCCTCTTTTGACTCAAGCATAATAACCAAAAAAAACTTTCAGATGGGAGATTTAGTTTTGAAATGGGATAAGGCTCATGAATAAAAGGGCAAACATACGAAATTTCAGAAGCTGTGGCTTGGTCCTTTTCAGATTGTAGAAGTCATAGGCCCATCGACATTTGTGTTGCAGGATTTGGCAGGTAGAAGAGATTCTTTGCCTGTGAATGGACAGATTCTTAAAATGTATTTCCCATAGAAGATCATTCTTCTATTTTTGTAGGATAGTTTTAGTTTTTTATTTTGTTTTTCTCTTTCTTATAAATAAAACCGGTTGTAAATGATCATTTAAAAGGATTCATGAAAGAGCACACCAATTCTCTATCAGATTTTGATTTCGCTTGTACAAGTAGCAAAATTTTTCGAAAAATCTGATTTTTATTATTGACAAATAGAGTTAACTTTAGCCTGAATATGATGTTAGTTTCAACCTCAAAAAAATTTGATGAAAGCAAGCTTTGGTAAAATATTGTTTTATATCAGCACAATGAAAGGTATCATCAATAATAAAATAAATATTCTCTGTAAAGCTATTGTTTTCAAACTCTATTATTGTCATCTAGAGCTTTCTTAAGGAAAAACAATGACTTCCTCCCTGCTAAAAGGAAAGCGCAGTGTTCAGAGAAACAATCCAAGAAAAAACTATATCTCAAAGAATAAGAGGTCTCATCACGAGCCGGCTTATCATGATCACAGATATTATAACTTGCTGACTTTTCCAATACTGTCTATCAAAACAGGGCAACGACTTAAGATTGTTGCAATCAAAAGACAAGGGGTCTCATCACGAGCCAGCTTGTTCAGCAAAAGTGTAAATCAAGTGAATGACTGTGTCATAATTTGGCCACCAAACCAAGACATTGTTCTTTAGAGAATAAAAAAAGAAAAAAGTGTCAAAAAGGATTTTTCTCTAAAATGTTGTAAATACCCTCAAGCAGGAAAAAGGATCATTTCTGGATAACATGGTAACCCTGTCGAGGCTATGGACGCTTGCGGGCAGCAGAGGCTCTACCTACGACAAATGAGCATATTTTAAAGCCAGTACGCAGAGAAGACCTTATTTTATCTTTAAAAAAGACCGAGTAATGTCTGGTGTGAATGCAAGAACTAAGCCTGAGGAAGCAGACAATTGGAATATAAAAAGGTTGAGACAAAGTATCGTTGACAGGATAAGGGGTAATCTACTCTATCTGTCCATAACAAAATTTAGACATATGAAAATTTTTCTGTTTCGGAAGTGGAAACTCAATAGAAAAGCAGAGATAACTGGTTCTTCACAGTGAATCGCCATTGTTGTGGTCACCAACAACCCCCCTCTTTGTTTGGTATTAGCAATAACATCAAGCAAAGGGGGACCCTTAACAAAAAATTCAAAAAATATTTTTATCAAAATTTTTGTATTTAACTCCCTAAAAGCTATATCGCATCGCGAGGAGAGAGTGAAGTGTTTTCCTATGCACATAAATAAGCTGCAGAGAAGTGACGCGAAATTCATCGCATCGCATATATCGAAAGCGCTCTTAAATGAAAAACCCAAGGAATCGCTGATGGCCGATATGCGACGTCGCATATCGCAACGTCGCATAAGCAGCATACAGTGATTGAATGAAAAACGCGATCGGCGATCTGCGATCTTACAATCTGTGATCTGTGATTTGCGATCTGTGATGAATAAGACTATCAATTCCTGCAATGACACTTCTCGACATCGCAATCCTCGATACTGCGATGCGAATCGCAGAAAACACTCATCGCAAAGATTTCCTCAAGATAGTCTATAAAGCCAAAATTGAACGCGCACCTTAAGGGAAATTAATGATTGTACGCCTGAGTATCCAAGGATGATTGTGCTACGTTTTTCGAAGAGTCAAGTCATTATGAGTGTCATGATTATGCATTCATTAGAACTTAAAGCTTTCATGTCAATCTTTTCGTCATTTCTCTTTTCATTTGCGTAAACTGTAAGGCAGCAACTAATATAAATCAAAATGCAGGAAACATCCAAGGAAAAGGGGAAAGCACCAATACTCGGAGAACAGAGAGGAGATGCCTTCGCAAATGGATACCTAATGTAGTAGGACCGCAGATTCCAGAGTATCACTCAACAGATACCGATGGAAATAGACTATCCAAGACTCAGAGTCAAAGGCGCACAAAAGCAGCATGTTTACAAAAGATCCTGAAGCTCAAACTGGGTAAAGCAAAAAGAAAGACGCTAAAGAGGGAGGACGCTCCAGAAAAGCCTGGAACAAAGAACGGAAGCAAGTTTCAATACAGAAGATTGTTCAGGCAACGAAATCCCTAACTCATTGAGTAATTCGCACGGCCGGAAATCGAAATAGCAACAGCACAATCAGTTTGAAGGAAATCTGGGTTATACTAAGTATACACACAGCAAAGACACTCAGTCAGAGGAAGATTTTCAAAAATATCTTCTAGTTTGTCAGAAAGAGGTGCCAGCTCTTGTTATTTCTACTTTTATCACTCGAACAAAAGGAAAAGACAACCAGCCGACTCTTTCCAGGCGAACGTTGCATTGCTTACAGCACTAAGGAGCAGATACAGAAACGGTTAGAAATTAGATTCAATTTTTAGAAATAAATTTGTTTTAGTAAAATGGCAGTCATTTGAAGCCATTTCCTAAATTTGTGTAATTAAGACTAATTAGTTAGTAGTATTTAACCCTTCTCATGGCATTTGGAGAAGGGTCCGGAAATTTGTCAAAAAACTTGTCCTCAGAACATGCACTTTTGTACCCTCGGAGGGGGTTTTTGATGAATGGATGGATCGAGATTTATTTATGTTTGCATTTTAATGTCTGCTACTGATGTTGCACTTTTGTACTCTTAGTAGACGTTAGAAGTAAGTAGAGATAAATCGTTATTGCTTGAAGTTTGTGAGTGAAATCAGTCATAAATGGTACTTTTATCTCTTGACCAATTTCTGCTCATATTCTTAGAGTGATATGCAGCAGAGTTGTTTATATGTTAATGTATGAATGTCTGGGTTACCATTTGGCACTTTTGTACGGTGGAGTCATTTATTTGTGCTTGGATGGTGGTGCGGCTGACTCGTCCAGGGATAAGGAACTGAGCGTAAGCTCTGATGAGATGGTTGGCACGCATGTTTCGGGTGACATTACTGCTAGTAGGTCAGCGGATTTAGATCTGCCCGTAGGCTCTGATGAGCTGATATGCGCATGGAGATCAGGCCGCTCTAATGTTCGCTGCTCGTAAGGTAATCCGGCCATTTATGGGCTGGAGTCGATGTCTGTCCGGAAGAGCGTTTCGGTGGAGAGTGAGACCGTAAGTAGCTTTTTGAATAATGGTGACCCAAACTCGCATAAGGATATTGTTGTTAATGATAATAACGAGAATAATAAGCACAATATTATAAACGAATGTGATAATAAAACTGTAATATATAAAAGTAACAATATAAATAATGAAGTCGAGAATCCTAGTTATGATTTTAATAAGGTATATAATAATAATAGTAGTCGTTGTAATAAAGTGTTAGGTGGGATTGATAACCTTAATTGTAAGGTTGATTTTAAGGGTATGTCGGTGGGTAATTCGAGTTCCCCCCCTCAGGACAATAAGGTGGTAAATCTGTCGAGTTTTTCTTTTCCACCTTCGATTTTTAGTCTCTTAGGGAAAGGTCTTAATTTTGCCTTAGCACCCAGAAAAATCCCGATTGAAGACATCATTTGCGATGTAGAATTTGGCATTAAGAACCTTCCTGATAAGATTAAAGACATGATTAGGCAGGATTGTGCCTTTACCCTAAGGAAGGCTAAGCCTCCCCGTAGCAATATCAGCAAGGCTGAGTTTGAGGCTCTGAAGAGCTTGAACGGAAATCGTGACGTCGTGGGATTAAAAGTTGATAAAGGTGGGGCTTCTGTTATCCTGGATAGAAAGGATTACAGAAATAAGATACTTGACCATCTTTGTAATAGTGGGAGTTATAAGAAGCTTTCAAAAAATCCCCTCAAAAAGGTTTCCAGAGCGGTCGCTCTTGCGATCAAGTCGTGCAATTCCACGATTCCTCTAGCCCATAAACTTATTGAGGGAAACCCCATCACTCCTAGGATATATGGTCTTCCTAAAATCCATAAGGATGGGGTCCCCCTGAGACCCATTTTCAATACCATCGATGGTCCGACTTACCTCCTGGCCAAGTTCCTCGCTGCAAAGTTGAGACCCTTGGTTGGGAAGACTGAGTCCTTTGTCAAAGACTCAGCTTCTTTTATTGAGGATATTAAGAGAATTAAACTTGAGCCGGAGGACATTCTAGTGAGTTTCGACGTGGTCTCTCTTTATACTTGTATTCCTATCAATGAGGCCATGAAGGTAATTAATAAGCTAACTGACCCTGATATGGCTAAGTTAGTTGAGCTTTGCCTTACCTCTACCTTTTTCAGCTTCGAGGGAGAATTCTATGAGCAGACTTGCGGAGTTACCATGGGCTCCCCCTTGTCCCCTGTCGTCGCTAATCTCTTCATGGAGGAGTTTGAGTCTAAGGTTGTGGCCTCCTCTCGTCTCTTACAGAAGCTTTGGAAAAGATTCGTTGATGACACTGGTGTTGTCTGGTCTCATGGTCCTGACGAGTTGGATCGTTTCTTTAGTCACCTCAATAACCAATCTGCCGCCATTAAATTCACGATGGAAAAAGAAGATAATGGTTCTCTTCCATTCTTGGATGTTCTCATCTCTAAGAAGGTGGATGGTTCCTTTTCTCATCAGGTGTTTAGAAAGAAGACACATACTGAGCAATACTTGCATGCTTCTTCGCATCATTTCCCCGCTCAGAAGTTAGGGGTTCTTAGCACGCTTGCCACCCGTGCTGTTAGAATTCTAGATGAGGAGAGCTTGGAAACGGAAAAGGCTCATCTCCTAGATGTCTTTGAGAAGAATGGTTACAATATGCACCTCGGTCAAAAAGCCTTCCTTAGGGCCAAGAAGGAGCCTTCAATCCAAAGGGTTCCTAAAGATCATATCATGGGTGTGAACCTTCCTTACATCTAGGGGACCATGGACAGGATTGCGAGGATTCTGAGGAAGTACGATGTGCTCACAACTTTTAGACCTCTCAACACTATCCGTGGCTCCCTCAGGTCAGTGAAAGACCCGATTGACCCTAAGGACATGTCACATGAAGGGCGTCTATGTCATTCCCTGTTCCTGTGGGACCCCTTATATTGGTGAGACTGGTCGCTCTATCAATCAACGGATTAGCGAGCATTCGGCTGACTTAAGACATGGTAGGACCAAGTCCTTAGCCCTAGCTGAGCATGCAGGGAAGACTATGCATCATGTATGTATAGAGGAGGCTTAAGTCATTGCCAAAGTTGCGCAGTTTCACCATCGCAAATTTAGAGAGGCCCTGGAGATTGAGAAAAGGCCGAACAATCTTAATAGGGATGATGGCTGGAAGATTAGCAGCTGTTGGGTCCCAGCCTTGTCTTCCTAGCCTCCTCATTTCCCCCTTTGTTAGGTCTTAGGGTTTCTGTCTTCCTCTCCTTAAGTTCCGTTTTTGGCGGGTTAGTCCTATTATTATGGAGTGTTTGATTTATTATTGAGTTATTTCGAGCTAATTATTGTATCCCGTTTATGATACTATTGGGTATATTATAATTAGATTAGATTTTTTGTTTCCATAATTTCAATTAGTTATGCTTATATTTAATTCTACTATACCTTTAACTAATGTCTATAAAAAAAAAAAAAAACCTTTTTGACCTAATGGCATAATTAACTTTAATAATTTTATTGGAATAACAGATTATTGATTAAATATTGATTATTTAATGAATATAAATTATTAATTTAATTATAAGAGGAGATCTAGTTTTACCAAATTAAGAAAGTATTATAAATAAATATATGATATAACAATAATATTAGTTATACTACTAGAATAATAATGATTTAACAAGAATACTATTTGTTTGTTTTTTAATAACATTGGAATTATAAATTGTTAAGTAAATATAGATTATTTAATAATCATATATTATTGTATATAACTTATTAATTTAATTTCGAATGACCATTATATTTCAATAATAAATAATAATGATATGTTTTAAAGAACAAATAGAGAAGGTCTAACTTACCATTGGACCATTAAATAATTATATAAACACACAATTACCTAAGGTAACTAAATTCTAAGAGTAATAGTAATATAATACCATTTAAATAATATTAGAATAATAATAATTATAGATTATTTAATAAATTTGAACTATTATACGAGATATAATTTATTAATGACCATAATAAATATGGATATTATATTATTCATATACTAAAATTAACAAATGAATTTTAATTTTAGATATACAAATTTATAGGAATGTTAATAATTAAAATAGTGGTTTGACTAGGATCATTAGGTCAAAATTAGCCGTTAGCAATATAGCCGTTGGAATCTCTGCACACTCTATTTAATCTTCTAAGCCGGATTGGTTCTTCAACTTGTCCTTACGATGAACCACACTAGCTGGTTCGAAACGCGTCAACAAAAGATTGGTTATGTGATTTTGCCGAAGACTTTCTAAACAATGTTATGGATCACAGAAGTCTAAATTCCTTAATATGAATAACTTATTATGCGATATGTTGTTCACAACTGTTTTGCCTAACTTTTTATGCAGAATGGTTTATCTTAATTGATTTCTATTCTTATGATAGCTGAATGATCTTTATTACCAGTTATTGTTTGAAATCTTTCTAGATCGCATAATAGAAGAATTCTACCCAAGGTTAGTGTAGATTAGATGTGTTGTTTTTGTTAGATTACAATAGCATAGAGTCAGTTTAGAAGTTAGAATTAAATTAGCTTAAAATTACTTCTAGATTATCATCATCAAACTCTACACACACACACACACCCCTTAGATTGGGAAACTAGTCCCATTATCCCCAGTCGGACTCGCTATACCAAACGGGCAAGGAGCCGCCAACCAGGTTCCAGACCAGGTGGGTATCCCCCTTGTTGTTGACCCAATTTTAGGGCCCTCAACAGGTCCCTGCAATTGTGCCCTGATTTCCCCCAACACATTCTGTTGCTCCTTCATTGCTTCTTGGAGTGCCTCCATGGTGACCTTGCAAACTGTGTGGCCGATGTCATATAAATCATCCTCTATCAATGTAATAGGCTCCCCATCCAATTTGGAAGCCTTGGTCTTCTTTCGTGGCCCTATTCGTTCCGTCCTGTGTGGCCGTTTCAATTGTGCGTAGGTGGTGCTTGGGTCCGCACCTTCCGTTGTCTCATCTGTTCCATGTCCAGTGGTCAGGTCCGGGCCTCTTTTCTCCTGCGTTGTGGTGGACTCTGCTGCTGTTGTTTTTTCAGTGGCCTTGGTATTCTCTACAGTGGCCTTCGCTGCCTCGCGAGAAGCCCTTACCTCCTCGGCAAGATGCTCGTTCCGCTTTTGTTGTGCTAGCAGTTTGGCGGCATCGTTTTGTCTTTGTATCGCTGCCTCATCACAAGCCACTAGATCCGGCGCATGCAATTCGGGTGGCCATGAGTCGAGCACCACGAACACCATGTCATCAATTGCGATTAACATGAGTTTGGTCCAATTCTGCTTTGGGTCCTTTCGTGCCTTGATATACACACTGTGCATATCCGCCTTAAATTCTGCAAAGCTCCATAGACTGTCGTATACCATGGGGGATAGGCATGGCCGTTTGTGGATCCACATTCATACGCTTGCCTCCATGAGTATCTAGAAGATATTGATCTTGCGGATGCATGTGGTGTGCCTTGTCGCCCAGAGCGACACGTATTTTGCTGCCTCTGGCAAGTCCTAGTCTAGGGGAGGAAACTGACTGTCCTCTGGTAATTCCCCTGCAACCAACAAGATGGATAAGAGCAACCACATGTAGTGGAAGGTCTTACCCTGCTCCTGAGCCTCCTTGCAGTTCATCAAGAACTCCTTGCAGAGGAACTGCACCCAGTTGAACTGTACCCCCTCGACGCATTGCTCAGCCAGCGTGATGACTGTTTCTAGTACCTCGTTGCCGTGACATTTTCTCATCACTTTTCCTCCCAGGAATTGAGTGGTTACGCATACCCCTTTGTCTTGAATGCTAGTAATCGCATAGCCCCTCTGATTCTTCTCTAACTTGTATTTCTTCTTCATGGCTTCTACGAGCACCAAGTCTCTGCTTTGGCCAACTATTTCTGTGGGGTCCCTTCCTGTGCAGGGAAGGTTTGAAATCCTGTGAATCAGCTCCACCATAATGGGAATTGGCTCCTCCAGCCACAAGTACCCCTCATGCACTAGGCAAAGCAGTTGCCTGATGACGAATATCGTGATTGGTGCTTGGTGAAAGTGCGAAATCCATAGTAGGTGGAGTAGCCCGGCCTCCTTCACCCCACATAGCCATTTCCATGGCTACAGTGCTATAACTACCCCCTCCTTGCTTTGTTTCATAAGTTGGCTAGTCTCCAGATGTGGGAAATTTTCACTGTCCACGAGGTCCCAATCTTCAAATTTCATCATGGGTACATGGCCCAGGGTTGAACCCTCAAATAGGATTCCATCTGGGAGGAGTGGGGTTTTGAGTGCCCTCTTAACGGTGTCCACGTCCTTGGGTACTTTTTCCTTCCCTTTCTGTAGGGGGACATATTTGGGAAGTTTTGCTGAAGCGCGCACTGGCTAAATGTCTTCTGCCACTTCTTCATCTGGTTCAATCTCTTCTAGAAAGGCCTGAAGATCCTCCTCCTCATCATCTGTCTCAATATTAACTGTCTTGCCCTTATCTTCCATAGATAGTTTACCGAACCATGGATTTCCCTCGCAGAGACATACGGACCAGTCCTGCTGCCTATGGATCCTTTTTGGGCCTCAACATCTGGGGCGATTTAGGGATTTCCAGCGCATCCCCTACCGGCGGCGTAAAGCTCTATGTAGCTTCCTTGGTTGTTGACATCATTATAATCAGGGAATCTTGTGTCTCCTTCGGCAATGTTTCAAACCACGGACTTGCTCTCACAACCTCCAAATTCGTCAGGTTCATACCCACTTGATAACACAACAACTGAATTCTCAAAATGCCAACGGTTGTTCAATGGAGAGCCACCTATGATTTATAGGCCCTTTTGAATTCAAATTCGACCATTCCCCCCATATTTGGCTCATTAATGCAAGAAATGTAGCAGATAGTCCCAAATCTAGTTTTGACTTTATGTCTTAATTTCCTGCAATCAACTCCTTATTGCCTTAAATTGGACATCTTTTCATGAATAGTGACACCAATGGTCACTTTCTAGCTTACCCACATGGTAGCGTAGCCCCTTGTGCGCGAACGTGACCTGTGTGTCATACTGACCCTGTGCGCAGCTTCTGTGTTGCGTAGCTCCCATATAGACTCTTTTATAGTCCCGCGCTCTCTTTCAACTACTTGGAGCGCTGAGACTGTGCTTCCTATGGATAGTTAGGTGGTCGCACTACTGGTGCGAGGCTTCAAGTCACCTTCCAACTCGGTCCGCGGGCCTTCCTTAGTTACCCTCACGCCAGTCAGTGCCTCGCGTTCTTCCTTATGTGGTGTGCTTCCCTGGTTACTTTGTCTAATAAGGTGCGGTCGCAACCATGGTAGTATAGCCAGAAATTCTTGGCGACAATCTTCTAGTGTAGTGGTAGGGCTGCCCATACGTTTCCCTATCCTTCTATTGACGCATAATGCTTGCACAATTTTTGTTTCCAGTTTTCTGATATCCATGTCCATTAATATGCTTTTCTGCTTCAGTCGTACCCAATCTTCTTCGAGTTCGCGAAGCTCAAGGTTCCCTCGCCAAATGGCTTCTTGAATCTACATATGGTCATCCTTGTGTAGCTGCATAATCTCTTCACTCTGGTCCTCGCATGCTATCCCAATTATGGGAGTTATTGCGTGAGGATTCTTTACCAAAGCTACAAGCCTTGACTCTGCTCGTCATCTTCGGAATCATTCCTGCACTCAGGTTCTTGTGCATGGCCCTATAGGCCCATCGAACCGCTAACATGTGCAGGTCCCAATTAGTTCATTCCAACTGGTAAACTCCGTTCATGATTTCGCATAGCTTTGTGAATGCTCCAACGTGGAATATTTGTGGTGTACGTCACTTTTCCTACTGCCACATCAGGTTCTGATTTTCGATCCTTAGTCTAGGATGTGCTTGCATAGCACACGTCTGCACCCATCGACACAGGTGGGCATGAAAACTACTTCGTCCTGGCTACCTGAATCTCATTTGACACTGGGGACTTCCAAACTACAAACACATCCTCCTTCTACATTTGGGTCAGTTTACAATGGTCTCCTGATGTGTACTCCACCATCGTGTGGGTGTTGTGCCCAACACCCATTCCAGCGCACTGTACCACTACTGTTCCAGTACTGTGATTTCAAATTTGTCCAGGAATTCATCCACCACTGTTACTCCATCATATGTTGGTAGTTCCCTTGCCTCTGTTGTTACACAAAGCAGGGATCTAATCATCATGTTGCAATTCAACGTTGTCACTTCATGCAATCGGTTCTGCCAGCGTTCTACTTCTTTGTCTGAATCTGAAGTACCGGAACTATCACGCTCCCATGAGATTCTCCCATCTGTAGTCAGGTTCACACAATCCTGTTCTTGTGCCATTATTTGGTAAATACAATCCAGCTCATCGTCACTTTCATTGTTGTGCACTGGTTCGATGTAGTGTGCTCCTTCGGCTGGGTCTAGTGGAACTACTACGCGTAGGGATTTTTTCTCGAATATCATCTTCCACTTCTTCAAATTGATGACTCCATTCATATCAGTGGCCTAGTCTATTCCTAGCAACGCGGAATAGGGATTGTTGTCATCAACAATCTCTATTACTTCAAATTTCATCTGCATGCTCGCGCCTTCGATATCAACTGTTACCCCTTAAAACCTCCCCATGGGAAAAATCTTCTGTTGGTTCACCATTCGTAATTGAATAGGGGACCATTGTAATGCGAGCCTGCCCATACATTCCCATGTTTGCTTTAGTAATACATTCACATCTGAACCCAGGTCTAGGATTACCTGATCCATTTCATACTCGCCAATCTGCACCATCAATCTCATTTCCCTCCTGGTGCACAATGCATGCTTTCCCAGTTTCCGGACTACGCACGGTTCCCCTGACCCTGTGCACCTAGTTATCAACTCCTGTAGTCCCTTAATTGCCTTATTTTCGCACAACAGTTTCATGCATGTCTCCAAAAAGGTAGTAAGCATAGAAGGATCCATCCCTGTCTCTGGTTGATCCTTACTACCTGAAGTGGAGGCCTCCACGAAGCTCTTCTTAGCTTCCATGAACGTCTCCTTTGCGCATTCTAAGTCAAACTCAGGTTCCTTTGTAGGAGCCTTGCGAACCCATGTATCTTCCTCGGGCTACTTCCCCTTATCTTTCCCTGTGGTCGCACTGCTTCTGAGAACTATGTTCACATTGGGGTCTTCTTCACACAGTTTAGACCTCATAATTTGAATATTTTGAGTCAGAGTAGGCTGGAGTACCCCTTTCTCACACATATGTGTGATCAACGTAGGACAATCTACTTCTTCATGATTGAATTGAGCACAGTATGAACAGGATATTCTCGTTGGGTTGGTACAGTCACGGGTGTAGTGCCCTAATCCTCTAAAATTGTAACAAATTAACAGTCTGCGGCCCCTTCCTGGTCCCATTCCTCGTCCTCGACCTCGCCCTTGAAATCCACCATGCACCATCCCCACCACTGGGTCAAGGGCTCACGTTTCTTTTTGCATCTGATAGGCTAGTGTCCAATCCATCATTAGCTCGTAGCTATGACAAGTACGCTCATCGTGGCCCATCAACCCACAAAAATTACAAAATAGTTACTGGGGTTTCGTTGTATACTTCTACAACAAATAACAATTATCTGTCGTGTGCATTCCTCCTATCTGACAGATTGCGCACCATAATGTGGGTGTTGCACTTGGCCCTGCATGTGCCTCCAGTCTCAACGGCATTAGCCCCCCTCCTGCCAAGTAGTTCGTGAATGTTGGAAAATGATCCTTGTCATGGCCCTGGACCTTGTATTTTATGCACCATACTTCCTGACGTGGCTCTAGCCGCGGTGCCCTATCCTGCTTCAAGCTTTGCATTTCCAGGCAAATATTTTGTAGTTGCACATGGATTTTTTGAACTCCCAGCCCCAGATCTTGTATCGGTGTCTCATTCAACCTCATCGCCAATTCCAACGCTTTGGCCTGGGTAGCAAGTTTCTGTTGTGACAGTGCTGTCCTCAGGTGTGGTGTCAGATATGCCACAAACCATGCACAATGTTGCGCATCAGTGAGTGTCATATTAGCATCGCAGATCATACTCTTCAGCTGCTGATCTAGATCCCAGGGGGTCTCGCCTGGAAGCGTCACGATCTCTTCAAATCTAATGATTTACTGTGTCTCTGATTTCGGCCGGCTAAATTCTCTATTCAATGCATTCTGGATCTATGTTATTCTTGCATTTGGGTGATCATTAGAGTTCTTGATATAACATGTCAATTCACGATCCTACAACACGCTTACCAATGTAGCCTTCCTAATGTTGTCATCTGTGACCCCTTGCGCTTCCCACACTACTCTTACCACGAACCAAAACTGGTACATATCCTCATTTCCTACTCCTCTGAATATGGGTAGCTTGATCGCACCCACCATTCTGAACTGTGGGTTTAGAGAAGGTGGAGTGGGTGGGGATGGAGGTGAAGGAGGTGAAGTGGGTGGTGGCATAAGTGGAGGTGATAACTGCAGAATGCGTTGCCTTATCAAACTAACTGTACTTCTCAGAGAGACCCGAGCGAGCTCTTCCTTGCTTTCTCGCGAAGGTGATATTAATGGACTATTTCCTAATCCCTCGCTACCTTTTTAGATCTTTCCGCTCCGCGTCATTCCAAACATTAATGTATTTGCATAACTCACTTTTCACATAACAGCATCTTAACCTAGGTATTCAAAGATTTAATGTACTTACCTTGCGGTCCCTTGAGAAAATGTCATTCTGCTTCGCTGTAGCTCACAATCATGTCTATCGCAAATTCAGTGATAAACCCCCCATTATCTGGTCAAACTAATGGTCCATAGCTCGCACGATCTTATCTTCTAATGCCTCTAGTCTACACACTAACTCTGGAGTCCACAGTATCAGTTGGTCGAGCTTACACCTTCCCTGGCTATCGGCTAACATCGCGATCCACTCATACAATTCAGAAGGAAAGGATGTGAAGAAGATCTTGTGGATTTCCGTATACATGTAGCAATCCAGCCACCTTTTCTCGGATACCTACAGAGTCTTGTTTTCCTACGTCACGAACTCGTGAATTTTCTTAACCAGGTTCAGAAGTGATTTAGCCAAAAAAATCCTGAAACTATCGACCCTTTCGGCAATAGTTTGCAATGTGTGGACTGAGGTCTCACCCGAGGTAGTATGGGAGGGCGTTGGAACTATGTTTCCGCACCCTAGAGATGTCTTGATGAAGTCTAGGAAGTTCGCAAATCGAACCTGCATGCTGTAGCTACTCCGCGCAGCCATCTGCCCTTCACAACTTGTGAAACTACTTCCGTGCAACTCTGTAAAGTGTGCGAAGAGGTGTTGTCTAGATCATTTATCCTTACTGTGCTATTATTATAAATATTACTTAATTGTGTGGGCCCAATATTCTCATTAATAATTCAACATTCATAACAAGTACATGCAGTGATAAAATTGTAAAGAGATGCATAAATATAACAGAAGCATAGACAAAATATTCCAGAATCAACTTATCTTTTATTAATTCTCTGTCCAAGTACACTCCCAACTCCATCCTGCGCACTCAGCTGTAGGGGTCCATGAACATAGTTGCAGACTCTAACAGGCCTCTGTACACTCAGCTACTTAGCCTCTTCCTACTACTACAACCCAAGACTCAGACTTACAAACTCAGAGCTAATTCATTATCCAAAACTTCAAACCTGACTTTACACTTAGAGCCTCACTCTATTTATACAATCCCATCATCCGCGGACCATGGGTAGGCTGACATACCATATATTAAATTATATTGTTTTAGCGCAGACAACCCTAGACTCTCACGCTCCGTGCCTGCATTTTGTGGGGTCTTTACATTACACTTTACCAAAATTCGGGCTTCAAGCCCCAAAAAAATGCTATGGGGGGATCCGCTGCCTAACAAGCTAGGTCTTAAATCCATTGGGCTATGGAGTCAATCAAAGGATAGCATAATAGGACCAGATCATTAAAGGAAATGTTCATAGGGCAGGTTAGCAAAGCAAAAGGAAAATCTTCAGGTCTAATGGATGGGGTGGTTCTAACCAGGGTGAAAGGGCAATGAATAATCCTTATACTGGGATCAGAATGAAATAAAGTAGGTGATCATGAACAAAGGGCAATTAGGAATCCTTTGCTATAGACCAGGAGGAAACTACGGAAGCAAGGGAGCAATTAAGAATTCCCTAACTAAGATAGTTTAGTAGAAAACATTTAAAATGTAAACAGTCAAGACAGAGTGCATTCAAGCAATTTCTGAAATATCATTGCATGTTATACATTTAGATTTTGGATAAACAAACAAGATTATGGAGACACATAAGAGAAATAACAGTAAACAAAAGAGAATACTTATTTGTGTATCACTTTACACAAGAATCTTGTAAAATATCTGAGCTTTATTCCTTGATCCAGTGAGCTAATCTAGTCATTGATACAATAGAACTTAGAATTGAGAGATAAATTCTATAGAAATGTCTTGGAATCCACCCCAAATGCTTTGAAATATGAAGTATTTATACAAAAAAATATTTACAAAATATCTCATAACAATCTAAGATTTAATCTAGGGAATCAAATATCTTCAAGCATGAAGGTAGGGACATATGGAAAACTGCATCATGTTGTCCCTTTTATTGTGGTAGTGTTGGTTGTTGCAGTTGATCTTGAGCCCTTTAAGCTAGCTCATATTTGTACGCCGGAACCATCATTTCTTTGATCTTTCACTAATACTCTTTGACCCTGTTACTCTTTGACCCTACTGATCTATCTTTTACCTGTTTCACGTGGCTGCCTTCAGATTTTATTGTGGTAATTTTCTATTGTAAAAATTTTCAAAGTAAATCTATCATTTTTTCCCACCATTTATCCTCAGGTAACTTTACTTTCAACATTCTTCTATAAATTTCGTCTGCCTCTGTGTATTTAGAAAAATTGGGCTTGGTGACAAACAGATGTTTCACCTCATGTTCTAGGAAAAATAGATTTTCCAAAGTATCATACAATATTTTTCCAGTTGGCAGGGATTTTATACCTAAAGTACTGGCTTTCTCCTTAGCCAATTTCCTAAGTCTGTCAATGTAGTCCAATTGGGTCATGAGTTTATCATGGATGACCATAGGACTGGGAAGTCCTTTGTCCCTCAAACTTTGAAATTTGGCCATGAACCTGTTAATGGCCACCTTAATGTTGTGGCACTTTTCTTATAAATTGAGCATAAGATTTCTTTTGGAAGAACCTTTTTAACCTCTAGGATGGCTTCAATCCTATCCTCTATACCAAGCTCATTAAGCTTATGTTTGTTCTTACTGTTCAAGAAGTGGATGAGTCGATTTGCATCCTCGGCTTGGTCTCCTAAATCTTCCCTTACTTTCTGGATAGCCTCAGTGGCTACTTTGACCAATTCAGTTTGCTCAAATATAACTTGAATTGGTGGCCAAATATAATTGACAGAGTCAATGATATTGGTCGAAAGAATTTCTTTGGTCTGTCCTAGTGGCTTCTACAATGTTAAATATTTTTCTAGGACTTCGATTTTCTCACCCATCCTTAGGGCTTTTTGTGTTTCCAGTATCTGGGTATGTGATGAGGAAGGTTCTATGATGCCTCCAGAGGGAGTGGCATGCCTGCTCCCTTCTCTTTCAGTGCTTGTAACATTTGTTGTCTCCTCTGTATATTCCTGTTCTGAAATATGATTTATTCTTTGTCTCTTTGCCTGGCTTGTCTCTACATATACCTGTGATGTTGCTCTTCCTGAGGTGGTAGCCTCTTCCCTGTTTCTCTTGAGGCTTTTCTCCTCATTTATAGGAGTCTATAAGACTGGGGGGTTGCTCATGGTGGCCTCTGGTCTATCTGATTTTTCTGATTGTTCTGGTTCTTTTGGTGCTTCTAACCCTTCTGGTGCTTCTGATTCTTGCTGCACCTATGATTCTTCTTGGACCTGAGATCCTCCTGGCACCTGCAGGAAAGAACCATCATCAAGCTATTTCTCTAAATCAATTAGAGTGTTTTCAACAACAACTTCAGTGTTATCCTTTTCCACTAAAGTATTCTCCACCCATTCCAATTGATTTGCATATTTTTCTATTTCAGGGATTCGGTGGTGAATATAGGGAGCCATCTTGTTTTTCTATCTTCTGTTGCAGATGAAGTCCAAGAGATCATATATCCACATGAGGCTCTGTTTCATATTTAGTCTTTAAAGAATTTGGTCTACCTCCCTTCCAGCTTCTCTACTATTGCAAATAAAGGGGCCTAACTGGTCTCTGATCCTAAGCTAGGCCTTGTTTTTGGCTTCATCTGAGTTGATTATCTGCCTGTAGTACTCCAGAGAAAATAACCTCATTAGGATGTATCTAGGTAGTTTATATGGGGCCATATCATAGCCATAAATTCTAATTTCAATGTGGTTTTGGTACAAGTACCAATCCCCCACTTTGTGTTGTTTTGAGAGTTGCAGGATCCTCCTTATGTTTGAACTGATTCTTGGAGGAGGGCTTCCTAGCAGCATGGTCATAATGGGATGTACAAATAGGTCTATGAAGTTTGTATATGAATATGGGGAGTCATATTTATGGGTCAATGGAGTCCAGAAAATCACTGACCTAGGGTGACCTTTTGTATCAAGCTTATGGAGAGTAAAGGGGAACTTATATGCTTGATAGTATAGAAAAAGGTGATACAAAACAGAGGAATACTTGAAAACTCTCTCATTATTCATCCTAAGAAACTGGTCATGCATCCTATCGGCTATAAACTTGGCATAATCATAAATGATAGTAGGAGGTTGTCCTGGAGTGAAGATGGACATGAAAGCTAGGATGATTTCATCTATATACTCACTGGTGGTGTAACCTAGGACACTAGATATCATTGCTACAATATCCTGGCCAAATTCTGAAAATATGGTGTACACATATGGAGGAGGATCTTTTGGAATATGATTTTCTTCTACAATGAAGGTTTGGAACATCTCAGCAAGTTTTGCAGTGGTAAGCTTGGGGAATTGGTCCAATGGGTCTCCAATTGAAATAGGGGTTAGGTTTTTCCCTGGTTGTAGCTGCAACATTTCATTAATTGATTCTACAGTGATGGTGAAAAATACATTTTGGTTTGGGGACATCACTGCTCTTTGGCTGGGGATATAGTTTGCATGGCAGTAATGGACAATTTTTGGGAAAATATTAACTTCAGGGAATTGGTATTTGGGTAAATTGGACTCCCAAAGACCAATTTTATCAGCATGGTTTAGGCATTGGTCTCTGTATTGGCAGTATAATTTTAGAGGGGATTCATGGATAGAGGTGTCCTTGATTTGGAAGTCTTTATCAGCTAGGAGGAGGTGGTCTAAATCCAAGTGAGGGGAGGAAATTGGTCTCACATCCATGGAAATTGGGGCAGCCATTCTCAGTTCTTGTGGATTTGAGAATGGGGGAGGTGATTTTCAGTTTTTTAGGGCAATGGTGGTTTAATTCCAGGTGGGTTTGGGTTACTAGAGTTTCTCTTTTATTTTAATTAAGAAAACTTAGTGAATGGTTCAGAAATTGATAGCGTTTTCAATGGATTCTGGCTTAAATACCTAGAATTGAAGAAAACTGGGTCTGAACTGGGTGACTAGCAATTGTGAACGATTGAAAAATGCTTCAAGCAAGTTTGAAGGAAATCTGGGAGCTTTGTCGCGTCTTCAGGGTGCAATTGTACATGGGTTGACAGTTTCGACATTCACAAGTGCATGCATGGAAGTTCTCAGTTAAAAAAGACGATAAAACAAATGATTTGGGGCTTTTTAGCTTTATGCGGGAAAGTCAAAATTTGCAGGTACGGGTGAACAATAATTGTTTGTCATTTAGTGGGTAGGTGGTAAGTGGTTTCCTTCACACAAATTTTGGGTGCTTGGCAGTATTGGGGGGAGGCCATGCGGTTCCACTCATCGAGTGACACGTAGCCTCAGGGGCCAGTGGAAAACATGTTGGCATTATGATATAAGTGTTGTCCTTGATGGCAACTCACTCAGAGGTTGGTACAAGTGGTGGCAACTTAATCAGAGGACAGATCTTAGTACAGTAGGTCAAGAAAGAGATATACGCAAGTTCATTGTGACAAATTAGCGTATACATGTGGGTTAGACTTGCCGAAGTCGCGTATGCGTATACGCGCACTTTCACGCAAGGAAAAGCGCGTATATGTCGGAAAACTTACCTTTGGTCCGTGGTGGTTAGTCCTTGGAATTTGTGCCTATGGTTTTGGACCATGGTATCTTGATAGACGTGTTGATCCCTAGTATTGAGTTGATGGTATTGGGTTACTATGGTTTTGGACGTGGTATTGTGAAAGGCCTAAGCCTATATAAGGAGAAGATCATTAGGCCAAATGTGAGAGTATGTGTGAAGTGATGAATATCTGATGAAGTGTGAGATTCAAATGCTGGTTATGGGTTGGTGATCTGAACCAAGGTTTCACTCATGTGGAGGATGATGAACGTTGGAACAGGATCTCAAGGCTTGGAATGATTATCTTCATATGGTTTGATTATGGATAGACTAGATCTATTGACGCATGTTTATTGTTATGATCTGGGTATGTTTTGATGTCTGATATAGCTACAAAGTTATAAGTTAGAATTTGCAGATCTGTACACGGGTTGTCTTTGGTAAAAGCGCGTATACACGCAGGTTGGGTTTGTCCAAGTAGCGTATACAATGTCAATTATGATATTTGAAGATGGAGTTGGATCTGGTTGTTGTTACGTTGTCTATGTTGTTGACAGGGTTTCAGTGATTCCGAGATTGATGATGCAGGTTGTACTACAATGGTGATTGTTTTATGGATCCAGTATGAAAATGTATGAAACGTGGTCCTGGGAAGATCGTAGAGTTCAGTAGGCCGGCGCCTACGTATTGGTAAACATATTAGCCATTACAAGAGCTAGGGGGTTGTAGCTCCCTTCCAGGAGCAGCTGGAAAACGAGTAAAGGTTGGAGCATTCTGTAGGCAGGCACCTACGTACTAGTAAATGGATCGGCTAGTACAAGAGTTAAGAGGGTTGTAGCCCTCTGCGGGTTGTAGCCTGCGTGCTGGTAAAGGACTGCACTAGTACATGTAAAAGAAGTTTCTTATTAAAGGAAGATAGAAACAAATTGCAGCAGGCCGTTTTCACCCACATTGGGTTTCCACCTTATATCATGGTGTTCATGTGTGTGGCTTATGTGTGATGATCTGTTCTGTTATACTGCACCTGTTTACTGTTAATATGGTTAATAATGTTCCGATGCATTTACTGAATATAAGCTAACTGAATCATAAGATTATTGCATGTACGCTAGTTTCCTTTAACACAGTTGCGTATATATGCTGATATACTGAACTGAAGTCGCGTATATGAATCTGAGTATGAAATTGAAAAGTTTTATTTGATTTGATAATATTGATTCACCCCCCCCCCCCTCTCAGTATTATTTCCAACAATTGGAATCAGAGCCAGGTTCTTCAGAGGAAGCTTGATCGCTTGAAGGAGATTCGTAGAACAATGGGAAAGAAAGCACGTCAGAAGAAGAAAACAGCTCAAAGGAACAATGACAACCTGCCATTGAGTGGAAGCAAGTATTCACATCCTGAATCACCTCAGATTGAAGATGGACAAGCAAATGAAGCATGAGATAAAATCATAGATCAGCAAGATCTACCTAGCAAAAGGGAAAATGCCCTCAAAAGAGAAATCATCAGCTTAAAAGATCAGCTGGAATGTGCCTCCAGAATTCGACAAATGCTGCAGGTGCTGAATGAAGAGCAAGAAAATGAGATTCTCAAACTAAGGCAACAAGTGGAAGAAGGAAGAAAGTCTAAAGAAACCTTGAAGAAGCAATGTCTGGAAAAAGAAGAACAACATCAAGTTGAGGTAAATATCTTGAAAGGTAAATTAGAAGAAAAAGATAAACTATTACGATTTCAAGATAGTACTAAGATCTTGGATGATATTCTTAGTAGTCAAAGGTCCCCTGCTATCAAAACTAGTCTTGGTTTTCATGAGTCTATTGAAGGTGAATCTGGTTCACAAAGTAAGACAAGAAACTCTAATGCAAAATCTGAAAGGCTCAACAAGGAGATGAAAGGACAACCCCATCAACAGCCAAGGAAAGAGACTCCTCAAAGAAAATATTTTACTCCTCCCATGAATAATGTTGAATGTTATGTATGTCATAATCTTGGACATGTTGCAGCCATATGTAGAAGAAGAAGGTTTCAAGACCATCATGCAGAAAGATCATCACATTCAAGGTACTTTAATGGATATTGCTTTTCTTGCAATATGTTTGGCCACAAAGCTGCTGATTGCTATAGGAGGAATATGAAACATGTAAGATGCTATGCATGTAACAAGTTTGGACATAGAGCAAAAGATTGCAGGAACAAAGCTCATGATAAGAAGAAATCATCAACATGCTTGAAGATATGGAAGAAGAAGGAAGTTCAGTCAGAAAGATGTGGCACAGCACAAGGTACTCAACACAGCACAGACATAACAGACTCAGGGGGAGCTGAAAGTGTAAAACTTCAGTGTTCTAATTATCATACGCAAGTTTCATGAAGGGAAGTCGTGTATATACGCAAGTTCTACACTGCAAAGTCGCGTATATGTCAGTCTGTGGAAAAGCAGTGGGGATAGGCTCAGAAAAGGGGTCTGATATGATTCAGTCCAGTATCTGCTCTCTTGGTTAACAATTATAGTCTATTGAGGATGTCTAGAAATGTCTTGATATTTGTAAGATGTTAGAAGTGTTTTAATCCTAACTTGATGATGATGATATCTTGATGCTTATTACTTATGTATGCATGATCAGATCTAACAGAAAACAGATGGCACAGGTTGACGGGGAGCACATGCCTTTTACATTGTTGGCATTATGGTTAGAAGTTGTTGATAAAGTCTATGAAGCTAAATGATACATCTTGCTGTTTGATCAAAGGAATGGTATTGCAGGCTGTTTCTTATGGTACAGATCATATATGATGAATGATAATGTTGTTGGGAAAAGTATCCAATACGGAATGACCCTATCCCACTCTAAGGGTGATAGTACCTCAGCAACAACTGAATGCAAAGCTATTCAAGATTACTTCTTTATGAGATGTAAGAGAGAGGAGAAAGAGATCCACTAACCGTTATCTTCCGCTAATGGTTGATCCAATCTTCCCTCTTTGCTGCTTGCTCCCAGCTCCTTGCTCTTTCACTGGCCCAGCTACACAAAGATCCTGCAAAAGCACAAGAAAGGGAAACTACAAGAAGCATACATCCATAATTGATTCAAGGATTAGAATAAATCAAATATACAAGTATCAATACGCCACAGAGACACATGCATATAGAAGAACCTCAAATGCTTTATTAATGGAAGAAGTAAAGTTCTGAGAGTGTTACAACCATAATAGGCCCAATCCAGCAACACCTCCCAGCAGAAAGAAATCTCCTCTTCACCTCCTTCAAGCAAATCACCCAATAGTTCTATACTCAAACCAACAGCACTTCCTTACATTCACAAGATTCCAGCCCCCTTAGACCTCATGAGAGAGCTCTATATATAGGAGTTTTGGAGAAAGGATGAGTCAGCTTGAGCTGGCATGAAGCTGACTAGTGTCCTCTCCCACTTCAGTTATACTTCAGTTCTTGAGTCCACTTGGAGTTTCTTGCTTCCACTTGGAGATCTAGATCCTCTTACTCATCACAAGGCGAATTCCCTGATCCAAGTGTCATTTTGGAAGCTTCCTGGGCATTTGACACCTTGCAGAATGACTGTGCCACTTGGCCAATCTCGCCCAGCGCAGGTAGCCTTCATTAGATTTGACATTCAGCGCAGGTACAGAGTGGAGCAGTTGACATTCAGCGCAGATGCTCAGTGGAGCAGTTGACATGATCCAGAATTAGCTTGTTTTTGAGTGTTTTCAGGTGGAGAACTGATTTTCAGTGCTGTGGTTTGCTGACCTTGTTCCTCTAGGGGTAGGAACAACATGTTTAGGGACTTTGGATCCCTTAGATTATTGACATTTCATGCTTCATGCTGTAAGGCACAAAAATGTCTATAACAGTTGCCCCCTAAAGTATGAGGTCGTTTATCGGGTGAAATGCTTTATCAGGAGGATCCGAAGTTCATTCAATCGCTGAGAGGTGACCTGTAATAAAATACAATACAATACATTATTTTTCATTCTGCTTTCATGATCTAGCTGAGGCGGGCATTCCCATGCTCAGCTTTATAAATTCATTTTGGTACATAGAACAGACGATCGTCTGATGGTAGACTGATAATTCTCTGCTGAAATTATCATCCTTTGAGTAGGATGATCATCTGCTGCAATGATGTACATATCAAATGTCTTTATATTTCCTGAATATATATCGCAGCCCGGATGGATGAAACTAGATCCGGGGTCTTCAAACTCGTTCGATCTTCACTCTAAGTACAAGTCGATCCATGTGAGAATTGCGCTGAAGTCGAACATGGAAAGACATCGCTTGATTACCGGTCAATAATGTAAACCGTTAACAAGCGCGAGAGGAATCACCGATAATGATAATGACCCTCAAGGTACTGCAGTACAATTCACGTGGTGTGAATAAAGGACTTGGCGTCGAACACCACGCAAAATCTTCTGGTCGAAGGTCATTGATGTATACCTGTCGCCGGAAGTGAGAAACTTGCCATTGAGGCATGCAAGCTTCAAAGTACTGGGGGGGGTGTTCCTAGATCAACTTCTTGGATAATGAGCTGAAGTCGACAAGAAGCGATCCGTCAAAGGAGGGCCTTAATGAATCCCACATCAGTGACACGGAACGGAGCTAATGATTTTAGTGGAGGTGAAAACAATCTGTGAAATATGATTCAGGGTGGCGATCATGGGTGGATGAAGGATAATGTATGGCAGTGGATGGGACACGGTTGACTCTTTCTGAACAACATCTCTTGAACATATAACGACACTGATGTGATGGATCGGTAGCATTACCCCAAATGTGGATGGTTTGGCGAGGACCATGGTGATGAGACCGGTGAATGAAACAACCCAACCCGATGTGATACGGAGGACAAAGTGTCATGTTCAAGAGCGACTTGCTACCATTAAAGCTTTGAGGTTCTCCCAATTTTTCCCCAGTCATTTCTGACCAGTACCTCTTTATTTTTGTCAAGCTTGAGGAGGATAACATATGCTTGTTCTATAACCTGCCCTTCGGGCAAGCCCATCGCTATGTTTTAACGAGCCTAGCGATAGGGAAACTCGTTCTCGTCTAAAGACAAGTTTGTCGCTATTTAATCATTTTAACGAGTCTAACGACAAGGAAAACTCGGTCCTTTTCATTTTTAGAGAGTCTGAAAAGGTACAGAAAGTTAACTCCAAAATTCCTTTTTCGTCATCTAATCCCTTAAGTCCGAAAAAGTATAAAACAATACAGAAGGGATGAGTTTTCGATAACTTTAACGAGCCGAATAAAACAAGCGCTCGACCTTTTTGTGCAATAATCCCTCAGGTCCAAAAAGATTAAAATCTAGAGGAGGGATAGCTCTTCCGGTCACTTTAACGAGCTGGAAGGCCAAAACTCGGCAAACTTTTCATATTTTACGAGTCAGATGAAAAGAGCTCAAAGAAGACTCGTCTTTTGAGGAACGAGTGATAAACAGGGATAGCAGCAGATTCCAGGTACAGGTTGGAATTTTCCAATCACGGCAGTGTCACAAGGATGGCTAAGTGAAATCACTCTTCGCAGCTGTTCCTCAAAATGGGTAAACAATCATATGGAGGTGAACGATCGGCCAAATGGAATGGAGGTGGCAGGTGCAAACACGACCAAGGCTTTTTATGGCTAATAAATTTACGATCACAATGGTTATTTACCGGAATAGGTTCATTTTTTAATGAGCTTAAACTCTGGAGGAAACTCTGCTCACGCTTTTCTATTTTTTAACGAGCATAAATTCCACGGTAAAACTGCTCGATCTTATGTTTATTTTTTAACGAGCATGAACTATGTGCTAAAACTGCTCGATTATATGGTCAAATTTTGATTTTTTACCATTACTAGCTTTTCTCTTTTCAAATATAGTACTGCATTTTCAATTGCTGCAACAAACTTTGTTAGAAATGAATAATATTTGCATGAAAATGAGATTATAACCCTAATATTTCACTTTAAACTGTGTAAAAAGCCATTAAAAGGTGTTTTTACCTCTCATTTACCATTTCATTTGCATTTGGTTTGTTGGAGCTCTGGAGGTGCCTCTTCCCCCTTGATTTTCACCAGCTGATTCCGGGAGATTCTGCGGACGATTTTCGGCGCCGTCTGGACCAGGTAGGAGCTAAACCCTAGCTCTTTCTTTTCATGGTTTCATTTTCCTGTTTCATGCCTGTTTTCCAGTATTTCTGAGCCCCTGGGGTTTTGCCAGGGCGCCCTAGGATCAGCGCAGGTTCCCCTTTCGAAACCTGCGCTGAAGGTCAAGCTGCCTTAAGGCAGCCTGACCCTCAGCGCAAGTGGGAGACTTTCTGCCTGCGCTGGGCTCAAAAACTGAGTTTTAAGGTCATTTTTTGATGATTTTTTCGCCAGTTTTTCATCAAAATCAGGAACTTACTCCTTCTCTTGTTTGCTTTGCAGGGAACTTTGAACAAAATGTCCCTTACATGGCGAGAACGAGAACATGAAGAGGAGGACATGATTGCCCTCCATGACCCTGTCACGGTGAACGCGCTGCGGAACTGTGGCCTGCTGAAGTTCTTCCGTATCTCTAGCATGAGAGCACAGATTTCTTTACTGCAGTATATGCTTGATGCTTGGGATCCTGTTAACCAAGTGTTCCAGATTAGGGGAAAGGCCATCCCCTTGACCATAGAGGACATGTACTTCTTGACTGGACTGTCAAGACGAGGTGCCCCCATTTCCTTGTCAGGTACGGCCCGGGGGACTGATTCCACCAGAGATTATGTCCGCCAGTATTGCAGGGAAGGTTCTCAGCCGAGCAGAGACGGCAAGATTGTTATCCGTGAGATTACTGATCGGGCTCTCAGGTCCATTCTGTTCACTATTGGTAGGATGGCCGGCAGCGCAGCTCTACATGTTGCCAACAGGTCTTATATGCAGCACGCCTTGGAGTGTCTCCAACCGAAAGTATTCAACTGGTGTGATGCAGTACTTGTTCAGATGAAAAGTCAATTGACCAAGGTAAAGGACGGGAAGCTGAAGAACTTTGGATTTGGTTCTATTCTGACTGCCTTCGCCTTGGAGAAAATCCCACTGATGCAGCCTCAGTACATCATACTCGACTTGCCTTCTCCGACCGAGCCACGCATGCAGAGGTGGGTTGACCACATGTCTAGGCATGCTGGTCAACCTCAGATTACTTTTACTGAGGCCTTCTTTAGGTGGTTCGAGCGCCAGGAGATGGCGTTTTCCGAGTATCCATATGTGGGTATGGATTTCCGAGGTGATCCGGATTTGGTGCTACCGGATGGCGAGCAGTGGGGCGCCATTGGTAAACTCCTTGACCATATTACTGTTTACTGTTCTTATTCATAATGTTGCTGTGCTTTATTCTATCAAGACTTTTAATTGTACTCTTGGGTGCATGCAGATATTGGTCCTGTTCGTCCAGCAGTTCGTCCGAGATCGCCAGTTGCTGCCCCGGCAGTGGAGCCTGCTAGGAGAGTTGTTATTCGCGATCTTGACGATACTGAGACCCTTACAGCTGTGCAGGAGCAGGTTGAGAGCCTTACTCGCGGTCTTCCGGATGTACAGATTGACGAGTTACCTTTACAGCTGCAGCGGCATACTATTGGTGTGCCTAGACGATGGACTCGTCTCTTGCGCATGATTGCACAGGCCGTGACGTACTATCATGAGCACCACTAGGCTAGGGTGCCCCCTAGCATCTTTTTGAGTTTTTAGGTCATATGACCAATTTTGTCTTGGTTACAGAACATTATGTATGAACTTATATAAACAGCTTATATATATTTTGATTTTCGAGTTTTATTCTGGTTGATTTATGTGATCCATATGTACAATCTTTGATGATGTGTCCTTTTTATAAATGTTGCAAATGTCTATCTAACACATAGTTTGCTAATGAGTCAGTTAATGTGTTTAAGTTTCTTGAAATATGTTGATATTGAATTGAATCAAATCGTCTTTCCAAGATCTTAACCCTTAGGAACATGCGATAAATAGCTGGATTGCGAACAGAATATATACCATTGAGTTGTAGTATTACGAGCTGTGAGTCTAGCCTGACAATTAGTCGGCGTATGCCACGTGTGATGGCATCAGAGAGTAGTTCTATCAACGCGCTATACTCAGCGATGTTATTCGTTGATTGCCCAATACATACACCTCTGAAACTTACTAACTCGCCGCTTGGATCAAAAATGGCCCAGGCTGCGGAGGATAGGTTCCGCGAACTACGACTCGCTCCGTCGGCATATCCAACACATGTCTCCAGAAGGTTCGACATCTGCAACAAATGAAAAGGTGGATCACTCGACCAGAACAAACACTTTAGCGAAAACAAAATACAACAAAAGCATGCAGGTTACTATTTAAGCATAGTAACGCTTGAGGTACAACCCGTTGCGGGGCTGCGCCAGTGGAATTCCATCGTAATCCATTAACTCGTAGGCTCCTTTTGCTAACACCCTTTTAACAATATAGGGGCCCATCCATAAGGACTTGAATTTACCTGCTCCCAATTTATCGGATTCTTGGTCATAAAGCAAGACCAAATCACCTTCTGAGAAGACACGGGGTTTGACATTTTTGTCGAACTGAGCCTTGACTCGTTTCTTATGGGCTTCGTTAGCCAAAGCGGCATCACGACGGGTTTCATCCAACTGGATTAATTCCAAGAAACGAGCCTCTTCTTCTGAAGTTCCGGGGAGAAGATCGATTGCGAGTTTAAGCGACGAAATTTCGCACTGGATTGGCAAGACTGCTTCCAGGCCATACACCAGTTGAAAAGGTGTGAACCCGGTTGCGTTCTTTACCGACGTTCGGTAAGCCCACAAGGCTGAGTACAGGATTAGGTGCCACCTTCTTTTATGAACCCCGATCATCCTTTGCAACATACGCTTCAGGACCTTGTTGATTGCCTCAACTTGTCCGTTGGCTTGCGGATAATATGGGGTAGAGCTGTCGTGAGATAGCCCTAGCTTGGCAGCTAATTCGACCATCATGTGATTGCGAAAATGCGACCCATGATCTGTAACTATAGCCTGTGGTACGCCGAACCTGGCGACTACATGATTGAAAAAGAAAAGGGCAGCTGTTTCACCAGTGTTATCCAATGTAGGCATCGCCTCGGCCCATTTGGTAAAATAGTCAACAGCGACTATAATATACCCATGCCCCCCGGTCGAGGTGGGGTTACATTGCATGAAATCGATGCCCCACTTGGCGAAGGGCCCAACAGCAACTATCGGCTGTAAAGGTGCGGGTGGTCGTCTGGTTTTGCTATCAAAAATTTGACAAGCATGGCAACTTCTGACTGCGGTTATGCAATCTTTGAACATGGTTGGCCAGAAGTATCCTGCTCGTAAGATTCTTTGTGCTGTTGCATATCCAGACTGATGCCCCCCACACGCGCCTGAATGACAATCATTCAGGGCTTTTTCGGCCTCCTCATGGGTAAGGCACCTCCTCAGAACTGTATCGACACCACGACGGTAAAGTGTATCACCGACGATCATGTAGTCTTTTGCTTGGTATCGTATACGTTTTTGTTCGGAGCGAGAGGTGTTAGGCCTGAACTTTTGGGTTTGGAGATAAACTATGATATCTCCATACCACTCATCGCTTACAGATATCAGAAACAAACTTTCGTCCACGATTGACTCTTCCGATGTTTCATCGTTGGACGATGATGGGAGATCGCACAATAATTCTGCGAAAACTAGAGCTTTCTTTGATTTGGATTTTACAAATTCCAGATCAAACTCTTGAAGGATCGCTATCCATTTTGAATATTTGCCCCCCAGCAACTGTCGCGACAGTATATAAGTCATGGGGTTGCAATCTGACAAGATGGTAGTTTTCCGAAAGAGGACATAATGTCGAAACCTTTGAATCGCTTGAACAGCTGCAAGCGCTAGTTTTTCAACATAAGAATATTTACTTTCTGTATCGTTTAAGTTTTTACTTAAATAATAGATAGGATGTTCAATTCCATCGACTTCTTGAACTAAAACCATCGCAATGGTCGTATCCGCTGCAGCCAGATACAGGTTAAAATCTCTTTGATAGTCCGGGGCGTACATTAATGATGCTTTTACTAGACAATCTTTCAGAGCATCAAAGGAAGCTTGCGCCACCTGGTCCCAGACAAAAGGTACATCCTTTTTCAAAAGACGAGTATAACCCTTAGCAAGTTCTGCGTAATTTGGAATGAACCTCCTCAGAAAGTTTGCTTTCCCTTGGAGTTTCTGAATCTGAAGCAAATTTGAAGGTGGAGGCAAATTAATGATTGCCTGAACCTTACAGGGGTCGAGACGAATCCCATCCTTAGAGACTACAAAGCCAAGTAAACGACCAGAACCGACGCAAAACACACATTTGTGCGGATTGAGTCTTATCTTGTAGTGTCGGCAACGTAGAAATATCGCTCTTAAATGCTGCGGATGATCAGTCCGCTTTCGCGAATGAGCCGGAAGATCGTCGAGATAAGGTTGAACAATGTTCTTGATGTCATGGAAGGCATAATTCATTGCCCTCTGAAACGTCGCCCCTGCGTTCTTTAAACCAAAGGGTAATTTTCGATAAGCGAATGTGCCCCACGGACAAATAAATGCAGTCTTTGACTGGTCCTGTGGGCGGATATTTATTTGATTATACCCGGAAAATCCATCCATAAATGAAAAGATTTCACATCCGGCGCATTCATCAATTATCTGGTCGATGAAGGGTGTAGGGTAGTTGTCCTTCGGACAAGCTTGGTTTACATCCCTATAATCAACACACACTCTAATCGTCCCTTGTTTTTTCATAACAGGGACAATATTCGATACCCAATCGGTTAGAGGAACCGGGTAGATGAATCCAGCATGGAGGAGTTTTTCAACTTCCGCCTTAATGGCAGCGGCTTTCTTCGGGTGCACTTGCCGAAGCCGTTGTCTTACTGGTTTGACATCAGGATACATTTTAATTTCATGTTCAACGATACTCGAGTCAATGCCTGGCATTTCATCATATGACCAAGCAAAGACATCTCTAAATTCGCGAAAAAGAGCGTTATATATTTCCAGTTCTGAAGGGGAACAACCTTTGCCGACATAAATATTCTCTACAACATCTGTTTTAGTCGAGATATTTATGGCTATAGTCTCTTCAATATTGGATAGGTTTCGCTCGGAATCCACCGTGTTTACAGTATTTGTTAGGAATTCAAAAACTGAAGGGTGATAAAGGTCACTTTGAGTATCTTCTTCATATTCCGGAAGAAGGGAACGATGGTGGTGATCATTCCATGGTGCCCCCTCAATCATCATTGATTGTAAGATTCCTTCGTCAGTCCCATGTACTTTCGACCAAGGATCTAATGGGGTTCCATATTCTCTAGACCTATCTACCCAAACGCTTGACGAGCGTTGATTTGGGCTCGCCTCCCATGCTTGAAACATTGATTGCTACAATATTTCTAAAGGGCTTGGGGGCAAAACCATTGAATGATCCATGTTGACCTTCGTGGAAGATATCATGTTGCAGGTTGCTACAAACGGTACATTTCCTATATAAATAGGAGGTGGTAGCGCGAAAGTTCCCATCAATGTGGGGTCTTTCAATAATCCTACTCCGATATCTTGAATTGAATGGTTGCTCTCATGGATCATGGGAATGCTTCCTGTAACTTGTGAACCATTAGGGAGGAAATTCTGTTGGTCGACGATCGTAATCCCTCCTTCAAACGGGAATGCGATCTTCCTAAAATAAGTCGACACGACAGCTGCCATGGCATAAATCCATGGTCTACCCAGTAGGATGTTATAGTCAAGATTTCCATCAATGACTTCAACATCAATTTCTACTGTTTTTCCTCCTAGTTCAACTTTCAAGTTATTAAGGATACCGTAAGGGGTATAAGTCCTTCCGTCGAAAGCTTTTAATGTCGTCGAAGATCGCGACAAGGTTGGAGATCCTAAAGTTTTCCAGCAACTCATCGACATAATACATGTCGAGGCTCCCTCATCAATTATTGTTCTGTGAACAGTTTTGTTGAGGCTTTCACTTGAATAAGGAAAGCTAGCTGAGCTGGTAACTGAGGATCATATCCCTTGTGATCAAAGGATACAAGATTGGAATCCTTAGGATCAACCCCACCAATTGCCGATAACAACGCCTGCCTTTGGGTTGGACAATTTTGTAGCACTTCAAGAGTCGACATAGCGGATGGCGATTGGGCCAAATCTTCCACTATGTTATAATGCTGCGCCGCTCTGGCGCGAGGATTAAATGTCGACTTGTGTACTACACCCTTTGGCGGTTTTATTGTTAATTCAGGGATGGTGGGTGTTACAACTTCTGTCGAAGTTGTTGTCGAACTACTTGGTTGATCTTTACCTTTTTCGTTCGACAGCTGAGGATTCCCATAATCTTTGTTCCTTGTCGAAATCAAAGCATCATTCTGCTGTTTCGAAACCGACAACATAAGGACTTGCGACGGGGAAGCATTTCCACTATCAACCAGATTTTGACCTGGGTTGGGAAATGGATCAGTTAACACAGCTGAGGTTTGGGAACTTTTAAAGAACCTCTTTAACTCAGCTTTGAATGGGCAATTCTTTGTGCCATGATCCTTATCATCACATATTAGACATGGATAATTTTGTTTCCCTTTCCCAGGAGGGTTTGAAGAATTTTTTCCAGGGGATGACTCACCCTGTTTCTTCTTCTTCCCTTTGTTTTGTTTCTTCTTGCTTCCTGGTTGATTGGTTTCTTTGCCTTTATCTTCTGATACGGCATTTACTTCCGAAGCAAGAATTTCTTCTTTTGCATTTTGATCCGAATTCTTACGGGCTTTCTTTGACGAAGCCTTTATCGATTTCGCGTTTGCCGTGCCAATCACGCCATCACCGGCATGAGAGTCACTATTTGATTTAGGAGGGGGAGGAATTGAAAATTCTGGTCTAGGGGCGTCAGGTATTTTGTCATAGAGTGTGCCGGACTGAGTATAAACTAAGTCCAAATATTGTGCACGAGCAATAACTTGCTCCTCTGTTACGACTCCCCCCTTGGCCACATCTTCCGTAATAGCCGGAAGTAACGACTTTATAAACCATTCAGCTAATAGCTGATCGGGAACATATGTTTTCACCATCCTACGACGACGACGCCACTCATGTATATGATCAGATATATGGGTAGCAGTTGTCTGTTTGAAGTTGGTTAATATTTCTGTTCCCGTTTCATACCTTATCGGTAATTGAAAATGGGTTAAGAAAGTCGTGGCTAGGGAACTAAAATTGTCGAAAGAGGCTCTTGGCAATTCAATATACCATTTAGCCGCTGGACCTGTCAATGTCCTCTGAAAAAGGCGAAGCCTTATCGAATCGTCGTTAAGGGTGTTCGACGAACACCACAGATGAAAAGTCATCACGTGATTCGATGGGTCTTCACCTGGATTTCCATTGAATTTAGGAATGTCAGATGGAAGTTTATGAGGAATCGCTGGCCACCAAGGGGCATAAGCAATCGGATCGTTGGTTAACCGGTGTAAATCGGGTAACTCTAAAGTTGCCACGAATGGTAACTGTTGATTCAGGTTAGGCGAAGCGTAACCAGGGTACGATGGAATCGCTTGAGCAGTGGGTCTTTGCATACCAGCATAATGTAATTGATGTTGGTATGACTGATACGGTTGGTGGACTTGACCACTGTAAAGTGGTTGGTTTTGACCGTTTTGGATATACGGTTGTCCACTGTTCGCAAAGATCTGCTGCTCAGAACCTTGGTACACTTGCTGGAATTGCGGTTGTTGGTATTGTACAAGCCATGGTTGTGACGCCATGTTCTGTTGTGCCATGCTAACCATTGGACCAAGGTGTGGGGTAATTGTACCCGTTTGTACTTGTGTCGTCCCACCAGTTGGCGATTGTGGTTGTGACCCATGGTCAAGCGACTGTTGCATTACAACCTGAGAAATCTGAGGTTGACATGTAACAGGTATCGCTTGAACTTGCGACACGGTTACAATAGCCGGTGTGGTTGGGATGTTCGTCACAGGTACACACTGTTGCATAGAATATACAATCCTTGGTTGTTGAGGTAGCATAGGTACCCAACTACTTGATGCAATTCCAGTATAACCTGAATACTGTTGAGAACTGCCATATGGATATCCTCCCGGAGGAGGTAATGAAAGGGCATACTGCCCCCCATACGGTAGCAATCCGGAACTCAGAGGGATTGTTAGTCCTTGAGGACTAGATGGCCCAAATTGACCTCCATGAGGATCAATCTGTCGAGTTTCAACATAAGAATTACCGGGTATTACTCCGGATGAACAAACTGGAACAGACCATACTGTCGAAATAGTCCCTTGGTGGACTCCTTCTAGCTGTTGAGAGCTAGTTGGGACAGCTGGTATGCCGGCAAACATCGTCGGAGTGACGGCAGGGGCTTCTGCTGTCGCTGTGTCATTTGACACAGTCCTAGATGATGACGGTTGTTCAGACATTTTAAGTCTATCCAATAGATTGCCTAGCGATTCTACAGGAACTTCCACTTGTGGTGGATTAACTTCTGATGAAGGAAATAGAGTGACCCCGACTCCAAAATGAGTTGGAGTACTTGCTTGCGGATCCTCTGCAATTTCCTCTATCGCAATCAAACCCGGTGGAAGAGGAAGACCGTCAGGTCCGTAAAATATTTCTGGTGCCGAAGAAGTGGTTGTTTCGACAGCGACAGTTGTTTGAGGAACAAAACTCTCTGGACCGGTTACAGATGGAACTGGTTCAGTTACACAAGTATTTGCCCCCAGACTAGGATCAGTATTACTGTCCTTCTGTGGCTGTTGAACTTCTTCTATAGAGGCAGGGTTTCCAGAAATGTTAGGAGTAACCGGAACCTCAGATGCAGTTGGAACACTTGTTCTAACTTTCAAAGGAGATTTTGAACCGGTTAAACGAGTTCGCTTTGCCCGTACTGTTTTCGATTCCGGAGACAAAGACGGTTGACTCGTAAGCCTCCGCGAACGACGGGGTTTCAATTGACTTTCTTCCACGATTGCGGATTACTCGATCAACTAAAATATTAAAAGGGGAAATTTGTGTTTCCGAATTGAATGAATTTTATTAGACGCTTTTAGACACAACTTGCTTTTTCACTTTTTAAGAGTCGAGAAAAAGCTAAAGATGACTCTAGTCTCCTTCGATGTATTAACGAGCCCGAAGTGACAAATGCTCGGTTGGACTTTTTCAGTTATAGAGTTTGAAAAAGGCCAAAAGAAACTGCTCTGGAGATCTAGGCAGAGGGTGTGCCAAACCTTTCGCAAAACCACAGAATACGTTTTACGGTACGGGTGGTCGATCTTCGTGAATGCTGTGTTCACTGCATTGCGATCAGTAGGGCGGCCGACACGGCTTCCTATGGATAAAAGATATATGCCTATAGGGGTCTCCCAATATATACGCGACGGTACGTGGGAGCACAAGTCCGTATTAGTGCCACCGACTCTCAGGAGGAATCACCCACCTTCGTCGAGATCGACAGTCACTACGTTTAACGACGCCGGAACACGTCTCTAGCTTAGACCTCTAGATGTTTGCGTTATGTTTCAAAGCGTTGTTAGGTTCATTCAATATATTTTAAGTTGATCTTTTTAAAGTTTGCCTTTCAAGGTTCACCACGAGATGTTTTGATACAAATTCCTAAATGCAGTCTAAGATGAGAAGCAAGCTTTTTCAATCTTTTCGACTTATGAAAATCTTAACTACTGAGGGAAAAGAGAGACAAAATCTTTTCACACAGATCAAAGAGCACTCACTAATGCACTTTTTCCCTAAATCAACATACAAACTTATATGCAAAATGCAAAAATGCAGGTATTTCTTTTCTCTTTCTTAATGTTTGTGCGACACAAAAAGAAAGCTGTTGTATAATTTTGAATTCAATTTCAAGTGAAAGCAAACAAGCTTGTCCAAAATCAAAAGACACCTTAAGATTTACTTGTTTCGACACTAGAAATATATAAACTCAAACCAAATGACGAAAGCAAAAGCTCAATCAGCTATGAACAGCAAACAAACTAACTCTTAAGATCAAAACGACACTTTATCACAGGTCTAGATCTAAGAGGCCACAGCAAGACTAGTTCACTTTCGTTATGGGAAACTGTAAATGATACAAGAAATACACAAAGAACAAACACAGTTTCTTTATACAACCGAGGCGGAATAGTGGCAAGGAAAGTTGGTTTCAGATAGGCACATTGACTGGTAACAGGCAGCAAAAACAAGAGTGAAAACAGGGCAAGAAACAGCAGGAAACCCCAGTAGCACAAGGCAAGACTGGTCCAGCGCAGGTGGTACACAGGAAGTTTGACCTTCAGCGCAGGTAGCCCCTTCGGGAACTGCGCTGAAATGCAGACAGCCTTCACACAGCCTGCACTGAAGAACGAAACTTTCGTTTCTCTTGGTTTCCGGGTCACAGATTGCTCAAAAATTCACAGTTTTTGGCCAAATCAGAAGCTATCAGTCAAGGACACACTAAGGGATGACAAGGAGGATGAAAAGCTATCACTAAGAGCTTATTAGAGTCCTTGTGGATCAGCTCTTCAAATCATAAACTTGCCCAGAAACTGAGCTAGAGTAGCTGCCCTCTACTTTGCATTTGAAAGATCCAAATGCAGTTCGATTCGGTACTCCTTTGTTTATGAAATGAATAGCAAAAACACAAACAACCAACAAGATACGATCCCCAGTGGAGTCGCCAATTTGTTGTTGGGAAAAGTATCCAATACGGAATGACCCTATCCCACTCTAAGGGTGATAGTACCTCAGCAACAACTGAATGCAAAGCTATTCAAGATTACTTCTTTATGAGATGTAAGAGAGAGGAGAAAGAGATCCACTAACCGTTATCTTCCGCTAATGGTTGATCCAATCTTCCCTCTTTGCTGCTTGCTCCCAGCTCCTTGCTCTTTCACTGGCCCAGCTACACAAAGATCCTGCAAAAGCACAAGAAAGGGAAACTACAAGAAGCATACATCCATAATTGATTCAAGGATTAGAATAAATCAAATATACAAGTATCAATACGCCACAGAGACACATGCATATAGAAGAACCTCAAATGCTTTATTAATGGAAGAAGTAAAGTTCTGAGAGTGTTACAACCATAATAGGCCCAATCCAGCAACACCTCCCAGCAGAAAGAAATCTCCTCTTCACCTCCTTCAAGCAAATCACCCAATAGTTCTATGCACAAACCAACAACACTTCCTTACATTCACAAGATTCCAGCCCCCTTAGACCTCATGAGAGAGCTCTATATATAGGAGTTTTGGAGAAAGGATGAGTCAGCTTGAGCTTGGCATGAAGCTGACTAGTGTCCTCTGCCACTTTAGTTATACTTCAGTTCTTGAGTCCACTTGGAGTTTCTTGCTTCCACTTGGAGATCTAGATCCTCTTACTCATCACAAGGTGAATTCCCTGATCCAAGTGTCATTTTGGAAGCTTCCTGGGCATTTGACACCTTGCAGAATGACTGTGCCACTTGGCCAGTCTCGCCCAACGCAGGTAGCCTTCATTAGATTTGACATTCAGCATAGGTACAGAGTGGAGCAGTTGACATTCAGCGTAGATGCTCAGTGGAGCAGTTGACATGATCCAAAATTAGCTTGTTTTTGAGTGTTTTCAGGTGGAGAACTGATTTTCAGTGCTGTGGTTTGCTGACCTTGTTCCTCTAGGGGTAGGAACAACATATTTAGGGACTTTGGATCCCTTAGATTATCGACATTTCATGCTTCATGTGGCGAGGCACAAAAATGTCTATAACATATAGTCATGATCTTGAATGAATTGCTTGTCTTAGAACCTGCATCTGCTCAGGGGGAGCATGGATGGATTGATACAACTTGGCATATACAAAGGGGAGCCCAATCAGAAACTTCAGCATGTACTTAGGGGGAGTATGTACAGCAAAATGTATACCAAAGAAGAGAATATCTTGGTCCGCCCTTTGCCCTTGATGTCAAAGGGGGAGAGTGACTTGGTGTGGTGGTTGCCATCAAGTCCAAAGGGGGATATTGTTGGCATTATGATATAAGTGTTGTCCTTGATGGCAACTCACTCAGAGGTTGGTACAGGTGATGGCAACTTAATAAGAGGACAGATCTTAGTACAGCAGGTCAAGAAAGAGATATACGCAAGTTCATTGTGACAAATCAGCGTATACACGCGGGTTAGACTTGCCGAAGTCGCGTATGCGTATACACGCACTTTCACGCAAGGAAAAGTGCATACATGTGGGAAAACTTACCTTTGGTCCGTGGCGGTTAGTCCTTGGAATTTGTGCCTATGGTTTTGGACCATGGTATCTTGATAGACGTGTTGATCCCTAGTATTGAGTTGATGGTATTGGCTTACTATGGTTTTGGACCGTGGTATTGTGAAAGGCCTAAGCCTATATAAGGAGAAGATCATTAGGCCAAATGTGAGAGTGTGTGTGAAGTGATGAATATCTGATGAAGTGTGAGATCCAAATGTTGGTTATGGGTTGGTGATCTGAACCAAGGTTTCACTCATGTGGAGGATGATGAACGATGGAACGGGATCTCAAGGCTTGGAATGATTATCTTCATATGGTTTGATTATGGATAGACTAGATCTATTGACACATGTTTATTGTTATGATCTGGGTATGTTTTGATGTCTAATATAGCTGCAAAGTTATAAGTTAGAATTTGTAGATTTGTACGCGGGTTGTCTTTGGTAAAAGCGCGTATACACGCAGGTTGGGTTTGTCCAAGTAGCGTATACAATGTGAAGTATGATATTTGAAGATGGAGTTGGATATGGTTGTTGTTATGTTGTCTATGTTGTTGACAGGGTTTCAGTGATTCAGAGATTGATGATGCAGGTTGTACTACAATGGTGATTGTTTTATGGATCCAGTATGAAAATGTATGAAACATGGTCCCGGGAAGATCGTAGAGTTCAGTAGGCCAGCGCCTACATACTGGTAAACATATTAGCCAGTACAAGAGCCAGGGGGTTGTAGCTCCCTTCCAGGAGCAGCTGGAAAACGAGTAAAGGTTGGAGCATTCTGTAGGCAGGCACCTATGTACTAGTAAATGGATCGGCTAGTACAAGAGCTAAGAGGGTTGTAGCCCTCTGCAGGTTGTAGCCTGCGTGCTGGTAAAGGACTGCACCAGTACATTGTAAAAGAAGTTTCTTATTAAAGGAAGATAGAAACAAATTGCAGCAGGTGGTTTTCACCCACATTGGGTTTCCACCTTATATCATGGTGTTCATGTGTGTGGCTTATGTGTGATGATTTGTTCTATTATACTGCACCTGTTTACTGTTAATATGGTTAATAATCTTTTGATGCATTTACTGAAGATAAGCTAACTGAATCATAAGATTACTGCATGTACGCTAGTTGCCTTTAACACAGTTGCGTATATACGCTGATATACTGAACCGAAGTCGCGTATATGAATATGAGTATGAAATCGAAAAGTTTTATCTGATTTGATAATATTGATTCACCCCCCCCCCCTCTCAGTATTATTTCCAACAAAACAACCCTTTTCAGGCAGGTAACGTTCATACTTCGAGCCCTTTCGAAATTGATGAGGACCATTAGATGTGGAGGGGAGAGATTGTGCGGCGATCGGGTAGTGGAGTTGCATGGAGGGTAGTGTGGGGTCCTGACAGGTAATTAAGTGCGGTGGTTTTTTCTTTAATGAAGGTTTAAGGGGGCTAAAGGTATTGAGGTGATTAGCAACGAGATTTAAATGGGTTCTTAAACTAACCTAATCATAGGTCGATTAGTTAGGGGATTTTCAGGGTTTTGGGTAATACTATAGTTTATATAATTAAACTAGGGTAGGATTTAATTAATATTTCAGGTAAATATATATGGAGAAAAGGGGGTTTTATTCAGTATTTAATAAATAATTCAGTAATTAGTACAATGAGTGGAAAGGGACACAACACCCTAAGTATTTTGATATTTCATGTTTTTAATGCTTTCCATAAAACTTAGGATATAGTGTTTTTTGTGGGTTTTTTGATATGAAAATGAATTAAGTAGGGGAATAAAGACTTTTCCTAGGTAAAAGCATATTAACCTTAGGAAAAGAGTATCATTAGGGAAAATGAATGAACTGAAGGGGGGAATGAATGTTTATGAGGGGATTTGGTACTTATTGCCTCTAAGTCATTGAGCTAAGGGTCCGGTCCCTCCAAAAGTCAGAGAAATGCTCTGAGCCTCTTTGACTTAGAGTTTTTAAGCACTTTGAACTTTATTGTGGGAAATTAGTTAAGTGAAAGGTGAAATGAATGAGGGAAATTAATTAATTGACTTTGATATCCATCTGCATGCTTGAGTGCCCATTCACATTTGGAACTTTTGTGATGAAAAAGATGATACAAACGCTTTTGTCTAATCAATCAACATAATTCTGCAATCTTTATATTACTTACCCATCTACTCATCCTATTGTTTTTACTTCTCTTTATTAGGGTGCATTTGAGCTAGCAAACCCTTATGAAACATTTTACTTTTTCTTTACAATAGTAAACTAACTAAGTCTAACCTTATTACATCCAAGGGCTCAGTTTAAACAATTGAGCTCCTTTTATTTACTCTACCTATCTAATTATCTACCAAGATTAAACAGTTTGGTCAGATATTCATTCTCTATCTATAGACATGAAATTGAAACATGAAATAGCCAAGTTTAAACATTTTGACTATCATGGATTGTAGCAAAGGTTACAAACTGTACACAATCATTTATTATGCACAAAAAGTAAATAGTAGTGGCATTTTGACTTGCACACTTTCATGCTCTTTTTCTTTTCTTGGGGGTTCATGTTGAGCCTTGAACCTGCACCTTCCTATACACCCTCTCGGCCTTCTTTTTCCACTCATTTCATCCACCAAGTTGATTAAATCATTGTATTTTAGTTTAAAAAGAGCTTTTGACATGTTTTCTAACTACGCTGATGACTGTTGTTTGGTTTAGAATTTTGTTCAAAGAGCTGCGGAAGCTTCTCAGTTTCCGCAGCTGACACAAGTTTCCGCAGCCGACCCAGGTTTCTGCAGCCAGCACAGGATTCCGCAACTGTTTTGTCAAACACCATGCTACAGGTGTCCTCTGAAGAAACGAGCCACATGGGCAAGTTACAGGAGTCAAGGACATGGAACGTGTCCCTCCAGATCATCCAGAACGCCCATAAAAGCCCGCGGTCAAACAAGGGGAAAAGGATAGTCAACGGAAGTGTTCAGCGGTGGCACGGCTCTGCGTAGCTCTGTTTTTGAGCACGTGAAGCTACGTGGCACAGTCCTTAGCCATGAAGACATCCCAGTAGCATGAATCCAACAACCATACCTCTCAGATTTAATAAACATGATGACAGTTACCTAGATCCAGGCTGAATAAGATTTACGTGTCTATAGCAGCGTAGTCAATAGCATAGATTTAGTTAATTTGTTTAGCTTTATTTCCTTATAAATAACGCGTCCATGAACGCTGTAAAAGTTAATCTCTTGTAATGTAATTCCGAGTTGTTCTGTTTCCCCACTACACTTTTACGTTGCTGTTTTAATATATGAGAAGACTGGTTTGAAGTTAAGCTTGTAGTTGTTCGTTGATCGGCTGAAGTGGCAGAGGGCCCCTGCTCACTAAATCCTTGTACAGTTGTTCTTTAACTTTTGCATTATTTTCTTTCCTGTTTCTGTATATTAGTTGTACAGTTGTCATTTAAATGCTACGCTTTATTTCATCATGTATATTAGCTGTACATAACAAGCTTTTTCATTTCTGTTGTTTTACATTTTCATTGCTGCTCTTTTATGGTTATAACTGATCAGTGTTTTCTGTAGGTTTCCTTAGGCAGCCCGGGGCAATTTTTCACCTTTTCTTTTTATAACTACTGGCATACGAGATCATCTTGTCTTTGTTGCTAACTTTCGTTTTCTGAAGTTTGATTTCCAGTACTGTCATTTCCTTAAGTTGTACATTTATTTTCTGCTCTTAGATATCATGCTATTCATCTGTTAATGGTTTCTTTCTATAATCAAATAACTTTATTAGAAACCAGAATATCACTCATTATAGCTTGATTTAGATCTCACATTACTTGACTTGTTCATGATTGTTTCTCACAGGGTAAATTAAGCTGAAAGGCAAAAGGTCAAGAGAGTTAAAGTAGTGTGACTAGTTTCTTTTATGCAGTTTAACTTCTTTTAGATTTCACATTGCTTAGCATTTCATGATATCTTTTCACAAGGAAGATTGAGTTGAAGAGTTGAAATAGTGTGGATTAGTTGTTTTTACTTTTAATTGAATTTAGTGTAGATTTCACTTTTATTTTCATTCAGCAACAAGGATACTGGGCCAATGTCATTAGTTCATTATTTGATATCTTTATTTCCTTTTAAGAATTGATTTCATTGCAGTTACTTTAAAGCTTTCTTTCGGAACACTTTCTAAGTTTTGAAAAACCACTTAGAGATCACCATAATCATCCATATTTTACTTGCTTTATCACCTTTTCATCACCTCACATTAGGGAAAGATAAATTCAAAAACAAACTTAAAAAAACCAAAAACGACAAAAGACTAAGGAAATGGTTACCTAAGTACATATAGTACACCTCACTTGTCAGTTTACGAACCCCGGGTTGACATTTTAAAGTATCAATTTAGACCTCACTAAATTGACCAAACGTTTTGGCGTCGTTGCCGGGGAAGTGAAATTAGGTAGCCAAATTCTTAAAAAAAAATATATATATATATATATATATATATATATATATATATATATATATATATATATATATATATATATATATATATATATATATATATATATATATATATATATATATATATAATAACAAGAAAATTTAAAGGAAGGAAAATTGATAACCTCTCAAAGTATGCTCTCCTCTTGCACCTAGAGTGATCTGGAGGATCAGAAAAGAGAAAGTTATTGGTTTAATAGTTTCTTGAGTATGCTCTCTTCTTGCACCTAGAGTGACCTGGAAGATCAGAAAAAGAATTATTAACCCGACTTGAAGAAAAATAAAAATGACATGCATAGAGCAAGATATTCTAGGGGAAGGTTTTTAGCTAGGGCTAAGAGTTCGATTTTTACAACTCCATCCACTTCAAGGGATAGACAAGAGACATCTTCATCGTCTCCAACCCACACTCCTAGTCCTAGGGTCCCTGGAATTCAAGAAGCAGTAGTTGACTCACCCACACCATCTATCGAGTCTGAATTAGGAAGAGACCCTTTCCTTCCTTCCACAGGAGGACAAATTGTAATTGAAGAAGTAGAATCACCTGAGGAAGAAGAGGGAGGAATTCCTCCTCGTTCACCATTAATAGAGGAACCAGAGGACTCTGAAGTCTCTAGGGAAACTATCATGACAGAGGAACGGGTAAACAGATTTGGTAGAGGTAGAGGAGGTCGAGGAGGAAATAATGGAGAAGGTAGAGGTAACATTGGGGGAAATACAGATGGAGATAACTCATTTGGATTTCCTATAGTTGATGAAGACTCTCGAGCAACCATGAAAAACATTTCACCATCTGTCCTCCCAAACTTTCATGGGATAAGAAATGAGGACCCTGAAACATTTCTATTTGAGTTTGAGGTCGTGTGTCGAACTTATGATTATCTGGAAGACTCTCAAAAACTCAAACTGTTTCCTTCAACATTGAAAGGAGCAGCTTTGAAATGGTTCATGGGGTTACTCCCTCAATCCATTAGGTCTTGGAATGACATGAAACAGACATTATTGGATAGGTACCTGGACTATTGTATGCCCACCAATCACAAGGATGAGGTATTTAAAATGGTGCAAGGAGAAGATGAAAACTTGGAAGATTTGCTTGAAAGATTCCAATACAACCTGAAAAGAGAAAAAATGAGTAATGTAGATGAGGATACCTTAAAAGCCCTTCTATTAAAAGCCATCAGAGATGAATGGATAGATATTTTGAACATGATGGGGAAGGGAGATATATCTCAACTTTCACTCCATGATATAGCTGAGCTATGTATCCATCTCTCAAGGGGAAAATCTAAAACTAAAAAGGGGCCTAGAGATCCTTCTCTAATTAGAGAAAATAAATCTGCAACTGGTTCAGTAAGTAGGGCTGAGATTGGCAATATGTTGGATGAATTCAAAACTGATATCTTAGGGAGTCTTAATGAACAACTAGACACCCTTAAGATACATAATAAGCAGAAAGTAGAGGCCGAGGCTTTAGCCATCTTTTGCCCAAAATGCCGAAAAAAACATGCTCTAAGGGAATGTCCCTTGGATGCAAAAGTTATAGATACATGTGTAATTTGTTCAGAAAATCATGAGACCAAGGATTGTCCTTCAATCCCTGGCCTTAAAGTTGTCTTTCAAGAAGATCCAAATACAATTGAGTCTCTCTATTTTGTTGCAAGGAGACCTTGGCAAGGGCAAAAAAATCAAGGGTTTAACAACTCTATGAACTTTCAAAACCCACCAAATTGGAATCCTTGGCAATCTTGGTCCCAATCTCAAAATCCTTTTCAAACATGGGCACAAAGTATGCAAAATCCTTACGGAAGATTTTCTCAATTTTATCAATATCCTCCATCTTTTCCAAATCAACAAGCTTTACAATTTCCAAATCAAAATCCACAATTATCATTACCATTTCAATAACAACAACCTTCTCAACAGAATCCAAATTCTCAACTCTTACTTCCATTCCAACAGAAGTCAAATCAACTTCCTTCCCAGCCATTGCCAAACCGCAATAATAAAAACCCTCAAAATTATTATATGGTAGAAGGACAACAATTTCCTACCTATATGATTGTTCCTCTCAATGATGTACAACTCAGATCTGGTAGAATTTTAGATAAGCCTTCTATAGATGCCCAAAAACGAGACATTTTTGAGGAAGAGTCTCTTGAAGCCAATAAAGGTTCTGAAGCATCTCTTCAAAACCCAAACACTCAAAAAGAAAAAGAAAAAGAGTTAACCCCAACAACTCCCATAGTTGAGCAACCTGCATCTTTATCCACACCTCCTTTTCCTGAAAGATTACAAACTGACAAAGGAGTGGAAAAACAAATTTGGTTGCCTGACTATAATTTTCTAGATGAATTGAAGTATGTCTGTATCAAGATTCCCTTGTTACAAGCCATTAAAGAGATTCCTATTCTAGCAAAAACAATAAAGGAGTTGAGCCTTAAAAGACCAGGAAAGAAACCAAGAGACACAAGAAGAATCCACCTGGTAGGAAAAATTGCAGATATCATGATGGGTAAAATTACCATGCAAAAGTATATAGATCCCGGTAGTCCAATTGTCAAAACACATATCAATGGGATTGAAATTCCAAATACTCTGATTGATTTAGGGGCTGCTATCAACATTATGAGTAGACAGACTATGGAACAACTAAAACTTCCTAATCTTCTCTTTACACCTACTTTACTGCAACTTGCAGATCGATCAATTATCAAACCAGATGGTGTATTAGAAGACATTCCAGTCTCCTTAGACTCTTGGGAATATCCAGTCGATTTCATGATTTTAACTCCCAAGAGTAATCTAGGAGGACATCCACTTATTTTAGGAAGACCTTGGCTAGCGACAGCTGATGCTTTTATCAGTTGTAGGTCTGGGGATATGTATATTTCAGATGGTAATTCAACAAAGAAATTCAGTCTGTATCCTCCAGCAAAGGCAATAACAGAAATAGAAGAAGATGAGTGGGTCGATGATGAAGATACTATACAACCTGTCCTTACCATTTCTGAGATTAGTGAAGATAGTCAAATTCTAAACACACTAGAAAACTTTGGAACACTTTCAGAATTTGACTACACACAATTTCAGTTGGATGCCGACATTGAGTATCTATCCTCTAGACAGATGTCTCTTTTCTCTATGGAAGAGTTTGGTAGTTCCACCATTGAGATCCTTCCAGGGAAAACATTGAATATCAACAGAAACTTGGAAAGATCACAACAAGAAAAGTTAACCAAACTCTTGCAAAAGCATTCTACTGCATTTGCATGGGAGTATACCGATATGAAAGGTATCGACCCTAATACTTGCATTCATCACATCTACATCGAAGAAAACAATAGACCAATTAGACAATCTCAGAGAAGGATGAATCCAAACCTTAGGGAGATAGTGAAAGAAGAGCTCCAAAAACTACTTAAGGTAAACTTCATTTATCCAATTTCAGATAGCTGATGGGTTTCTCCCTTGGTTATAGTACCTAAAAAGAATGGTAAATGGAGGGTTTTCATTGATTATAGGGAATTGAACAAAGCAACTTTGAAGGATCACTTTCCTCTACCCTTTATTGATCAAGTATTAGATACTTTAGCAGGAAAAAAGTATTTTTCATTTTTGGATGGTTTTAGTGGCTATAATCAGATTCAGGTAGCACCTGAAGATCAGGACAAAACCACATTTACCTGTCCATGGGGAACTTTTTCTTACCGAGTACTTCCTTTTGGATTATGTAATGCACCCACCACATTTCAAAGGGTAGTACTAGGAATCTTTTCCGATCTAATCCATGATTGTGTAGAGGTCTATATGGATGATTTTACAGTTTATGGTAATTCGTTTGAAGATGCATTAGAAAATTTGGAAAAAGTCCTTATAAGATGTAAAGGAACAAATATTTCATTAAGTCATGAAAAATGTTTTATGATGTTTACTGAAGGGATTGTTTTAGGACATCATATTTCGGGAGATGGGATTAAAGTTGATAGATCAAAAGTTGAAGTCATCTCCAAGTTGCTTATTCCAAATTGTCAAAGAGATGTTAGAAGTTTTCTTGGATTTACTAGGTATTATAGAAGATTTATTGAAAACTTCACCAAAATAGCATCTCCGCTCTTCAAATTACTTACAAAAGACTGTGAATTCAATTGGGATCCTGACTGTCAATCTGCATTTGAAACTTTGAAGACAAGAATATCTGAAGCACCCATTTTGAGAGGACCAAATTGGAAACTTCCTTTCCATATTTCTACAGATGCTTCAGATACAACTCTAGGAGCTGTATTGGGACAAAAGAATTTAGTTCCTTATGCCATTTACTACACCAGTAAAAATCTGACTCCCACTGAGTTAAATTATACTGTGACTGAGAAAGAGTTCTTAGCTGTTGTTCATGCAATCAATAAATTTAGACACTATATAACTGGCTATGAAACTTTTGTCCATACTGATCATTCTGCAATTAGATATCTAATGAAAAAACCTGTTACTAATGGCAGAGTTACCAGATGGCTCTTACTTTTACAAGAATTTAATATTACCGTGTTGGATAGACCAGGGAAACAAAATACGGTAGCTGATTTCTTTTCTAGAATCCAAAATACTAACGAAGATTCTCCTATAGAGGATAAGTTTCCAGATGAATATTTGTTTGCAGTAACTACTAAAACTCCTTGGTATGTAGATATTGCTAATTATTTGGTTACAGGGAAACTACCTCCACATTTATTTCCCAATGAGAGGAGAAGAATTATTCAGGAGAGTTCGAGTTATTCATGGATTTCTAATGAATTGTTCAAAACAGGGCTAGACTGTGTGATCAGAAGATGTGTTCGGGAAGATGAAATGCTTGACATCCTCAAGGCATGTCATGATGAGCCATGTGGTGGGTACTTCGCTGACAAGAGGACAGCTTATAAAATCCTTTCTTTAGGATATTATTGGCCTCCTCTCTTCAAAGATGCAAAAGAATATGTCAGGAGGTGTGACAGCTGCCAAAGAGTTGGGAGACCAACTCTTTCAAATGAAATGCCATTACAGCCACAGGTACTCATCGAACCCTTTGAAAAATGGGCTTTAGATTTCATTGGACCTATTAATCCACCATCTAAACAAAAGTAGTATATATTGGTTTGCACTGATTATGTTACTAAATGGATAGAAGCCAAGGCATTGCCTTCTGCCACTGAAACTTCAGTTGTTCAATTTATTTTTGAGGATATTTTTACTCGTTTTGGTGTCCCAAGAGAAATTGTAACAGATCAGGGAAGTCAATTCACATCTAATTTGATGGAGAAGCTGATGGAAGAATACAAAATCAAGCATAGAAAATCTACTCCGTACCATCCGCAAGCAAATGGCCAAGTGGAGTCTACAAACAAAGTCCTTGAGAATATCATCACCAAAACTGTTCATCTACATAGAAGAGATTGGGCAGAAAGGCTTCCTGAAGCCTTATGGGCCTATAGAACTACATGGAGGAATACAACAGGACATTCTCCCTATGAACTTGTTTATGGGAAAGAAGTCCTGCTCCCCATTGAGTTTCAAGTCAAGACTTTCAAGATGGCAGTTCAGTTGGGGATGAATTTATTAGAAGCCCAAAAGCACAAAATGGAGCAGCTGAATGAACTAGATGAAATAAGACAAGATGCAATTTTAAGGACTGATCTAGTTCAGCACCAAAGAACTAAGTGGCATGACAGATATATCAAAGAGAAAAAGTTTCAAAAGGGAGATTGGGTGTTATTGTTTGATTCCAAGTTTAAGGACTTCAAAGGAAAATTTCAGACTCATTGGCTTGGACCATATGAGATTGATGAAGTCTTTAGCAATGGAGCAGTTCGAGTCAAGACCATTGATGAGTTTTAAACTCCTCTCATTGTGAATGGCCACCGATTGAAAATTTATCATAACCCACTCTCAAAAGAGGAATTTGTCAAAATGTTTCAAGAAAATTCTGCAATCAAGCTGGTGGAGAGGAATCCTTCTCCTCCATCAGCCTAGTCTTTGTTTCTTTCAGTTGAAAAAAAAAAAAAAATATCTATTGTATAAGCCTGAAAACCAATCATAGATTGGCAGTCTTATACAAAAAATGTAGAGTGAAAATTAGGGACACCTGACACTCTATATTTTCCAAAAAAAAAATAAAAATCTCTCTCTCTTTCCATCTTCACTCCACCTCATTTGCCATTTCAGTTCATCCATCACATTTTCATCTCCATCTTCACTCCACTTCATTTCCATCTCATTCCACTCATTTCATTTCATTCCATCAATAAAAGTCCCTCTCAGGACTATTTTATTTAGTTAGTTCTTCTCTAACTATCTTTGTGCAGTTAAAGAGGTGTTGTCTCAGTTTCCGCAGCTGGAAACCGTTTCTGCAGCCAGAACCAGTTTCCGCAGCCAGAAACGATTTCTGCAGCCAGCATCACTCTGTCTTTACAACCAGCATCACTCTGTTTTCAAAAATCACAGTCAAAGGTTAGTGTCATCATCATGAAATGCAGGAAAGACATGGGGCATCTTCAAGATCAAAGAACAACAATGGGTCAGAAGCCTTAATCCAGAAATGATAAACTTCCAAAGGTATGATAAAAAATCTCTATCAAATAACAATTCAATGTCATTATTACGCATAGTTATTAAACCATGGCAAGTTCCACTAAATGCAATGATTTGATACGACAAGATCCATACCACTCCTCTTCAACAATGTCATTCCACACACCTTATTCATTTCTAATGGTCCCATGATCATTCTAAATTTAAACTCGAGATGGACTGCTCTCCCATTTATTGGTCGTACCTTTGAGACGTGACCTATTGTACTACAGCTCTCCTTAACCATAATTCCCGCAGCTGTCTGCTGAGACGTGTACACCAGTCATCCGATCCAAAAGGACTCAGCCATTATTCTACCCATTTATCACTTCACTCTCGCATGCATTCGATGTTGAACATGTTTACTGTTGCTCACCCTTTACTCCCTTGGTACTCATACCATTCCCTGTTCTCCATTTCCTCTGCAACCACTACAGCTTGCTCCAAACCCTGACTACAGTCACCACATACATCCTGAACTTCGATTACGGCCACTCCAGTTACCTTAAGAATCCCATAATCAGCCCATTTTTCCTGAACCCTCACACGCAGAAGAACTTTTAGTTGGAATTTAAAGCCAAGAATGGGAAAACTATTAGGAGCTGAGCCGGAAGGACCAAAATACCTGGAGGGTTATCCTCAAACAAAGGAATCGTTGAAGAAATCTAGGTGGCTGAGATTCATTCAAAAGTTCAGGGGCTATAACAAAGAAGTGACTAAAGCCTTTGCACGGTCCTTTAATGGACATGCAGTGGAGATAGGAGACTTAAAATTTACAGTGACCGAGGCCACAATAGCAACTGCAACAAGTCTACCACAAGAAGGTGAAAGGACCGTGGTTCAAAAACAGAAGTGTGGACGATCAAGTATGGAGAATCATGCTCCAAAACCAAGGTATGGATACCTCTGTATTTACAAAAGGCATCCCTGTGCACGCAATAAAAGAAGAATGGTCTACTCTATTATTACTCGCCCAGAAATTTATCACATGTGAGGGTCATTTTGGTACCATGTACATGTATCATGCCAAGCTAATGATGAATTTTATGGAAGGTTATACTCTCAATTTGCCTTATTTTCTGTTATCAAGTTTGAAGAAAATGAGTTCTACTGTTCAAAAACACATAGGCAATATTGAACCCCATCTCTATCATCACGGGTTCATAAAAATCCTTATTGAAGACCAGTTGAAAAACACTAAGGATACTTGGGAGAAATTTTTGATAAGAAACCACTTCCAAGAATCATCTGAGGCCTCTGGAAGCAGTTCCCCAAAAATCCCAAAGAGAAGTAGGAGGAAAGAAAAGAATATTCCAGCCCAAGACTCTCCTACAATAGAAATTCAGGAAACTGTTCAGAAAGAAGAAGAAGAGGGAGCTAAAAACAAGAAACAGAAGAAGGACAAAGGCAAAAGACCCATTCAAGAAACCTATCCATCCCCTGAACAATCCATAGAAGAAGATTCTCAAACTCTGGCAGACAGATTAGTACATCTTCAAGCTGCTGCCATAACAAAGAGAAAACAAAAAGGAAAACAGAGTGCACAGGAAAAGAGTACTAGTCCATATGTAAGGAGGAGCAGTAGGCTAAAAGGAAAGAAGAAGGTAACCCAAGAAAAACAGTCACACTTTATTGATTTAGGTGAAAAAACACCTGAAAAAGCTCCAGCTCAGCCAGACATTGAGTCAAGTCCTCCACGTGATGAAAGCCCTTTTTGGCCAGAAAGAGAGGACAGTCTTCCTCCTCCACCAGATTTTGATTTTGAGCCTAGCCCGAGAAAGACACCTAAAGTAGATCCTAATCAGTAAGAGGTATATAACTACCTAGAGTCCTTGGAACAATCAACTGCAGGACCAAGTACCACCTTGCCACTTGATGCACAAGTTTAGTCTTTAAAACAAGAAGTATTTGAATTGGAAGTCCTAAATAGACACATCAAACAGGAAAACGAAGCACTCAAAGAGCAGAGTAAGGTAGACAAGATTGTCCATGATAACACTATGCTCCATTTAGGACTGTGGCAAAAGAAGAACAGGAAGCTGAAGAAAAAGTGTAAAAACTTAAGCAGGGCATTGATTAATCTTAAGTTCAAATGTCTAGTCAGAAAACCAAGGACCATTTTAGCATCCAAGAGAAAGAGAAGAGGGCTAGATGTTCTTGCAGAAGCCTCAGAGCATATGGATTAAGGGAAAGTAACTAAGTTTTGGTTGCATGAGGACATGCAACACCTTCACAGTGGGGGTATGTTGAGCCTTGAACCTGCACCTTCCTATACACCCTCTCAACCTTCTTTTTCCACTCATTTCATCCACCAAGTTGATTAAATCATTGTATTTTAGATTAAAAAGAGCTTTTGACATGGTGTTCTAACTACGCTGATGATTGTTGTTTGGTTTAGAATTTTGTTCAAAGAGCTGTGGAAGCTTCTTAGTTTCCGCAGCCGACCCAGGTTTCTGCAACCAGCACAGGATTCCGCAGCTGTTTTGTCAAACACCATGCTACAGGTGTCCTCTGAAGAAATGAGCCACATGGGCAAGTTACAGGAGTCAAGGACATGGAACGTGTCCCTCCAGATCATCCAGAATGCCCATAAAAGCCGGCGGTCAAACAAGGGGCAAAGGATAGTCAACGGAAGTGTTCAGCGGTGGCACGACTCTGCGTAGCTCTATTTTTGAGCACGTGAAGCTACGTGGTATAGTCCTTAGCCACGAAGACATCCCGGTAGCGTGAATCCAACAACCATACCTCTCAGATTTAATAAACATGATGACAGTTACCTAGATCCGGGCTGAATAAGATTTACATGTCTATAGCAGCGTAGTCAATAGCATAGATTTAGTTAATTTGTTTAGCTTTCTTTCCTTATAAATAACGCGTCCATGAACGCTGTAAAAGTTAATCTCTTGTAATGTAATTCCGAGCTGTTGTGTTTCCCCACTTCACTTTTACGTTGTTGTTTTAATATATGAGAAGACTAGTTTGAACTTAAGCTTGTAGCTGTTCATTGATCGGCTGAAGTGGTAGAGGGCCCCTGCTCACTAAAGCCTTGTACAGTTGTTCTTTAAACTTTTGCATTATTTTCTTTCCTGCTTCTGTATATTAGCTGTATAGTTGTCATTTAAATGCTGCGTTTTATTTCATCATGATTTTGTATATTAGCTGTACATAACAAGCTCTTTGATTTCTGTTGTTTTATATTTCCATTGCTGCTCTTTTATGGTTATAACTGATCAGTGTTTTCTGCAGGTTTCCTTAGGTAGCCCGGGGCAATTTTTCACCTTTTCTTTTTATAACTACTAGCATACGAGATCATCTTGTCTTTGTTGCTGACTTTCGTTTTCTGAAGTTTGATTTCCAGTACTGTCATTTCCTTAAGTTGTACATTTATTTTCTGCTCTTAGATATCATGCTATTCATCTGTTAATGGTTTCTTTCTATTATCAAATAACTTTATTAGAAACCAGAATATCACTCATTATAGCTTGATTTAGATCTCACATTACTTGACTTGTTCATGATTGTTTCTCACAGGGTAAATTAAGCTGAAAGGCAAAAGGTCAAGAGAGTTAAAGTAGTGTGACTAGTTTCTTTTATGCAGTTTAACTTCTTTTAGATTTCACATTGCTTAACATTTCATGATATCTTTTCACAAGGAAGATTGAGTTGAAGAGTTGAAATAGTGTAGATTAGTTGTTTTTACTTTTAATTGAATTTAGTGTAGATTTCACTTTTATTTTCATTCAGCAACAAGGATACTGGGCCGATGTCATTAGTTCATTATTTGATATCTTTATTTCTTTTTAAGAATTGATTTCATTGCAGTTATTTTAAAGCTTTCTTTCGGAACACTTTCTAAGTTTTGAAAAACCACTTAGAGATCACCATAATCATCCATATTTTACTTGCTTTATCACATTTTCATCACCTCACATTAGGGAAAGATAAATTCAAAAACAAACTTAAAAAAACTAAAAATGACAAAAGACTAAGGAAATGGTTATCTAAGTACATATAGTACACCTCACTTCGTCAGTTTACGAACCCCGGGTTGACATTTTAAAGTAGCAATTTAGACCTCACTAAATTGACCAAACAGTTCATATTTTTCATCTTTTTTGACCTTTTTATTCTTCTTGTCCTTTGATTATTCTTTTAGGACATACCCTCTTTACATTTTTAAATTTTTTTGAATATGGAAAACATTTGCAGAAAGAAAAGGTATGTACATATTACAGGTTTAATCTTGGCCATTCAAAATTATGACTCCTATTGGTATAGGAATGTAACAGTCATGATATCTGGTCTTTAATGCCACGATTTAAAAATACTTGAATTTTAACCTTGAAAAGAAAGAGGGGTGATATTGCATCATTGTTTTTTCATTTCAACTCTAACAACATTGGCTAAAAATCCATGTAAATATAAAAATATAAGACGACGGTCATGGGACACGTATTCCAAGTTGAATGGTGGGAAAAACATCCTAGTGGGTGTTCATTTGGTATATTATGACTAAGGAAATTGGCAAAGGAAATGGCTAAGGCTTTGGAAACGAAAAATGACATTTATTGACATTTTAATTATGAAAATAATAGAAATTAGGAGAAAATGAAGGTGAAAGGTCACATGTTGCATATGAGGTGGAAAATAAGGAAACTAATGGAAAATGAAGAAAATAGAGGTATCATTGATAAAAGGCTTATGAGGATCAGTTGGTAATATTTTGACAGGTTTTGGTGGAGCTCTCATCTATTCTCTCTCCCTCACTCTTGGACACTTAGAGTGTTCCTAGAGCACTTTGGCATTGGATCATGAAAGGAAAAGAAGGCAAGAGGAAGGAAGGAGCAAGCAAGAAAGAGCAAGATCAAGAAACTACAACATGATTCTTTGCAGGTATCGATTTGCATGTGTGTTTTCCTTGATAGATTTGTCATGCATGGTATTGCATGTGGTTCTTTTGTTGTTATGGCATGGGTTTTTCCAGGTGTCAAAGTGTTTTAAGCCTAGCCTTGCCATTTCTGGATAGCCATGGTGTGATGGGCTTGTCATGCTTTGGTTGAGCTGGATTACCACATGGATTCAAAGTTGAGTGAGGTGGATCTTTGTAAGAGAAGACACATGGCCTAGTGATCCATGAACTAAAATGTGGATTGTGGTAAAGGCACTAGCATAGTGACCCCTGAACCAGACTGTGGGTTGTGGTAAAGCTAGGTATTGTGTACCTTAATAGGCCTAAGAATCCTTGGCCGGTTAATGGCGAGATATATGGTAAATCCTAGAGGTGGGTGCTTGCCATCAGGCCTAGTAGTCACGGGATGGGATATGTGATAAAGCCTAAAGAGCGAGTCTCGGTTTAGGGCCTAGTGATCTGGTGTGGATTGTGGGAAAGCATGAGAGACTAGGAGACGAGAAAATTCCTCATGGTGTAGGTGGAGAAATCTAGTGGCATCCATGCTTGTTTTATCCTAGTGGTTTGGTGGAGATCATGCTAATGTTGGTTTTTGTAGCTTGGGAGGTACTCCAAACCCTAGGGTTCAAGGTTTGGAGGGAAAAGCACCACAAGGGTCACTTGTGGGCTTGGAACCCAAGTATGGGGTTTTGCACCCATTGGAATTTGGGTCAAAACTATGATGAATTTGAGCTTTGGAAAATTTGAGGTGATATAGATTGGCAAGTTGATTCCAATGCTAAAAAGATCACTCAAATCAGAGCTATAGAAATGAAGTTATGAAATTTTGAAGTTGAGTAGTAATTATTGGTTTTCAAGTCATGTAGGCTTGATGTAAAATGTAACCAATAGATGTGTCCCTTCATGAATTCGTGGAGCCCTCATGTTGTGCATAAATATGAGGTGAAGTGGAGTCATTCTAAGCATCCATCTCATGCAACATTCATCCAAAATAGCTCTGAAATTCGGATGCCCTAGCTGCAACAAGAAAGGGTCAAGGACAACGTGGGGATAATTCTAATGTGGAGGTCGAGGAACAATGTGGGAGAGGTCTGTTTAAAGGCCAAAGTTCTGGGCAACATTGCAGACTATCTAGGGGTTGGTTGAGGGCTAAAATGATAGGTCCGAGGAGTTGTTCTAGGACTAAGGCATCGGGCTACAAGACCGAGGAGCTAGAAGGAAATACATTGTTGATTAGGCTTATTTGGGCATTATTTTAGTGGACTGTTCGCTATAATATTGTTGTGTGCTAGGCTACAGGCCATAGCACCACAATAGGGGCTTGTGTAAGGCATGTTAAGGGGTTGGTGTATGCCCTAGATAACAACGCAACAAGGAGGAGTCCCTCAAGGGTATGTCATAGTTGATTAGAAGGCTATTTGGGGACTGTCAAAGGAGTTAAGGGCTACAGCAAGTGCCCTAACCAGGTCTGTCACAAAAAACAATATGAAAACATAGAGGAAAAAAATGTTTTGTGGAGGAACATTGGGTCAAGAAGTGACTAGTTTGGATTTTCATTGGAGCAACTTGTTGGTGCCATGTGGAGGATCTTTCATGGTGGGGAAGAGTCTTCCTAGGAGAAGAAATAACAGTGATGTGATTGGATGCCATTGATATGATTGTAGGGTAGTGTGTTGGCTACCCAAAGTAGCCCTAGAGAAACAGACAAGAAGGACATTGTTGGTGTGTGATTGGGTGAAGATTGTAGCCTTATGAGTAGCCCTTTGATGGACAAAAGAGGCTACTAGAAGGAAAATTAAAGCTCAAGAATTGGCTAGCCTAGAGAGAAATTTATGAGCCCATGCACATGCAACATAAGTGACTTGCAACATTGTTAGGTGGTAGCCCTCTTGGAGTCTCGATGTGTAGTGGCCTTGATGGACTAAGGCACTACTAGTGAATAGTATGGGAGCGAAGGACCGACAGGACAAGATATGACATCGAAGTTGCACAAAGAAGTTTTTCATTGTATCTTATATACCATAGATTGTTGTATTATTAACGTTTCATTTATATAATGAAGATTGGGATTTTACAATATTGTACAATTTTGGTAAAAATCGTGTATATTTGTGAATATGTGATTTATTGCTCTATATTTCCACTGTGCAAAGTAGTTTATGGTTGAGATTCTTGGTTTGGTAGCATCAGTGATTTTAAGACTCTAACCTAGACCCAAGGTTGTGTTATATTCTTTCCATGACTAACCTTTCCTGTAGCCCCCCTCTATGGGGTCCGGGGCAGCGCCCCAGGGAAAAAAAAAATTGGACCCTATATTAGGTTCGACGAACCTACCTATGGTTTTCGGTCCATGGTTTTGGACGCGATGTTTTTCGGTCCATGGTATTGGATGCTTCGGCATGTATAAATATGTATTGTAACATTGAAAGGAAAATAATGAAAAATCAAGCTCGTAGCCTGGTTTTGGCCAGTGGGAAAATCTCTTTGTATATGTGTTTTATGTGTTATGCTCTCCCATTGTTTATTTTATATGTTTTAGAATTTGTATGCAGGTAATTTCTGTATTGGGTTAAAACCTACATTTGGTATCAGAGTTGTTTTTGGCTTCAAGGAGATGCCTTTGTTGCTGAGGGGTTTCACTCGAGCCTGTGGTAGACCCTGTTCAGTGGGAGCTCTGCGTGATCGATTCTAGTGGTGAAAGAAGATGGCGAGCAATGGAAAGATAGAGATCGAGAAGTTCAATGGTCATATTTTTGAGTTGTGGAAACTCAAGATGGAGGATTTGTTGGTGGATAAAGATCAGTGGATCGTGGTAGATCTGGGTACTAAACCAACGGGAGTGACCAATGAAGAATGGAAGAAGTTGGATCCGAAGGCAAAGAGCATAACAATCAGGGGAAGCTACGGTGAAGGCTTTGTGGGACAAGTTAGGAACTTTGTACCAATCTAAGTCTCTCGTGAATAAACTATTGCTACGAAAAAAGCTGTATAACTTGAGGATGAAAGATGGAGACTCAGTGACAGAGCATCTAAATGTGTTTAATACTGTGGTAAGTCAGTTAGCATCTGTTGATATTAAAATTTCAGGTGAAGATAAGTGCATCAGTTTGTTGTGTTCTCTACCAGATTCATGGGATAGTCTGGTTATTGTAATAGGTAGCAATGCAACTACCTTGCAGTTTGATGAAATAATCTCATCCTTTCTGACGGAGGAGATGAGACGAAAAAATATGGAGAGCCAGAATGGTGATGCCTTGTCTGTACGAGGATGGTCCCAGAATAGAAAAAAAATAAGTCATCGAGTGGGAGATCTAAATCTAGAGGGAGATCTAAATCTCCAGGAAAACCTGTAAAGGTGGTGTGCTGGAAATGTGGAAAGGAAGGGCACTACAAAAGGGACTATAAATCTAAAGCTCCTGAAAAAGGAAAGGGATCTGATGATGCTTCTTCTGAAGAGTCGAAAACCACCACAAATGAAGTGGGTATGTGTACTTGGCTTCTTCAAGTACAAATGTAGATCATGAGGCATGGTTGATTGACTCAGGTGCATCCTTTCACTTCACTCCCCATAGAGAGTGGTTCTGCGAATATGATAAATACAATGGTGGTGATTCCTTCTTAGGGGATGATAGGAAGGCTAGAATCGTTGGTCACGGAAAGGTAAAGTTGATGTTGCAAGGTGGAAGGGTTAGAAAACTTTCGGGTGTTTTGCATATTCTTGCATTAGCCAAAAATCTGATTTCTGTAAGCAAGTTGGATGATGCAGGTGTAAAAATAGTGTTCGAGAAGGATACCTGCAACATGGTTTGGGGAGCACTGGTATTGATGTGGAGATTTCAGACTGGAACTCTGTACAAGCTGCAAGGTAGCACTATTGTTGATGGGTGCAACATTTCTATGGTTCCTAAAAGTGGAGCAGAAAATCTAGTGGTCTCTGGAGAGAAGACCATGTTGTGGCATCAAAGGCTTGGACATACTGGAGAGAAGGGCCTTCGAATACTTCATGGTAAAGGTATGGTAGAAGGTATGAGTAATAGCTCTTTGGATTTTGATTTATGTGAAAGTTGTGTATATGAGAAGCAGAATCGGGTGAGTTTCCCCTCTGGTGGTAAGAGGGTGAAACATATATTAGAGCTTGTGCACAGTGATGTGTTTGGACCTGTGAAGGTTCCATCACTGGGTAAGTCTGTGTACTATGTATCATTTATAGATGACTTTTCAAGGAATACATGAATATATTTCCTTAAGAAGAAATCTGAAGTCTTTGACAGGTTTAAAGAATTTAAAGCTCTAGTGGAAAACCAGACAGAGAAGAAGATATAGATGTTGAGGTCAGATAACGGTGGAGAGTTTTGAGCAAAGAATTTGAAGAATTTTGTAAGAAGTGTGGTATAGCATGGCAGAAGACTACTCCATATACACCTCAACGAAATAGAGTTACAGAAAGAATGAACAAGATGTTGATGGAAAGGGCAAGAAGCATGCTCAGTGATGTCGGGTTAGGACAAGAATTCTGGGCAGAGGTGGTGGAGACATCATGTTACTTGGTCAACAGATCACCTTCATCGGAATTGGAGGATAAGACTCCACAAGAGGTATGGACTGGTAAGAAACCCTCTACGGGGTCTGGGGTAGCGCCACGGGAAAAAATATTTTTGGACCCTATATTAGGTTGGGCGAACCTACCTACAGTTTTCGGTCCATGGTTTTGGACGCAATGGTTTTCGGTCCATGGTATTGGATGCTTCGGCATGTATAAATATGTATTGTAACATTGAAAGGAAAATAATGAAAAATCAAGCTAGTAGTCCCGGTTTTGGGATCCAATGGGAAAATCTCTGTGTCTATGTGTTTTATGTGTTATGCTCTCGCATTGTTTATTTTTTGTGTTTTAGAATTCATATGGAGGTAATTTCTGTATGGGGTTAAAACCTACATGTCATGGAAATTCAACATGGTATCAGAGCATGTATGAGCTACTTTGGAAGTAAGTAAATCAAAGTTCTATGTAGTGAAGTACAACATGAGAGGGAGTTTTTCACATTGTGAGTGAAGGGCTCATTATAATTTCAAAGTTGAAGAGAGGTCTCTGGCATGAGGATAGGTTGGAGGGGTTATCCAACCATAGTCCTTGGAAAGAAAGGATCAAGTTGGTCTTACAAGTCAAAAGGCTTTGGGATTTTTCTAAGAAAGGGATCAAGAAGGCAACCGACCCTAAGGAGATGGAAATATATGAATATTTGGATGTAAGGGTGAGATTGATTACCCTACATGGTGTGAAGGATGCCCTAATACCTCATTTTTCCGGGAAGAACAGTGCATATGAGATGTAGATGCCTCTACAGAATTTTTTCCAAAATAAGAACGAGAATCAGGTAGTGGTATTGGAGGATAATTTGAAGTCCACCAAGATGATAAAGGGTGAAAGCGTGACCTCGTATATGACGAGATTGTCTCAGGTCAAAGATGAGATTGCTTCCATCGGTGTGTCTACCTCATATGGAGATATGCTAAGGATTGCCTTGAAAGGATTCACTGAGGATTGGAAGCCCTTCATCAAAGGGATCTTTGCCAGGGAGAAGCTTCTAGATTGGGATAGGTTGTGGGATCACTTCATTCAGGAAGTATTGCGAGATGACGATCTTGATCTGAAGAAGAAGGCTTCATATGATGGCATGGCACTTGTAGCGTGAATGAAGGGTAAGCAAAAGAAGGACTTGAGTAAAGTCAAGTGTTTCAACTGTGGCGAGATGGGTCATTTTTTGCCGAGATATCCAAAGAAGAAGAAGGGAAAGAAAGTCACGAACATTTCCACTTCAACTGAGATAGATGATCTCTCCAGGGGATTGGAAGAGGAGGACTTTACTATGATTTCTCATTTCTCGCAGGGTATTGTCACTGAGGATGTATGGTATGTGGAAAATGGTGTGACGAAGCATGTGATAGGGTCACAGGAGGTTTTTGAGACTCTAGCTGAATTGGACTCGAAGTTTCACATGGTGTTGGACAACAAGAGTCAGTTGGATATCCAAGGATCGGGTGTTGTGCCATTCAGGATGGAGATAAGACGTGTGATGCGGGTCCAGGATGTATTGTTTGTACCCGGACTTGTATATAGTGTGATTTTCATCTCGATGATCAAGAGGAAAGGGTTTGAGTCTTGTTCTAGGATGGGAAGGCAAGACTTAGGCCTAGAGGCTCTAACTTTGATGGGATTTTACTAAAAGTTAGAGAGCACGATCTCTACACGTTGAAGGGAAATCTTGTGGATCATGGAAAGACGCAAGTGGAGTAGGTGAAGGTTCCAAAGAAGTGGGAGAATGTGCAGGTGTAGGTGTAGACTTTAGAGGAGTAGGTACAGGTTCCCAAGAAGAAAGTACACCTTCCCAAGAAGGTCGAGGTCCTAGAGACTCAGAGGGAGTCTGGTTCGAGAGGGAGCTTGCAGATTCAGAGGGAGACTCTACAGCCCACGAAGAGTGTGTGGTCAGTGGGGAGAAAGTATTCTCCTATATCTGCCAAGAAGGAATCATGGAGAGGGTGCAAGATGTTGTAGGATAAGAAGAAGAAGTAGGGTGCTTCCAACAAGGACAATGACACTTCTGAGAAGGGTGTAGTTCACTGTAGAGGGATTGTTGTGATTGTGAGCGATGACAGTTGGGAAAGTGTTGCGAGGAATGATGATGATGATGAGAGACTTCCTATTCTTGGAATTACCTCCCTCACTAAGAGGGAGTGTTTATTTGTGTATCTTGGGAGGTACTCCAAGCCCTAGGGTTCAGGGTTTGGAGGGTAAAGCACCACAAGGGTCGTTTGTGGGCTTGGAAGCCAAGTATGGGGTTTTGCACCCATTATAATTTTGGTCAAAACTATGATGAATTTTATATTGGGAAAATTTGAGGTTAAGGAATTTAGACTTCTGTGATCCATAACATTGTTTAGTAATCTTCGGCAAAATCACATAATCAATCTTATGTCGATGCGTTTCGAACCAACCAGTGTGGTTCATCGTCAGGACAAGATGAAGAACTAATCTGGCTTAGCTTGAATAAATAGAGTGTGCAGAGACTCCAACGGCTATATTGCAACGGATAATTTTGACCTGATGACCAAAGTCAAACTAATAATTTTATTGTTAATAGAAACATATTATTATTAGATAATTGAATAATACAATAAATTTATTGTTTTAAATATAATGGTCATTATATTTATTAAAAACCTATATTTATTATTATTTAATTACAATAAATAGTATTAAATTACTATTTGTGTATTTATTTAATAATAATTTCATATCTAGGGATCCAATGGTAAACTATATATAATAGTCATTAATAAATTATGGTAAATTAATAATGGTAAACTAAATATAATGGTCATTAATTAATTATATCCTTATAAAACCTATATTTATTATTATTCAAATTATTTAAATACAATTAAATATTATTAAATTACTATTGTTCTTAGAATTTAGTTACCATAGGTAAAGGTTTAAATCCAATAGATCATTTTTATTTTAATATTTAAATGTAAAGGCCCATTAAAATAATAAGTTTTATACAATAATCTATATTTTCTTAATAATTTATAGTTCTAATATTATTAAAAACAATAAATAGTATTCTAGTTAAACCATTAAAATTCCTAGAATATAGTTACATTCGGTAAATAAAAGTACAAGTTTATTAATAGTATATTCATTATCTCAGGTTATTGGTTTATCATATATTTTTAGTAATTTCTTGTTTACCATTTAAACCTAAGGGTCATTTGGTAAAACTAGATCACTTTTTATCATTAATTTAACAATTTATATTCATTAATTATTAACCATGTTATTAGTTAATTATCTTATTATTTATAAGGTTTAAAAAAGGGGGGTCTTTATTAATTCGAAATAAGGAAATCAGATAAAGGTAAAAATCAACTCTGATTCTGAAATACCCCCTGGAATAAGGTTAATACAGTAAGCCGGAAATTATATTAATCCCCATGCACTCCATAATAATAAGATTAGAGGAGAGGGAAGACAGAAACCCTAAGACTTAACAAAGGGGAAGGAGGAGGCTAGGAAGACAAGGCTGGGACCCAGCAGCTGCTAATCTTCCAGCCATCATCCCTATTAAGATTGTTCGGCCTTTTCTCAATCTCCAAGGCCTCTCTAAATTTGCGATGGTGAAACTGCGCAACTTTGGCAATGACTTGAGCATCTTCTATACAAACATGATGCATAGTCTTCCCCGCATGCTCAGCCAGGGCTGAGGACTTGGTCCTACCATGTCTTAAGTCAGCCGAATGCTCGCTAATCTGTTGATTGATAGAGCGACCAGTCTCACCAATATAGGGGGTTCCACAGGAACAGGGAATGACATAGACGCCCTTCATGTCCTAGGAACAGGGAATGACATAGACGCCCTTCATGTCCTTAGGGAATGACATTGACCCTAAGGACATGAAGGGCGTCTATGTCATTCCCTGTTCCTGTGGGACCCCCTATATTGGTGAGACTGGTCGCTCTATCAATCAACGGATTAGCGAGCATTCGGCTGACTTAAGACATGGTAGGACCAAGTCCTCAGCCCTGGCTGAGCATGCGGGGAAGACTATGCATCATGTTTGTATAGAAGATGCTCAAGTCATTGCCAAAGTTGCGCAGTTTCACCATCGTAAATTTAGAGAGGCCTTGGAGATTGAGAAAAGGCCGAACAATCTTAATAGGGATGATGGCTGGAAGATTAGCAGCTGCTGGGTCCTAGCCTTGTCTTCCTAGCCTCCTCCTTCCCCTTTATTAAGTCTTAGGGTTTCTGTCTTCCCTCTCCTCAAATCTTATTATTATGGAGTGCATGGGGTATTAATATAATTTCCGGGTTACTGTATTAACCTTATTCCAGGGGGTATTTCAGAATCAGAGTTGATTTTTACCTTTATCTGATTTCCTTATTTCGAATTAATAAAGACCCCCCTTTTTTAAACCTTATAAGTAATAAGATAATTAACTAATAACATGGTTAATAATTAATGAATATAAATTATTAAATTAATGATAAAAAGTGATCTAGTTTTACCAAATGACCCTTAGGTTTAAATGGTAAACAAGAAATTACTAAAAATATATGATAAACCAATAACCTGAGATAATGAATATACTATTAATAAACTTGTACTTTTATTTACCGAATGTTACTATATTCTAGGAATTTTAATGGTTTAACTAGAATACTATTTATTGTTTTTAATAATATTAGAACTATAAATTATTAAGAAAATATAGATTATTGTATAGAACTTATTATTTTAATGGGCCTTTACATTTAAATATTAAAATAAAAATGATCTATTGGATTTAAACCTTTACCTATGGTAACTAAATTCTAAGAACAATAGTAATTTAATAATATTTAATTGTATTTAAATAATTTGAATAATAATAAATATAGGTTTTATAAGGATATAATTAATTAATGACCATTATATTTAGTTTACCATTATTAATTTACCATAATTTATTAATGACTATTATATATAGTTTACCATTGGATCCCTAGATATGAAATTATTATTAAATAAATACACAAATAGTAATTTAATACTATTTATTGTAATTAAATAATAATAAATATAGGTTTTTAATAAATATAATGACCATTATATTTAAAACAATAAATTTATTGTATTATTCAATTATCTAATAATAATATGTTTCTATTAACAATAAAATTATTAGTTTGACTTTGGTCATCAGGTCAAAATTAGCCGTTGCAATATAGTCGTTGGATTCTCTGCACACTCTATTTATTCAAGCTAAGCCAGATTAGTTCTTCATCTTGTCCTGACGATGAACCACACCGGTTGGTTCGAAACACGTCGGCATAAGATTGATTATGTGATTTTGCCGAAGATTACTAAACAAAATTTGAGGTGATAGAGCTTGGTGAGCTGATTACAACACTCCAAATATCACTCAAATCAGAGCTCTGAAAACGAAGTTATGAATTTTTGAAGTTGAGTCGTAATTATTGGTTTTCAAGTCATGTAGGCTTGATGTAAAATTTAACTAATAGATGTGTCCCTTCATCAATTTGTGGAGCGCTCATGTTGTGTATAAATATGAGGTGAAGTGGATTCATTCTAATAATACATCTTGTGCAACATTCATCCAAGATAGCTTGGAAATTTGGATGCCCTAGCTGCAACAAGAAAGGGTCAAGGACAACGCGGTGACAAGTCTGAAGTGGAGGTCGAGGAGCAACGTGGGAGAGGTTTGTTTGAAGGCCAAATTTCTAGGCATGATTACAGATTGTCTAAGGGCTGGTTGAGGGATAAAAAGACAAGTCTGTGGAGCTATTCTAAGGCCGAGGTGCTGGGCTACTAGGCTGAGGAGCTAGGAGGAAATACATTGTTGTTTAGGCTTGCTTGGGCATTGTTTTGGTGGACTATTTTCTACAGGGCTGCTTTGTGCTAGGCTGCAGGCCATAGCACCACAATAGGGTCTTGCGTAGGGCATGTTAAGGGGCTGGTGTATGCGCTAGATAATAGCATAGAAAGGAGGAGTCCCTCAGGTGTATACCACAGTTGATTAGAATGTTGTTTGGGGACTATCAAAGTAGTTAACGAATGAATCAAGTGTCCTAAGCAGGACTGTCACACACAACAATATGCAAACATAGAGAACAACAATGTTTTGTGGAAGAAAATTGGGTCAAGAAGTGACCAGTTTGGATCATGATTGGGGTAGCCTGTTGGTGCCATGTGGAGGATCTTCCGTGGTGGGGAAGAGTCTTCCTAGGAGCAGAACTGATAGTGACATGATTGGGTGCCATTTATATGATTGAAGGGAAGTGTGTTGGCTACCCAAAGTAGTCATAGAGCAGAAAACAAGAAGGAAATTATTGGTGCGTGATTGGGTGAAGATTGTAGCCTTATGAGTAGCTCTTTGATGAATAAAAGAGTCTACTAGAAGGAAGATTGAAGCTTAGGAATTGGCCAACCTAAAGAGAAGTTGATGATCCTATGTACATGCAGCAGAAGTGATTTGCAACATTGTTAGGTAGAAGCCCTCTTGGAGTCTCGATGTGTAGTGGCCTTGATGGACTAAGGCACTACTAGTGAGTAGTACAGAAGCGAAGGACCGACAGGACAAGATACGACATCGAAGTTGCATAATGAGGTTTGTCATTGTATCTTGTATACCATAGACTATTTTATTATTTAGATTTGGTTTAATACATTATTGTACAATTTGTTTAAAAACCATGTATATTTGTGCATATGTGATTTACTGCTTTATATTTCTACTATGCAAAGTAGTTTATGGTTGAGATTCTTGGTTTGGTTGTGTTAGTGAATTTGAGGCTCTAACCTAGACCCAAAGTCATGTAAATTCAACAACCAAAGCCTATTATTACATGTTTATTATGTTGGCCTAGTGATCTGGGATGGATTATGATAAAGCCTCGTTTCTATTGATGAGGGTGAAGTGGTTTAGCCTCGGGATTCCTTGATTGGTAGTGACCTAGGCTCTGGGTCTGAAAAAGTGGCTCAAATCTTGGGGATGTTGACACAAGACTCAGAAATATAGTCCTTGGACATTGGCATACCATGTTGTGGGAGTGTCTAGAGCCCTCTCGATGCATGTGTGCACATATCAAGTGAGGGTTCAAGAGTTTAATTGTCTAAAACATTACTGGGACCCAGGGGTTGGTTACCTGAGAGGTTGGGATGGTTCCTAGGAGTCCTGTTACTCATATGGAAGGTCTGTATGGTGTGTTTCCATTGATTCCACTTCCTTAAGGTCATCTAGGAGGTTGAATCCCATCACAGTAGCTTCTCATCACATGTTTAACCCAGTTGGCTGGTTACTTGGGTAGATGTGGGAGGAGGATCTTACAGAGTGGTATCAGAGTGTGGTTCACCCCTCGGACTAGATGGGCAGTGTGTTGGTCATACATTTAGGTCAGTTGCATATGTGTTTCTTATGCTTGTAGTCCATGTGCTTGTTGCATTTGCATGGTGATGGTGGTGGTTATAGTGATGTCACCATGTGGAGGTTGATAGTGTTGTTGTGGGATGTGTCATCATGAGTGTATGGTTGTATATGCATTTTTTATGCATGTTGGGTCTATATGTTGTTATGCATGCATTATTATGGTTATGGTTATGCATGTATGGTAGGTCAAACATGCATTGTGAGGTCGTTGTATGCAATTAGGTCATCATGGTGATATTGGTATGTTATGATGCTAATGTGTTGGATGAGATAGAGAAGAAGATGCAAATCATCAAAGTGAAGTTGCAACATTGGACCTCGAGGCAAGGGCATGTCGTCCTACAAGTTGTATGTTGGGCATGCAGGTATGTAGGTTAAGGATTTTTATAAGCATTATGGTTATGTGTATGCCTTTCATTTTATTGATGTTATGGTTACATACATGATAGATGCCAGTTGATCAATGTAGTCATATACACGTGTCAGATAGTCATGAATGATAGTAACTTGTGGTTGTATGCATTGTTGTTGTTGTTTTATGTTAGTTATCTTGATGATCATGTTATATGTTATTGACGAGTATGTGTTACATATCCATTTGGGCACATCAACCCAAACTTACAGATCAGTACTTTAAGGCCCATCAAACCCTAATTCAGTTGTTACATGCCCTAAAGAAGTCCACCATCAGAATTCCTTGCTTCCCAAGAAGTTCCATGACTAAAATCATCTAGAAACCGCCTCTAAGAAGATCAGCGCAGGCATGCCTTCATTAGGGTGCACTGCAGTGCAACCAATACACTGTTAAGGTGCATTGCAACTCACTTGGTCTCTCTTTGGCCTGCGTTGGGCGAATTGAGCAAATTTCCATGAGGGTTTGAAAGATTCCTTATCCATTGGATGCCTCTAGAAGTTTGTCAAGACTATCCACTCCTTTGGGTTCATACTTGGATGAGGGAGGGAGTTAAGGAACATTAATCCCTTTATCCCTTTCTCCATGGAACTAAATCCTAAGTTTGGGAGGGCATTCATTATCACCATTTATGTCATAACATCCTTCATTCACCTATAAAAAGACCACTCATCTAAGTGATCAGGGGCTAGTTGGGCTGGAAATCATTGAATTATAGGGAGATGTTGATAGTATGAGACTTGAGTTGATTTCAAGTATTGTAATGATGTCAAAATGTCTTTCTTGTTGTGAGGAGAGGATGGGATTGAACTGGAGGAGTGATGCTAAATCAATCAAATTGGGTTGTAACTCTTCCTTTTACTAATAAAGTGTTCAAAGCTTTTTCCATATGCTTTTGTTATTCATTGATGCTTTCATATGTGTAATATGTACTTGATTCCATGCTATGTTTAATCAAGAGATCATTATCATATGCTTTGATCGGTTTTTGTCTTTTGTCTGTGTGCAGGTACTCTTCAAGAGGATTAAGTATAGAAAGGAGCGACAGAATTGGTCAAGGGAGATAAGGAGTAAGTAAAAGCTACAGGTAGGCTTCTTTACCTCTTTTTAATCTATTGGTCATAGAAAGAGTAGAGAATGCTTTGCACTATTGTTCTAGACTTAGCTACTAGTCTAGGGGTTTATGAGTTTATTCGCAGACACTAAAACTTCACAAAACAAATTGGAAATTCCACCGGGGAGCAATTCCCATCTTAGTAGCTTATCCACCTCCTTAGACACCTTGACATACTTTACTTGTTGAAATTCAGCGTTTTGCATTGAATTTTGGTCAAAATTTAAGGTTAGATGACTCTTGAGTGGCCTCATAGGAATCAGCATAGGCTAGCCTTAGAGACAGTGCACTGTAATGCACCCTCCAATTAGAGATAGTGCAATGTAGTGCAGTTACTCCCTCTATGGCCTGCGCTGATCTTCCTAGGGTCAGATTCCCACCCTTGGAATTAAATTTTTTTGCCAAAATTCTTCTGATTGCTTGTTTGCTAATTGTAAATGGATGTCATGTCTCTAAAAATAGTTTTTCATCTCCTTAGCTAGCCCTACTTTGATTAGATTGATTAATGTTTCTTTAATTTTTTATTTTTCATTATTAGTCTATAGTCAAAGTTAGAATATAGTTGATTGATCTTTGTCGAAAGAAAGTGTCGTAAAATCGTCTTTTCCTTTGAAAATTGAATTGTCATCAAATCTTCATTCATGAAAGATCGATTGATTGATGTGTGCATATGATTAGTATTTTCGTTGAAAGTGTCATAATTCCTTATTTCTTTGAAAACAAAAGTGTCGTAAAGTCTTCCTTTCCTTGAAAAGAAATTGTCGCAAAATTGTCATTTTTATGAAAAGGGTTTATTGATCGATTGTGCATTAGTTTTCCTTTTTGTTCATTCACATTAAGGGAAATTGAAAAGAAATGCATGCATGTTGCATTGATGAGTTTGTGTGTGTTGAAAGGAATAGCTAGGGAAATTGCATTAGATGTGATCTTTGCTCTTTGTCAAAGATCTAATTGCTTTATCCCTACTAGCTAAGGATTTTCATTGTTAAATTAAATGGAAAGAATTCTTATCATATTAGTTGCATTTTAGGAATTCAAACATACATCACGTGGTGAACCTTGAAAGGAAAATTCTAAAGAAGATCAACTTAAAATTTATCTGAATTTACCTAATGGAGCATTGTCACCTAACGAAAAACATTTAGAGGTCTAGGCTAGAGACGTGTTCTGAAGTCGTAAAACAAAGTAGCTGTCGCTAACTTATCTGCAATACATCCTGAGTGTGATACCTCATTCCAAGTACGTGAGTATATCGTAGCTCATCCATGTACCTTCGGGTATATAGGGCGGTGTTACAGTACGTAAAGTATATGGGAATGCTCTCACTATTCGGTTTTGCATTAGACAATGCTTATACAGATTGAGCCTCCATGTACTTTTGGGTATATATGGGAGGACAACACTAGGTTTCTATCCATCCTTAGGTAACTGAGTCAGCCGCCTTTTAAACTGTGATACACCGAACACAACATTTGGGGAGATTTCTTGCCCGTACTTCTTGGTTCGCCAGGAGGTATTTTGTAGTTCACAATTGCTTGGTAAACCTTTTGCCTAGATTATCCATTTTTTGTTTTGTTATGTTATTTTGATTAAAATAAAATTAATTGACTACGAATAACATCCTCCATGCTCACTCCTTAGTTGATCTTAGGTTGAAACATATGGTGGAAAATCCGGAGTCCATCGATCAAGGAATTTCTTTTAATGGGAATCCAAGTCCTTTTCCTCCTTTCAGAAATATTGGTGCTCCATATATGGCTACATTGTCCCTTCTGAGATTTACCATTGGCTTGCCAGTATGGTTGTTTTCAACCTCCTTGGTTCAAAATGTCATGATTTCTCCGTAATCGAGTACTCCTCCAACTAGACAAAATAAACCTCCAGTTGATCCTAAAGTTGACCCTTTGCCTTCTTCCTTAGTTGTTTCTTCCTCCCCTTCTTCCTCTTTGCCTGGTAAAAGTATTGGTATTAGTAACCAGGTGGCTAAGAAGAAGAAGAAAGGGAACAAGAAGAAGAAGAAGCAAATTCAGCAGAGGGGCAATCAAACAACCATTGCTTTGAATGCAACATCTGATAAGAAATTGCCTGTCAAGCCTCACAAAGTTCGATATCCATGCAAACTTTGTGCGATAGACCATATTCTTTGAAATTGTCTTGATATTCCTCAGATCTTAGAAGAATAGTCTTCCCGTTCACATCATCATGTGTCATCAACTTCTGGAGATCATGTTGGTGATACACCATCAACTAGTGGTAGTAAAGTTGATGGAAAGAAGGGTAAATTTAAGTTTCCATGTAGGTTATGTGAAGGGAATCACCCCATTCACCTTTGTCCCTATCTGGATGAAGCCAAAAAAGTGTTCCATTATCGCAACGTCTTCCATTTGGTTACAGGAAACTTTCCCTAAATCCTTCACTAGTTGATGAATTGACTGACCAAAATCAATCCTCCTTTATCGCAACGTCTTCCATTTGGTTACAGGAAACTTTCCCTAAATCCTTCACTAGTTGATGAATTGACTGACCAAAATCAATCGTCGATCAAACCCAATCTCTATGAAAGTGAATCCTATGAGTCTATACCTTACCCAAATCAACCGGTTGAGGTAACAGTTGACCCGATTTCACCTTCAACTAGTCGTACCTTTCCCAAAGTTAGTGAATATGATACCACTCAAGTTCTTTTTGTTTCTTCAGATTCTAATGAGCTTGGGGGCAATCCTCCTGTTCCATCAAGACAAGAGGAAAATCCTCCCGCTCTTGTAATTCAAGGGGTTAATTCTCCCATTCTTACAGTACCCCTTCCAAGTAGTCTAGTCACTTCCTTTGATTGGAATCAACTGGAAGGATTCCACCTTCCTTCTTATGTGCCTTTCCAAATCATAGTACAAGTTTGTAACATGATTGTATCAGGAACTATTATAGATGAAGGTGCATCAGTAAGTATCATTTCCTCAACTACTTGGCAAGCACTTGGTTCGCTACCGCTTGTGCCTATTACCCAGAATTTGTTGGCTTTTAATAGAGGAGCCAATCAACCATTAGGGATCCTTCCTCAGTTTTCTATTACTTTGGGAGGAAAAATCGTTTATCTGAACATGATGGCAGTCCCAGGCCCTTTAGATTACAATTTACTTCTTGGGCATGACTATGTTTATGGCATGGGAGCTATTTTTTCCACACTCTTTTGAGTGATGTGTTTCCCACATGAAGGAATAATTGCCACCATTGACCAGCATTCATTTCCCGGTCCAAATATGGCTCCAAGTCAACCATCTTCCATAAATGGTCCTTTTGTACCAATGGTATCATCCACGCCATGGGTTAATTATGTGGCAACCAATTCCATACCTACATCAACTAACAATCAATTCTATTATGTTGTACATCATGTACTAGGGGCATTAGAACCAAATCTCTCCTTCATGACCTCTTATGAGTTGTCATTGAATCCAAGGATAGTTCGTTGTCTTGTGTCAACCTCGTTAAAAAATGAAACAAGGGTCTATGAGGATAGTTCTTGGTCTTGTGTCAACCTCGTTAAAAAATGAAACAAGGAATATGAGGATAGTTCTTTTACTGTGTCAACCTCGTTAAAAAATAAAACAAGTTCATGAGCATATTTTCTTGTCTTGTGTCAAGTTTATTAAAAGATGAAACAAGGAATCTGAGCAAAGTTCCTTGTCTTGTGTCAAGCTCATTAAAAAAATGAAACAAGGTCCCTTGGAGCAAAGTTCCAATTCGAGTCTTTGATTAGATCTCGTAAAATCCCAATCGAGTCTTTCAATTTATCTCATAAACGAACCTTCGTTCCATCCACCTGATATCCACGAGTAGTCTACTTAGGTGAATGTAATGAAGTGGGGCATGCACCTAATGGTAAATTTAAGTTTCCCTGTAGGTTATGTGAAGGGAATCACCCCATTCACATTTGTCCCTATCTTGATGAAGCCAAATAGGTGTTGGATAACCGTCCTGCTTGACCGCAACGACTTCCATATGGTTATAGAAGAATCTCCCTTTCATCATGCTGGGGGCATGTAAACCAAACCCAAGCATAATTTTTCCTCGTTTCAAGCTTGTGTAAAAATGAAACTAGTTCCAAGCATAGTTTGTCATTTCAAGCTTGTGTAGACACGAAATTGAACCCAATCATAGTTCCCTATGGTTCAAGCTTGTGTAAAAATGAACCCGTTTCCATTTCAACCCTTGTTATTGCCATTCTATCAGCCTTTTCTATCAGATGAACTTTGGTTGTTTCATTCCATCACCACCATCTCTTTGGCTGATCATACGCTTTCACTTGGTTGTTTTACCCTTTTTGAGGAACAGTTGCAATGAGTGGTCTTATTAGCCAGCCTCTTCACATAAATCAACATGTTTTGAGAAGTTCCAACATTACCAGAACCAGTTGCTACCCTAGACACCACTCGCTCCTCGAAATGGAGTCTTGTTTAAGCTCTTTTCAAACTCTCTAAACATGAAAATATTTTTGAGTGCTTGCCCTCTCCAGCTCGTTAACGGATTGGAAATGATATCTCTTGTTACACTAAAAAATGTCACCTTGACTATTCACAGTTAGTATGGCTCTATCAACAGTCATGCTATCCTCCTGGGCAAGTCTTATGCCTCTGCTCTCCATGTCAAACTCCAAAAAAGAGAGAAAGTCTTTGTAAATGTGTTTATCTCTGGGTACGCAGATTCTCTCGGCCTTACCTGCGTATACGCACCTAATGTTCACAAAAACTGCGTACTTGGACGCTATGTATGTAAAGGAACAGGTGCGTACCCCTATAAAGGTCAAAAGGCGCAAGTTTCATCTTTAAAAAGTTACCTGTGGTCATTTCTAGAGCATTCTAGAAGGTTGTTTGATGAGTATTGAGCGCCTCCAGATGGTTCATGTACCCCTATGAAAGAGGAACTTATCCCATCAAGAGAGGAGCTATCCCATCCAAAGAGGGGATTATCCCATTGATGGTGGACCTGATTAACTTCCTCTTGAGCACTATAAATATAGGCATTGGGCCAGAAGGAGGAAGAGGTTGAAAGCTAAACATTTCTAAGGGTAGATGCTGCTGGAATTAGGAATCCCATTTAGAAGCTTGTGAGGAGAGATTCCCATCCTTACTTGTTCCATTTGGAAGTGGGTGAGCTTTGTCAAAGTAAAGGAGAACTCTTGATGGACCCTGGGAGGAACTTGCACAACACCAAGGCTCAGGTTGTAATTGTTCCTTTTGTTTCCTATTAATGCAAATGAGTCCATTCTTCTCAATAACTTGTTATTTATGAGTTGTTTCATATACTCCTTGGTCTATATGTTAAATATGTTTTATTTTATGAGATTATCAAGTGCTATTTAATCGTTTGATTGTTAGTGGATGCAGGTTTTGAAGTGAAGGAGGAGCTCATCCGGATCGGCGAGGCTGGACTACTACAACAGCGTTGGGCTACAGGTAGGATCTAAACACTTGATTTCTTGTATAGTAAATGCATGTTTAGAGAAGGATTGCTCTTGTTTGTCTTGTTTGTCACTAGAGAGTCTTAGGCTCCTAGGGAGGTTGATTGTGTCCGCACTATCGACTCTTTCCGCCTGACAAAATGGCGACTCCACTGGGGAATCCATTGATGAGAAAGTTTTTTCCTTTGTATGCAACTTTGATCTGAGAAAAGTCATTTATTTTCTGGTTTTTGCCTGTGTGACTTTGTATTTGGGTGGGCTAGCTTAGGGTTAAATTAGATTGAGTTTTTCTTGGTTTTTCCAGTAGTACGCACCCTCTGAGTATTGCACAGTGCGTCCCTGTACGCACTGTTGCTGTGTGCACAGAGAGGGCCCGCACCTGTCTTAACAGGGTGCCTGCGTACCCTGCTAAAAATTAAGAAATTTCCATTTTTTGTATTTTTCCTCTTAGATTTTGCTTTTTCTTAGTTTTCACTGCCCAGATCCATTAGTCCCCTGTCAAAGATCTTCACCTGAACTTGTTTCGATAGCATTGAGTGTTTTAGTGGATTTCATAGAAGTTTAAGCCCTAGGGTTTGATTTTTGAGTAGGTCCTGTAGTGACTTTGGCGGTAGAAGTTGTCAAGCCTTAGATCTCTCTGGTTTTGTCAGCCTTCTTAGAAGTCAGACCTATCATAAAGTCTACCTGTGCGAGCAACTTATCTTTGAGTTGTCTCTTTGGCAAATTTCGAAGTGCTTGTTGATTAAGTATTGAATTCCATTTTACAAAAAGAACAAAAAGATTTGAGTTTTGTTTTGACTGGGCTTTTGATTCTGCATTAGCTGGTCCTTGGCTTGATTATGGTCAAGTAAAACAACCTAGAATCATCCTTGTAGGCTTTTTCCTCGTTAGGTTTGCTTTAGAGTAAATTTCCTTTTGATTTGCTTGTGAGTCAATGTTTCATTGATTTTATAGATTTTGAGATTGATTTTCGTTAGAATAGATTTATATGCTTTATTAAATTAAAAATACAAAAACATCTCCTTTGAATAGTTTTGTTTCAAGTAGCATTTGTAGTATTTTGAGAGAAAAAGGATTTTTCGTGCACGTAATGAGTGGTCATGTTTGTATGATTGGAAAGATAAAGAGAATTGTTTCTTTGATTGTCTTTACTAAGAAAGTTGTTTTCTATAAAATTTGCATTTTCCAACTCTCTTAGTTAGGAGTTTCATTGAAAGAGAAAAGTAGTGTAAATCATCCTAAGTGCATCTTTGTAGTGATTTGAGTCGAGTCTACACACCATTGGTTTCATTTCCGCTACCTTTTGTCTTAAGGAAACCATAAAATTAACGCTTAAAGTAAAATCAACGTAGTAATTTTTATTTACTAGGGCTTTGAAACACCAATATAGATCAGGCTAGTGTCTTGGAGTAGGAGAGTAATTAACTCTCCAAGACAACAAAACCAAACAAGTAGCTTATCTTGTGATAGAATAAATCCAATTGTCTCATTTGTACTCTGGGAAAGCTCCTCTTAAAGGAGAAGCACGAGCTCGTGTCTAAACCAGTGAGGGGATCAATCCTCCCTCGTTGGGAATGACGCCAGACACGCACGTATTACAAACGGTAAACCTCGAATTAACCATTGTCGAGGAGCCAGGGGTCACTTGTCGGTAAACCTTGGATTATTGTCAAGGAGCCGGCAAGGGGATTGAGCTTGATACTCTGCCCTTGCGTGCTGTCAGAGTGTAGACTGTTCCCCCAGGTGCATTTGTTACGGTTGGTAACCTTAGTGACCATTATCTCTAGGATTCTACCGAGGTGAAGGTGGAGGGAAGATCCCACTGTACCTGGAGCAGACGTCGGCTAGACTCACTTGGATTTTTCGGGGGGTTCACTTCACTCGAGAAGGTTAAAGTGGAGGAACTTGTGCCGGTCTATTCATTAAGCAGGTTGCCGGGGTAACTGTTCCACCCGTCACTTCTATACTGAATCCGGCGATGTTGGGTTTCATCTCCAACTAGCGTTTTCGGTCTGGAAGGTTACTGTTTGTGCTTGGTTTGATGCCCTAGATTCTTTAGGCGTGTGATTCAAATTTGTTTGGTTCTTTAGAGACTTTAGGTGGTTTGAATTGAGATTTCTTGCTTTGTTTTCGTGTGTAGTAGTTAAAAGTTTTTAGCTGTGGCAGAATTACGAGACAGTCCCGTAGACTTCGGGGCAAGTCACCTGAGATTGTTACTGGAACTGATTTGTTGAGGAAACTCCGTAGATCGTGGGGTGGACCTCCTGAAGACGTCTCGGGTCATCACGAAGGTTTGAAAGTCCTCGTAACTCCTCCTAGTGGCAGTAAAGTAGGTTCACCTGAAGAAGGAGAGTCTTCGTTGATAGTCCATCCCGATTACCAAGGTTTAGAGACAGGTTACAATCCTGAAGCTGTTGCAGTTTCTGAGCTTACTGGTAGTTTTTCATCTACTAGTGATATAGGCGAAGAACCTGAAATATCTGAGCCTGTTACTCCAACTTCTAGTGTTCCTGATTCACCTAGGATTGAAAGAGTCATAACCGAGAATCTTCCTTCTGGTTTGATAGCTATTGAAGAACTTACTCCAGAAGAAGAAGTAGGTCCTGTTCTTGAAGATCAACCTACTCTTGACTTAAGAGAGCGCGAATCTATCTTTTACAGTCCACCTAGGAGTCCTACTTGGTATCTTTCATTAACTAATTATCTTGACAACTCAGGGATAAGTTTTTCTCCACCTCGTACTCCTTATCCACCCGGAGGTATTTATACTCCTGTAAATATGTCTAGTTCGTCGTCCGTGTCTACTCCATCTCCTGAATCTTTCTTGTATGGTGGTCCTTCTGTTCCTACTGGGTATCAATCACTTTCTGGTACCTTTGCGGGAGAATCTCCTCAACCCATTGGACATGGGTCATTAGCTGGAAACAATGGTAATAGACCGTTGGGTGTAGGAGACATTTATATGATGTCAGGTTCAATTCCTAGTTCTCAACCTCAAGGTGGTCAATTTCCGCTTGGGGAGCAGCCTCAATTAATGCCTGGGGGGCAACCTCAAGGTAGTCAAGTTGCGGCTAGGGGGCCGCCTCAAGGACAGTATATACCTATGGTGCAATACATTCCTCAGGGTCAACCCCAACCTCAATATGTACCTCAAGGTCAACTTCAGTATCAATTTATGCCTCAAGGTCAACCCCAGTATCAGTACTTACCTCAAGGGTATCTACCCCAAGGTCAGTACTCGAGTCAAGGTTATCAACCACCTTAGGGTCAGTCTTATGTTCAAGGTCCGGGAAATGTACCTTTCAATTATCAACCCTACCCTCAACCTGGTTATGGATCTCCGTATCCTCAACCTGTTACGGGTCAATACCCCGGAATGATAGTGTGGGATCCCTCACAAGGTCAACAGGTGTTGCAGCCAAGTATACAGTCGTTACCTCAAACTGGACAACCTGTAGTTTCTGGTCCACCCCAGCAACCGCAACTTGTCCAGTCAAATGTTCAAACTTCTGTAACTTCGGTAGTTACTCAGCCGCCAATCGCACCTAGTACTCCATCTCAAACGGCTGCTGCAACTACCGCAACAACTACCACACTTACTTCTGGAGCATCGACAGCTCCGATTTCTACTGTCTCTGCAACCACCCCTCAGACATCTGTACCGTTGTCTGGATCTACGATTCAAACCATGGTCCAGATGCCTGTAGGGCAACCTGGTTTAAGTACTGTTGTAACAAGTCAACCACAATTTACTTATCAACAGCACCAGGGACAGTACCAATACGGGCCTACTGTCCAACAACCGGTTTACCAGTATCAACCGTATCCTGGGTACACTTATCAACAAACTCAACAACCCCAGTACGGTCCGGTTAATCCTAGTTTTCCAGGAGGATATAATATCCCGAATGCGATTCCTGTTCCAAGTTATCCTGGATATCCTCCTCCTGGAGCTGGTCTTGTGACCCAAAGTTTTAGAGATCCTAACCGGCAGTTACCGTTTATCGCAACTTTGGATTTACCCGACTTGACGCGCCTAACGAACAATCCAATAAATTATCTTTCGTTCTGGCCGACAATGCCAAATAAGTTGCCCAGCGATATACCCAAGTTCGAAGGTAAGTCTGGAGAGGATCCATCAAATCACGTGATGACTTACCACCTCTGGTGTGCTTCGAATTCTATCTCGGATGATTCGATCCGCTTACGTCTTTTCCAGCGTACGCTCATTGGTCTCACGGCCAAGTGGTACATTGAGTTACCACGGGCCTCTTTTTATAACTTTAGCCAGTTAGCTACCTCGTTCTTAACTCATTTTCAGTTGCCGGTCAGATACGATAATGGTACTGAGTTATTAACTTCATTAAAACAATCGACGTCTACTTATATTTCTAATCATATCCATGAATGGAGACGTCGAAGACGTTTAGTGAAAGTTTTTATCCCGGACCAAATCTTAGCTGAATGGTTTGTCAAATCATTATTACCGAAGATTACTGAAGATGTAGCTAAGGCTGGAGTAGTTACTGAGGAGCAAGTCATTGCTCAAGCCCAATATCTTGACTTAGTTTACACTCAGTCGGGTACGTTACATGAGAAGATCCCAGATCTTCCAAAGTCAAATCAAATCGCTGCTGCTCCTTCGGGATCTCATGCCACTGATGGTATGATTGGTACGGTGAACACAAAGAGCAAGAAGAAGTCTTCCAAGAATTCTACTACTCCTATCATCACCTTGCCTGATTCCCCGATAGGAGAGTCTTCTCCTGAACTTTCCGCCGATATTCATGCAGTAGAGTCATCTACGGCCAAATCAAAAAACGATGGAAAGAAGAAAGGAAAGAAGAAGGCTAAAGCTGACAAGGCTCCAAAGGAGAAAACAGAAAAGTCGGAAACCAATGACGAAAAGCGCAAACCTCGATATCCTTGTCTTATTTGTGAAGAAGATCATTTTACAAGAGATTGCCCGCATCGGGCCGAGGTTGTGAAAATAGTCAAAGGTTCTCCCACTCCTACTGTGTTGAAAGATCCTTTTCCAAAGCAGGAGAGTAAGATGATAGGTTCTTCCTCGACTGCCAGTGAAGAACCCATTTTGATGATGTCTCATGTGAGGATTGTGACTCGGTCGCAAGATTATGGTAGTAAGAATCCTGTTGATGGTAAAGAAGCAAAATCTTCTCATTCTAATCCGTCAACCTCAGCTCCTGGTTCTGATCCACTATAGATCAAAAAACCTAACTCGGACCTAGTAATCAAACCGCCCGCCAAGGGTGTACTTCAGAGGTCTGCTTTCAATCCACATGCGAGAGCAGCCCAGAATTACAACATTGTTGAGGACTTAGATGTTTTAGCCTCAGCAATGTCGGCTTTAGAAGTGCTGCAATCATGCCCACCACAACGAAAATTACTTTTGTCGGCTATAGGAGCTGTTGATATTCAGGACCCGAACCTGATAATCTTCGATCTAGAAAATAGTACACCGCGTCTCCCTCATCAGTGCTTTCCAGATTCCAGTGATAGTAAAAAACAGGCCTATTCATCGGATTGTGATTGATGAAGGAGCTTCTACGTGTATTATGTCGATTCAGTGTTGGAGATCGCTTGGTTCTCCTTCACTGAACCAATCCCCGACCATCCTTAAGGCCTTTGATGGCCGTGGGTTCCGTCCGTTTGGTATTCTACAGGAATTGCCTATAGGGGTAGAAGGTAAAACCGTTAGTCTGGATGTGGAGGTGGTTGATGCCCCTCTAGACTACAACCTTCTTTTGGGTCGAAGTTGGTCATATGCTATGACAACAGTCGTTTCATCGGTCTTCAGGGTAATAAAGTTTCCACATAACGGCAAGATCGTGACAATTGATCAACTGACATACTTTTCAACTGACCCAGCCTCTTCAGAGAGTATCCAGCATGTCGGTAAGACGACAATCCCTTATAGGGACGTTGGCGTAGGTTTAGTTAAAGATTCCGGTTTACTGGGAACTTTTCCTTTCCCTCCAATCAACGCAGACCCTTCATTTGCATCAATTCATATGATTACATCAGACACCATTATTTACGATGATCCTTGGATTGTCCCATCTGAATCTGAGATAGACTCATTCGGTAATGCTATGCCTTTGAGTCCATATGAAATTGCTTATGAAGTCGTCATGTCTTTTACCGACTCACTTTCAACCCAAATCGACGAAATGAATGTGGTCAGTGAGGAATCACTTTTCACACCAACCTCGGAACGGATAGCATTTCCCGAAGTCATGTCATCTGACGAGCAACTTCGCGAAATCCTAAGTGTAGATGATCTACCATGGGAAGATCTTCATCATAGATCTTCATTTTTACCTGAGGGCGATGTCTTTGAAAATGATTTTTCATTAATCTTTACCGCGGAATATGTCAAAGAAGCTAAAAATCCAACGAAACATCCTGATTCAGAGTTGAATTTAGGGAATATTTCTCGTACTGTTCCCATTAACATTTCAGTGAAGCCCGGAATTGTTGAGAACATTCATATAGGCGCCTCATGTACAGATGATGAAATTCAAAGTTACAAGGCCCTATTCCAAGAATTCCGCGACGTGTTTGCCTGGTGCTACGAGGAAATTCCAGGAATCGATCTCGCTATTGTTGTCCACGAAATCAAGACCTACCCGGACGCTAAACCCGTCCGGCAACAGTTGCGTCAGATTCACCCTCGAAAAGCAGCTGCCATTAAAGCAGAAGTCGAAAAGCTGTTGAAAGCAGGTTTCATTTATCCGATCCCGTTAACGGATTGGGTATCGAATATTGTTCCGGTTAACAAGGGACAATAAGAATCTGTATCGACTATAGGGATATCAATCGATCTTGTCCCAAAGACAACTATCCTACGCCCTATATCGATCAAATAATTGATGATTGTGCCGGAAGTGAAATGTTTTCCTTTATGGATGGTTTTTCGGGCTATAATCAAATCAATATTCTACCTGCCGATCAACCAAAAACAGCATTCATTTGTCCATGGGGGACATTTTCTTATTGCAAATTACCTTTTGGGCTTAAGAATGCCGGAGCCACTTTTCAACGGGCGATGTCTTATGCATTTCATGACATCAAACACATTGTGGAACCATACCTCGATGACTTGCCTGCTCATTCTTTACATCGAGCTGATCACCTTGTCCACTTACGAGCAATCTTTATGAGGTGTAGGCATTATCGTATTCGGTTGAATCCGCACAAGTGTGTATTTTGTATAGAGGCGGGTCGATTGCTGGGGTTTGTTGCTTCAAAAGCCGGCATTCGCGTTGATCCCTTGAAGGTCGAAGCTATCATCAAATTGCTCCTCCTTCGAGCTTGCGCCAACTCCAAAGTTTGCAAGGGAAAGAAAATTTTTTACGCCGATTCATTCCAAACTATGCCGAGGTCACCAAGGGTTTTACACGGTTGTTGAAACAGAACGCTCAATTCTTTTGGGACGAGATTGCCCAACAATCTTTTGATGCACTCAAGCATGCGTTGACCCATGCACCGTTGCTGCATCCTCCCAACTACAACCAAGACTACTTCTTATACGTCGCGGCTTCACATTCCACTATTGGAATGGTGTTAGTCCAAGAAGATGAATTCAGAACGGAACATGTGATATATTATCTTAGTAGGACATTAAACCCCACTGAGCTAAAATATTCGCATGTGGAGAAATTGGCCCTGACAGCTGTTCAAGCTGTCCAACGTTTTCGTCACTACATTCTTCTCCGTAAAATTATAGTTATTTCGGATTGCAACCCTATGATTTATATTTTGACTAAACAACTACTAGGGGACAAGTACTCTAAATGGATTGTTATCCTGCAAGAGTTTGACTTGGAGTTCGAGAAGTCCAAGTCTAAGAAATCCTTAGTTTTTGCGGAATTGATGTGTGATTTCCCGCATGCTGACACGGAAACTGTGGCAGAGGAGTCCATCGCGGACGAATCATTGTTTCTTATCAGTACTTTAGATCCGTGGTATGGGGATATAATCATCTATCTCCAAACCCAACCCTTTTGGCCTGAAGCTTCAAAGTCAGAACGTCGAAAAATTCGATTCCAGTCCCAACAATACAGAATTATTGGAGATACACTTTATCGCCGGGGGGCAGACTTGGTTTTTCGACGTTGTTTAACTCACGAAGAGGCTGAGAGAGTTTTGAATCATTTTCACTCTGGAGCGTGTGGCGGTCATATGTCTGGGTATGCCACAGCTCAGAAGGTGTTGCGTGCTGGCTATTTCTGGCCGTCCATGTTTAAAGATTGCATCATTGTGGTCTAAAAATGCCACAACTGTCAAGTGTTTGATCGCAAGATGCACGCACCACCTGCTCCTCTCCACCCTATAATTGCCGTTGGTCCTTTCGCCAAATGGGGTATCGATTTTATAACTTGTAACCCTCACTCGGCTGGGGGGCATGCGTATATCATCCTCGCGGTTGATTATTTTACTAAATGGGCCGAGGCGATGCCTACATTCGATGCAAGCGGCAAAACAGCTGCAGGTTTCGTATTCAATCACATTATAACTAGGTTCGGTGTCCCGCAAGCGATTATCACTGACCATGGGAGCCATTTTCGAAATATCATGATGACTGAGCTTACAAGCCAGCTTGGTTTGCGCCACGATAGCTCTACTCATTATCCACAAGCCAACGGTTTGGTTGAGTCTATCAACAAAGTTCTCATTATCATGATCCGACGTATCATTGGTATTCATCGGTCGAATTGGCACAACATGTTATTTTCAGCGCTATGGGCATACCGAACTTCAGTGAAAACATCAACAGGGTTCACTCCTTTCCAGCTAGTTTATGGCTTGGAAGCTGTGTTACCCATTGAATACGAAATCCCATCACTTCAAATGGCTGTTGAATTACTCCCAGCTACTTCCGAAGAGGAGAAACATTTATTATACTTAGCTCAATTAGATGAGACTCGACGTGATGCTGCATTGGCAATCGAGACTCACGCGAAGCGAATGAAAGCTCAGTATGATAGAAATGTGACCCCTCGAAGTTTTTCGGAGGGAGACCTAGTTCTATTATATGATCAAGCTAACGATAAGCTAGGTGCTGGAAAATTCGTTCCTATGTGGCATGGACCCTACATTGTAAAGCGAAAGCTAGCAAAAGGGGCCTATGAGCTAGTAGATTTTGATGGGGACTCTTTGGGTAAACCCAGAAATGGACTTTACCTAAAGAGGTATTATGCTTAAATGGTGGGTATGGAGAATTTTTAGTTAGGTTAGGTTTTCTTTCTAGCTAGTATATTTGTTAGATGGTGTGCTTAGCTTAGACAATGTGTTTTTTCGTCGTTATTCTGGCTTATCTTGGTTTTACTCTTGATATTGCAGATGTCGACGCCTCTCCAAACGTACATTGGATTTGCCGATGGTGCTTGTCATAGTACACGGAATATCTCTTCCGCAGCTTGGGTTATCTATTCGCCCTCTGACGAGTTAGTTTCTATGCATGGGGTGAGCCTCGGTCAAACAACGAACAACATTGTTGAATACAGTGCAGTGGTTGAATTATTGTCTGAATCTATTTCATTTGGAATTCAACGTTTGATAGTGAGGTTAGATTCTGAACTCGTTGTATTACAACTTAATAGCGTATATGCCATTAAAAATCGTGTGTTATTAAGGTTGTTTTTGAGAGTGCGTCTCTTGGAACGTGAATTTGATTACATTGAATATCAGCATATTCCAAGGTCTTTAAATACATTAGCAGATGCAATTGCTTCTCGAATGTTGGACAGACATTTGCGATAATCATGCAAGTAAATTTAAAAACATTTCATCACATAAACAAGATAAGCCGGTAATAATAATATATAGATAGGAGTGTGTCAAAAATATACATCGTCTTCGATCATAGGTTGAAAAACACCTTATGATCGGCAAAAATGATAAGTACAAAAAACCAAAAATGTCATATGTGTCTACAAAAGTGACTAGCCAATCACTGGTGATGCTCTCTATACGACACCACTGCACGGGCTACTCTACATAAAAAACTCCTAAAGGGTCCCGGGACTGCAACTACATAGCGCTGCAATCTGATAGGAATGTCATCTATAGTCGTCTCCGGTATACCCGCCGTCAGACGCTCTAGATCCTGCTCTAACTCAGCCAGTGTCTCTGCAGCTGCATCCTGTGGGGCTGGTGCCGGTGCAACTGGTTGTCTCCTCTCAAAAGCCCGAATATTGGCCGGACGCCGTGGACCTACATCTGCATTTTGAAACATTGTATTGTCAGTTTGAGACGATATATATAAAAAACAAAAAAAAATAGATAATTTAAAAACTTGTGAAAAATGAAAGTACGTCTGTCATCCCATTGTTCTCCCTGTGGAAGAACCATGTCCGGATCATTCCGAAAATCCATTCCGGCATAAGGAAAATCCTGAATAGCAAAGACCTGGTTTTCCAACCAGTGAAAGTAACCATCAGGAAATCGAACAACTGCTGCTCCCTCATCAGGAGGCCAGGCCATAACCACAACCCATCTCGTCAACTTAGGCTCCCAAGGAGGCCCAACTGGAACAGTAAGATGCTGGGGGACCAGCATTGGAACTCTCTCTAAGGCAAAGCTCACAACCAAAGGCCCATATCCAAAGGTCTTCAGTTTGCTGGTCTTTGCCCTAGTCAGTTGGCCCTTCATATTGGCCAACACAGCATCACACCTGTTGAAAATGGTGCCTTGGTAGCAATCTATAGCCATCCGCATTTGGGACCCGGTGGCATGGTGCAAAGCGGCGGCGCCGCAACCTCTGGTAACAGTGAAAGCTATCACCATAAGTTCAGGTCGGGATATGTACTTGATTTCTATCCCCTTCTCCTGGTTTTGGTTGTTACACCACTCTAGCCGGAGACTAGTAAGGGATTGGCCACCCGGCCTAGTCCCGAATAGAGAGAGTTGCTCGCCCCTGTTAGGCAAGCCAGTGAGAAAATATATGTCGGAGGACTCTATCTCGAGCTGGTTTTCTCTGAGGTAGAAACATTGATCCTGAACATTCCACCTTTCAACCAGCCACTCAAGGAATGTCACTTGGCCCCTCATGCCGGGTATGGCCCAGTACTTGTACAGACCGCATGCTTTTAATGCATCAATCGAAGGTTGATGACCAATTGCGGCCAAATCAACGTCCTCGTGTTCTCTTTCTCTCCAATCTAGCATGGTGAATGCCCTACACACCAAGAAACAGTAGTTAGAATTCATAATTTTAAGTTTGGTTGGTTGATTTGGGAGCTTGGGGTTTCAAAACATATGTTTCGCGGGGTACGCACCCCGCGTTCAGCACACAGAGCGGCGGTACGCAGCTGGGCTGAAGGCGGGCTGCGTACCCCGACCTTTTTCCTATGTAGAAAAAAGGTCGGGGCCCGCGGGTCACCCATAGGGCACCTGCGTACCCCGAGAAACATGCCTCAAAACCCTAAACCCCCTAAAAAATCAAATTAAAACTAGAAATGAAATTCTAAATGGATGAAATTGAAGAGGAGGATGTTGTGGAATACCTAAAAGAGACGGCGTTCGATTCTGACGGTCGGATTCTCCAGAATGTCCACGGGAAGTTTTCTTGCCAAAAACTCTTTTCTCAACCTCAACAGTGAAATGGTTAAAATGACATGGTAAAAGGTCTTTTTATAGGTTTTTTGGATGAATGAATGCTAGGTTTGTTTATTTTTCACCATGGAAAGATGTTTTTCAGTGTATTTTTGCCCATCTTAAACAGGTATGAGTAATGTGTTGTTTTTGTGCAGGACAAAGGGACTTTAAGGTAAATTACCATTTTTCACGTTAGAGTCATCTTTTAAGCCCTTTTCTAACTCCTAAAATATGAAAAGATTGCCGAGCGTTTCTTTTACACTCGTTAAAGCGGAATTAAAAGACAGTCCCCTTATAGCCCTTTTCTGACCGTAAAAACACGAAAATATTGCCGGGTTTTTGTCGTTTCAAACTCGATATTGGAAATAAAACAACGTGTCCTTGATCGCTTTTTACTTTTCAGGTCAACGACACTAACATGAAAGTACTCCTTGGTCGCAAGATCAAGCGGTTCTCTCAGGTATTATTTTATACTTTTTCGGGCTTGAGAGACACAAATTTACGAAAAAGTTCACCTTGGAGTCTTCTTAAGTTTTTCAGACTCTCTAAAATTGAAAAACGCCGAGTTTTTCCTATACTGGACTCGTTAAAATTTCACAGTAAAGGACCTGTTCGATTACAAACAGGAACGGACCACTCCTTCTTAGGGCCCGAATCTAAACTAAGTTGGACTCATCCGAAGGATGAGCTTATAATCAAGCATATGCTATCCTCCTCAAGCTTGTTAAAAATAAATAGGTACTTGCTAGAAATGGTGGGGGAAAAGAGAGAAGAATGAGCCTATTTGTTATCCTTTGTCTCAGAAGAAACCTTATTACCACTCTTGAACACGACACTTTTCATTCACCTGGGTTGGGAAGTCCTTTGCTTCACAGTTGATCAAACCACATTGAAAGTCTTCAGCCGGGTTCCGGGGATTAACTTTGAGTCATTTGTTACCAAACCATCTGTTGTGTCGTTATGTGTTCAAGAGGTCTGCAAATAAAACTTTCATCTGCAAAATACTTGTCATCCATTTTGACCATCCCTGAGTCAGTCCTTACAGCAATATTTCTTCAACTTGAACTATGATTTCGTGTTGCGGGCTTGCCTGCAACGGGTCGCTTTCTATCGACATCAGCACATTATCTAGAAATATGACTTAGAGATCGTCAGTACCTTGAAGTCTGCATGCATCAATGGCAGGTTTCTCGCCTTTGACATCAGTTTACATCATTGACTTTCGATCGAAGGATTCCATGAAATGTTCGACATCAACTCATTCATTCACATCTCATGGATTGTACTGGGTACTTTGAGAACCATTGACATTACTGGTGGCCTCTCTCACACTTGTTAACAGTTTACATCATCGACTGGTAATCAAGTGGTTTCTACCATGTTCGACATCAACTCATTCATTCGCATGGCTAGAATCGTACCAATTTGGGAAGTAGAAATGAAGACCCTGGATCTAGTTTCCACCATCCAGGCTGTGAGGAGTTTTGTATTCATTATCTAAGTAGACTAATCATAAGCAGATGGCTGCGTCCATATTATGTCTACAAAAAGTCTATGATTATGATGTACTGCAAGATCATTCCTGTATCAGAGTAGTTAGTCTGTTAGTTAAAGTTTTGATCTGAGTATGGGAATGCCTACCTCAGCGATGATATAATCTTATACATGTATTTTGTGTTGAAAATTTCAGGTTCTAACCAGGCTCTCCACGAGATAATCCTTGAAATGATAAAGTGCTTCACCCTTCCTAGATAATACAAAACCCTAATCTACTACAGGCTTCGCACTTTAGGGGGCAATCTGTTACACTAAAAAATGTCACCATGACTATTCACAGTTAGTATGGCTCTATCAATAGTCATGCTATCCTCCTGGTCAAGTCTTATGCCTCTGCTCTCCATGTCAAACTCCAAAAAAGAGAGAAAGTCTTTGTAAATGTGTTTATCTCTGGGTACGCAGATTCTCTCGGCCTTACCTGCGTATACGCACCTAATGTTCACAAAAACTGCATACTTGGACGCTCTGTATGTAAAGGAACAGGTGCGTACCCCTGTAAAGGTCAAAAGGCGCAAGTTTCATCTTTAAAAAGTTACCTGTGGTCATTTCTAGAGCATTCTAGAAGGTTGTTTGATGAGTATTGAGCACCTCCAGATGGTTCATGTACCCCTATTAAAGAGGAACTTATCCCATCAAGAGAGGAGCTATCCCATCCAAAGAGGGGATTATCCCATTGATGGTGGACCTGATTAACTTCCTCTTGAGCACTATAAATATAGGCATTGGGCCAGAAGGAGGAAGAGGTTGAAAGCTAAACATTTCTAAGGGTAGATGCTGCTGGAATTAGGACTCCCATTTAGAAGCTTGTGAGGAGAGATTCCCATCCTTACTTGTTCCATTTGGAAGTGGGTGAGCTTTGTCAAAGTAAAGGATAACTCTTGATGGACCCTGGGAGGAACTTGCACAACACCAAGGCTCAGGTTGTAATTGTTCCTTTTGTTTCCTATTAATGCAAATGAGTCCATTCTTCTCAATAACTTGTTATTTATGAGTTGTTTCATATACTCCTTGGTCTATATGTTAAATATGTTTTATTTTATGAGATTATCAAGTGCTATTTAATCGTTTGATTGTTAGTGGATGCAGGTTTCGAAGTGAAGGAGGAGCTCATCCGGATCGGCAAGGCTGGACTACTACAACAGTGTTGGACTACATGTAGGATCTAAACACTTGATTTCTTGTATAGTAAATGCATGTTTAGAGAAGGATTGCTCTTGTTTGTCTTGTTTGTCACTAGAGAGTCTTAGGCTCCTAGGGAGGTTGATTGTGTCTGCACTATCGACTCTTTCCGCCTGACATCTCTCTTGTATTATTTTACGCTTTTTCAGACTTGAGAGATATATTTACGAAAAAGAACTTGTGGATTTTTCTTTTGTCCCTTTTCAAACTCTCTAAACATGAAAAAGACCAAGTTATCTTTGTCGTTAAACTTGTTAAAAACATCAAATAGCGACAAGCTTTTCCATCTAGACAAGATCGAGTTTCAACTTCGCTAGACTCGTTAAAACATCAAATAGCGATGGATTCAACCAAAGGGTGGAATTATGAAACAAGCATATGCTATCCTCCTCAAGCTTGATAAAAGATAAAGAGGTACTAGTCAACAATGACTGGGGAAAATTGGAAAAAGGGGAAAACACTTTATGGTAGCAAGTCGCTCTTGAACATGACACTTTCACCTCATCACCATGACTATGTGGGTTGGTTCATTCAACTTGATGGTTATCACACCGTTGGTCTATCATACCATCCATTACTTTGTTTAGGGTCAATGCTACCAATTCATCTTAATGTCGCCGACATGTTCAAGAGAAGTCATTCGGTTCAAAATTCATCCTTTGCAATACCGTAAACCTTCATTTTCATGACCACCATTCCTGAACCTTTTTCATCAGTCGATTTTTCATCTCCAAAATCATTTACCTTGTTTCGTGTCAATGATGTGGGATACATCAAGGCCCTCTTACGACGAGTCGCTTCTTGTCGACATTAGCTCATTATCCAAGAAGTTACTTAGAAACACCCGTTCAGTACCTTGAAGCTTGCATATGTTAATGGAAAGTTTCTCGCTTCTGGCGATAGGTTGACATCACTGGCCTTTGACCAAAAGACTTTGTATGGTGTTCGACATCAAATCATTTATTCACATCATGAAAAATGTACTGTAGTACCTTGACAGTCATTATCATTATCGGTGATTCCTCTCGCATTTGTTAATGACTTACATCATTGTCTGGTAATCAGACAATGTCTTCACATGTTCGAATTCAAATCATCTATTCACATGGTTAGACTTGTACTTGAGCGAAAGATTGAACAAGATTGAAGACCCTAAATCTAGTTTCATCCATCCAGGTTGTGATATTTTCAGGAGTACTAAATCAAATGTACAATGTCCTTACATTCATGGTCATCCATTCATGGGTCTATATCTGTAGACGACTATATTTATACATGTATCGAAAGTTTATAAGCTGAGTATGGGTATGCCTTCCCTCAGTGAGTTCATGAGAAAAAATCAAACTATCATGATATATGTATTGTAATTGATGCATGTCACCTTCCACTTCAAAACCTCCTCTCCACATGATAAAGCATTTCACTCGACATGCATATTTATGACTTCATGCTTTAGGGGGAACTGTTACAGATCCATTTGGGCACATCAACCCCAACTTATAGATCAGTACTTTAGGGCCCATCAAACTCTTATTCAGTTTTTACATGCCCTAAAGAAGTCAACCATCAAAATTCCTAGCTTCCCAAGAAGTTCCATGGCTAAAATCATCCAGAAACTACCTCTAAGAAGATCAACGCAGGAAGGCCTTCACTAGGGTGCACTGCAGTGCATCCAATACACTGTTAGGGTGCATTGCAACGCACTTGTTCTCTCTTTGGCCTGCGCTGGGCGAATTTGAGCGAATTTCCATGAGGGTTTGAAAGATTCCTTATCCATTGGATGCCTCTAGAAGTTTCTCAAGACTATCAACTCCTTTGGGTTCGTATTTGGATGAGGGAGGGAGTTAAGGAATATCAATCCCTTTATTCCTTTCTCCATGGAACTAAATCCTAAGTTTGGGAGGGCATTCATTATCACCATTTAGGGCATAACTTCCTTCATTCACCTATAAAAGACCACTCATCTAAGTGATCAGGGGCTGGCTGGGCTGGAAACCATTGAATTATAAGGAGATGCTATTAGTATGAGACTTGAGTTGATTTCAAGTATTTTAATGATGTCAAAATGTCTTGCTTGTTATGGGGAGAGGATGGGATTGAACTGGAGGAGTGATGCTGAATCAAGCAAATTGGGTTGTAACTCTTCATTTTACTAATAAAGTGTTCAAATCTTTTTCCATATGCTTTTGTTATTCATTGATACATTCATATGTGTACTATGAACTTGATTCCATGCTATGTTTAATCAATAGATCATTATCATATGCTTTGATCGGTTTTTTTCTTTTGTCTATGTGCAGGTACTCTTCAAGCGGATTAAGTACAGAAAGGAGTGACAAAATTGGTCAAGGGAGATAAGGAGTAAGTGAAAGCTACAGATAGGCTGCTTTACCTCTTATTTAATCTATTGGTCATAGAAAGAGTATAGAATGCTTTGCACTATTGTTCTAGACTTAGCTACTAGTCTATGGGTTTAAGTGTTTATCCGTAGACACTAAAACTTCCCAAAACAGTATGTTATAGGTTAACTTGTTATTTTTATATGCTAATAACTTGATGATTAGGGTTATTACCTTAAGATCTTGATGTTATATGTATCATACTAAGTTGGATTGGTCTATGAAAATGGTTAGGGTTATGAAATTTAGGTATGAGTTATTATGTTGTGACATTATGTCATACTAATCTAGACTGATTGTGCATATGTGATTATTATGATGAATGATAATTTTTTATGAGCTTATGATGTGAACATGTTAGCTAGTTACTGTTATGGATATCATGATATTATATGTGTTTGAGTTTATATGTTGTGAAGTTATGTCATGCTAATCTAGATTGATTGTGCAGACAAGATAGCCTCCCCTGAGATACATTAAGGCGTGAGTTCTCTTATGCCATCTAATTGTGTTTGAATGTTTGACTATGTAGTTTATTTTGTGTTTGAGTGTTTGGTGTCTATTATGTCATCTATCTATTGTTTGAATGTTTGATTAATTTAATTATATGAGTATGTCTCTATAAGATTTCTTGTTGAAATGATCTTGTTTTAAGATGATTGTACTAACACATACGTGTTGAGATAACTGATATGTACTTGAGTGTAAGTAGGTGATAGTTTTAGAATTATGTATTATGACTGATGAATTTGATTTGATTGTTGATTATGACATGGTTGTTAGACTTGGTAAAGCTTGATTTCAAATTAATATACATGATGTATTTATCCTTGGAACATGAGACTGACATGTGTGAACAGTTGTAGGGAAACATGCTTGGTATTATCTTAACAAGGTAATAGTTGATGTGTTTATATAAATAACAATTGGGTGATGTGACACTGCATAATAAGAAACAATTGCAGCAAGGAAAAGGCAAAAGAAAGGAATTGGGTGACAAATTCCTTTGGCTATGTTTGGAAAACGTAATTCCAAATGAATGAGTGCTTTGCGTACATGAAATGTTCTTAACCTTGAATTTGTCTGGCATTATGAGGATATGTGTATATTCATAAATATGTATTTGACAGGTATAACAGTTTGTTATAATTATGACTAGATTTGTCAAAGGTATTGGAGTCCCTTGAGAGATGGCATGGATGTGCTTGGTTACAAGGTAATGTGCTTGACACAAAAAGGTAAGGTAGTTGGTGTATTGTTATGTTTATTTATGCACTAAGAATTATGTGTTTATGGAAATATGATGCAAGGGATTGCATGGAAAAGATATTACCATGAAATCTTGGAGAAGGTTCAAGTTGAACTTTCCTTTGGAAGCACTGGGAACCAAGGGGATTGAGTCATGGTGTTTGTTTTCAGCCTTGTGGTCTTGGTCTTTTGTGATTTTTTTTGCTTGATTGTAGTTGTGTTTGCATCTTGTGCATGCCATGCCACTTTGTTTGTGGTGTCGTATTTTTGTTGTTTTTCCATGGTTTTCTTCTTGTTTGATTCTGGATCCTTCCTTTTATGCTTTGAGGGCCTTGGGAATTGGTTGGGAAAGATGAAAATTAATGGAGCTTAGGGAGATACGAATGAAACCTAGAAGGTAGCATAAGACCCGAATGAAGCTTGGTGCATGAGTAAGGGAAGTTGAAGCTAAGAATATGACAATAGATTGGATTGGTTCGATCCATTGGTGTAAATGGACAATGGCAGTACAATCATGAGTAAGGTAATTAGGAAAGGTAAGGTAAATAGATTTGTGTCTTCAAATACCTTGGCTACGATTGGGAACTATTGTTCTCAATGTTGTGCATGTTGTGAATAAATAAAGGGAGTTCTCTTCACCTTGACCTTATGGTATCTGGTAATTATGTTGTGATCATTATTTTGCTGATGTCTATATATGTATGCATGTATGTCATGTATGACAGGGTCATCATGGATCATGATTTTTTTATGTTAATGTTTATATGTATATATGTATGTATGTATGTCATTGTCTGACAGGATCATGCTTGTTTTATATTGATGTTTATATGTATACATTTATGTATGTATGTCATTTTCTGACAGGGTCACCAAGGATCATTATTGTGGAGGAATGATTGCTTACGTAGGTGAATGGCATGAAGAGATTCCTAGTTTATGAGGAATCAAGTGGGAGAGTAGTCATGACAAATATACAAGGTCAGTATCATGTGAAGATGAATTGATATTGTATGCTTGTATTATAGCTATGTTTATGTTATGGATAGGCTATGCTAAGAGATACATTAGCGAAATGAAAGCATTGTGGTCTATGGCATGTTGGGACAAGCATGGGTAAGACATTGGAAGGTTTATTGGTAGAGACAATGTGGTTTTGGATGTGTGGTACTATTGTTGTGCATATGTTGTACATGTTGCATGTGTCATTTTCTGTGCATGCGATATTATGTATTTATAGTGTGTGTACTTGTTGTTTATGCAATGTTATGTATAGGATGGTACAGATAGTGTTGTGTGAATATTGCATATGCAGTGCTAGGTATAGATGGTGCTATGTACATGTTGGATATGTGGCATTGTGTACATATAATGTTATGGACATGTTATACATGTAGGGAAATGTAAATATGTTGTTGTGTGCATGTTGTACATATGGTGTTGTATGCATGATTGTACATGTGGTGTTGCGTGCACGTGGTGCTATGTACATGTTTTACATGTGGTGTTGTGTGCAGGTGGTGTTCTGTGCATGTCGTGCATGTGGTGCTCTGTACATGTGGTTTTGTGTACATGTAGTGCATGTGGTGTTGTGTACATGTGGTATTGTGTACACACTGTACATGTGGTGCAGTGTACATATGGCGATGTATACGTGTTGTGCAGGTGGTGTCATGTACATGTGATGTTGTGCACATGTTGTGTAGGTGGTGTTGTGTACAAGTGGTGCTATGTAGATGTTTTACATATGGTACTAGGGTACATGTATTATCGTGGGCATGTCATACATGTTGTGTTGTGTACATGCAGTACTATGTATGTGCATTGTGTATTGGTGGTATCATGACATGTGTATTCGTTGTATTTTACTCTGTGTACATATATGTATTGTGTTGTACATCAGGTGTAGGTGTATGTATTATATGGTGGTGTACACCAGATGTAGGCATATGTATTGTGTTGCATTGTACACTAGGTGTAGGTGTATGTGTTTTATGTCAAGTGTAGGTGCATGTATTTCATGGTGTTATATGTCGTGTGTGGTTCTATGTGTGTGATGCATAGTATGTGTATGTGCACATGGTTGAGGAGAATGCAGTGGGTGTCTATCGGGTGTGGAAAACGATACAGAGTGCACACAGAATAAAGACAAAGGTAGACGCTAAGGATTGATTAAATGATAAGTATCCATATTTTATTTCAGTATTATTATGCATTTGATCCGTGATTCTGGTTTATGATGGGTACATTTGATCTATGACTTTGATTTATGATGGTTTTTTTTTGAGATAACTTAATGTGATATGTTTATACATGATGATTTGGTCAAAGATTCTAGTTTGACTTGTTGTGACAGGAAGTATACATGATTGTAGAAAATCTTGTAGATTCACAAGCTCATGAAATGTACTGAAGAAAAAGGTAAGAATCTACTTCTACTTTCAACCAGTGGAAGCCAATATATCGATGAAAACAATATGAACAAGAAGAAGATAAATTAACGGCACATAACGCAAGAAGTATATGGTGAAATCCACTGCCCAAAACCACACTATCTATATTGGATATATCAGAAATATGAGTGAAGATACAAAGCTTGTTCTCACTAGAACAATTCCGCACAAGTATGCTCAAATCTCTCAGCTTACAAGCTAGCTCAAGCTAAATCCTTAGCCTATTCAATAACTCTTGAAGCCCCTAATCTCTTGTGTAATTCCCAGGATGAATAGCTCATATTTAAAGGGAATCCATGCTTCCAAAACTGTGCAATCCAAACATAGGATCAATCTCAGATGCATGCATGATATTTACACTCCAATAAATAATACAACTAATAGTGCACCATCCCTGCACTCTAGTCTCAACTGGGTCTTTCTCTGAACTAACATGCATGAGTTTCTCATAAGGGAATTTTTAGTTAACTGGAGGAGCACTAGTGGATGCAGTAGTGCACCAATTGACTATTAGTCCTTTATTAGTTCCTCAAACAGTTTGGAACTAATTTAACTTAACTTAACTCAGTAAACTGAGTGATTTATTTTCCAACTCAATTTAAACTCATAATGGACCCATAAAACTTAAGGAGAACATATACATGACTACAGAAAGACTTCCAAATCGAAATTCCTAAGATGATTAAGTTAATTAAACTTAATTAACTATTTACAAGTGGTTATGAAAGTAGAATTCGATTTTAATTCTTAGTTTAATTCAAGGACAAATTAAACTGGAATTGCTTATTGCCATTTCTCAACACTCCCTCTCAACAAGAAATGGATTATCAGCTACCTCAATCCTGTCTCTATGAAACTCGAATTTACATCTTGACAATTCCTTTATCAAAATGTCAGTGTCTTGCTCCTCCATGGGAATGTACTCTAACAACATGATCCGCCTCAATACATAATATCTGAGATGATGATATCGGATATCAATATGTTTGGACTGAGCATTAAAAACTATATTTTTAGAGAGTTTGATACAACTCTATTTATCGCAGTAAATCACAGTTGGATCAACCTACTGACCAAAAAAACCAACCAGGATCTTCCTCATCTAGATGGCCTCACATGTTGCTTGAATCGCATCCATGTACTCTTCCTCTGCCAAACTGAGTGCAACCGATCTTTGTTTCCTATTGTACCAAGAAACTGTCGTTGATCCAATACTGAAGATTCCTCTAGATGTGCTCTTCTTGTCAAATGGACTCCCTACCCAATCTGAATCGGTGAAGCCTTGAAGCTTCACTCCCTCTATCCGTCTATACCATAATCCATACTGGCAAGTGCCTCTGAGGTATCTCAACACATGCTTTTCCACCTTCCTATATAGCTTGGTAGGCCTAACCATCACTTGACTAAGTTGGTTAACTGCATATCACATATCCAGTTCTGTGTTCACCAAGTACATGAGCGAACCCACAAGCTGCCTGTAAATAGTAGCTTCCACTACTTCGCTTAAAGTAGCATCCTTCTTCCTCTAGTTACCTGCTAGAGGAATCTCCATGGGTTTGCTGCTCTCCATGCAGAATCTCCCGAGTATCTCGTTGGCATACTTTCTCTGAGACACAAAAAACTCCCCATCTCCCTACCATACCTCGATGCCAAGAAAGTAATGCATGAGCCCCATGTACTTCATCTCAAACTCTCTCACAAGGTCCTCCTTGCAAGACTTGATCAACTGATCATCACCTGTCAGTATGAGATCATCAACATAAATTACAATGATCAACAATTTACCTTCCACCACAATGTGGTACAGATTTGCATCTGCTTCACGCTTTGTGAAGCCAAACCTGGTGAAGTAGCTATCTATCCTAGTGTACCAAGCACGAGGTGTTTGCTTCAACCCATAAAATGCTCTCTTGAGTCGACACACATGTGACTCACGGTCAAAGGTCTCAAAACCTTCAGGCTGCTCTATGTACACCTCTTCCTCAATCATGTCATTAAGGAAGGTTGTCTTCACATCCATCTGATGTATCTTCCACTCCATCCATGCTGATAGTGGCAACATAGATCTGATCGACGAGTATCTTGCAACATGAGAAAATGTTTCATCATAGTCAATCCCCTCTACCTATGAAAAGCCACGGGCCACAAATATAACCTTATGCTAGGATCCACACTGCCATCTGCAACATGCCTTACCTTGTAAAGCCAACAGGAGCTCTCCACTGCCTTGACCTCTGGTGTTGGGACTGCATCCCAAACACTATTATTAACTATGGAGTCATACTCCTTCACCATGGCATCAACCAAAATCGATTGTTGCACTCCTTCCTCAAAGGAATATGGCTCTGTCAAAACACATTCACCCATAAGAACCATGTATCCAGTGTACCTCTTAGGTGACTTCCTCTGCCTGCATTGAGAAGTGGGTGCTCCCACATTCTCTCATGCATCATCCAACAATCTATTAGCCTCTCTAGTGCACTTTATTCCCTCTCCGGAAGGCTCTACTTGAGTAGATGTCTCCACTCTGAGATCCTCTACATGTGGTTGCTCCACATCAATCTGAGGCTCCTCAACCTTAGGAGCTAAAATATCCTCATCTACATGTAGCTCTCAAGGGAAACTTGCATGGCCTTCTCCTCATCGAATCTGACATCCTTGTGAACCACTGTCATCTTTCTGGTTAGAAAGGACACCTGTTAGTTGTGAGGTGTATCAGTGTACCCCAAAAATATCCCCAACTCTGCTGTCAACTGATCAGGGGCTCATGTCCCAAGTGTCGTAAAATGCTCAAATTTAAAATGCTCAGAACTGGTTCAAACCTAAACGACTGTATAGATCTCATCTTCCTGATTCTAGCGCCACAAACGGTTCAAAAAATGGTCGCTGTATGAGAAAGTTATGGAAAAAAGAAGAATTTCTCGGTAACATTGAAATTTTGAATTTAAAAAAAAAAAAAAAGAATATTCCACATAATATTCCTTGGAATATTCCATTTGGGCAGCCAATAGCAAGTTGCCACATGGCAGGCTCGGAGGCCACCACGTGGCCTAGGATGACGTCAACAAGCATATGGGCACATATGGTTAAAAGTTTGGTTGAGCGCGTGGTTTGAACACGCGACCTCCTAACAAACACTACAACTCCTTACCAATGCACCAAGCGGATAGGACTTGTTATGTGGGCCGCATAAACTTAATTTAAAGTTTGGTTTTGTGTTGGGCAAGGCCCGAAGGGGGCCAGCCCCCATGCCATACGACCCAGCCCCGGAATCGTGGGCCTAAACCCTTAACTGCTGGCGCGAAATCCAATGCAAATAACCACCGCCGGAATTTTTGGTCACATGTGCATTAATCACAAGCAGTTAGACTGGCGGAAAATTTGGCGGAGCGCCAAATTTGGGCAGACCGCCAAAATTGGCGGGCTTATCTGGCCTCCAACTACAGTTAGCTGGAGTTTTTCTAGGGGTAGACTGGAGAAACTTTAAATGGCCATAACTTTGGCTAGGAAAGGCAGTTTTGGACGATTTTTTTTTTTTTTTTTTTTTGGATATTTTGGACCTTCTGAAGCCATTGGCATAGGTCTTACAGCCATATGAGGTTATCTACAGAGGTTTTGGAGCCGTGGAAGTTCTAGGAGCCACTAGGGCCCAATATTGGGAAGACTGTATAGGGTTGCAGGTACCCATTTGAGGTGAACCAGTAGTCAATCCTAGAGGATTCAAGTGTTCTGAATCCATTTTTACCATCTATTCCACCTGTAGATGCTTCTATTCAACTGTATATTCAATTTGAGCATTTTATTAAAACAAGGACATGCCCATTTGGGAGCCTTGGACCCAGCAGACGTAGCCCAGGAGGGGTGAACTGCTTTATCAACTTATTTTGCATCTGTGGTTGATTTATTTTGCAGAAAAAATTCGTTTTAGTGTGTTAAACAATAAAAGGAAATAAATATTCTATACTTAAATGGGTCATGAATAGCTAAAAATTTCATTTTTTTCTTTTCTGCAAGACATGGACATCTTTTAAACATGTATATATATCTGAATTGAATACCTTGCAAACCATTTACAAGTAGTTTCAAATTCAGATCAAGTTTGTATCAGAGCTTTGTTGTTACTTCTTTGTATCAAAAGAAGTCAAATAAGCTATAGACAGAGCCTAAAACGAGCCAGGAAGCCTTCAAAATGCTATTGTTATACAATTGCAAAGTAGATAAATGCTCTTTCAGTCAATCTCTAGTGTAGTTGTCTTTTGATTGTTTTTGTGCAAAGATCTTCTAACTGTCTTGCAAGTATTGATGCTTACCAGGTTGAAACTTAAAAGAGGGGAAGGATAGTTGACTAGAGAACGAGAGAATCCTCAGTCAAGGAAGGCTAGAGAGCCATCACCTTCACCTTCAATTTCACCCTCAAGAGTCTCAGCAGAAGTTTCAAGGATGTCTGAACATGAAGGAGAAATTCCTACAGAGACGGATCCAGGAGAAGAAGAAAGAGTCTTCAGAAAGGCTTTCTTGGACCTCACTGAAATGGTGAGGATATTGTACCAAGAAAGAAATGAGAAATTGGCTGGAGAAGGGTCCAAACATCCACATGAAGGAGAGGGCTCTTCAGGAGGTAAGAAGGATGATGATCATTCCAAGAAAGGACATGGAGGTAATGGTGATCCACCACCCCCATCATCACCTTCCTCCTCTTCATCCTCACCTTCTTCTTCTGTTCATAAGCATAGATCCTCTGGAAAAAGTCCCTTTTTGAAGCTTGATGTAAAATTCGAATTACCTATGTTTAATGGTGAAGTGAATGCACAAAAGCTTGAAAACTAGATTAGGTAGTTGGAAGTTTACTTGAGGATCCAGAATATGCATGATGATGCCACAAAGATTCAGTTGGCTTCTTTGAGAATGGATGGAGCAGCATTGGTCTGGTGGGAGGCCAAGACTAAAGAAGAGATCAAGAAATTTGGTAAGGTTACCTTAACATGGCCTGAATTTCTGTTAGCTATTAAAAAACAATTTTATCCTCTTGCTCACATGCAGAAAGCCATTATGAACTGGCAAAATTTCAGACAACTTAAGGGTCAGAGTGTCCAAGACTACACCCAAGAATTCAGGAGAAGAGACCTCTTGTTAGGGGTAGATTTACAGACCCAGGAAACCTTGCAGAAATACATTGGTGGCTTGCATAGCTACCTTAGACACACCATCTTGATGTTTAACCCTACTAGCCTGGATGAGGTTTGTGTCCAAGCTACCCATTTAGAGGCAAGGGGAAAAAACACATTTGAAGAGGGTAGAAACAAGCCCCCCAAGGGGAAAAACAAAGAGAAAACCTCCAAGGGAAAAGGAAAAAAGAATGCATCTATCAAACAAGAGAGTGAGAAAGTGATCTGTAAACATTGTTCTAAACCAGGCCATGAGGAGAAAAACTGTCGGAAATTACATCCTGAAAAAAGACCTCAATTTAACAAATCCAAAGGGAAACAGAAAACTGCTGCTACTACATCTACAACACAATATTTAGGGGATGATTCAGGTGATGAAACCAAAATTGCAGCCATGGGTTTGAAAAACTTGAAGGGAAAAGAAATTGAAACTCAAGCCAGCACTAGTACCTCAAACTGTCATGTACAAGCTCCTAATGAGGAAGAAAGAATTGAACTGTTTCATGTGAGGGTGATTTCAAAACATACTAAGATTGACACACTTTTTGATATTGGGTCACAAGCAAACCTCATATCAGAAGACTTGGTCAAGCAGCTTAAACTTGAGATCATTCCACATCCGAAGCCATATCCACTTGGATGGATTTGCAAGGATGCAAATTTACAAGTTTGAAGAAAGTGCACATTGCGCTTTGCAATTACTGCACATTTTATTGACACAGTTGAACTTGATGTGGTACCTTTTGATATAGCGGGAATTGTTTTGGGAAGTCCTTACTTGTTTGATAGGAAAGCTATCTTTCATCGCCATGAAATCAAATATCACCTTTTCAAAGATGGTAAGGAGTTCATTGTTAGAGCTCATCGCAAGAAGACAAATATAGCGATGGTGAATGCAGGACAGGTAAAAAGGCTAGTCAATTCAAGTAAGAATTTTGTTCTTCTTATGATTAATCCCAAGGTTGATCTGAATCATGAGTCATTTGACAATTGTGATCCAAAACTTAAATCAGATCTATATGATGTAGTTGATGCATATCATGAGATGTTTCAGGAGCCAACAGGTTTGCCTCCTAAGAGGGAGATTCAGCATGAAATCCATTTGCATCAAGATTGTCCCCTTCCAAACATAGGCATGTACGACATGTCTATTATGGAGAATGTTGAAATAAAGAAGCAAATCAAGGACTTGTTGGACAAGGGTTTCATAAGGCCAATTACTTCGCCATGTGGGTCATCGATTGTATTGATTCTAAAGAAAGATGGCACTTGGCGTATGTGTGTTGATTTTAGGGCCTTGAACAAGATAACAGTAAAGAATTGTTACCCACTCCCAAGGACAGATGATTTTCTAGACCAGTTGAAAGACGCTCAATATTTCACTAAGTTAGACTTGCGTAGTGGATATCATCAAGTAAGAATTGAAGAAAGTGACATTTGGAAGGCAGCGTTTAAAACCAAACAAGGACTCTTTGAATGGCTTGTGATGTCGTTTGGTTTGTGCAATGCACCTGCAACTTTCATGCGGGTAATGGATGATGTCTTGCGTCCTTTTCTTGATGATTTCATTATTGTCTACTTAGATGACATCTTAATTTTCAGCAAGTCTAGAGAAGATCATGTCATGCATGTTAGGAAGGTAGTTGATGTTTTGAAGAATAATCAGTTATTTCTTTAAATGTCAAAGTGTGAATTTGGAAAGACTTCTTTGGTTTATTTGGGACACATAGTAGGAGGAGGTGCTTTGAGAATTGATCCTGCTAAGATTGAGGCTATTGCGAAGTGGCCTACTCCCAAATCCATAATAGAGGTAAGAAGCTTTTTGGGTGTAGCTCAATATTGGAGGAAGTTCATCTCTAACTTCTCTTCTATAGCATCTCCTATGCATGCAGTGACAAGTGTGAAGCATGCTTTCCAATGGGGAGGCAAGCAGCAAAAAACTTTCGAATCTTTGAAAGAGAAGATTAGTTCAGCTCCAGTCCTTGCATTACCGGAGTTGAGACAGCCATTTGAGATACAAACCGATGCTGGTGATTATGCCATGGGTGCAGTTCTTCTACAGCATGGTAAGCCTATTGCTTTTCATTCTGAAACTTTTAATGGTGCTGTTGTAAATTATCCTACATATGATAAGGAGTTGTATGCATTGGTACAAAGCGTCAAAAAGTGGAAACACTATTTGATGGACAAAGAAACTGTTATACATACCGACCATCAGCCTTTACAATACTTGCAATCACAAAGCAAGTTACAACAGTCACGACACTTCAGATGGATGGGCTTCTTGCAACAGTTCCATTTGGTAATAAGGTACAAGAAAGGTACTCTGAATAAAGTTGCTGATATGCTTTCAAGGCCTATTATTGGTGCTGTTACTTTACTTAAGAATTATTCCATGGTACATGATAGTTACTTAGAACAATATGCATCTGATGATGACTTTAAAGATGTGTATGCTAACTTGAGTAAAGGGAATCATGTAGAGGAAAATGACTATCACATGCATAACCATTTGCTGTTTCATTTGGGAAAGTTGTGTATACCACAGGGGGAGAGAATAAATGTCATAAGAGAAGTTCATTCTTCTCTTATTTCTGGCCATTTTGGTGTAAGCAAAACAGTTTCACATCTACAGAGGTATTGTTATTGGCCTCGCATGGTAGATTCTGTTTCAAGGTTTAGTTCATTATGTGCTAGAAGCAAGCCTAGTAATAGGAAGCTTGGCTTGTATACTCCTTTTCCGGTACCTTCTAGACCATGGGAGAGCATCTCTATGGATTTTGTAGGAGGTTTGCCAAAATCTAGAAAGCAGCATGATTATTTATATGTAGTAGTTGATCGTTTCAGCAAAATGTGTATACTTATGCCTTGTAAGAAAACTATAACTTGAATTTCTGATCGGAGAACCCACAGTAATGGAGTTTTTACACCAACGTTTCGAATCCCAAATGGGATCCATCATCAGGGAAAAGAGAAAGATGAAGAGAAAGATGATAAAAAGAAGACCTTAGGTTAGATAAATATTTAGATAAATATTTAGTTATGTCTTTAGGTTATATAAATATTAATGTTATTAGGTTTATGATTTAAATATTAAAATATTAAAATTTATATTCTAGTTTTTAGATATTATTACCATTAGGGTTTCAGGTTTTTTAAAAAAATTTTGATATTATTATCATTATTTATTTTAGTATCTAGATAATTATATTATTTTAAGATTATTTTAAAATGTTTAGTTTAATGATTTTGTTTTAAAGTTACTAAATAAATAAAATTAATTTATTAAAATTAAAATCAATAAATAAAATTAAAATTAAAATTAAAATTAAAATTAGGTTTCATTATTTATTTCCAGCCGACCTGTGCTTTGCCTCTATTATTCTGCCCTCATGAGTATTTATTTCCTCCATCTGGCTCTTCTTTTTATCATCTTTCTCTTCATCTTTCTCTTTTCCCTGATGATGGATCCCATTTGGGATTCGAAACGTTGGTGTAAAAACTCCATTACTGTGGGTTCTCCGATCAGAAATTCAAATAACACAAACCACAGATCTCTGAAATCCAAAACTATAACTGCTGAACAAACTGCTGAATTATTTTTTCATCATGTATGGATTCACTTTGGTTTGCCTACTTCCATTATTAGTGACAGGGATTCCAGATTTGTGGGGAATTTTTGGTCCAACCTATGGGAGATAATGGACACAAAGTTGAAGAAAAGTAATGCCTTCCATCCGCAAACAGATGGACAAACCAAAGTTGTGAACAGAACCATTGTGCACCTCTTGAGAGGATATTGCAGTAGGCATACCAAGCTTTGGGATGAACATTTGCACTACATACAGCATGCTTACAATCATGCCAAGCACTCTTCCACAAACACCTCACCGTTTGAAGCTTGTTTTGGTTACTTGCCAAAATCACCTCTTCATTTCATTCTTGAGAAAGATGTTGCCGTTGAGGGACATAGTGATATTGACAAAGCTCGTTCATTCATTGAAAGAATTCAGCAAATACATTAGCAAATTCAAGAACAACTTGAGAAGAGTCAAGGAAAGTACAAGGAAAGACACGACAAGCATAGAGTCTATCACAAGTTCCAAGAAGGGGATGAGGTATAGCTGTACATTAGTAAGGAAAGGATGCAAGGAGAAGGTAAAAAGCTGAAGCCTATTCGTTATGGTCCATTCAAAATCCTCAAGAAGGTTGGAAATAATGCTTTTCAATTAGATTTGCCTTCCTACATGCAAATGTATTCTGTTGTCAATGTGGAGAACTTACGTTTGTATGAACCTCCATTGATTTTTGATCATGAAAGTGTTGTTCAGCTTCCATCTATAGAAGATTTCTCACTAGAATTCTTAGATGAGCTGAAAGAAGATACAGTCCTTGACAGAAGGACACGCACTTCAAGGAGGGGCAATGTAGATTATGTTCGGGTTAGTTTCAAAGGCAGCAAACCGAACAAGGCAAAGTGGATAGAGGTGGACAGAGTGAGGGAGCTGTATCCTCACCTCTTTAACAGGTAGTTGAAGGCTTTTGGGGTCCAAAAGCTTCCCAATGGGGAGGTGTGATTAGGGGCTCATGTCCCAAGTGTCGTAAAATGCTCAAAATTTAAAATGATCAGAACTAGTTCAAACCTAAACGACCAGATAGAGCTTGTCTTCCTGATTCTGGTGCCGCAAACGGTTCGAAAAACGGTCGCTGTATGAGAAAGTTATGGCAAAAAGAAGAATTTCTCAGTAACATAGAAATTTTGAATTTTTCAAAAAAAAATTAAAAAAAGAATATTCCACAGAATATACCTTGGAATATTCCAAGGAATATTCCATTTTTTCAGCCAATAGCAAGCTGCCATGTGGCAGTCTCGGAGGCCGCCACGTGGCCCAAGATGATGTCAGCAAGCATATGGGTGCATATGGTTAAAATTTTGGTCGAGCACATAGTTTGAACACACGACCTCCTAACAAACACTACAGCACCTTACCAATGCACCAAGCAAATAGGACTTGCTACGTGCGTGGCATAAACTTAATTTAAAGTTTGATTTTGTGTTGGCGGGGCCCGAAGGGGGCCAGCCCCTTGCCATACGACCCAGCCCCGGAATCGTGGGCCTAAACCCTTAACTGCTGGCGCGAAATCCAATGCAAATAACCACTGCCGGAATTTTTGGTCACATGTGCATTAATCACAAGCAGTTAGACTAGCGGAAAATTTGGCGGAGTGCCAAATTTGGGCGGACCACCAAAATTGGCGGACTTATCTGGCCTCCAACTATAGTTAGCTGGAGTTTTTCTAGGGGCAGACTGGAGAAACTTTAAATGGCCATAACTTTGGCTAGGAAAGGTGGTTTTGGACGAATTGTTTTTTGATTTTGGATATTTTGGACCTTCTGAAGCCATTGGAATAGGTCTTATAGACATATGAGGTCATTTGTAGAGGTTTTGGAGCCGTGGAATTTCTAGGAGCCACTAGGGCCCTGTATTGGGAAGACTGTATAGGGTTGCAGGTACCCATTTGAGGTGAACCAGTAGTCAATCGTAAAGGATTCAAGTGTTCTAAATCCATTTTTACCATCTACTCCACCTGTAGATGCTTCTATTCAGCTGTATATTCAATTTGAGCATTTTATTAAAACAAGGACATGACCATTTGGGAGCCTTGGACCCAGCAGACGTAGCCCAAGAGGGGTGAACTGCTTTATCAACTTATTTTGCATTTGTGGTTGATTTATTTTGTAGAACAAATTCGTTTTAGTGTGTTAAATAGTAAAAGGAAATAAATCTGCTATGCTTAAATGGGTCATGAACAGCTGAAAATTTCATTTGTTTCTTTTCTGCAAGACATGGACATCTTTTAAACATGTATATATCTGAATTGAATACCTTGCAAACCATTTACAAGTAGTTTCAAATTCAGATCATCAACTCAAGCTTATTATGTGCATCTTTGGTCACATGGCAATAAATTGAAGAACCAAAAATCCTAAATTGACCAACATTTAGCCTCTTATCGGAATAAGTCTCCTATGGTGTCTTCATCTCAAGTATCCGACATGGGCTACAATTCTAAACATAAACTGCTATGTTGCATGCCTATGCCCACAAGTGTAGTGGTAGGCCCTGATCATGCAACATCGCCCTCGCTACCCCTACTATTCTTCTATTCTTCCTCTCGACCACCCCATTCTACTGAGGGTTATGCGGTGCCATCAACTCTGATTTAATCCCTTCCAATGTATAGAAGTTCTTAAACTCATTTGAGACATACTCACCACCATTATCACTCCATTGAGCTCTAACCTTCTTGACTGAATCTTTCTCCACCAATGCTTTAAATTCATAAAACTTTGTGAAATTTTGATCCTTTTTCTGCATGAAAAATATCCATCATTTTCGAGAAAACTCATCAACAAATATAACATAATACCTGTGTTTTTCCATGGATGTTTTCGAGAATGGTCCACACACATCTGAATGGACTCACTCTAGACAAGCCTATGCTCGACTGTCTCTATCATGAAAGGAATATTTGGTGTATTTTCCCAAAGTACACCACTTGCATGTATCAAATTGCTCAAGCATACCTTTAGGAAGACCGATAGAGATCTGCTGCAATATCTCCAGAGCCCCATGATGCATGTGGCCCAATCGCCTGTGCCACAACTCACTAACATCTCGGCTCTACACCCTTTATGATTTTGTGCTCAAAGTAGCACACTCCTCTACCTCTAGCTTATAGAGATTCTTCACCCGAATCCCTATCTTCTTTACTTGACCCGTGGCTATGTGTTGAAATAACAACTTTCCTTTTGAGAAGACACATCATAGCCTCTATCCTCAAGCATGGAAATAGATACCAAGTTCTTATTCATCCCGAGAACATACATAACATTCTTCAAGGTGAGTGGAGCCCCATGCTTCCTCTGAAAATTAATTGTGCACAATCCAGTAACACTATACTTCTCGTCATCACCCATCCCGATATGCATATGGAGATCTTCCTCCTCCAGGTCACTGAATAACTCTTTTTCACCAGTCATGTGGAATGAAGCTCCACTGTCTAAGTACCGTACACTTCCCATCATTGATGACACCATGAATGCAATGAGGGAAAATTCCATTTCAAATTGAGAGGCCAAAGCCTCACCCACCGCTCCTCCTGAGGACTTCTTCTTGGACTTCTTGAGTGGACAATTTGTATCAAAATGGCCCAAATCATGACAATGAAAGCACTAAAATTTCATCGTGTATTTCTTCTTACCTCCATGATAAGAATTTGATTTGGAATGAAAAGCTTTCCCTTTCCCCACTTTTGCCTTAATCGCTAAGGCACAGTTCTCTTCATCATCAGTCTTTGATGAAGAGCCATTCCTAGTGTTCCTCCTGATCTCCTCCTGCATCAAATCTAACAATAGTCAATCCCAATCCAATAGCTTCTCCCGACCTTTGACAGAGTCTTGATAACTATGCCAACTATATGGGAGACCTAGAAGAGCAAGAATCACGATATCATCCTCGGCAACAGTGATTCGAACACTTCCAAGTTCATCACGACATTGATTGAACTTGGTCAAGTATTTTGGAATAGTCTCACATTTCTCCATTTTTATTTTTTGAAGTTTTTCCTTGAGTGCCAATTTCCTTTAGTCACTTCTATTTTGATACAAGTCAGTCAATGCTTTCCACATATCATATCGAGTTTCCTTGCCATGGAGACTCAAGACAATGTGGTCTCGAACTCCCTCAAGGATTATCCACCTTGCCTTCGCCACACACTTCTTCCATTCAACTAGATTCTGTGCATCTGATGCTACTAACTTGAGAATGTAACGATCAATGAATTACTTCAAGCCATTATCCTCTAGCAGAACCTCCATGATGTCCCTCTAGGCTATATAATTCGAGCTACCTTCCAAGGCATACTCGAGCCGCAAACTGGAGAATGCCATTTGCGAATCCTGAACTATGTATTGTAAATTCAAATTTCACTTGTAACCAAAAACTCAAAACTTTTAAATCTCCGTAGTATATTATTCTCAGCTCCGATACCATGTAGAAAATCTTGTATATTCACAATCTCATGCAATGTACTAAAGAAAAAGACAAGAATCAACTTCTACTTTCAACCAACGGAAGCCAATAGATCGATGAAAACAATATGAACAAGAACAATATAAATCAATGTTCCATAACACAAGAAGTATCTAGGGAAAGCCATTACTCAAAACCCCACTATCTGCATTGCATATATCAGAAATATGAGTGAAGATACAAGGCTTTTTCTCACTAGAACAATTCCGCACAAGTATGCTCAACTCTCTTATTTCACAAGCTAGCTCAAGCTAAATCCTTAACCTATTTAGCATCTCTCCAAGCCCCTAATCTCTTGCATAATTCCTAGGAAGAATAACCCGTATTTAAAGGGAATCCATGCTTCCAAAACCATGCAATTCAAACAAGGATCAATCTTTGATGCATGCATGATATTTACACTCCAGTAAATAAGACAACTCATAGTACACTGTCCCTACATTCTAGTCTCAATTGGGTCTTTCTCTGAACTAACATGCATGAGTTTCTCATGAGGGAATCTTCAATTAACTGTAGTAGCACTAGTGGATGCACTAGTGCACCAACTAACTATTAGTCCTTTATTAGTTCCTCAAATAGTTTGGAACTAATTTAACTGAACTTAACTCAGTAAACTGAGTGATCTAATTTCCAATTTTAAACTCATACTAGACCCATAAATCTCAAGGAGAACATATACATGACTACATAAAGAATTACAACTTGAAATTCCTAAGCTAATTAAGTTAATTAAACTTAATTAACTATTTACAGGTTGCTATGAGAATATAATTCGATTTTAATTGTCAGCTTAATTCAAGGAAAAATTAAACTAGAATTTCTTGTTTCCATTTCTCAACAAGGATTGAAAGTGTACCTTATTAACGAGCTACCAATGAGGTATGATGTGAATTTATTTCAATTTATTTTAAATCTAATGGAAGTTATGTGCTTGGTACAGGAAGCATGAAAATGCCCGGTTGGGTGGTTGAAACCGACTACAAGAATTAGTAGTAGCAGTGAAAGAAATTGGAATAGGTAGCAGTATGCTGGTAAAGCACTTCAGGAGCAAAGGCATTGTGGGACACTGGTACCCAATAGTGTCCATTGATTTCCATGAGCATTCTGTGATCGATTTCATGGTTTTGAGGCAGGTATATTCCTTGGTTGTTTGTTCTTCCGATGCGAGGAAGCCTTGCCAAGGGATGGATCACCCAGGAAAGGGGATGCCGAGGAACTTGGAAGGTGAGTGACTACATGGAAGGGGTGACCGGATTGCTCAAGGGACTGTGTAGTAGAGAAGGGAAGGATGGGGATGGATTTATTTTGGTCATTAGCATTTCCAGATGGAATCCGATGCACATTGGGAGTGCGCCTTGGAACAATGAGTTGTAACTGTTCACTGAGAGGACAAGTGGTGCATGATTGTAGTGCTGGACATTAGATGAAGCTTTGACTTTGATAGTGGATTCTGGACTTCCTGGGAAGTAGGTGAATCCTAGTACTACCTTTGAGGGTGGAGGTGTGAGCCTCTGGATTCCCTTGTTGATTGATACATGCATTTTATCCTTTTATTTTATGGTTGAGTAGATGTGCATGTGTATATCTGTTTATTATTGTAATACCGTAACGAGTTGTGTTATAAAGATGTAGTAAATGACATGATTGGCATGCCTCAACAGTGGTCATTGTAAATAATAAAATGAGATGTGTTATAAATATCCATGGGTAGTATGTTTTGTTTTTAGCAGTCTTGTAACTTGGTTATAGATGTCATTGAACACCTAGGACAGTGTTACCCCAAGGGGGAGGGTTTTATAACAACCTTGGTTAAAAATCCATGTAAATATAAAAATATAAGACCATGGTCATGGGACACATATTCCAAGCTGAATGGTGGGTAAAAAATGCTAGTGGGTGTTCATTTGGTTTATTATGGCTAAGGAAAGTAGCAAAGGCAATGGCTAAGGCTTTGGAAAGGAAAAATGGCATTTATTGGCATTTTATTTATGAAAATAATTGAAATTAGGAGAAAGGAAGGTGAAAGGTTACATGTTGTATATGAGGAGGAAAATTAAGGAAAACAATGGAAAATGAAGAAAATAGAGGCTTCATTGATAAAAAGGCATCTAAGGATCAGTTGGTAAGCTTTTGACAAGTTTTGGTGGAGCTCCCTTCTATTCTCTCTCTCCCTCACTCTTGGACACTTAGATTTTTCTTGGAGCACTTTGGCATTGGATCAAGAAAGGAAAATAAGGCTAGAGGAAGGAAGGAGAAAGCAAGGAAGAGTGGGATCAAGAAACTACAACATGATTCTTTGCAGGTATCAATTTGCATGTGTGTCTTCCTTGCTAGTTTTGGCATGCATGGTATTGCATGTGGTTCTTTTGATGTTATGGCCTTGGTTTTGCCAGGTGTGACAATGTTTTCATCCTAGTCTTGCCATTTATGGGTAGCCATGGTGTGATGGAGTTCTCATGCTTTGGTTGAGCTAGATTGCTGGATGGATTTGAAGCTAAGTGAGGTGGATCTCTGAAAGAAAGAACACATGGCTTAGTGATCCCTGAACCAGACTATGGATTGCGGTAAAGTCATTGGCCTAGTGACTCCTGAACAAAATTATGGGTTGCAGTAAAGCCAAGTATTGTGTGCCTCGGTGGGCCTAGGAATCCTCGACTAGTTAATGGTGGGATATACAGTAAATCCTAGAGGTGGGTGCTCTCCATTAGGCCTAGTAGTCCCGTGATGGAATATGCAATAAAGCCTAGAGAGTGGGTCTTGGTTTAGGGCCTAGTGATCTAATGTATATTGTGGTAAAGCCTAAGAGATGAGGAGACAAGAAAATTCCTCACAATGTAGGTGGAGAAATCTGGTGGCATTCATGCTTGTTTTTGCCTAGTGGTCTGGTGAAGATCATGGTAAAGCCTATTATTAAATGTTTATTGTGTTGGTCTAGTGATCGAGGATGGATTATGGTAAAGCCTGGTTTCTATTGATGAGGGTGAGGTGGTTTAGCCTCGAGATGTCCTGGTTGGTTCTTTTGGTTTGAGTCCCACATTCATGCTTGGAATATGGCACGAGGGTGGATTGTTGAAGAGAGAATTGGCTGTGCGATTCTATGGTCAGGTGGAATGGTGTAGTCCCATCCCAAGTTGGATTTTACATTCATTAATAAGAGTTTCTTTCCTTGATATATTATGCCTAAATGTATTGGTTTATAAGTGGATTCTATGTCTGACGTATCCTTGATATTTTTGTTGTTATTATGCTGGTTATAAGCATGTATTATGGCTATGATGATGTATGATGCTTCTCATGTTTTTATTTTTAAATGAATGAACAATGTATCTATGACCTAATAGATGATAATCAAACTAAGGATATAAGGGACCAATGCTTCTTAGCGATTCTCAGATAAGTATGAGACCCCTATGCTCAGATATGTTGTTTACTCCTGTAGATTACATATTTCTGATATGTTTGATGAAATTCTTGTCATGGTTAGTAGGGTTCTAGTCAAAGTATTGTTCAAGTAGTTGTATTTGTAATATCATTCACTTGTTATCTTTCTGTTATGAAAGTGTCATTCAATTATGGGCAGTGACCTCGGCTCTGGGCTTGAAAAAGTGGCTCAAATCCTAGGGATGTTGGCTCAACACTGAGAAAAATAGTCCCAGAATGCTGGTATACCATGTCGTGGGAGCATCCAATGCCCTTTCGACGCATGAATGCCAACATCAAGGGAGTGTCCAAGAGTTTAACAGTCTAAAAATTTGGTGGGACCTAGGGGATAGTTACTTGAGATGTTGGGATGGTTCCTGGGAGTCCTGTTATTGATGTGGAAGTTTTGTATAGTGTGTTTCCGTCGATTACACTTCCTTTAGGTCATATAGGAGGTCAAATCCCATCATAGTAGCCTCTCGTCACATATTTACCTTGGTTGGACGGTTACTTGGGTAGATGTGGGAGGAGGGTGTTACATCAACATGGTTTTTCATGTCTTTCATAATCATCAACATTGGTCTTTGATGCCAAGGTTAAAAAATGTTGGGTTTTAACCCTAAAATGAAAAAGGGGTAATTTTGCATCACTAATTTTCAAAATCAGCATGAAAATCATGATTTTATATGACCTATAAACAAAAGAGAACTCAGTAAAGTTCTCATTAAGTTGGTAACATTGTTAGCCTTCGGTAAAGTTCTCATTAAGTTGGTAACATCGTTAGTCATGAAGGCCATTCTTCTTCATCATTATAATCTCAGCAACTTTCCCCTTAATGGACCTCTAAGCCTAGATATTTCACATCTCTTTGGGTGGTTTCTTAGTTGGATTATTTATCATAAAATATCCCCCTTCATTGCTCCCATTAGTCCCTTAAATTTGTCCCTCTTAGTTATTATTTGAATTTCCGAAGAAGCACCTAGAGGATGACTTTGTTTATAGCTTAGGTGAGAGAACTTATTACTTCTTTGCACCTAAATTCATGGGTGGCTAACTCTTTCATCCCGTTGCAGATCTATTCCTTCCCAGACACACTAGAGCCTCCTACCTTTCATAACCCATTTATGGATGTTCAAAAAATCAATGTCACTTCTCTCCCTTTCCAATGTTTCTTCCCCAATCGAGTTTGTGATAAATTTGCCAATTAGTAGTCAAATTAGAAGCTTATGGTTTGACCCCTAGAAGTCTTTGGATGTATTTCCCCATACCTTTGATGGGAAATTTAGATAGAAACCCAAATACTTTCATAATTATAAAACTGATAATTTAAATACCACATCCTTCCAATTAGATATTTTCTTGGGAAAGTTGACAATCTTAGACTTTATAAAAAATTGGCTAACCAATGAATTGGGATTATTTCCATGGTTAGGTTTTATACCCTATCCCCCTTCCAATAGTAAGCTAGCCTACTGCATCATCAAAATAAAAAACAAGACTCTTTGATTTAAGGATATCATCCCTTTCCAAGTCCTAAGGACTCTAAATTGTCAAATGAACACCCTCACCTACAAAGCTTCAAGATTGAGCAAGGGAAGACTAAGGGGAAATGAGGGTATTTCTTTCCAATTTATCCCATAGGTTCAGATTCAATGTTAATTATGCATGGTGACATGTAGCAAGCTCATTAATCATCATATGTCAACACATCTAAGCCATCATAGTATAACTAGATAGAGGGAGGATGCCATATTTGTCATCCTTACAACATCCTCATACATGCTAATATTTACATTTAGCTAGCAATTTGAAGGTTATTTATTGTATATGTAGGAGAAAGGTGGGATTATGGCTTAGAGGGAAGGTGTTTCACCTAACAAGGAGAATTGGTGGTGGTCGACTCTAGTTCAACTATAATTTTGTGTAAGCACACCCATTTGAACTCTACTAGTGATTCTTGGTATTTTTCAATAGTTTTGGTTCAATCTATAGTGGTTACTATCCTAGTTTGGAATTATGTGTCAGTGTTTGTTTAGAGATTTATTCTCCTTATTTGGCGTGTTGGTTCTTGTTTGGAGCCCCTGCTTCATAACATTAGAAATGGGGTTTTGGGTTCTGTTGAAGCCCCGAAAATCAGGTCGACAACAAGGGGGTTACCTGCCCGGTCCGGACCTTGGTTGGCAGCTCCTTATCCGTTTGGTATAGCAGGTCTGACTGGGGATAATGGGACCAGTTTCGCAATCTATGGGTGTGTGTGTAGAATTGGATGTTGCTAATCTAACAGTTCCTATCTAAGCTATTCTAATTCAAACTTTTAATCTAATTTTATACTATTGTAATCTAATAAAAAAAACACATCTAATCTATGCTAACCCAGGATTTAACTCTTTTATTATGCGATCTAAAGAGATTTCAAATAACAACTGGTAATAAAGATCATTCAGCGATTATAAGAAAGGAAATCAATTAAGATGAACCACTTTGCATAAAAAGTTAGGCAAAACAGTTATGAACAACATATCGCATAATAAGTTATTCATACATTAAACATAAATAAATAGCTACCACCGTACAAAAGTGCCAAATGATAACTCAAGAATTCATGTAATAACATATAAACAACTAAAAATTGTATATCACTTTAACATATAAGCAGAAATGGTCAAGAGATAAAAGTACCATTTATGACTAGTCCTACTCATAAGCTTCAAGCAATAATGATTTATTGCTCCTTGCTCTAACATCTACTAAGAGTACAGAAGTGCAACATCAGTAGTAGATATCAAATGCAAACATCAACAAATCTTGATCCATTCATTCACGAAAACCTCCTTTGAGGGTACAAAAGTGCATGTTCTGAGGACAAGCTTTTGATAAATTTCTAGACCCCTCTCTAAATGCATGAGAAGGGTTTAAATACTACTAATTAAATAACTTAATTACACAGATTCAGGATACAGTTTAAATGACTGCCCTTTTTTTAAGCAAAATTATTTCTAAAAATTAAATCTAATCTCTAACTATTTCTGCATTTGCTCCTTAATGTTGCGAGCATGCAATATTTGCCTGGGTAGAGTCGGTTGACTATCTTCCACTTTTGGTTGAGCTAAGCAAACAGAAATGGCAAGAGCTGGCACCATTTTTTCAGCAAAATAGAAGATATTCTTGAGAATCATCCTATGGCTAGGTGGATTTACTGTGTATGCTCAGTAATGATCCAAATTCCGCTTGGTTAATCCTCAAATTGCTTCTTCCTTTGTTTTCTTGCGTTTCTGGGCTTATGAATGACTAAGCAGTTAGGGACTTTGCTTTTTGAACAATTTTCACAGTGATGCGCGATTAGCGCCTAGCATCGGAAACTGCCTCCGTTCTTTAATCCAGGCCTTTCTGGTGTGTTTTTCGCCTTTAACACCTTTTCCTTCACCGAGTATAAGCTTCAAAATTTTGTAAACATACTACTTTCGTGAGCTTCTCAACTTGTGCGTTAAATCACCCGTTGATATCAGCATTTTTCAACCACTTATTCAACCATGGCTCTGACTGACAGATCTGTAATGGATAATTCAGTAGCGCTCTGGAATTTTGCGGCTCTGTTGCATGTGGTATCTGTTCATGAGGGCATTTCTTCTCTATTTCCGAGCATTGGAGCTTTACCTTTTTGCTTAATCACTCCCTGCACATTGCTTCATATTGTTTCTGTTTTTCATTCCTGCAGTTCACACATAAGGAGAGAGTAATGATAATAAAAATTGACAAGAAAGCTCTGAACTCTATGGATGTACAAAAACATGCCACCTGACGTGAACTAACTTTTAGAAAAACAAAAAATTGTCTTTCATTAACACTTGGCGTACATTCATTAATTTTCATTAAAGCGCGTATCCAATTTTTGGTTTATGGACAGCTTTTCTTGAATGTTGAGCCGGGGAAAATTTGCGATGGAAAATTTCTGCGACTAGCATCGCATCATCGCATTATCGTGTTATCGCATTTTCATCAAAATGTGTTATCGCAGGGTTTCCCGATCACGTTTATCACAGAATCGCAAATTGCTATATCGCGCGATCGCAGTATCGCGTTATCCCAAGATCGCAAATTGTTATAATTCGTTAAATGGTTATGTGTTGTTTATGTGATGTTGCAATATGCGATGTCGCATATCGGCCATCGGTGATTTCTTAAGGTTTTTGTTTATGAGCGTTTCTTAATGCATGCGATGCGATGAATTTCACGTCGCATTTTCGCAGTTTATCATTGTACTCAAAAACAAATGTCTTATTTTCTTCGCATGATGCGATATTTTATTAAGGAGTATAATACATGAGTTTTAATTGAATTTTTTGAATTTTTACTAAGGGTCCCCACTTACTTAGTGTTATTGCTAATACTAAATAAGGAGGGGGGTTGTTGGTGGCCACAACAATTGGCGATTCACTTGGAAGAACCAGTTATCTCTGTTTTTCCATTGAATTTTTCAAACTTCCAAAACAGAAAAATTTTCATAAATTTAAGCTTCATTATGGACAAATAGAGTAAATTATTCCTTATTCTGTCAATGATATTTTGTTTCAACCTATTTCTCTCCTAATTATTTTCTTCCTCAGGCTAGTCCTTGTATTTACATCAGCCATTACTTGGTCTTCTAAAGATAAATTAAAGTCTCCTCTGTAAACCAGTTTTAAATATGCTCATTTGTCGTAAGTAGAGCCTCTGCTGCCAGCAGGCGTTTATAGCCTCGACATGGTTACCTGTTACCCAGCAATGATCCTGTATCCTACTTAAGGTGACCTACAATTTTCAAAGAAAAATCCATATCTACACTTATTTCTTTGGTTTTCTTTTTATTCTTAAAGAAAAATGTCTTGGTTTGGTAGCCAAATTATGACACAGACATTCACTTGATTTATAACTTTGCTGAACAAGATGGCTCGTGATGAAACCCCTTGTCTTTTGATTGCAACAATATTGAGTCATTTCCCTGTTGTGGTGGACAGTATTGGCAAAGTCAGCAAGTTATAATATCTGTGATCATGATAAGCTGGCTCGTGATGAGACCTCTTATTCTTCAAGATATAGTGTATCCTTGGATTGTTCCTCTGAACGGTGCGATTTTCCTTAGCAGGGAGGAAGTCATTGTTTCCTTAAGATAGCTCTGGACGACAATAATAGAGTTTTTGGAAACAGCTGTTCTACAGAGAATATTTATTTTGTTATTGATACCTTTCATTGTGCCGATATAGAACAATTTCTTCACTAAAGGTTGCTTTTATCAAATTTTTTGAAGTTGAAACTAGTATCATATCTAGGCTAAAGTTTTTTTTAACTGTATCTGTCAATAATAAAGATCAGTTTTCCAAAAGACTTGCTATTTATACAAGTGAAAAGCTCAAAATCTGAAAGAGAGTTGGTGTCTTTTTCGTAAATACCTAATGTAACCACTTACAACTGGTTCTATTAAAAAAACTATTCTACAAAAATAGAAGAATAATCTGTTGAAAATAATACTGAGAGGGGGGGTGAATCAGTATTATCTAATTCTTTTAATAAATCTTCCTTATTTGTTCTTTGAATTATTTTTGCATGTCAGTACCATAAAATAATAAGCATGAACAAAGAAAACAGATAGTCACACCAAAGAACACAAGATGTAAGGTGGAAACCCAATGTGGGTGAAAACCACCTGCTGCAATATGTCTCTATCTTCTTTCAAATTAGAAACTCCTTTTACAATGGTTTTGTACTGGTGCAGCCCTTTACCAGTACGCAGGCTGCAACCTGCAGAGAGCTACAACTCTCTCTCTCGTTTTCCAATGTCTCCTGGAAGGGAGCTACAACCCCCTACTTCTTTTCTTACAAGGACCACTTTTCATAAATTTTCAAACTGGATCCATAAGCATCAAATGATCATCAAGTATAAGAAAATCACCCAGTCAACTGTAGTAACCAGATCAACAATAATAGAACCAAACCCAGAACACCTTATCAACAGAAAAATACAGCCAAACAAAATGTCTTAAGACAGATACGCAGTTCTTCTTTCTATGGTCTGCGTTCGTACGCACTTCACCTTCTGCTCCCCTACGTATACCCGCAGAGACCCTTCTGCCACACTACGTGTCCACGCACTATTTCTTCAACCGCGCTGCTTACTGTTACTGCAGGTACGCACCTAGAGACACTATTACGCCGCGTACTGTTGCTGTAGGTACGCGCCTAGAGATATTATCGCGCCGCGTACAGTTACTGTGTGTACGCACCTGAACCTTCGTCACTCTGCGTACCCACGCAGGTCTCCTGTTTCTGCTCTGCGTACCCACGCAGATCTTCTATTTCTGCTCTACGTACCCACACCGCTCTCCTGATAAACACCTGCGTACTTCTGATTAGGGCCGAATAGGCAGTCCACTAGAGTGGCACAGATGCTCAGATGCCCAGATCTGATCGTGCGCTCAAGAGATCACCCTTCGCAGATTCACTTTCAACTTCATATAGATCAAGCGTTTTAAGACCATAACCAAATATTTCAGATCTTAAGATATTCAATTGCAAAAGATACTTAGGCAAGTGATCTCCTTTTCTTTATATAGGCAAGCTCCTCCTAAAATCATGGATCAATACCACGAGCCAAAACCATAGAAACACAAATACCTTCGGCTAGTTAAACATAAGAAACCCCACGTGTGCTTTTCTTTGCCTTGAAATGTGTGCATTGGGGTACGCACCTCCTGGATGGCTTATCTGCATATCAGGCCGCGGTCCCTTCACGGTGTACCTGTGGGTACGCACTTTCTGAACTGATCTCCTACATACTTCTTAATTTTCAATATATTGAGAGCCTTGCCATGGGGGTTGCCATCAAGTACAACATCTGTAACATATAGCCATACCAGAAACATAATGCCAACAATCTCCCCCTTTGGACTTGATGGAAACCTCACAATATGCCAACCTCACAAACTTCAGCTTCATTCTCCCCCTTTGACATCAAGGGCAAAGGGTTATGCTCCCCCTAAGAACATGCTCCCCCTGAATATGAACCAGATCTGCAGCGAAGAACCATAATCCACCATGAAAGAAATAGAGACATATTGTAGCTACTTCCAAGATCTCCTTCTGCACATCCTCCATAATGCCAACAATGCACTATATGCTCCCCCTGAACCTGTACCATCAATCAGAAGAGGTTCAGCAATAAGATGATGCATCAACAACCCCCAGCTTTTTCCTGAGGTATTCAAAAGTATCCCTGGGCAATGGTTTGGTGAGTATATCAGCAACTTGTTCCTTAGAAGGAACATACTCCAACTTGACCTTCTGTTCAAGCACTTGTTCCCGGAGAAAATGATACTTGATTGGTATGTGCTTGGTTTTTGAATGCATAACAGGATTCTTTGAGATGCTGATTGCACTTGTGTTATCACATAAGATGGGGATAGGTGGTGTACAGGTGATTTGAAAATCCTGCAAAGTCTGCATCATCCAAAGGGGTTGGGTGCAACAAGATGCAGCAACAACATATTCCGCTTCAGCTGTAGACAAGGCAATCGAACTCTGTTTCTTGCTGAACCAAGATACCAGTCTGGAACCCATAAAGAACGCACCACCACTTGTGCTTTTCCCTGTCATCCACGCTTCCGGCCCAATCTGCATCTGTATAAGCATGAAGTGTAAGATCTGTATCTCTAGGATACCATAAGCCATAATTTTGAGTCCCTTGAAGATATTTGAAAATTCTCTTCACTGCCTGAAGATGAGTCTCCTTTGGATTTGCCTGAAATCTTCCAACTATTCCAACTGCATGCATGATGTCTGGTCGGGTACCTGTCAAATAAAGTAAACTTCCAATCATAGATCTATAGTTTGGTTGATGTACTGCTGCAGATTCATCATTTGCACTGAGGCTACATCCTGTGACCATGGGTGTACATACTGGTTTTGCATCTTCCATGCCATATTTCTTCAAAATCTGTTTGAGATACTTGGTTTGAGATAAAAAGATTCCTCCTTATTTTTGTTGGATTTGAAAACCAAGGAAATATGTCAGTTCTCCTAGAAAGGACATTTCAAATTCTTTCTGCATGACCAAGGAAAAGCTTTGACTCATAGCTTCTTCATTGCTGCCAAAAATAATGTCATCTACATACACAACAAGTATTAGCAATTTGTCATTTTCAACTTTTATATAAAGATTGCTATCTGTTGATCCTTTTGAAAAGCCTTGTTGATGAAGATAGTTGTCCAAACAGTAGTATCAAGCCCTTGGAGCTTGTTTGAGACCATAGAGAGCCTTTTTCAATCTGCATACAAGATTTGGATCATTTCCAAGAATGAACCCATCTGGCTGTTCAATGTATACTTATTCTTCCAAGTCTCCATTCAGAAAGGCTGATTTCACGTCCATTTGAAATACTTTGAAGTTTTGAAAACTTGAGAGAGCAAGGAACATTCGGATGGCCTCAAGTCTTGCAACAGGAGCAAAGGTTTCTTCAAAGTCTATTCCTTCTTGTTGTGCATACCCTTTACAAACAAGTCTGGCTTTGTTTCTAATTACTTCTCCATTTTCATTCAACTTATTCTTGAAGACCCATTTTGTTCCGATAACATTCTTATCCTTTGGTCTAGGAACCAGTTCCCAAGTGTTGTTCTTTTCGATCTGCTCAAGTTCTTCATCCATGCTTTCACCCAACATTCATCTTTGCATGCCTCTTTCACATTTTGTGGTTCAGTAGAGGAGAGTAATGCCAAATAGCTTGAAGCTTCTGCAACTGTTCTTCTTGTTTGTACACCTGTTTCTTTCTGCCCCATAATCTGAGATTCTGGATGATTCTTCTGAACATATCTGGATGGAGTCTTTTCTTCTATTCTTGTTTTCTCCTCTTGTTCTTCTTGAGGTTCTTCTTCTTCATCATTCTGTCGTTGGGGGTAGCCTTCATCTTCTTCGATGTCTTCATGATGTACTTGCCTAGGAATGTATCCCTTCTCATCAACCACTACATCAATGCTGTCAACAATTCTGCCAAGTCTTTTATTGTATCATTTGTATGCTTTGCTATGTGGAGAGTAACCAAGAAGAATGCCTTCATCTGCTCTAGGTTCAAGTTTGCCAAGCTGCTCATCAGTATTCTTGATATAGCATTTGCTCCCAAAGATTTTGAAGTGCTTTACCGAAGGAGTCCTACCACTCCAGAGCTCATGAGGAGTTTGAGTGCTGTTCACCCAGAAATTTGTTTTGTTGAGAATAACAACCGCAGCATGTGCAGCTTCACCCCAGAAAGTTGCGGGAGTTCCTGACTCATCAAGCATAGCACGAGCCATTTGTTGGACTGTTATGTTCATTCTTTCCACAACTCCATTTTGCTGAGGAGTTCTTGCTGTACAGAATTCTCTTCTTATCCCATGTTCTTCACAGAAATTGAAAAATTCATTTGAAGTAAATTCCCCACCTCTGTCGGAGCTGAGACACTTAATTTTGTGACCGGATTCATTTTCAACCAAGGCTTTGAAGGATTTGAATTTTTCGAATGCTTCATCTTTGTGCTTCATAAGTCCTAACCAGACAAACCTGGAGAAATCGTCAATGAATAATATCAAGTATTCTTCTCCTCGAGGTGTTCTTTTCCTGAAAGGACCGCATGTATCTGTATGTACTAGCTCAAGAGGCATGCTGGCTGATCCTTCTTTCTCTGGAAAGTTAGTTCTGGTTTGTTTTCCAAACTGACATGATTTGCATATGGTGTTGTCAGGAATTTTGATATCTGGAAGATCGCGAACTGCCTGATATTTGCATGCTTTCCTTATTTGTAAAAAGCTTAGATGTCCCAACCTCCGATGCCATAACCAGTGCTCATCATCCTTGCTCAGATAGCATTGTTGTTGTCCTTCTTCAAATATGTACAGATTATTTGGAGTTCTTTTGCCTTTGATCACTGTTTTTCCTGTATCAAGATCACGAACAAGACATCCATTTGATCTGAATATAACCTCGGTTCTTTGATCACACATCTGGCTAACACTTAGAAGATTATGCTTCAATCCATCAACATACAAAACATTTCCAGCCTTGACCTTTTCTTTTAACCGAGCAATGCCTTTTCCTTTTATAGTTGCAGGAGTATCATTTCCAAAAGAGACTTTCTTTCCTTTTTCTAGAGCAGAATATGACTCAAGTTTTTCTTTATCACCTGTCATATGCTTCGAACATCCACTGTCAATGTACCATAGATTTTCCTGTCCCTCTGCATAAAATGCTATCCCACATCTTTCTGTTTGTGGTTCCTTTATTCTCCATGTTTTGGTGCTTGAGGCTTGTTCCTTTTTCTGCTGAAACCTGCTCCTGCATTCAGAGTCTTCATGACCAAAGTTATTGCAAATCGAACATTCAACTTCATTTTCAAGAACCGAAAAGTTGTTATAGGTCCTTTTTGTAATCTGTTAGAAAATTATATATTACGGAGCAATGGAACACATAAAATATTGCAGAAATATAAACACAGAAAACGCACAAAACAAGAAAGACACAGATATATGTGGTTCACCCAGTTTGGGCTACGTCCACCCCGAACAGCCAATCCTTCCTTTCTATTATCCAGCAAAATGAAGAGATACAACCTACATCAAAACCGCTGTAATATCCTCTGTTTTCTCTCACAGTCTCACCTCTATGTTTCTCGCTCACCGAATACACATCTTCTCACAGCCTCAAATACAATGCCCTCATATAAAGAGAGGGTTTGCCTTCTAGGTCAAAAAACCCTAAACTAAACATAAGTTCTACCGTCAGATCATCCGCCTAATGAACGACCCAGATTGACTAGAAATTATTATACTTTTACAAGGCAATTTTATAGCTGTTTTTAGCTTCGGGGGCGCTGCCCCCGAAACCCCACGGCAGCGATTATTTTACGGCGGCATTGCCGCCCCATTTTGAACTGGGGTCCAATATGCCGGTACTATAGAAGATAATCAGGCTCCACACCCAACATAATCCCGGTCATACTTCTTTGTTTTTGAGCTTCCCTAGTCATGATCGTTTTATATGCAACACATTGAGCTGCTTTGTGACCAAAGTTATGGCAAGAAAAGCATTGTCCATTGAAGAAACTTCTGTGGTTATCGAATCTACCAGCCAATTGATTTTAGTTTCTATTGTCATCTATTCTTGAACCAAATTGAGAAGATTTTACCTGTGGCTGGTTGTAGCTTTTGTTCACCCTTAAGATGGATTGCCCCTGATAGTTTCTGTTTGCAATTCGTCCCTGCTTTACCTGATGGTCTTCATTGTGTTTTTGCTCATTTCTTCTTGCTACATCAAGATAACTTTTTGAGGTGGATGCTTGAGAAGTTTCTCCATTATAGCCCAAACTTGTCTTGTTTAGTGGGGACCGCTGCACATTGATAATCTCATCCAAAGTTTCAGATCCTTTGACAAACTTAAGATTAATAGTTTTTGTTTTCTCAATCTCTTTTCTAAGACCAACAATTTCACCTTCTAATTTTTCAAGATGTTTTTCCTTTTCATCAATTTGAAATTGTAGAGTATCAATGATCATATTCTTTTCTTCTATACATCTCTTGGGTCTAGTAATTTCATCATAAAGGTTATCCACATCTATAGCATCCATATAATCATCATCTTCAAATGCCATTAACAACTTATATTCATTACCTCGTTCATCTTCATCACTGTTTGATAGACCATCACTATCTTCATGAGTGTAGTAGCTTTTCTTATTTGCACTCTATTTCTTGTTCCATCTAGCAGGTTCCTTTCCTTTATCCTTATAAGGACATTTTGCAGCATAATGACCTACTCTTCCACAAGCAAAGCATTTAAAAGGTAACTTACCTCTGAACCTTCCAGAACCCCTTTGAAGATTTCTGACAAAATTTGATTCTTCTTCCTCTTCTTCTGGGACGTGGTTTGCTTCATAATAATCTCCTTTGCCTCATGCCTTGAAAGCAGCTTCTCTTCTGTCTGATGGACCTCCCTTTCTCATTTCATAAGCAGTTAGAATTCCATGTAGCTGAGACATAGTAAGAATTCATAGATTTTCCTTTTCTTCTATTGCAGATACTTTAGATTCAAACTTGGGGGACAATGATCTTAGAACCTTTTCAACCACAATAGCCTCTTTTATTTCTTCACCCAAATTTTTCATACAATTAACAATCTCATCTACCTGAAGAAAATAGTTAGCCACACTTTCATCATTATACATCTTGAGAGTCTCATACTAAATTCTGAGAGTTTGAAGTTTAGCACGCTTTACCTATTCATCTCCTTCATAACTCGTGACAATTTTGTCCCATATCTCTTTTGTGGATTTATAGTGCATTACCTTCATGAATTCCGATTGCGATATACATCCTAATAGAGTACTGACTGCTTTCGCATTTGTTTCATACTTCTTTTTCTCGGCTACATCTATAGGGGTAGCTGAAGGAAAAGCGTAGTCTGTTTCTACGATGTCCCAAACTTCTGTACCAAGAGATTGAAGATAGGCAGTAACTCTTACCTTCCAATAATTGAAGTTTGTCCCATCAAAAACCGTTGGCCTGATTGATGCTTCTCTCTTGTAGTTGCTCATGATGAATGATCTACCTTCAAGTGATCAAGCTTCTCTGAAGCACCTGCTCTGATACCGATTGTTGAAAATAATACTGAGAGGGGGGGTGAATTAGTATTATCTAATTCTTTTAATAAATCTTCCTTATTTGTTCTTTGAATTATTTTTTCATGTCAGTACCATAAAATAATGAGCATGAACAAAGAAAACAGATAGTCACACCAAAGAACACAAGATGTAAGGTGGAAACCCAATGTGGGTGAAAACCACCTGCTGCAATATGTCTCTATCTTCTTTCAAATTAGAAACTCCTTTTACAATGGTTTTGTACTGGTGCAGTCCTTTACCAGTACGCAGGCTGCAACCTGCTGAGAGCTACAACACTGTCTCTCGTTTTCCAATGTCTCCTGGAAGGGAGCTACAACCCCCTACTTCTTTTCTTACAAGGACCACTTTTCATAAATTTTCAAACTGGATCCATAAGCATCAAATGATCATCAAGTATAAGAAAATCACCCAGTCAACTGTAGTAACCAGATCAACAATAATAGAACCAAACCCAGAACACCTTATCAACAGAAAAATACAGCCAAACAAAATGTCTTAAGACAGATACGCAGTTCTTCTTTCTCTGGTCTGTGTTCGTACACACTTCACCTTCTGCTCCCCTGCGTATACCCGCAGGGACCCTTCTGCCACACTGCGTGTCCACGCACTGTTTCTTCAACCGCGCTGCTTACTGTTACTGCAGGTACGCACCTAGAGACACTATTACGCCGCGTACTATTGCTGCAGGTACGCGCCTGGAGATATTATCGCGCCGCGTACAGTTACTGTGCGTACGCACCTGAACCTTCGTCACTCTGCGTACCCACGCAGGTCTCCTGTTTCTGCTCTGCGTACCCACGCAAATCTTCTGTTTCTGCTCTACGTACCCACGCCGCTCTCCTGATAAACACCTGCGTACTTCTGATTAGGGTCGAATAGGCAGTCCACTAGAGTGGCACAGATGCTCAGATTCCCAGATCTGATCGTGCGCTCGAGAGATCACCCTTCACAGATTCACTTTCAACTTCATATAGATCAAGCTTTTAAGACCATAACCAAATATTTCAGATCTTAAGATATTCAATTGCAAAAGATACTTAGGCAAGTGATCTCCTTTGCTTTATATAGGCAAGCTCCTCCTAAAATCATGGATCAATACCACGAGCCAAAACCATAGAAACACAAATACCGTCGGCTAGTTAAACATAAGAAACCCCACGTGTGCTTTTCTTTTCCTTGAAATGTGTGCACTGGGGTACGCACCTCCTGGACGTCTTATCTGCGTATCAGGCTGCGGTCCCTTCACGGTGTACCTGCGGGTACGCACTTTCTGAACTGATCTCCTGCGTACTTCTTAATTTTCAATATATTGAGAGCCTTGCCATGGGGGTTGCCATCAAGTACAACATCTGTAACATATAGCCATACCAGAAACATAATGGCAACATAATCTTCTATGGAAAATAATTTTTGAGAATTTATCCATTAACAGGCAAAGGATCCCTCTTACTTGCTAAATCCTATAACACAAATGTTGATGGACCTATGACTTCAAAAATCTGAAAAGGACCAATCCACATCCTTTGAAATTTTGTATGTTTGCCCTTTTCTTCATGAGCCTTATCCCACTTTAAAACTAAATCTCCCATCTGAAAATCTTTTCTAGTCATTATGTTTGAATGAAAAGAGGATTTTATTAGCGCTTGATGATGAGCATGCGTTTTCTTAGCTTGTTCTCGTTGTTCTTCTAATTTAATTATTTCCATTTGTCTTAGTTGTAAGGAGGAAGTAGGTACTTCATCAATGTATTGTACTAAAGACAAAGCGGGAATGGCTAAGTGAGTTGCAAGAACCACTTCTTTCCCATAAACTAAATTAAAAGGACAAGTGCCGATTGAAGCTTTTTGCGTTATTCTATCTGCCCATAAAGCATATACTAAAGCTTTGTGCCAATTCTTTTGGTTTTGGTCAACTGTTCTTTTAATAATCCTGATTAGGTTTTTATTGGTTGACTCAGCTAACCCATTACCTTGCGGATAGTAATTGGCTGAATATTTAAGTTTGAATCCTCTTTTAAGTTCAAACTCAGTCATTGCATTTCCAGAAAAGTATGATGCATTATCAAATATTAAAGCGGTTGGCAATCCAAACCTAGTGATTATAAATTGATCTATGAACTCAATAATATTTTCAGAATTAGTTGTCTTGAGTGGAACTGCTTCTACCCATTTAGTAAAATAATTTGTTGCCGTGAGGATGTATCTATGCTGTTTAGAAGAGTGAGGAACGATCTCACCTATTATGTCCAAGCCCCGCTGACTGAAAGGTTGCTTGATATTTACCGGCTGTAGTGGCAGGGACGGCTTCTTTTGTCTTCCAGCAGTAGTTTGGCAGACTTGACATCTTCTCACATAACTGTGCGAGTCTTTGAACAGCATGGGCCAGTAATATCCTGCGCGTACGATTTTATGTGCAATAGCATCTCCAGCATAGTGTCCGTCTGCTGGCCCATCATGGAGTTCCTACAAAACTTTTTCAGGTTCAGTTTTTTCAAGACACCTAAGAAGAACAGAATCATAATTTTTTCTAAAAAGAATATCATTTATAAGTTGATATTGTTTAGCTTTCAACCTTAAAGCTCTTTTCTTAGTATGATCGAGGTGTGAAGGAGCATACCCGTTCTTAAGATAATAAATGATATCAGCATATAATGATTCTGCATCGTTTAGGCTTACCTCACACATTTGTACCTCTTCAAATGGAATTTCAGAAATTTGCGATGCTCCAGCCAGCATTTTGTAGAAGCCTTGACCTCTTACAATGTTTGCTGGTTTGATCTCAAGGTTGTATTCCTGTAAAGCAGTGACCCAATTGGCCCTTTTCTCACCCACATCCTTCTATACTAGAAGATTCCTTACCGCTGGAAACAGTACTATGATCTTAGTATAGGTTTTAAGTAAGAAAGGTCTGAAGTATTTGACCGCTTTGAAAACAACATAGGCCTGTTTCTCCACATCTGAATGATTGAGTTCAGCACCTTGTAAATTTGAGCTAAAAAACGCAATTGGAGCTTCCACTTTTTCTTGATTTTCTTGAGTTAGAATCGCAGCATATGATTTATCTGAGGCAAATGTGTATAAAATAAAAGATTCTAAAAAATTCGGGGTTGCTAAAGATAGAGCATTAATAATAGCTTGCTTGATCAGGTTGAATGCTTCATGTTCATCTTTACCCCATTTAAAATTTGAATTCTTTTTAATCATGGTTTGCAAAGGAGACACGATTCGCAAAAAATTTGGAACAAATCTCTTTACAAAATTGATTTGACCAAGGAAAGATTGCATGGCTTTTTTGTTATGAGGTAGGGATATTTCGGAAATTTCTTTGATTCTGTCAAGATCAATGTGAATACTGGATTTTGACACTATGAATCCTAGAAGTTTCCCTTCACTTAATGCGAAAAAAGATTTCTTTGGGTTAAGTGAAATTCCATACCTTAAACATCATTGAAAGATTTGTTTCAGGTCTTTGAGATGGTCACTTCGCTTCTTGGAGTACACTGTTATATCATCCAAATAAATTACTATAGGTTTATTGACTAAACCTTTGAATGCGATGTCCATGGCTCTCTGAAATGTAGTGCCAGCATTAATCAAACCAAATGGCATCTTCCAATATGCGTATGTACCCCATTTAGTTCTGAATGTGGTTTTCAACTGATCATTAGAATGTACCAACACTTGATTGTATCCTGAAAATCCATCCAAGAAAGACATTAGTTCTAAGCCCGCCACTGCCTGTAGTATCTGCTCCATAGGCGGAAGAGGAAAATTGTCTTTTTGACAGGCTTTGTTGAGGTTCCGAAAGTCAATGCAGATCCTAATATCTACGTTTTTCTTTCTAATAGGTACCATATTGGAGACCCATTTGGAATGTCTGACGGGAAAGATTATCTTGGCTTTCAATAACTTATTGAGCTCAGTTTTTATCTGATTTTCTAAATTGGGGTGGATCTTTCTCAGTTTTTGTTGCACAGGTTTTTCGTTGTCGATCATCGGAATAGTATGCTGAATGATAGAAGTGTCGTATGTTTTCAGCTCATCATAATTCTAGGAAAATACATTTTTAAGTCTCAAAAGACGAATATACGCTAATTTCTCTTCAGGGACTAGGCCGAGGCCTAGATTAACGTTTTGTGGTTTAACATCGGTCCCTAGGTTTACTAATTCATAGTTCATGGTTGAACTGTAAAGTTTTGAATTGGTAGACCTTTTAAACCGATCTTTCAAATCGTATAAGTCTTCTAACTTGACCACCGACTTAGGTATAGCATTATTAGTGCCATTTTGTTGCAATTGTCGATCGTGCTGGTCTTCGTCAATTATTTGATTGGAGTAGGATCCTTCAGAAGTGAGGAAATTTACAATATCAGGATCGTCATTGAATACTCTCCAATTTGTGATGTTGTCAGGAATGGACGGTCTAAAGATTAATTCTATTGAGAATCTATCTAGACTAAAATCTTCAGAGGGAATAAGCTTAGAAGCCACGTTAGCCAAAAGGTCTGCACATGTGTTTTGGAGTCTGGGGATTGAAAAAAATATTAAACGCTATGAAATGCTCAGTTAGATCTTGTACTAAAGATTGATAGTGTTTTAAATGACCTGATACGCAATGTATAGTGTTACGTACCTGCTTAACCACAATCTCAGAGTCTCCAAAGACTTGAAGATACTTGACATCCAACCCGATTGCTTTGTACAGGCCTTGAACCAAAGCCTCATATTCTGATGTATTATTTGTGCAATCGAATTCGAGTCTGCATGTGAGCATGATCTTATCTCCTTCTGGACTAATCAAAATGCATCCTGCTCCTGCTCCTTCGTTAGATCTAGATCCATCAAAAAATAATTTCCAAAACAAAGATGTATTTATAGGTTTATCTAAAAAATCAATACATTTTGAACTATCAGTTTGAGAAAAAATTTCGACTTGGGACAAAACAGAGTTTTCTAAATAGGGTGACGCATGAGCATTGAGATTGCTGAGGAAAGAATCTACCGAGTAATTGCCAATGATACTGTTGTTATACGCTACTGGTTCATTTTCTCCCTCTAACTCCGTTACTATGTATTTCCGGTGTAGTTCTCGTTCAACTTTTATTTGATTTGGTTTACCTTTGTAGGGCAGCCACATGTGCGACCAATCGGTTGCGAAGTATCCATGGAGTTTCTCTGACCAATCCCTGCTAAGGATTAAGCCATAGAATTCTGGGATGTCAGCAACTAGAATGTCAACAACCTGACATAACTTCAGGTTGGATGACAATCTTATGGTTACTTGATTTAGTTCACCAATCACTTCGACTTGAGGGCGATCAAGCTGAACTCTGCGCACTGCGGATTTCTGTGGTTGAACATTTAACTTGGCACATATTGATTTGGGTAAAATATTCGATGAAGCACTGGAATCTACCAAACAATTGTGCACATTTTTATTGAAGATTTCATAAGTAAGGAGAAACGGGGGAGTGTGAGATATTGATCTTCCTCCAATTAAGGCAATGTCATTTGGATCAATTTTACTGATCGCGTTAGTTGGAGGTCTTCCCATGTTGTGGGAAGCTTGAGAAAGTACAGCGGCAGACAAAGGTGCAACTGCCACTGCATGTAATTCTTTCATTATTATCTTCTGTTGATGTTTCAACTTGTTCAGTTCATAAAGAGTGATGTTAGCCTTGGTCTTCTTCATGTCAGCAATAATATTGTACTCCATTTCATCCGACACTATCAGTGTTTTTGATGGAGTCATTTCATCTGCTTGGACTGGGCTAGTTTGGGTCACTTTTGTTGGCATTACGAGACAAGTGTTGTCCTTGATGGCAAATCACACTGATGACAAATCATAGTGCAGAAGGATAGCAACAAGGAATTGATGATCAGACTATAAGGAGAAGAGAAAATTCATATACACAGGTTCATTAAGCCCAAGTCACGTATACACGCAGGTTCGCTATATACCAAGTCGCGTATACGCAGTTTCGCTATATACCAAGTAGGGTATACACACAGGTTCATGAATGGAAAAGAGCGTACGTGTCGGAAAGCTTACTTTTGGTCCGTGGTAGTTAGTCCTCGGTACTTGAGCCTATGTTTTTGGACCAAAGTATCTCGACAGACGTGTTGATCCCTAGTATTGAGTTGATGGTATTGTTTTACTATGGTTTTGGACCGTGGTATTATGAAAGGCCTAAACCTATATAAGGAGAAGATCATTAGGCCAAATGGCATGAGTGAGTAATGAATATCTGATGAAGTGTGAGATCCAAATGCTGGTTATGGGTTGGTGATCTGAACCATGGTTTCACTCATGTGGAGGATGATGAACTATGGAACGGGATCTCAAGGCTTGGAATGATTATCTTCATATGGTTTGACTGTGGATAGACTAGATCTATTGACGCATGTTTATTGTTATGATATGGGTATGTTTTGATGTCTGATATAGCTGCGGAATTATAAGTTAGGATTTGCAGATCTGTACGCAGGTTGTCTTTGGCAAAAGAGCGTATACACGTAGGTTGGGTTGGTCCAAGTAGCGTATACAATGTGATGTATGATATTTGAAGATGAAGCTGGATCTGGTTATTGTTATGTTGTCTATGTTGTTGACAGGGTTTTAGTGATTCAGTATTGGGTGATTCAGAGATTGATGATGCAGGTTGTTTTATGGATCCAGTATGAAAATGTATGAAACGTGGTCTCGGGAAGATCGTAGAGTTCAGTAGGCTAGCGCCTACGTACTGGTAAACATATCAGCTAGTACAAGAGCCAGGGGGTTGTAGCTCCCTTCCAAGAGCAGCTGGAGAACGAGTAAAGGTTGGAGCATTCTGTAGGTAGGCACCTACGTACTAGTAAATGGATCGGCTAGTACAAGAGCTAAGAGGGTTGTAGCCCTCTGCAGGTTGTAGCCTGCGTGCTGGTAAAGGACTGCAGCAGTACATTGTAAAAGAAGTTTCTTATTAAAGGAAGATAGAAACAAATTGCAACAGGTGGTTTTCACCCACATTGGGTTTCCACCTTATATCATGGTGTTCATGTGTGTGCCTTATGTGTGATGATCTGTTGTGTTATACTGCACCTGTTTACTGTTAATATGGTTAATAATGTTCTGATGCATTTACTGAAGATAAGCTAACTGAATCATAAGATTACTGCATGTACGCTAGTTGCCCTTAACGAAGTCGCGTATATACGTTGATGTCCTTAACTGAAGCTGCGTGTATGAATCTGAGTATGAAATTGAAAAGTTTTATCTGGTGTGATAATACTGATTCACCCCCCCTCTCAGTATTATTTCCAACAACTTTAGATGTCGATTTCTTTGTCGCGACTTTATCCTTTGTTGCAGAGCTTGCGCTCTTCTGCTTAGGGGTGGTTTGGGGAGGATCAAGCTGATTTTTTCTTCGTGTGCTAACTGGAAATACTTCTTGATCTTCTTCTTGTGGGAGGATGAAATCCCACATTCCTTGTAATTCAACAACTTCTTCATCATCGGTCTGCCCTTTAGTGGCACTTTCCTCTTCCTATTCCTCTTCCTCGGATTCAGCTTTTGAGATGGCAATGGGTGGCTTTGCATCCGTTGAAGGACCTATTTTAAAAGCTCTGTAGGGATTTTTTGAAGAAGTTTCTGCTACTTGCTTTTTTATGTCGACCATCTCATTGGACATGGTCTTTAGAAATTTCTGCAATCCTTCCAAATCAAAAGGATCTTTTGGTTGTTTCTTCTTGGAGTCTTCCTTGAGGGTGACTTTTTTGGACTTACGTTCCTCTATCGCGGATCTCTTTTCCAGGGCTATTATCCGTTTCTCTACTGCTATCGCTTCTTTCATGTTATCAGCTAAGGTTGTTTTATTTGCCCTGTCCACGAAGATTGCTATGTTTGATGGTAGAGTGGTAATATACCATTCACATCGTACTTGTTCGCTGGGCTGGGAAGCAGTGGGAATTTTGTTGAAAATTTTATTGAACCGTAAATTAAAATCCTTGATAGGCTCTTTAGCTTCGACTTTAAGATTGGATAGGTCATTGATTAACGTTTCCGTTGATTTGTCATCACCAAACTTGGTTAGGAATTGATTTTGGAAGATGTCCTAACTTGTGATAGACCCGGAGTGTAATGAAAAGTACCATGACCCGGCTGTTCCTTGCAGTGTATAGGGAAAAAGCCGAACAACAACATCTTCATTAGTAACTCCATTAAGATTAATGGAAAGCATGAAGTTGTTTATGTGCTCTTCTGCTAGCATGCCTGCTTCGGGATTGAATTTGGGCAGCCATTTCTCAGGATGGGCCAGTATTTGACTCAAGGGTGCAGGCATTAAAACTTCCCCGGGGTTGTTCCATGGAGACTGGGCCATCGTGGAACTGCTAACAGAGGAAAGTGTAGACGATGATCCCTATGGCTGGGAGGATGAGGATACTATGATCGTAGATGATTGAAGAGGGGTTGTGGGGGTTCCAGTGGATGAATGGACGATGATCTGGAGTGGAGGTGTGGATGGTTGACTTTGCGGTGAAGTAGTTGAGATGGATGATGTAGATGAAAGAGTCTCACTAGCAGACTCTTGCAATGATTTCCTCGCTCTTTTCCTGGTGGGAAGAGGTAATTCCATTGGCTGGATGACAAACTTTTCACTCTTTAACCTGGTCAGGGGATGAGCAGGGTTGTACTGTGAAGTCACGCTGCCTTGAGATTTATCAGACCTCTGAGGAGAAATGGAAAATCGCTGAAGTTTTTGAATCAAGGATTCGACTTCAGGAGGTTCGATGGTAGATTGGTCTGAAATATCAGGGTGTGTAGCAGCGGTTGATACTCGAGCGACTTCTGACTCTGGATTTAAGTGTAATGGGGAAGTCGGGGGAGATGATAAGGGCAATTTACTCTGAGAATGGTATTCAGATTTTGATTTACTTGCCATTCATAGTTCAGACCCTCCTTCTAGCACCAAATATGTTGAAGCCCCGAAAATTGGGTCGACAACAAGGGGGATACCCGCCTGGTCCGGACCTTGGTTGGCAGCTCCTTATCCGTTTGGTATAGTGGGTCTGACTGGGGATAATGGGACCAGTTTCCCAATCTATGGGTGTGTGTGTGTAGAATTGGATGTTGCTAATCTAACAGTTCCAAATGTAAGCTATTCTAATTCAAAATTTTAATCTAATTTTATACTATTGTAATCTAATTAAAAAAAACATATCTAATCTATGCTAACCTAGGATTTAGCTCTTTTATTATGCGATCTAAAGAGATTTCAAATAACAACTGGTAATAAAGATCATTTAGCGATTATAAGAAAGGAAATCAATTAAGATGAACCAATTTGCATAAAAAGTTAGGCAAAACAGTTATGAACAGCATATCGCATAATAAGCTATTCATACATTAAACATAAATAAATAGCTACCACCGTAGAAAAGTGCCAAATGATAACTCAAGCATTCATGTAATAACATATAAACAAATAAAAATTGTATATCACTATAACATATAAGCAGAAATGATCAAGAGATAAAAGTACCATTTATGACTAGTCCTACTCATAAGCTTCAAGCAATAATGATTTATTGCTCCTTGCTCTAACATCTACTAAGAGTACAGAAGTGCAACATCAGTAGCAGATATCAAATGCAAACATCAACAAATCTTGATCAATTCATTCACCAAAACCTCCTCTGAGGGTGCAAAAGTGCACGTTCCGAGGACAAGTTTTGATAAATTTTTGGACCCCTCTCTAAATGCATGAGAAGGGTTTAAATACTACTAATTAAATAACTTAATTACACAGATTCAGGATACAGTTTAAATGACCACCCTTTTTTTAAGCAAAGTTATTTCTAAAAATTAAATCTAATCTCTAACTATTTCCACACTTGCTCCTTAATGTTGTGAGCTTTCAATATTTGCCTAGGTAGAGTCAGCTAACTATCTTCCGCTTTTGGTTGAGCTAAGCAAACAGAAATGGCAAGAGCTGGCACCATCTTTTTAGCAAAATAAAAGATATTCTTGAGAATCATCCTTTGGCTAGGTGGATTTACTGTGTATGCTCAGTAATGATCCAAATTCTGCTTGGTTAATCCTCAAATTGCTTCTGCCTTTGTTTTCTTGTGTTTCTGGGTTTATGAATGATTAAGAAGTTAGGGACTTTGCTTTTTGAACAATTTTCTCAGCGATACGTGATTAGCGCTTGGCGCTAATCGCGCATCTGAAACTGCCTCCATTCTTTAATCCGGGCCTTTCTGGTGTGTTTTTCGCCTTTAACGCCTTTTCCTTCACCGGGTATAAGCTTCAAAATTTTGTCAACATACTGCTTTCCTGAGCTTCTGACCTTGTGCGTTAAATCGCCCATTGATATCAGCATTTTTCAACCACTTATTCAACCATGGCTCTGACTGATAGATCTATAATGGATAGTTCAGCAGCGCTCTGGAATTTTGCGGCTCTGTTGCATGCGATATCCGTTCATGAGGGAATTTCTTCTCCGTTTCCGAGCATTGGAGCTTTACCTTTTTCCTTAATCGCTCCCTGCACATTGCTTCATATTGTTTCTATTTTTCATTCCTGCAGTTCACACATAAGGAGAGAGTAATGATAATAAAAATTGACAAGAAAGCTCTGAACTCTATGAATGTACAAAAACATGCCACCTGACGTGAAATAACTTTTCGAAAAAGACAAAACTATCTTTCATTAACACTTGGTGTACATTCATTAATTTTCATTAAAGCGCGTATCCAATTTTTGGTTTATGGACAGGTTTTCTTGAATGTTGAGTTGGGGAAAATTTGCGATGGAAAATTTCTGCGACTAGCATCGCATCATCGCATCATCGCATTATCGTGTTATCGCATTTTCATCAAAATGTGTTATAGCAGGGTTTCCCGATCACGTTTATCGTAGAATCGCAGATTGCTATATCGCGCGATCGCAAGATCGCCGATCGCAGTATCGTGTTATCGCAAGATCGTAGATTGTTATAATTCGTTAAATGGTTATGTGTTGTTTATGCGATGTTGTGATATGCGATGTTGCATATCGGCCATCGGCGATTTCTTAAGGTTTTCGTTTATAAGTGTTTCTTAATGCATGCGATGCGATGAATTTCACATCGCATTTTCACAGTTTATCATTGTACTCACAAAGAAATTTTTAATTTTCTTCGCACGATGCGATATTTTATTGAGGAGTATAATACATGAGTTTTAATTGAATTTTTTGAATTTTTACTAAGAGTCCCCACTTACTTAGTGTTATTGCTAATACTAAATAAGGGGGGGGGTTGTTGGTGGGCACAACAGGTTCCTCCAGTTGAACCTAATTAAAGTCTTGTTGAGGAAGGTTTTGGATTTGATTTTCCATATCTTGAATGACTTTCTAAGAAGGAAAATGTCAAAGACCTATAGCTTGCTTGAATTTTTCTTCTCAAACTTTAGTTTCCCCCAAGATTTCTATGACATGTGATATCATGCATCATTTCCTTGCCTCAGCTACAAAAACTTGTCCAACCTACAGTTACTACAACCAAATTATGACACTTCACTTTAAATTTTCCCATAACTTCATGTTATGGAACCAGATCACAGAAAGATAGAAAAGATAGATCAACGCCTTAGAATTCAGCCTCTTCGAGGGGGCAACCTCATTTACATTACACAAATGAATGATTATTTGATGATTCAAATGACAAAACCTCCTTTCTATATATAGGAGTCTAAGGAGTCACAATATAACCTAGTCGACCTAACAATAATAATATAAAGGCACAAAAATAACAATAGAGGGATTCTATGGGGCACAATAATAACAATATGGGGACAATAGGGGCACAACAATATTAATAAGGGATACAACTACAATAGTAATGGGGTAATCACTAGTGTTATAGGGACTTAATATGCCCCTCTCCTTCAAAAAAGTGTTGTCCTCAACACTTGAGTAGTTATGGATGCTTCTGTATAAAATTCTCATTCTCCCATGTGGAATCTTCAGCGAATAAGTTCTTCCACTTGATGAGATACTATGAAATTGATCGATTTCGTAGCTGTCGAGTTCTTGTTTCTGTGACTACTTCCAGTTCTAATAGAATTTTTCCTTCCTCATCAAGTTCTGGCAATATTGTTTGAACTGGGAAGCTTGTCGCCTACAACCTTCTTTAAACATGAAACATGCACTACAACAAAACCAGCGATTTGCGCCAGATTTAGCGCCAGATTTTAGTGCATTTTTTTTGTAATTGTGATGAGAAACGTGGCGCTAAATCTGGCTCTATTGTACAATTTTTAAAGCGTCCTTTTTTGCACCTGATTTTGCATCCTTTTTCACGCTAGATTTTGCATCATTTTTTACACCAAACTATGCATCATTTTTTGCGTCAAATTTTGAACCAAGATTTGCATCTTATTTTATGACAGGTTTTGCTTCTAGTTTTGTGTCATTTTTTGCATCTATTTTTCATTCTCTTTTGCTTCCTATTTTGTGTCATTCTTTGCTTCCATTTTTGCACCATCATTTGCATCAAGTTTACACTGTATTTTGAATCCAATTTAACATCTTTTTATGCATCCATTTTGTGTCAGTTTTTGCATCTAGTCTTATGCCAGGTTTTGTATCTAGTCTTACACTAGTTTTTGCTTCTATTTTTGCACCAGCTTTGGTGCCTATCTTTGCACCATGTGTTGAATTTGATTTAGCACCAAATTTTGCATCCATTTTTGTGCCCATTTTTGCATCTTTTTTTGGACCATTTTTTACATCCACATTTACGTTTGATTTGTCTCCATTTGTCCCATCTCATTTTGCACCATATTTTGCGTCATTTGTTTCATCCAATTTTGCATCATTTTTAACACCATCTCTTGCATCTAATGTTACATCATTTTGAGCATCCAAATTTGCATTTATATTTGCATCTTATGTTGAGTCATGTGTTGTGTCCACCTTTGCATCTTATTTTGTGTCTAATGGTACATTCAATTTAGAGCCATTTTTTACGTCTACTTTTGTATTTGTTTTTGCACCAAGTTTTGCATCCAATTTTAAGCTATTTTATGCCCCTTTTTGCACCATTTTTTTGTGTCTACTTGTGTCCAATGTTGCACCATTATTTACACCGACTTTTTCATCCAATTTTGAATTTTTTTTGTGTCTAGTTTTACATCGTTTTCACCATCCAAATTTGCATCTTTTTTTTGCCTCATTTTGTGTCCACATTTGCATATAATTTTGTGTCTGATTTCGAGCCTAAATTTGCATGTGATTAGGAATCATTTTTTACATCCAATATGGCATCCTTGGTTTCACCTTTTTTCAGCCCCATTTTGCATCTTGTTTTATGTCTTTTCTTACATCTTTTTTTTTTCCTTTTTTGCACCCAAGTTTGCATCCCAAATTTACACCATTATTTGCATCATCATTTGGCATATTAATTTTTAACGGTTTTTGCTTCTTTTTAACGCTCAACTTTGCATCTTATTTTACATCTAGTTGTTGTCTTTTTTTGCATCTAATTTGGTGCCCATTTATGTGTCCTTGTTTTTGCCCAATTTGATATCCTTTTGTATGCCATGTTTTGTTCCCTTCTTTGTGTCAACTATTGCACAATTTTTCACTTCTAATTTAAAACACTTTGTATGTCAATTGTTTGCATTTTGTATTAATTCCTAGTTTAACATCCAATTTTACTTTCAATTTTGCATCCATGGTTACATCCACATTTGACTTCTTATATAGAGTATATTTTTCTTTACATATATGACCCCCTTTATAGATTCATAGTGAAATATATGATAGTTTCTAAATATCATTAAAGCAGATATCACAATTCAAAATCATTTGTAAAGAAATTTAAGAGAAATTGACAACATCCATCCAAAAAAATAACAATGTGTCATTAACAATTTTCAAAACATGTATAAAATAGCAACATAATACTAATAAAATCAGTATTATTTTTAATCAAAACAAGTAAAATTCAAATATGATTAACAAATCAAAATATTTCATGAATATCGTTATTCTACGATAAATTAACAACTTACATAAATCAAACTCATCGTATGATTACAAAATCAAAATGTCTCATTGATATAGGGTAAATTCACAACACCCATCTAAACATAACAATGTCATTCTACACAATAATTTCTTCATAAAAAACAATTCATGTGCATGCCTAGCTACCACCACCAAGATCATCCTCATGATCATCTCGACCATCCTCATTACTCTGATCCACATCATCACCAACACCGCAACTATCATCATCATCTCCTCCTTCACCACCATCATCCTCATCCTCATCCTCATCATCTCCTGATATATGTTGAACATAATTTGGATCATCGTCTTGGCAATCATTACCTATAGCATTCTGACAAAAAAAATCAATATTACATGTTAGTATTAATTACATAACACAACACATGTTTTTGTTATACAATGTTAACCATAAAATGAGGTAAGATATAATATCTAATAGTACTAAAAAATAAAATGAAAATATGGTTTAAAAGTACATTGGAAATCCAACTAAGATTACATACCATAGAGTCCATCCAAACAACAAATTCAACCCATCTCTTTTGCTGTAGCACCTCCTTTTCCAAATGATTTGGAGGTCTTCCATATTTTAGTTCCTATCAATCAGTAAATAGGGAGAAATTAGATAACAATGACTTTATTCTAGTACAAAATTTATTAAAAAAATATCACATGTTTAATATACTTACAAAGGTTGTTATCAGTGCTTTTAAACCTTTCTGGCCACTACGATGAGTGACTTTTGTCTTGGTTAACCTCGCCTTGGATGCCTTGTCCTTAAACATAAACCAATTCAATTTATTTTCACACAAATACTTATAAGTATTAATACATTCTAAATAATGTTTAATGAAAATTCAATACCTGAATTTTTATTTCATATATCTTATTTATAACATTTTAATGATTACATAATACTCTTGTTACCAGATATTGTCAGAAGAAATCTTACAAGACCGCTACCTAAGAACATTGGACAGTTGAATGCATTAGTTAACATGTTTGAAGAATTCTATCTTCAAATCTAGATCCATCTCATGTGATTCCCGTATGTGGTATAAATTGTCTTGAAGGTACCTGCATCATTCGACACAAAGCTATTCAGCACAATCGTTAACAAAAAACATCACAACTGCACAATATGAACGGTGCATCAAAATTGGCATTCACACGTCTAAGGTCTTTTTGGCATATCTGGTGTGGGTATAAAAGGTTTCCATTAAATCTCGTAAGCCTTTTTAACTATTATAAATAAACCACTAAAGTAAAACAAACAAATTAGTTATAAGAACTGAAAAGAAAGCTTGAAAAAAAATTAACATTTTCTAAAAGGCAAGCACTAGAACACACTTCCAAATACTTTTCCTAAAATACTTCTTCAACCTGGCATCAAATTTGAAGGGCATGGTTATATTTCAATATGAAGTCATACTATATTTTCAACCCTTCTATGTTGGCAAGTTAAAACTAATGTTCCACCAAGACTCCGGGATAGGGAGATGCATCTTTGGGGTGATGCACAGGGGGGGCGTGTGAGAGTACCCTCAAATTTTAGGTAAAATTAGGGGCAGGGGGATATGGGGGTATATAATTTTTTTAATATATATATGTATATATATATATATATATATATATATTCAATAATGAAAACATAAATACACTGATCCATATTCATCATTCATTATTCAACATTCTAGAATCTAAATTGATTTAAAAATTAAATTCATCATTCATCATTCTAGATTCTAAATTGATTTAAAATTTAAATTCGTGATTCTAGAATCTAATTAGTACTAACCAAAATAGACTATAGTAGATACTTAAGCCTGAAGATTGGAATAGTAAATTGATATAACTCAAACTCAAAAAAAGTAAAGAGTGAAAGTCAAAGAATCAGTCTAAGGTCATCCATATCTAAAGTCAAGACTCGAAAGTTAAAACTGACGATTAAAAATGGCCAATGAGCATTTTAGGAGTGCCATGGAGGAGGAGGTGCAACAGTTAACTGGTAAGTCAAATAGTGCTGCGTAGCAAGCTGAGTAGACATAAGCTTGGTAACTCAAATGAGTGATTTAGAGATTGCAAATTAGTTTAGGTTTTGATATTTGTTATGTGTTGTTCTTTTTAATTTTAATTTTTTTTATGGTTGTTTTATAATTTTTTTTAATTTCTATTTTACAACAGTTACTAGAAAAAAAATTAAGCAGAACATGGGAAGGGGCAGAATTTAAAAACTATTCTAATCCATCAAAACAATCTGCTGCTCAATCTAATATTATTGGGTTAATCCTAATCATCAAGTTTAGCATCTAATGCTTATCACTATGTAGCAAAGTTGCCAGACTTGGTTGGGCTGGGACTTGGCAAGACTCAACGACTCAGCACAGACCCAGCAAAGAGAAAAAAACTCAAAACATGGTAAATTTTGAGCACAAACCAATCCATATAAGTTATAAAACCACAATCTATGTAGAATTTCAAAAGATTATCTCATAAAATACGATGACACAACATTTGACACTCGATATTTGTATGCAAAATAGTGAACTGAAGTTCCACGATCAAATTCACAAATAGTACTCCATTCAGCTACATAACTCATAGTTTCATAACATAATTATATAATCAAGGTAGACAATGTCTCCAAGTCCAATCTCAAGCCTCATTCATGACTACAAAGATGCCAAGAATAAGCCCTCAAGGAGTTAGCCAAAATCTCTAGACTGAAGCAATAATTGTGGTGCAAACGTATTTGGTGTTTCCATTAGAGATAATGAAACACTAAAGAGACCCTGAGTCTCTTCATCAAGCCTGTAGGATGACATCCCATCCTACAGGCCTACTAGTATAAACTTTAAAAAAAATGCAAGTTGATAAACTAAACAGTAAAACCTGAATGTGTAATTGCCCACTTACCTGAACTTTGAATGCTGAGAGGGTGAGACGACTTTACTCAGCAGCTAGTGATCATTGATGATGCTAAAGCCTCCTTCAATTTCCCTCATAAATGATGATGAACTCAACCCGCTCACAGTGACAGCACACAACACTCTTCTAAGGAAGAAATGGCTCTTAAAAATATATGGAATGATAAAGAATAAGGGGAGAAATGTCTTTATAAAGACTTCCTGCCCTCTCAAACACTTCATTTCCCTCCTAAAAATCACAAGTGTGGGGTATTTTTGGTCACTGTCATTGGGTCAGCTAAGCCTGGGTCAGACTCCCGAATCTAGCAAGTCTGGCAAGACTCCGCTAAGCCAAAGGGGAGCCTGCCAGGGGAGTCGCTGGGGAATACTCGGTCCAGAGCTGACTTGGCAAGACTCAGCCAGACTCAAGAGACTGGGAAGAGTATGAAGCACTGCTATGTAGCCAAAGGATATATGCATTTTACGGTACTTGTCTACAACTAGATAAGAAAAATTGTTGGGCAATCCAAATAGAAGTCTTCTACATTTGCATAAATCTACAGGACATAACAAAGAGGACTGAACCATCTATCCAAAATGAACCAAGTAAAATACAAAACTTTGAGTCGACTCAGCCAATGCAACAATTTCATTATTTTGTAGATTCTTTTACTTTTACATAAAAAAAACTAGTTTGCATTGTTGTTTTTTTTTCTATGTGGTTCATGAACCCCGGAGATCGGTGACCGCTACATCCCCAAAATATTTGTACCAGGCAGATCCATCTGAAGTGACCACTTACTGCCTGCGCAACCACGGAGCCTAGCCTCGAGAGTGTTGACAGAATCGAACCCATGCCCTCTCAATAACAAATCTGCTTTATTGACAAGACTCGACCAATTGAGCTAACCCTAGGGGCTTAGTTTGTATTGCTGTTACAGTAAGAAACAAAAATATTTATCACTTTCTGTGATTATATTACCAATTTTTTGCAACCAAAATATTGATGATGGTGCACAAAGCATTTTTTGTAAACTATGAAGTTAAGTTTAGTTGTGCAAAAGTTTGTAAAGAGCCTCTCAGAATCCAATCCCTGCGAGCTAGAATCAACTAGGGCATTATCAAACTCATTCCTATGGCAAAAGACCTAGTGCTAAACACCACCTGGAGACCCATAACTCTTTTAAACACCTTTTAAAATATCTTGGCCAAGGCATCTGCCTTGTGCATCAAGCATATTCTTCCAAAGAGCATTCGCCTAGAACAAACAAGGTCTATTTGTGGGCAATATATCCTTGACAATTTCAATGCAGTCTTTAAAGGCATAGAATGTACCCATCATACTAGCCTCAATGGCTTGTTTGTCAAAATAGACTTTGAGAAAACTTATGACCGGGTGAAGTGGTCCTTCATTCAGCAACAAGTGACAACAAGGAGGCAATCAATCAGCAGCTCCACTGAAGGTTGAGCTGAGGAAGATAGCTCTTAATTGCCCAAAGAAGAACATGACCCCCCTCAAAAGGGGTGCTTTTGGGCTTGGTGCTCTTGATTAAATGGTAGTTCCAAACCCTTATATATAATAGAGCCCAATGGAAACATCGCAATTCGCTCATTCCTGAAATCCTAAAAATTGTTATGTCTGATGCATTTTGAGTGGAATCTGAAATTTACTTTCTCCATATGAAATAAAATGAGGTCAGAACCACTCTCAAACATCCTAAGTCAATTAATAGGGACCTAGGGTTGAATGTTGAGCTTTCCCACTCATAAATTATTGTTTCAAGCAAAATTAAGGGGGAGCACCTAGCCCTTTTTTAGGGGAGCTGCCCAGAAGCACCCTTTTGGGGAAACACATCCCCACAGTAGGGAAACGTTTCCCCCTGCGTCTCCCTGTGTCTCCCTAAAAGGGGGCGTGGGGAAACGTGTCCCTGAGCATCTTCCCATCCTAGGTGTGTGGGAAGCGTGGATACGTGCACCCCACCATAGGGGACACATCCTCATGGAACACTGGTTAAAATAAACTATTGTTTTCTTACAAAAGCAAAAAATGGATCAAAATTTTAACTATTTCGTATTTTATGTTTAGCACAATTGCAAGTCGTGTGGTAGTACTAAAATAGGATAGATAAACAACAGTGTTTTTTATAATCACTACATAGTCGAATTCCTATCAATCTTATGTGGAAATGATGTAGCTTGAAGTATCTAAATGCAGTACCAAAGTAGAATTGATACCAATAACCAAACAAGGCAGTGACAGCACAAACAAAATTTGTTGTAGCATCAAACTACAGAACTGTATTATCTAAATTTTTTCCTGGTAGCACTCTCATTTCCGTAAAATGTTTTTAATTCCAATGAACAAAGACTTGCCTGACTCGATAACGAAATTGTGTTCCTTTGACATCAAGGATTTAGAAAAGGATTTAGAAAAGAATTTAAAAAGAACCAATCATAGTAGAAGGATCATTACAGGATCTAAATACTACAAAATAATCACCATAAAAGAACACTAAACATTAAAAGTTAAAACTAAAGATTGGAGTATCTAAAGAACAGAACCTAATTATTGACAAAAACTAGACATTAAATGAAGGATCGTGGGATCTATGACCCAGTGCCGATAACAATACAAAATCAACTTCTGCATTCCCCTCATGACCCATCTGGATATGGACTTAAGGAGACCATAACCAATCTTAATAGATTAATTACAGGATGTAACTGCACAAGCCTAGTACTCCATGATTCTATCCCCCATCTGCTTATACTAGATATAAACAACACGTTTGTAGAAAGTTAGAAAAATACATTGTACAATCAGGTTGAACTCAATACAGATTCAATTGGACCTACAACACATTCCATCCACAAAGCTGGAAAGAGCACAATAAAAATAAAAGCAAACATTGAATCTTATCACTGTTGTGGATTTTGTCCTTAGAATGACATGAGACATTCCAAATATGATGCCCAATCTGATATGTTGGCTCTTCTAGCATGGATGCAACGAGAAAGCAATTACAGTACTTGATCTGTTTTTTATAATATAAGACTATATTTTGCTAAGAAAACAAAGGTATACAAAAAAGCCCACATGCATTACATATCGAATATCATTCCTTCGGGAAATCCCTAAAAGCCAAGTGTATGTGGAGACTAATATCAAAAGAGGACCTCTGGAATCAGATTCACATTCAGAGATATATTGAGCCCAATTCAGCAGAAGACTGAATTGGAAACCCAAACAAGTCAATCAACAATGCATCCATATTATTGAAAGTACTGACTATAACATTCCCTTTAATAGGCATATTGCTGGCATGGAAGGTTTGCAATGAGGCTAAGGCGAAGATCAGTATAGACCCATGGATAAGCAGTGGAGTTGAGTACAAGCTGCCAGAAGCAGTGATAAACTCTCTTCAATCTAGACCAGGCAGCTGGACCAGGAAACTCCTCCATTTTCCAGCAGGATTGGAATAGCGCTGAACAGAGAGACGACTCAAAGGCCAAGAAAATATTCAATCAAAAGGATTTATAAACAAATCAAAAGTGTGCCATGCCTATATAAAAGACTCTGATGATGAACATGTCTTGTCTAAAATCCAGCCTTGGGGATTTACACTCCAAAGTTAGGATAAGAATCGTGTACCCTGGACAGACCAGAATGCACACTCTCATGGTGGAAGCGCATCTGGATAAGAACCTTTCAAAAGTTCATTATTTACATGCAGTTGGCAATCTTAAATAGAGCACCCACATAGGAAGTTCTTAAGAGAAGAAATGGATCAAGTCCAAGCAAATGTATCATGTGTAAAAGAGTTGAAAAGAACATAGACCACTTACTGATATTCTGTCCTTAATAAAGGAAATCTGGATGGTTTGACAAGGATAAAGGACTGTGGAGAAGGAGGTTATGCTGAAGAGTGCTCTAAAAAGTGGTAGCAAAACTCAGTCCTCAAAGGCCTTCCTCTAATAGTATCATGGGGAATCTAGAAAGATAGAAATGTTGAAATCTTTGAAGACAGGTATATAACTCTTTCAATTTGCCTTCCAAGGTCAGTCAATCTTCTCAAACTTCAAAGCTTTTTCATCAACCCCAACACAGAAAAAGTTGATTCGTGCTCCTATGGACAAATCTGGAACATGGGGATTACTTTGATGGAGCTAGTCAAGGTACCCCCCAAAAAAGGGAAGCCATACGTGTTCTCTATCTCAATAACTCTCACTGTATCAGATTTAACATAGATTTAGGTGAGGATCAAATAACTACACCGAGCTCATTTCCCTAACAATACTCTAAAAGCTAGCAGCCCACAGTGGCATTTAAAAAAATACTAGTGTTTGTTGGCTCATTGTTGTTAGATAGTGTACCCCAGATCATCTTCTACTAGGTTGGAGCACACATGGCAGATCTGGGCACCTTATATTACAGCAGCATTACACAAATCCATGCAGCATTAAATTCCAAACAGCATAATGATCTGTTGGTGAGAATGCAGCAATAAATAGACAGTAGGATCACATCACAAATTTTACTATTCCAGCAATAAGGGCACACACATGCATGTATGGAACAACCATAAAAAGAATAAGATAATTTTATCATTATACTTCAGGTTAAAGATAAAGTGCTAAAGTTAGATGAGTCAGTTCTGTTTTATTTTTCAGTCTTTCTGAATTCATTTTTTATCAGTTAGATAGAGCACATATCCAGAGATCTAAGTAATATATCTATTTTTATAAACCCTAGGTGTCACTTATAAGAAAGAGTGAGAGTATGGATTTGTAATAGGGTTAGTTTCAGTTCTTACACAAAATCCTTTCTAGCAGATTTTTATTCAGCAGTATTGGAATAGCAGTAACAGGTGTTTTTGACATTGATCTGTGTGTTCCAATGTATGTATTCCAACTGTGTTTGTAGATTTTAGTGAGATTCAGATTGCAGTTTTGATTAGCCTTTAAATTTAGACAGTGTTAGTTTCCACTAGAAGAAGAATCTGTTTACAATGAGTTAGACAAAAATTCATAATGGTATCAGAGAAAGGTTTGTTGAAACATTCTAAAAATCCTTGAATAGATAGTAGGACTGCTACCTATGAAAGGGAGCTGTCAGGAGGCTCCAGGGATCGGATGTTGTGATCCATGCTTGAGAAAAGCACAGTGAAGTTTCAAGTTGTCGGGTTCTTTGTTAGGTTGCTGATCTATCTTAACTTTCGTTTAGGCGATATTCCAATGCAGTAGTATGGCTACAGTCAATCTCAAATACATGGACAGATTGGAAGGTCCCTCTTAACTTCATCCCAGGGAAGTCTCAGGTAACCAGCTTGCATCCATCTTAACTACAGATCTTCCAAGCATTTGGCGGGATCAAATTTCTTTTCACTCTAAAAGAGGTTTGCACCTCAATAGATTTGATCCCTCTCGACACTCGATAGATCTGGAGTTAAGATGGATCTAGAGTGAGAAATTATTCTTACATAAGAATACCATTAGCAAAACCATGGGTTGTCAAAACCACCAACAATAAATTGACTATTTTACCTCAAGTTTATTTTAATTATTAATTTTATTTTTTATTTTATTTTTTTTTAATTTTATTTCATTTCCATTTTATGCAATTTGACTGAGTCAAAATGTTTACATATCAAGACACGACATTACAACATCTCTTCCATACCAGGCTGGTGAGCACCTCTAGGCACAAAGATATTGTTGGAGTAGGATTTGTCTAACTTCATTGAGAAACTGGTTGTAGAGCCTCCCAAACCTGTGTAATTAGTAAATCATAAAAAGAAGATGGCCAAGGTCAAGTGAGTCATACTTGAATCTATGAAGGATCATTAGATCCCTCACATCACCAAAAAGACCACAATAAAGTACATGTTTGATGCTCTAGTCACTCTATCAGAGTGAACAACAAACAAAAGACATTCCTAAGAAATAAGCTTAATCCCTACAAATGAGTAAAAGGATATTGTAGTTTCCTACTTAATGAAGATTATTGATCTCCATGATCAGCTTGCAGCAATTGAGAGGAGGTGAAGGGTGAAAAGCTAGTACTCATTGCATTAAATAGGTCCTGTTCTTTTTGGAAACTTTTTGGCTATGACATCTAGGCCAAAAAAAAGTTAAAACTTCCCATTTTGAAGAGGCTATGGAATGACTTCAACTAGAAGGAGCAGAATGTTGTCCCCATTAGTAAGACGAAGAAGGGCAACAAGAAAAGAGGAACTAAGAAGGGTTAAAAAGGGAAGAAAGAGAAGCCAGGTTCTTGTAACCAGGGAAGGAAGGACTTGAGCCACATCAAGTGCTTCAAGTGTCAAATGTTTGGGCACTTTGCTTCCAATGTCATCAAAAGAAGGGGAAGGGAAAGCAACTTGTAAAGAGTACAAAAGCATCAGCTCAAGTGGATGAGCTTTCATCCAATCTTGAGATACACTTCTCAATGGTCTCATGCCTGTCATATGACATCATGTCTGATGTGGACTGGCATGTGGATAGTGGAGCCTGAAAACATACAACCTATAACAAGAGTACCTTTAGTAGAACTTGGTGATGATGCCACATATCTAGTTGCAAGAGTGGGATCCATCAAGTGATATCCTTAAGCTTACTAAGTTAATGATGTTTTGTATGTACCTAGCTTAACTAAAAATCTCTTTCCAATTTCAGTGATGATAGATCCTACATATATGGCTAACTTTGAAGATCAACAAGTCCTCATCCTAAATTGCAAGGGAATCCTATAAGAACTTTAGGGTATGATAGTGACAACATGTGTGAGCTTTGACAAAAAAGACTAGGTCACTTGCACTAGTGAATGTTGCCAATCTTGAAAAACATGGTGTGGGCATTGCCAATCTTCAAGGCTGAGAAGAAAGGAGTGTGCAAAGGTTGTGCACTTGGCCAGCATGTAAAGGATGTTTTCCTGGCAGTAAACATAGGTCAAGAGGGGTTTCTGACCTAATCAACTCAAATGTATGTGGGCCCATCTCTCAACTTCCTTATCAAGTAACATTTACTATGAATATTTTATTGATGATTCTTCTAGGAAGTCCTAGACTTAATTCACAAAAACCAAAGGAGTTTGATACCTTTTGCATGAAATCAAGAATCAAGAAAATGTTGATAGTTCCCTACAACCCTCAGTAGTTTGGGGCCTTGATTCATGATCTAGTTCTGCTCATGTGTCTCTGTGTATAAACATGTCTCATCATTGTCTATATTTTGAATAGGTATCCTCACAGAATTTTTGAAGGATAAGACTGGAGGAATTCAGAAGCCTCAAGTAACACATCTTTGAGTTTTTCAGTTGTCCTATCTACATTCATATTCCAGATGGGAAAAGGACCAAGTTGGAACCTTCTAGTTTGAAGGGCATTTTTGTAGGTTAGAGTGAAACCTCAAAATATTATAGAATATACATTCCATCTCAACATAAAGTAGTTGTGAGCAAAGATACCAAGTTTGAAGAAAATGCATGGTCCTCTAAGTCTCAAGAACCTCCAGTAGTGACCATGGAGGCAGAAGAGCTTGGTATCCCAAAAACAGATCTGCAGAAATTAAAAAGATCATGAAACGCACACTTAGATCAGCAAGCTTTTGGAAGTGCAAGGGGTGCCTCTTTACCTTCAAGTTCAGCTAGAAAGCCTAGATGGCTAATCTAGACATTAAAAGAGGCAACAGAGTAAGTTGGTGCTCCAACTACTTCCCTTCAAATAAGTCACCCTCCTAAAAAGTTCCCTAGTTATGTTGCACTGATATCTTTCATTATTGAAACAAAACCTTCTAGTAACGGCAGTAAGGAAGAAAGTACTGCAAAATGCCATGATGGAGGAATACATCTCCTCCTAAAGAATGATGGGTAGGAGATAGTGCCTAGACTAGTGGAGAAGTCAGTATTTGACTCTAGTTTTTCTTACAACAATCATGCATGGTTAAGCATGCACCAGATAGCAGCATATAAAACTGCAAAGCTCGGTTTGTGGCTGGACGGTTCTCCCATTAAAAAGGAGTTGACCATGAGGAGACTTTTGCTCTTGTTACTAAATATACCTCTATCAGATTTACTATGTCTTTCACAACAATCTTCCATTAGATTTTATATCAAATTTATGTAAAGACAACATTTCTTAATAGGTTGATTAAGGAGTTATATGAATAAACCAACCAAGAGGCTTTTAGGTGAATAGGCTTGAGACCCATGTTTACAAGTTGAAGTAGGCCCTTTATGAGTTGAAACAGGCACCATTTGCATGGCACTCCAAGATCGATGAGTAACTTTCAGATTTGGGTTTCACTGAGACAGATGCAAATTCTAATTTTTACAATTTGGTAGATCATTCTAATCTTCTTATTTTAGTCCCATATGTAGACAATCTTACACTCACAGGAAGTTAAAAGGAATCCACAAACTGGTGCAGGGCAAAATTGGCAAGAGAATTTGTCATGACTTGAAGCACTACTTGCTGGCTCTAGGGGTGTAGCAAAGTGCAGGTGAAGTGTTACTTGGACAGAAAAAGTATGTAATTGAAATTCTTAGAAGATTTCAAATGATGGACTGCAAACCCATGGCTACTCCAGTGTATGCAATTGAAATTCTGATGAGATTTGAAATGATGTACTGCAAACCCATGGCTACTCCCCTGTGGTAGTAAATCCATTGTACTTTGCTGATTCTAATTCATATTTGATGAACATCTGTATACAGGGAATTGATAGGTTTCCTCATGCACTTAGTTAACACAAGGCCTAACATTTGTTTTGGAGTCAACACTTTTAGTACATGGTGTAGCCTAGGCAAGTTCATCAGGTTGCCACAAAACACAAGTTCTAATACTTGGAAGGGGGCAGTGCATTTTGCACTGAGATATGTTAGTGATGCAGCTTTTTATTCAATGATAATGGAATAGCATTAACAGGGGTTCTCGACAGTGATCTACATGTTCTGTGCATGTTTTCTAACTGTGTCCATTTATAGGCTCAAACGACATTCAGATTACAGTTTCGATTAGCCTTTAAATTCAGACTGTGCTACTTTCCTGTAGGAGAAGAATCTGTTAAACAAGTGTTACTAAATTCATCAGTTGTTAGTAATTAATTGGATGAATGGCAGTAGTAGAAGATGAAATCAAACGTTCTGTCCATTTTTATTTCAGAGTGCTTTGAACATGTCTACAAAGAATTAAATGGTGAAGCAGACACCTTGAGGAAGGAAGGACTACAGTTGGCTGAGGGTTCAAGGTTATGAAGTGAAATCAAGGATTGTCATATCTTACACGAACATATTTCTGCATCCTCGAATGGGGATTCTTATGACAGTCAGTATTCTGAAGATGATCCAAGTGCCTCAAAAGAAGAATTCTGAATTTTAGAGAAGTTACAGGACCCTTCAATCAATATCAATGCCTTCTTCAGGCTTAGCAAAGAATGTATATTTTCGTTTTGATATTTCTCGAAGCTTAAAGCATTTACAGAATGTATCTCTTTATACTCGGATGAAATAAAAGATTAGAAAAATTGAGGGAAAATATATCAATATCAATCGATATGTAAGCCAATAAATGCGCCAAAAAAAACACAGATTGAAAAAATATGCCTGCTGTGAGTCTGTGAAAGCAAATATAAGCAGCACCTCTTCTGGAAAATGTGAAGCGGAAATACAAAACAAAAAAGACATCGTGATAAGAGAATATGGGTTGAGAGGGAGAAAAGAAATCAAGGCTTAGACTCACCTCTATCCGATTGCATATGAGGATCTGAACCAGCCACATCAGTTATCCAAAAATGCACCTTTGTCCGTGCACCGATCAAGTCAATCCGCCGCCTGGAAAGAAAAATAGCACAATGCAAATATTTGCAAATGCGTCTACCTGAAAAGGGGGCGCGGCGTAAGAGGCCCTCCTGAAACCCCTCGGAGAAGGATATATCTGCGGACCTGAAACCCTACATCCGATATAACAACCCATTTTAAGATATAAATGTTTTAAAAAGTTAAAGAGCATTGTCGCCGACCCTGAAACCCTACATCGTATATAGAACTAGCATTTGCACAAACCGGTGCAACGTCATAGAAGTAGTAGGATATGGAAGTAGGTTTGTGCAACGTCATAGAAGTAGTGGGATATGAAAGTAAGTTTGTGCAACGTCATAGAAGTAGTGGGATATGGAAGTAAGTAAAAGTAATATTTTAGTAAAATATTAAATATGTGTTGTATGAATTAATAATTTTATTATATAATTAATAAAAGAATTAATAGAGAAGGGTTATTATTTTAAAATTTAGGATATAATTATAAAAAAAAAATTGAGAGGAAATATTAGTTTTAAGATCAAAAAAAATTAATTAAAAAGAGCGATAAATTTTAGGTTTAATTCTAAAGCCTCAATGCGAAAGGATTATATTAGAACATCCTAAAAAGTCTTTTAAGAAAAATGGCGATTAAAACCTTTTCCAAATAAATTTTAAAGGTTTAAAGCATAAATATAATAAAAGCTGGCATATATATGTAAATAGTAATAAAGAGGTCAACCCCATAAAACTACCACGTTGCATATTGGGATCTCGCGAGTGGCGTTTTTGTTTTATTGTCCATGACCAAACTTCTGAAGCCTCTAACTTGCGACTTTATTTACACCATATCCATTCAATTTAATTATTTACACCATAACCATTGCAACTTTTAATGTCCATGACCAGACACGCGTCTTTAAAACTTGTGATATGAAAGGTGTGACATGGCAACTGTAATATTATATTAAGGTGTGCTATGATGGAGCAGTCGAGTCTGCAACACGTATTGCAATCGGAGGTTTCAAAGTGACAAGGCTTCAAAAGTTGAGATATTGCGGATGCGATATTAATGGCCAAATGTGGAGAATTAATGGTTTTCGATAGAATAAACGCATTCATTATTACTAACGGTTTCTTGAGATTTCGCTCATAAAAGTCTTGGATTATTATGTAATCGGTTATTTGCTAAGTTATTCGCTCTAAATTTTAGTTACTCTCACCCTTGTGTTTCTCTTAACAAGTCAGTCCCAACAAGCATAATTCAACAAAAATGTCTTGGTCGACCAAACCCATGAAGAAACCTGTTGTTCAACAAAAATCAGTTGCTCTTCCCCCTAAGTTTGCAGAATTGCTTGCATTATTTACCGATACCACATGCACCTCAAACACCGGAACATCTACCTGGGAGGCCACATATCAACTTTTCGAAGATGAAGAGCCGAGAGTCACAGAAAGAGTAGTCATAGCCGAAGATTCATACCCGATTTCTGATACTACATATAGTGATCTGGCCAATTCATTCCTCCACAGAATTGTTGCTCAGCTGAACATCCTTCCTTACATGGATATGATCACATGTGTTGTTGACCATCTAAACATCGCTGACAGAAATTTTATGACCAAGAGGAACACAATCATCAGCTCTTTCACCAACAAAGATTCGACTCGAATGTACCAGTTGTCGGCAGCTCAGAAGAAATATGATATGACTTCATTGAGAAATTCATGAAGGAAAATCAGGATCAATCTGAAGTCATGAAAGGATGGAGAAGTGATGCTAGCAAGCACAAGCGAGAAAATAAGGGTATGCATTCTATAGCTTCTCTTGTCGGTCCATATTGTTATGTTGCCACTATGATATGTAGATTATTTGGTTATGTCAATACCCAAAAGTTTTCAGACCAGTGGGTACCCTTGATTGATGCAGCTATGTTATGGACTGGGGGACTATTCTATCTAATAATTTAAGTATCCAAATCCTAGATTATAGGAAGAACTGTAGTTTTTTTATTCTAGAAAACATTGTTCCCCCATTTTACATGAGTGCCTATGTAATGGATGTTATTTTATTTACTTCTGATTTCCCATCCATGGGATGTAAATGGACCATACAGGACCCTATGTCTATCCACGTTTATCATAGTATTCTCTGGGAGTCAAAATATAGGAAAAAGAGCATCATTCCTTTGTTAATTCTCATACAGAATACAAATTAGATGCATGGTGTGAAGGAAAATGAAATTTACAGGTTTGTGGTTGAAATTTATTGGTGTATCTATACGTGTATCTATAAGTTGTATTTTCATAGTTAAGGGTTTGGAAATACACAATTCCCATCCACTTGAGTTCAATTTTATCTCGCAAAACTTCATTGGGATCTACCTAAACACATATGCAAACATAGGTGAAAATGCCTTTCAAAAGTCTTTCCCTGTCTACTTTGACGAATCTTCCAATAAAATTGCCCACTTTTTCTAAGAGATCTAGATGGGTAAAGTGAATGGGAAAACTGGGAATCTTACCCATACTAGAGTAGTCATCGGCAACATAGTGAGAGGATTGAAGTTGGGAAACCATGGCTTCACTAGAAGACCAACTCATCCCCAAAACCATGGACCTTGGTTAAGGATTTTTTTCTTATCCTCGAGACATTTGAAGATCACCACAAAAAAACATGGGTCTACATCCACCCAAACCAACATTCATCCAATCCTATCATAATCGAACAGAAAAACGCTACTTTTTCAATAGAAAATGGGGAATAAAAGTATCACCCAAGGATAATGACCATCGCATCAAGCACTCAATCATAGGGGAGGAGCAATAATTTGACAATCACACGTCCTTGATTTCTGTTGATTTAACTCTGAACACTCACGTAATATTCTCTTGCTTGGCGAATTAAACACCACTGCATGGAATGGACGAGGATTGAGCCGAACCCTGGATGAAGCCCACTTCATTCTCATCTAAACACAAAACTATATATACGTCAAAGCTATTAAAATAGATTCTGACTGTCAACACCTCGAGGTTCTGTTTATATGTGGCTACCTTTTATGGTTACTATTGAATGTGTGATTGGCAATAGTAATGGCAACTTAGGGTTGCCAAATTTCCTTCGATTCCCTCACTACATCCTAACGCAAATAGTTGTTCAATGCCTTGGTTGTCTTTCAAAACTGGTAGGCAGCGTCTTCTTTGATATTTCTCGATGGTTTTAATTCCACTACAATCACAACTTTCATTTACATAAAATTCGTGTTTTCGAACGAGCGACGATTGTTCAAGGTGAAATGTCACTTGGATGGTTTCAATGTTGTTGACCCATCATAACTAACTAACGGATATGCCCATTAAAATTTTATACCACCCCATTATCAATATCAATTATGCATGGGAACCAATTAAAGCAACTTTTCACATTAATTTTATATGAGCATGAGAACATGTGTTAACAAGCAACCCATAAAGCCTCATTTTGAATGCCATAGTCACTTAGAAGGAATTCCTCTTGTAGTAGCATCCTCCCTACTAAACTTTGCTAGTGCTAACATTAGAACCACCATTACAACAAGATATCTTTCTAGTGTTGACAACACCATTATAGTAAGATACCTCAAGAGAGACAGAAAATTTAAAAAGTATGATAGTAATACGTATCCAAAAGATGGTATTGAAACTAGTAATTGTTCACGAATCCATAAGATTGTAAGGTCATTCTCATTATCATAATCATTGTCATCATCATCACCATCATCCTTGTCATTTTTATTGCCATCATTACATTATCATCATAATCACCATTCATGCCATCATCATCATCATTATGGACATTGTTTGCAATTGTTCATAATTGTAGATGTTGTAAGAAATATCATCAACCCAAAAAATGTGATCAGTGCTAGAAAAGGGTTGTTTAGGACACATTGATATACGTAAGAGAAATAAAAACTCTATTTTTACAGATGATCGATGATGATCATCATCACCACCATTATCATCGTCATTGTCATTTTTATCATCCCCATCATCATCATTAATGTAATTTCTATCGACATTGTTGTAATCATGCATCATCATCATTCATGCCATTATTGTTTTTGATGATGACCTAGATGAAAATGATGATCATGACACCAAAGATAATGCTTATGATTATGACAATGAAAACATCTAAAATTGGGAAGATTCGCCAACGTCATTAGCATCGTCATCATCATAATCATTGCCATCATCATCATTGTCATTGTAACCACTATCATCTTTATCATCATAATCACAATTCATGTCATCGCCATCATCTTCATTTTCATCATTGTCAATATTATTGACATTGTCATCAATTGTTCATAATTGTCAATGCCATAAGGAATATCATCAATGCAGAAAATATGATGAGTGTTGGAAAAGGGATGCAAAAGCAAACATAGAAATGGAGGCAACAATAGAAGTAAAATTGGATGAAAAGTGGATACAACATAAGTAGATGCACAACAACATGAAAAACCTGACACAAAAGTGGATGCAAAAGTAGATGCAGCTGTCAATGCAAACTTGGATGCAAACATGAAGGCAAAAGTGGAAGCAAACATGGGTCCAATGGTAGGTGTAAAACTTGGCACAAATTGTGGTGAAACAAATGTGGATGCAACAACGGAAACAAAAGTATATGCAAAAATGGATGAAACAAAAGTGGATGCAATAGGGGATGCAAACGTGGAAGCAAATGTGGTTGCAATGGTAGGCGCAAGATATGGTGCAACAAAAGTGGATGTAACAATAGACAAAAAATATGCAAAATAAGATGCAAAAATGGATGTAAAAGTGGAAGCAAACATTGATGCAACAGGCAAAACAAAATTGGATGCAAAAAATGGATATAATGTAAGTAGATGCAAAAGTAGATACAAAACGAAATGCAAAACCCAATGCATAAACCTGACATAAAAGTGGATGCAGAAATAGATGCAATATTTGATGCAAAAGAGGATGTGAACATGGATGCAAAATTGGAAGCAAACGTGGATACAACAGTGAGTGCAAAACATGGTGCAAATTGTGGCATAACAAAAGTGGATGTAATGATAGATGCAAAAAAAGAATCAAAGTATGATGCAAATGAAGATGTAAAAAGGGATGCAAAAAGTGAAATTTAAAATGGGTGCAACAGTGGATGCAAAATTGTGTGCAAAAGTGGATGCAATAGAAGTCAATGCAAAAGTAGATGCAAAATGAGACACAAAACCCGATGCAAATCTCGGTCCAAAATTGGATACAAAAAGGGATGCAAAAGTAGATGTAGTAGTTGATGAAAACCTAGACGCAAATGAGGATGCAAATGTGGATGCAAAATTATAATCAAAAGTGGGTGCAAAAGGAGGTGCCAAACTAGGCGCTAATTGTGGCACAAAAATATTAGATGCAATAGTGGGTACAATAATAGATGAAAAAGAGGATGTAAATATGGATGCCAAACAAGAGGGAAAAGTGGATGCAACAAAAGTAGATGAAACATTTTATGCAAAACTAGACACAAAACATGATGTAAAACTTGGCGCAAAAGGGATGCACAAATGGATGAAAAAATGGATGCAAAAAATGATTTAAAAAAGGATGCAAAAAAGGATGCAAAAGTTGATGCAAGTGTAGGTGCAAAAAGTGGATGCAAATGAGGATGAAAAAGTATGTCAAACAAAATTAGGTGCCAAACTTGATGCAAAACCTGGAACAAAACCTGGTGTAAAGGATGACACAAAACTTGGCATAAAATTTGGTGCAAAACGTGGTGCAAAACCTATTGCAATACCTGGTGCTAAACTTGGTGTAAGATTTGGTGCAAAACTTGATGCAAATTTTGTGTCAAGTTTTGCACCATATTTGATAAATGGATGCAAATAGAACCAAAAATGGGCCCTAGATGCAAAAACAGAAGTAAAAAGGGACGCTAATCGCTGGTTTTGTTGTAGTGATGGAAAACTGGGTGCACTCGAGAAGCTGCAGGAAGCTCCAATTTGTATGCCATAGTACCAATCTTTTGCAACACCTTGTACGGACCATAATACTTTGGTGATAATTTATTATCCTTCTTAGCTTGCTTGAGGGATATTTGTTTATATGGTTGTAACCGTAGGAATACCCAATCACCTACATCAAAACTTCTTTCGCTACGATGTTGATTTGCCTGTTGTTTCATTCTGTTTTGCGCAAACACAAGGTTATCCTTTAAGAGTTGGAGGACTTGTTGTTGATGCTCGATGTGATGTTCCACTGTGTTGGCCTCCTTTTGTAACAGGTTTCATATTTCATGATTGACAGTGGAAGTACCAAAAATGTTCATCTTCTCCATGCTGCAAAGGTTCCATTTTTGAAAGATTTCTCAGTTAAAGGAAAGCCAAACAGCCTAAGCTTGGTTTCCCTAGGTTTAAATTGCTTGTCTTAGAATTTAGAGAATGATATCTGTCCAAACAGTTCAATCATGGCAGATTTTGTAGATAGGTAGAGAATGAAGGAGCCCAACAGCTTAATCTGGGCCCTTTGAAGAAATAAGGCTAGTGTTTAGATAGGAAGGTAGAGAAAAGAAAAACCAATCAGGGTTTGCAAGTCTAAGTGCACCCTTCCTGAAGTAACAAAAAATGCTAGATGTAGTAGGCAGGGTAGGTAGCCTGGGCTTGCAGGAGCAAGACCATCTCATCAGTGGCAAGAGTACCAAAGCACTATCTTAAATGGAAAAATTTTGGAAGCATGCCTAACTTCCTTCTCCTCCCTCCCAAACTCTCTTACTAACATCCCCCAAAGGACCTTGGGATCTGCCCAACAAGTCCTGATTCCATTTCATTTCTGTCAAACAGTAAGGTAAGTGTTGGCTTTCTTAAATGAAAAGAAGCCACATTTCTTGTGTAAAAGTTATGTTTTCATCTTCTACACAATCTCTATGTCTATCATCAGTTCGCATACTTTTCATCATTTCCCCTTCATTTTCATTTCATAAACTCACATTAACTCCTAATTTTATTATGTAGCTCCCTAAATCACTCCCTTATCCCCATCTACTACAAAAAATTATTTAAAATCCCAAAAATAATGAATATTCCCCCCCCTGGGCACTATAGCCATATGTTCTAAAATATAGGGAAATATTAAGTCCATCTGGGAGTTATATTTAGCCTTCCTCTTTTCCCTGGGATCAGTTAACCTCTGGTTGAACTGATAACCTTTCATTTCTACCCTCCGCAGTCATTATTTCCAAAGGTTTAATGTTTAAGAAGCTTTATTAAACATTAAATTAATTCTCGCGTGCATATAAACCCAACCCCATGTTCCAAAGTTTTTAACCCCGCTTGTATACCCCGAAAAATACTCACTTTATCAATGTTTTCCCCCCCTACCGTATAAATAAACAAACGTAATAACCCTCAGGCCCCGTTCATAATCCTCCGCCACCTTGATTGTTCCACGAGCCATTAGATCTGGCTCGCCCAGGATCTACAGTGGGCGGGTCCCTAGCACGCGCCAACTTCCCGAGGCTTAGCGTCCGGGAGTTCGGCGGTTTTGTCGTCGTACTCACGCCACGCATCAAGCTCTCGGGTGTGGCGGAGCCCCCTCCCTCAATACTGCCCAGGCGATAAAGTGGTGCGCCCAAAACCACTTACCACCCTCACCTGTGTGACATCACTTCCACGTCCTCCCTTATGACATCACCTTCCGCACTCCGCTACCGTGCCACGTTGCTGCCACATCATCTCGTTGTACCCGCGCACTGCCATCGTGTCCCTGCCACCGCACTGCCATGTCACCCATCTGTACATGATGATGTCATCTGCTGACGTCATCCGGCCATGTCATCCATCCGTACCCCTGGACCCATCGATGACGTCACGCTGATGTCATCCCGAAAAAGCGCCAAAAGCGCCAAATGTCCATTTTTGCTTAAAAGAAATGCGCTAATGACCGTTACATTTCATTTTATTGGTTCATTTGAACACCCTGGTCCCCTGTTTCATTCATTTTCTCACTCCCAAAGCTTCAGAGCGACCAACTAAGCGGCTGCGGCCTACAATTCAAGTTCATAAGCCTACCTATGCACCAGTTCGTCCACTCTGGGCGCCGTTCAAACAAGGTATTTGCCATATTTTTCTCTTTTCGCTCCTGTGCTTGCATTTTATCTGTTGCACATACTGTGAACTTGCAAAAAGTCCCCAATTTGTAACTTTGTTGTGCCTAAGACCCCATTAAATCTACTGGAAACCCTTTACTTTAGAAAAGTCTTAGAAACCTTATGCCCATTTACACTTTTGCGGGCGAATTCTCTTTAAAGCTTGGCCCCCAGCAAAAATCTCGCGGCAGCTCGGCAGTTCCCATTTTTACCCTGTTCCGATGTCCAAATCAGTTCACTGAAACTGTAAATTTCCCCCTGCTCCTCTGCACGGTTCCTCACAGTCTCTAGCTCCAGAGATTCACTGAAAAAGGGGAAATTGACCTAAAACTCTGCAAAATTGGTCTCTTACAGCATAAGCTCTCAAGCTGTCCAGCTACTATTACATTTGAAGTTCAGTTTGCCTACTCCTGCTAGTCATTGCAAGCAAATCTAATAGCCAATTGTTACATTAGCCCTCCTTTCACCTCAAGCACTCAAAGTTGCGTTATGACCACTCCGTCTGCTCTAAATGTTACTCCCATCAACCCACCAAGTAAAGAGCTTGAGTCCATGCCCTTGGCCAATACAAACTATCTCATTCAAGACTTTGTTGCCAAAAGAAATCATCTACACACCTACTGCCAGCTGAGAAATAGTTTCATAAACAAAACGAACAAGTATGGCATATGGGAGTCCAATTTTCCCCATTATTTCCTCTTGTCTGTGAATATTTTTCCTGAGATTGTTCACCTCTGTGCTGCAAATTATGAACCAAGTCAAAGGGTTGTTAAGTCTTCATCTGGGGGCATACTTTTCTACACTACTCCTGACTCCATCGACCAGATGTTGAACTTCAAAAAGACTGAGACACGATTGTCCTTTTTCATAAATGATTTGCTGCAAGAGGTCTCTTGGTTTCCTGGCACCAAGTTTGAACATATTGCTGAGACATTTATGAGGGCAGATTTCCAACCGAAGGAACCGCCTCCATTTCTTTATGACCATTTCAATGAGGTGGGCAAACTACTGGTAGATATGATTTCCTATGTGTTGGGCTTCTCAACAACTGAACTTGTAGATGAGACAGTGTTGGTTATATTGTCTTCTTTCAACCAAGGACAACCTCCTGCTGTCAAGTATAATTATGCCAGGTTCATATCAAATAAAATCCATGACCAGCTCACTAGACTAGATAGGCAAGGAATTTTCAAATATTCCTCCTATATTTATCATTTGTTCATGTTTTATCAATCTGAAATCTTCCAATGCCCTATCAAGCAACTGGATTCAAAGGGAGAAAAGAGGTCGGTTGTCTTTTGGTCATCTGTATTTCATCAAGTTCAGCACTCTCCTTATCCATACTGTGAGTTCATTGACCAGTTTGTATATCCTGTGTCCTGCCTCTTGATGAAGGTTCCCCCTCCCAAAATAACCTATGAAATGCAGAAGACCTTACAGCTGTCTAAAAATTACAAGTTAGGGGATTGGTACCTATATCAAGACCATACTGTCATCAGAATTTATGCCTGTGAGCTGTGTCCTTATAGGCTCCCGAGATACGTGCCGATGAGGCTGTTTGCATTAGAATACTACAGGCAACTTATAAATTTAGATTTGACTCACTTCCACAGCACCAAGAAGAAGGCACGACTGAAATTCAAAGACCGCCTAGGCCCCTTCATCATGAACCAGAAGGATGGTTGGCAAGATGCTGACCTGATACTCAAAGATCAATTTAAGTTGAGAAGGAGTTTCTGGTGGGTCCCCTATGACCCCCTTGGCTTTATTAGTGCTAGAAGAGTCAAATATGGTTAACGCCCTATGACCACTGCAAATACCCAGATATTGAAAAATATGCTAATCAAGATGCATGGGCACATGGAGCTTTAGTTGAAGAACTTACTCAGGAAGAAATTTTGGAGCAAACTGCTAAGGATCTTGAAAAGAATCTTGACTTGGATTATGATGACCAGGTATATTTCAGGCTGCCATACCAAGTGGAAGAGGGCCCATCTGCAGCTGCAGCCTCACAGATTGCCCAAGGACGACCTACATCAGCAATAGGTACAGGTAAGGGTAAAGAGCCCATGGAGACAAAAGGAGGAAAGGTCACAGAACAGCCTGTCAGTCCAATGGAACAAATTCAAGTGCAAGCCCCTCCTCAACAAACTGAGGCACTACAAGTGCCACCTTTGCAAACTCCTGCCCACGAAGAAAGAAGTAGAAAGCGTGATCGAGAAGACTCCACACCTGCTAGTGGGTCTACACAGCAGCCTGAATCAAAGAGGCAAAGGGTTGATTCTCTGTTTGAGGAGGAGGTAAGTGAAGAGGTCGTAGAAAGCCCGAGAAAGGAAGCAAGCCTGCATACACCAACAAGCTCTTTTCAGCAAGAGCAAGATAGACAACATGGCATGGAGGTGTCTTCCTCCACACAAAAAGGCAAGAAACCAGCTAGCACCATGGCCAGCTTCAAAGAAATCAAGGCTCAAAATGAGCTACTAAGGGTGAAATTGTATGAGCAATTCCTTAAAGCAACACCTGCCAAACAGGAAAGACTGATGGCAACATTTGATATAAAGCAAGAAAAGATGATTCTGAGCCACTTCAAGCCCAAGATTTAGCAGCCACAGTTGGCTGCAGATTTTGTTAAGACAAAGTTGGAGGTCCTGGCCAAGGACATCCACCCAATGGATCAAATAGAATTACACAAACAGATAGCGGAGATGCTTTATACCACCCTTGCAGAAAAGGCCACATTGGCCCATGAGTTAAAAGAATCATTGAAGAATACCAACACTCAGCTGGATTTTTAAAGATTGTCCTCCACAGCCAAAGATAATAGAATTAAAACACTGGAGGAGATTATTGTGGACTTAGGACATGATCCTAAGGATCCTAAGGGTGTGAGAACCCTTATGAAAAAGAAAGACGATGACATTGCTGCATTAAAAAAGAGATTGAGGTTGCTTCCTACTGAGCACCCTCAAACAACAGAACTGCAAAAGGAGAAAGAAGCTGAGGATCAATGGGATTTGATGATGAAATTAAATCAGAGAGTAATTGATTTGGAGGGAGATTTGGAGAGGGCACTACAAAGCAAGCAAGGAGAGTCGGCCTCCCAGCCACTTCAGACATCCAACTGATGTCGTTGCTCCTTCAGCAATAGTGTCCCCTCCAATTATTTCAACAACTACAGATGCTACAGCGGCAACAACAACAGTTCCTGAGCCTAGCATGAGCATGGACGAATTAAAAAGGGCTATCAAAGAGATAGAGCTCCAAGCAACATAAATAAAAGAGGCCAAAGAATAACTGGCCAAACTGGAAGAAAAATATGACAAGTCCAAAATGATAGTGGCTGAGCAGACAAGAGAAATTAAGTCCCTTAAGGACAAAGTTAAAACATTGGAGAAAGAGCTGTCATTGGACAAGACCTTGGCTGAAATAAAGAGAATTCTGTGGGCCAAAATAAATCAGTCAATCACTGGCCAATGGAGGTCAATTCAGGCAATATATGAACAGGTGGAACTGCTTGGCCGTGCTAAGTTTGAAAACCAGAGAGCTAAGGCAGCATTAGGAAATATGTCCGACCAGGCCAACAGAATGATCAATTTTCTGAATCATCAGACTAGGGAGGAGCTGGCAGCACTCAATATCATGAACAGAACAGATGCCATATTGACAGCAAAAAGTGTGCTTACATTGAGAAACTTTGTGCAGACTCTGGAGGCAAGGTGCCGGGATATACAAAGGGATGTGGACAATTTTGACGTAAAGCTTGTAGCATTACAAACTAGGGGATTGCCCAGCCTGCTGACCAGTGCTGGAAAACTATTGACATGTGACCAGTATTCTACCAGGCTCAATAATTTTGTCACTAATCAGCTTACTGCTGCATCAAGTTCTGCGACAGAGACAGGGCCGCCTACAGGACAGACACTCTACGACAAGCTGGAAGGCTTATTTTATCTGGAGAATGAGGTTAATCATATGTTTGAGATGTCGCCTAGTTATTACAAGTACACAGAGGCCGATGAAACACTTGTCAAAATACAAAGGCATCAGCTGCCTTTTGAGAACTGGTGGCAGGCAATGCTGGCCGTCTTGCCCAGATAGCGTCGGTGATATCCCTTTTGTTTATTTCAGAATCTCAGTCAAGTCTAGTTCAGCAACAAGCACCGGTCGAAGCAGTCAAGGGGCACGCACAACAGGTGGGAGCAGTCACAAAGCGAAAGTGCTGAGACAGCGAGCCCAAAGGTGCAGATTTTGAGAGCACATCCCCAGCCGACCCAGATGAACTCAAAAGTCAACATTTCCTGGCTGAAATGAACAGCTGTTGCATTTGTATTTATTTCAGCATTTACTTTCTTATCGACTGCTCCTTATGAGTTGGTCAAGGAGTTATGAGCTATTAACTTCCCATCTAGATATTTTTCTATCCAATTTTTGTATAAATACCACCCAATGCATTGTAAAAAAGGTTGGTCGGTTTATGTATCTCAAGGGAGACTCGCACTGCATGTCTGATACTTTTTATAATCAAAGATTGCTGAGGAGTTTGGAGAAATGACTGTCTGCACTGTGTTTAATAGTTTGGAGACGTGAATGTGGAATTCTTGTGCTGCAGCCTGAAGCAATAAGTACATCTTACCTCTGTTTTATTGTTTACCACTATCTAAGTAGCAGAAAGAAAGAATAGCTTAGAATTTTTTTAATTACACTCTATGCTCAATCTCTGCTATTTCTTTATGTTTTTCATATGAAAGAATTGGCTATGAATATGAATTCCTCCTGGCTCATGTTTACCCCGATTCACCTGTGTTTGCCAATTATCTAGGGATTCTTTACTGCCCCTAGGTAGAGCTTTGTTACCTCCCTCTGTTAAGCTAATTGAGAGATTCTTAACTGCCTCTCATTACTTAGCATTTCTTTCCATCAATTGAACCTGAAACATTGTTCCATGTGCAGCTATCTTGCTCCATTTTCCCTCTATTGTAACCAAGAAAGCACACCAGCAGTCCTCCTCCTCGACTCCACGCCCAATGGTTTGAAACCATCATGCTATACCTGCCTCTTTACCCGAAAACATCAATTTTCCAGCCAAAACAAAACAAAACCCCTTGAACTAAATACCTAGCCTAAAACCCTTTTCAACAAAGCTAAATCAAAAAGAGAGATCCCTCTCTAACTGCAGGTGGGCTAGAACCTGCAGACCAAAGTTGGTCTGTGGTTACCTCGGCCGTATCCTTTTCCGAAGCTTAAGGACAACCTGAGTGATAACACACTGCTTGAACCTTAGAATTTTCTCTTAAATATGATGTGATGGATGGTGGCTGATATCCATAAAGTGCCATAAATGGGGTCGTTTTTGTTGTTGTATGGAAGGAAGTGTTATACCACCATTCAGATAGAGGAAACCATTTGACCCATTGTGTCTATTTATCAGAGACAAAGCAATGAAGATATCCTTCCAAACATTTGTTTACTATCTCAGTTTGCCCATCAGATTGAGGATAATAAGATGAGCTATGAGCTAACTGAGTACCAAGACAAGAAAATAATTCTGTCCAAAAATTTCCAGTGAAAATGGGATCTCTGTCACTTACAATAATCTTTGGGTTTCCATGAAGCTTTTGAATTGTTTCCATAAATGCAGTAGAAACTGTACTGGCTTTAAATGGATGTGATAATGCACAAAAGTGTACATACTTGGTAAGTCTGTCAACTACCACCATGATGACACTCTTTCCCTTAGACTTGGGTAAACCTATGATAAAATCCATTGGAACCTCCTCCCAGCGTTGGCTTGGAATGGATAAAAGTTATAATAGACCGGGGGTCTTAATTGTTTCAACTTTATTTTGTTGGCAAACCAAACATTCCACAAAAAACTTTTGAATATCCGATTTAAGGCCATCCCAAAAAAAAAATTCTTAACCGTGTGGTATGTTTTTAAAAATCCTGAGTGCCTTCCTAAGGGAGAAGTGTGCAATTCCATAAGAATATTTTGTTTGAGTTGGGGATTCTTACAGAGGTATAAGCGATCTTTGTACCATAACGAATCATTTTTCCAGCTAAATGTATTAGATGTACTGGAATCTTTTTGTAACTTCCAAATAAGTGCCCACACTTCTTCATCATTCTTCCATTCCTCCCTTGCTTCGTTTATCCAATCTAGCTGGATAATAGAAATGGAGCACAAAAATGCTTCCATATCCTCATCCTTTATTGAGAGTGCATCTGCCACCACATTTTTCTTCCCTTTTTTTAGATGATTTCAAAGTCATAACCCACCATCTTTGTGACACACTTTTGTTGCTCTTCAGAGGATAATCTTTGTTCTAAAAAGTATTTAAGGCTATCATGATCCGTTTTTACCTTGAAGTGTCTTCCCATTAGGTAGGGTCGCCATTTCTTAAGTGCATGTAGTATTGCCAACATTTCCTTCTCATAAATAGCTTTGTGTAAAAACTTTTCCTTGATTGGACGACTTTCAAAAGCAATGGGTCTTTCATCTTTCATTAAAATAGCACCAATTCCATTTCGTGAAACATCACATTCCACAATAAAGGTTTTTGTGAAGTCCAATGTAGCTAAGGCTGGTGCTTGGCACATTGCCTCTTTAATATGTTCGAAGGCCTTTATTGCGTCTGGAGTCCATGAAAATGCATCTTTCTTCAATAATATTGTTAGAGGTGTTGTTATTCTCCCATAATTCTTAACAAACTTGCGATAATACCCTATCAACCCGAGAAATCCTCGCAGATGCTTTATGGATGTGGGGATTTTCCATTCCTTAATGGCTTTAATTTTGCTAGGGTCTACCTTAACTCCTTCATGAGATACAATATGATCCAGATATTCCACCTCTTGTACTCCAAAGAAACATTTGGATCTTTTTGCATATAATTGTTTCTCCTCCAATAGTTGTAGCACCCTGTCAACATGTTCATCATGATCCTTCCAAGACTTGTTGTAGATTAGTATATCATTAAAAAATACTAACACAAATTTTCTAAGGAAGGGTTTGAAAATGGAATTTATCAAACCTTGAAATGTAGAAGGTGCATTGGTAAGGCCAAAAGGTATAACCAAAAATTCATAATGACCCTCATGAGTTCTAAATGTTGCTTTTGGAATGTCTTCAGTCTTCATTCTCATTTGATGATAACCTGAACGAAGATCCAACTTGGTGAAGTAAATTGATCCATGCAATTCATCCAGTAATTCATCAATGACAGGAATGGGAAACTTATCTTTAATAGTGAGCTTGTTGAGCTCCCTATAATCCGGACACATGCGCCATGATCCATCCTTCTTGTGCACCAATACTACTGGAGCAGAGAAAGAACTTTGACTAGGTTGAATTATACCAGCCTCTAGCATTTCTGCAACCATACGTTCAATTTCACTCTTTTGGGCATAGGGATATATGTATGACCTGATGTTTGGAGGAACACTTCCTGGAATCAGATGAATAGCATGATCATGATCACGAATAGGTGGGAGACCTTTGGGAGTCTCAAATACCTTGGAATGATTGTCCAAGACTTTTTGGAGATCTGGAGAAATAGATGATTGCGATGTGGAAACATCTAGTGAACATGATTGTGCAATTACACCTCTTTGTTCCTTTTTTAGAAGCTTTGTCATACCGTTAGAGCTTATTATCTTTCCCGGTTTCCCTACAATACCCCTTAATTCAACCTCCTTTCCTTCCGCATTAAATTTCATGAAAAGTTCTTGAAAATTAAAAGCTATTGTACCCAAGGATTGTAGCCATTGGACTCCTAGTACAACATCAGCACCTCCCATTGGAATGGAAAGTATTGGGCTAGTCAATACATATTCTCCCATGGATAGCTTGATATTATGGCACTTTCCAGAGCAATTTATCGTTCCTCCATTTGCAACCATCACTTGACACTCTGGTGCTGGATATAGGAAGCAATTCAATTCTTTTTCTATCTTACAATGAATAAAATTGTGGGTACTTCTTGAATCAATCAACACTATTACCTTTTTATTCTTGATTTGTCCTTCTATCTTGATGGTTTGAGGAGTGGTAATTCTAGCCAATGCATTACAAGATATGGTCAGATTCATTTCTTCTTTATCTAGGTTTTGTTCCTGGAGTGTATCCTCTTCTTTTGACCTTTCTTGCTCCTTTTCTTCTTCCTCTTCACAATCTATGTAGAATAATTTCTTCTCAGCACACTTATGACCTTTTGTGTATTTTCTATCACAACTGTAACAAAGCCATTTTGCTATTTTTTCTTCCAATTTTTGTGGTGTCAACCTTATAGGTTGTGGAAGACTAGGGGCAGCAACACTTCCATATTTATAGTTGTGAGTGGTATGCTTCCTGGTTGCCATAATTTTTCTTTCCATTTTTCTTGCTAACTTGAATGTCTTCTATAATGAATCAAGTTCCCAAAGGCGAACATCATGTTGGATATTATCCTTTAAAATCCCTATGAACACATCAACCCTATGCTTCTCTGGAATATTTTTTACCCTTGTGTTCAATTTTTGGACCTCCTCAATGTGCTCCATGATTGAACCCTTTTGTTTGAGACTTATCAATTGGCTAAAAAAAGTGTTGCTTTTTGTATCCTCATAATGTGCTGTCAATTCTTCTGTAAAAATTGCCCAAGTGATAATTTTTTTACGAGAGAAAAGTCATTGATACCATACAAACTGATTTGATTCCAAATATAAAGTTGCAATATGTACCTTTTGTGTGTTGTGCACATTACTGAGATCGAAAAATTGCTCCATCTGTAATATCCATGTTGCAGGATCCTTGCCATCAAACTTCCTCATATCGATTTTTGGAATATGGTGGGTCTTCAATCCAACATTAGAGTCTATGAAATCATGATTAACATTTCTTTTGTTCACATCATGAGTTTCCTTTACTACCCTTTCACCATTAATAAGTATTTCTTGTAGAAAATTTGTCAAATCTGTCTTCAAATCTGCCATGTCTGTCTTCAAATCTATCTTCAAATCATCTATCTTAGCTTCCACACCATTCATCTTAGCTTCCACGCCCTTTATCTTAGATTCCACGCCATTTATTTTAGCTTCTATTAGCTTTTGTGAGAGTGACATTTGTTGCACTTGGTCTTGTAATTTTGATATATCATGTAGCATTTCTTCCTCTTCTTCATGAGGCATGCTAGAGCTTTCAGGTTGCTTACTAGGTGTTTGCATTTTCTTCCTCAGGGCATCAGTTACCGATAATAATGCTCTACTATGCCCTTTGAATTCCTTCAAAATATTTTTTCAAACCAAGCTTAAGCAAAAATTTTAAAAAATCTACACACCTTTTTTCACTTTGTAGGAGCTCGATATTGCCTCTGATGTATCTCTGTAATTTCAGATCACCGAGTTCTGAAATTGCAATCTGCAGTAGCCCTCTGTGCCCTCTTTCCAATGCCACCAATCTGATCCAAATTGGATTCTCCAAGGAAGAGTTATGCCAAATCTCCCACAATGACCTAATTATATACTAGTTCAATAGAGCGAACTTGTACGATGTGCCACGTGTCCCTGTTTCGACCTTTGGCTCTGAAAAATATATACAAGAAACAACAGTCCATCCTCTTTCTATACCTTCTGACGAAATTTCAATCCGATGCTCTGAGAGAAAGTTATGACGATTTTCCCCAGGTCACTTGTTTGGAATGTAATTCAGGAATCTGCAAAAGGACCAACTTCCTCAGATCATATCTCCGCAAATATAGCGCGAAAAGCTCTGAAATTCGGACCCAAGGTTCAGTGCAATTTCATCTCAAATGGGTTTTTTCTTTTTTCGCTTCTGAAACGTTGTAAAAAAAAAGTTATAGTGAAAATTCCACAATGACCTATTTGGAGCAGCGAAAACCTAGAATCCAAACCTCTGATACCAAATGTTATGAAACTAGCTCACAAAAAGATAGATCAACGCCTTAGAATTCAGCCTCTTTAAGGGGGAAACCTCCTTTACATTACAAAAATAAATGATTCTATATAATATTAACAATAATTATTAAACAATTTAAATAAATTAGTAAATTATCTTTTTAAACTAACCACTAAAAGTATTTTATTTATTATTTTTAATCCTAGCTTTTATCTTAATAACCTAATATTATAATTTACTTTCATATATATATATATATATATATATATATATATATATATAATTAGGAATAAATAATTTAATAAATAAATTAAATTAAAGTTTTTAAAACTAACCATTAAAAAGTATTTTATTTATCTATATATTTTTACCTAATTTAACTTATTTCCAAAACAATAATAATAATAATATTAAAAATAATAATAATATTAAATTAATAAATAATAATTTGACTACTAATATTATTAATATATTAATATCAAGACTATATTATTAATATAATATTAATTATATTTAATAAATAATTTAATTAAACAAATAAATTACCTATATTAAGACTATATTATTAATATATAATAATAAATAATTTAATTAAATTGAATAAATTACTTTTCTAACTAACCATTTAAATTATTTTATTTATTTATATTTTTAACCCTAACTTTATGATTTTAATATATATATATATATATCTATATATATATATATATATATATATATATGTGTGTGTGTGTGTGTGTGTGTGAGATTATTAATAAATAAATAAATAAATTACTTTTTAAGCTAACCATTGAAATTATTTTCGTCCTTAACAACATATATATCTATATATATCTATCTATCTATATATATATATATATATATATATATATATATATATATATATATATATATATATATATATATATTAACAATAACTATTAAATAATTTAAATAAATATGTAAATTATCTTTTTAAACTAACCACTAAAAGTATTTTATTTGTTTTTTAATCCTAACTTTTATAACTTTAATATATATATATATATATATATATATATATATATATATATATATATATATATATATAGATATATATAGATATATATATTAATAATTATTAATAAATTAATTAATTAATTTTTAAAACTAACCATTAAAAATATTTTATGTATTAATATTAAAAATAATAATAATATTAAATTAATGAATAATAATTTGACCTGGGTCCTAAGGTCAAAATTAGCCGTTGGTCGATTTAGCCGTTAGAGTCTCTGCTCAGATTATTTAACATGCTAAGCTGAATCTGTCTCTTCAACTTGTCCTGACGATGAACCACACTTGTTGGTTCGAAACGCGTCGACAAATGTCTGTCTACATGTGATTTACGCCGAAGTTATTCTTTCAACATTCACTAAACTGCAACATTGTTTAAAGCATTCAGAATTCACAAAATCATGTTTAATGAAATAGAACTAGTTTACTATATAAATATCAACTTTACTATTTCTTGAGTTGTTTTGTTGTACTACCCCTGCCTTTCCAAAATTCAACCTCCCAATCCTTATCCAAAGCATGGCAACATTTCCCATCCAGTGCCATATAATTTCTTCATCAAGTTCCCTCTTCTTAGTGGTTGGCAATTTGCTCTACAATGAGATCTATAAGCTCTATTACTTCTGTCATTTTCACAAGTTTGAATCATTGTAGCCTTGAATGTTGCAAGAAGTCTTTCATCATAAGCATCAATCTTACCAAGTTCATCCATGGTATCATGAGGCTAGATGTTATTCTCAGTGCATTTCCTATCTCCTGGACTAAACAAGATGTCTTATTTTCTTTTCTTGACTCTGGGACTAAATGGGATGTCTTATTTTCATCCCTTTCCCCTTGGCATGATATTCTTTATTCTCATGCTATTAATATGATCATTTTACTTAGTCTTTCGAGGAAAGAATGTTGCAATGCCTTTGTAGTGGCAGGAAATTCCAATACCTTCACAGGACTCATAACTTGGGCTGAGATAACCTAATTTTAGTATAATTTTACAACTTGTCAAATCTCAATATTTGCTTAACTCCAAAATTAACTTTGCAAACATTCCATCCATCAGCATCACATCAGCCCTTCATGGATGGGTCACAAATCTGTTCATTCTATCCACTTGGCCTTACTCTTTTAATATATATTTTATTATACTTTGTAGTGTTTCCAAGCCTTTAGCCAACTGCCACTTTGTTTTTCAAGAATCATTATGTTTGTATTTACTTATAATCATATAACATTGAATTTTTTTCCCGACTTTTTGGGATCTATGCATAACCAAACACTAAATTTGACGTATGAGACCCCCATGTTTGTATGTATAAATTTTTTGCGTTTACATATCCTTGAGGATTTCTCTTGGACATGCCAAATAATATTCCCACACCTATCATAATAGAGTCAATGATGTCTGTAGACTAAGCAATCAAATCACTACATGGAGGGGGTCCCTTGACCCACAAAATTGCAACATTCACTAAACTGCAACATTGTTCTATTTCTATTTCACTAAACTAAACTATAGTAAACTAGTTCTATTTCACTAAACATTCACTAGACTACAGTAAAATAATTCTATTTCACTAAACATGTTTTTGTGAATTTTGAATGCTTTAAAGCAACATTCACTAAACTACAACATTATTTAAAGCATTCAGAATTCACAAAAACATGTTTAGTGAAATAGAACTAGTTTACTGTATAAATATCAACTTTACTATTTCTTGAGTTGTTTTTCTCTACTGCCCCTGCCTTTCCAAAATTCAACCTCCCAATCCTTATCCCAAGCATGGTGACATTTCCCATCCAGTGCCATATAATTTCTTCATCAAGTTCTCTCTTCGTAGTGGTTGGAAATTTTCTCTACAATGAGATCTATAAGCTCTATTACTTCTGTCATTTTCACAAGTTCCAATCATTGTAGTCTTGAATGTTGCAAGAAGTCTTTCATCATAAGCATTAATCTTACCAAGGTCATCCATGGTATCATGAGGCCGAAGGTTATTCTCAGTGATTTTCTTATCTTCTAGACTAAACAGGATGTCTTTTTTTCTTTTCTTGACTAAACTACTATCAACTACTTCTATTTCACTAAACATTTTTTGTGAATTCTGAATGCTTAAAATCAACATTCACTAAACTGCAACATTGTTTAAATCATTCAGAATTCACAAAAACATGTTTAGTGAAATAGAACTTGTTTACTATATAAATATAAAATTTACTATTTCTTGAGTTGTTTTTCTCTACTACCCTGCCTTTCCAAAATTAAACCTCCCAATCCTTATCCCACACATGGCGACATTTCCCATCCAGTGCCATATAATTTCTTCATCAAGTTCCCTCTTCTTAGTGGTTGGAAATTTTCTCTACAATGAGATCTATAAGCTCTATTTCTTTTGTCATTTTTAAAATTTCCAATCATTGTAGCCTTGAATGTTGCAAGAAGTATTTCATCATAAGCATCAATCTTACCAAGGTGTTGGGTAGCGGAGGCCCTGCGTAACAGTTTTGGGACTCGAAGCCCACAATTTTGGGTAAAAGTATGGTAAAATCTCTGCGAGGTGTGTGGAGCACGAACTTTAATGAGTCAAGTCAAAGGGTTGTCCACCCAAAAATAATGTAAGAAAATGGAAAGTGAGTTTGCTTGCCCATGGTCAGCGGACCATGGAAATGTATAAATAGAGCAAGGCTCTATGGTTAGAAGTCAGTTTTTTAGTTTTTGGTTTGGATCTTGAATGTAATGGGTTTGTGATGACAATATTCTCTCAGCGTCTGTAAGTTCGAGTCAAGGGTGTGGGTGGATAGATAGCGGATCTCCAGCTGTGTGTGCAGAGGCCTGGTAGAGTCCATAGCTATGCGTGTGGACCCCTGTAGCTGAGTGCGTAGGGCAGATCTGGTTGTATTGACAGAAGATAAATAAAGATAATAATTTCTGAATCATTGGGTGCTTTATCATGAATTTATCTGTTGCTTATGTTCTAAATTTATGGACTGTCTTTAAGAATTATGATTGCGCACACTGGGTTTTATTATTAAATGTTTGCTTAAAGACTGTAAGAAGAAGATCAAATTTGTAATAAATTCATTAATTAGAAAGCGTGTCTGCATGGATATACGTGGAAGCCCAGAGTGGCGAGAAGCCGCAGAATGGGTCATGACCCCTCCAGACAACATCAAGACATCCCAAGGGTATGGAAACCTGGTTCCAACACCCTCCCATACTACCTCAGATGAGACTTCAGTCCGTGCTCCATAGATTGTTGCCGAAAGGGCCAGTAGTGCAGGATTTGTTCGGCTAAAACACTTCTAAACCTGGGTCAGGCCCCAACAAGCCAATAAATGGTTCTGTTGCCAGGACTGGGATCTGTCTAAGGGATGCTTGATGTCGGAACACTAGAATGCTATGAAGAAAGAACTTGAGGATTAGTTGGATCAGAAGCTTCACGAGTTTGTGGTACAAGAAAACAAAAATCTGTGGATATCTGAGGAAAGGTGGATGGATCACTACATATACATAGAAATCCACGAGATCTTTTTTGTGTCCTTCTCGATAGAACTATACGAGTGGATCGCGAGGCTAGCTCATAATCAGGGAAGGTGCAGACTGAATCAGCCCATCATGTGGATGCCAGAATTGGTGCGTAGGCTAGAAGCATCTGAAGATAAAATTGCACGGGTAGTAGATCACTGATTGGATCGAATAATAGGAGGGTTTATCACCGAATTTGCAATAGACACAACTGTGAGCTATAGTGAAGCAGAAAAGCTCTTTCTCCAAGGACCGCAGGGTGAGTACATCAAATCACTAAATACTTGGATTAAAATGATGTTATGTGAAAAGCGGGTTATGCACATCCATTGATGTCTGGGGTAACAAGGACTATAAGAGGCTACCAAGGGACCGAAGGATTAGAAAAAAATCCTTTGATTTCATTTTCACAAGAAAGCGAGGAGGAGCTCGTAGGGTTCTCTCCGAGAAGCACAGTACGATTGATAAAGCAAAGCATTCCACTGATACCACCACTGTCCACACCATCACCTACTTCACCTACATCAAATCCTTCTTCACCTACCCCATCCCCACCTCTGCCACCACCGAGGGTTGGAATGGCATGTGCAATCAAGTTGCCGATATTTAGAGGTGTAGGAAATGAGGAACCAGATCAATTCTAGTTCGTGGTGAAGGCTATATGGGAATCCCAAGGCATAACTGATGATAACATAAAAAAGGCTACTCTGGTTAGCGTGTTACAGGACCGTGTGTTGACATGGTATATAAAGTACTCTAGCAAACACCCGAATGTGGGAATAGCAGAGATCTAGGATGCATTGAACAAAGAATTTAGTCGACCAAAATCAGAGACACAATCGATAATCCAGTTCAAGGAGATCACGATGCTACCTAGTGAAACCCCGTGGGATCTAGATCAGAGATTGAAGAGTATAATCCGCGAAGCTAACATGACACTGATAGATGCACAGCACTACGCGTGGTTTGTGGCATCTTTACACCACATCTGAGTACGATGCTATCACAGCAAAAGATATCAACCCAAGCTGAAGCATTAGAGACAACAATGAGCTTGCATGAAACTCCAATATAGGATCTGGGGTTTGGAGTTCAGCAAATCCACGCGCAATTACAAAACCTATGCTTAGAAATGCAAAGTTTGAAACAAGAAAGGGCGCCCCGACCGGAGGTGCGTATAAAAGTGGGATGTATCAAATGCAAAGGTCAAGGTCACGACAAGGACCACTGCCCAGTATTCGTGAACTAGCTAGCGGGAGGGGGGCCCATGCCATTAAGGCTGGAGGTACAAGTAGGATCAAGGGCGGCGCCTACGCTCTGGTGCGTGATTTGTCAAGTAGGAGGAAAACACGCAACAGACAACTGTCACCTACTATAGAAGTATACCCAGACTCCGTAGCAGCTATACTGCAAAGTCTATAGATCAATGGGTCACGATGATCAAACATGTCAAAGCTACGAGCTAATGATGGAGAGGACCCCAGCTTATCGAATGCAGACTGAGGTACAAGGTTTTGACCCAGCTGCAGGGCCACTTCGGGGGATTCCAAGGACACGGACGAGGAAGAGGAGGAATGGGGCCTGGGTGAGGGTGCAGACAGCTAATCTGTTATAATTGCAGAGGGCCAAGGTACTACGCTCGCGATTGTACTAACCCGATGAGAATATCTTGTCCATACTGTGAGCAGTTTGATCATGAAATGGTAGATTGTCTGACACTAATTTTCCAGATGTGCGAAAAGGGGGTATTATAACCTACTCCAACTCAAAATATCCAAATGATGAGGTCAGAACCACGCGAAGAGGACCCCAGTGTAAAGATGGTATTGAGGAGCGGTACAACTACAGAGGGAGATGTGAGGAAACAGTCTGGAGAAGATGGGAAGGGTTGCGATGCCCCTACAAGGGAAACTGACTTTGAGATGGAACAGGTAAAAGGGACATCTAAGGAAGCTCAGAAGAGCTTCACGGAAGTCTCTACTCCAGGTAGTAGCGATCCAATTGAGCCAGGAATGTGTCCCTCTATGCTTACCACCTTCTTAGAGACTTGTATGAAGTTGCTACGCGACAATAGAGTAGTTAATGGACTGCAAGAGCTGATCACTAGGTGCGCAGGATCAGGGGAGCCACGTGTAGTCTGGAAATTGGGAAAACATGCTCTGCGCACTGGGCGGGAGATGCGAATGACAGTGCAAATTGGTGAGTATGAGATGGATCAAGTCATTCTAGATTTGGGGTCGGATGTGAATGTGTTGCCTAAGAAAACGTGGGAATGCATGGGTAGGCCTGCACTACAATGGTCTCCCATTCAACTACAGATGGGCAACCAGCAAAAGATCTTACCGATGGGAAGATTGCAAGGGGTGACAGTGGACACTGAAGGCATAAGTCCATAGACAGACTTTGAGGTAATAGAAATTATTGATGACAGTAATCCTTACCCTACATTGCTAGGAATAGATTAGGCCACGTGTTATAGACATTTTTGTGCCTTGCATCACTGAGCATGAAATGTCAATAATTAAGGGATCCAAAGTCCCTAAACATGTTGTTCCTACCCCTAGAGGAACAAGGCCAACAAACCACAGCAGTTTATAAAAGTTCTCCACCTGAAAACACTCAAAAACAAGCAATTTCTGGATCATGTCAACTGCTCCACTGAGCATCTGTGCTGAATGTCAAGTGCTCCACTGTGTACCTGCGCTGAATGTCAACTGCAAATAAGGCCACTTGCGCTGAGCGTACTTGGACAAGTGGCAGACTCATTCCTCAAGGTGTCAATGCCCAGGAAGCTTCCAAAATGACACTTGGATCAGGGAATTCAACTGGTGATGAGTAAGAGGTTCCAAATCTCCAAGTGGAAGTAAGAACCTCCAAGTGGACTCAAGAACTGAAGTGGGAGAGGACACTAGTCAGCTTCATGCCAGCCTCAAGCTGACTCATCCTTTCTCCAAAACTCCTATATATAGAGCTCTCTCATGAGGTCTAAGGAGGCTGGATTGTATTGCAAAGAATTGCTGTTGGTTTGTGGTTGGATCATTGGGTGTTTATGCTTTGAAAGGGGCTGAAGAAGGAATTCCATTCTGCTGGGAAGGAGATGCTGGGTTGGAGCCCTATGGGTTGTATCTCTTCCTGAACCTTGTTTATCAATCAATAAAGCTTCTTGGTTCTTTCCTATATGCTGGTGTTTATTGTATGATGTGCATTAGTGTATTTGATTTACTTCTAATCCTAAATCATTTATGAATATGTATATTTGCCTTTGTATTGTGTCCCTCTCTTGTTGCATGTAGCTGCTCTCTTGTCACAGGTAGTTGTTATCTTGTGATCTTGTGGAAGCGAAAGCGAGGAGGCAAGTAGCTGTGGACACGCAAAGAGGATAGGATTTAGATCGAGGGACAACTGAAAGATAACGGTAAGTCTACCAATCTCCTCTCTTTCATATTTCATAAAGGAAGAAACCAAAGTTGCTGCATTCGTTTGTTGCTAAGGCACTATCACGCCTTAGGTGGATAGGATCGTCCTGCATAGGCATTTTTCCCCACAACAAATTGGCGACCATACTGGGGAAGAACTTTGTTTTAGTCATTTTGTTTGAGCTTGCATCATTGTTTACTTCATAGACTCAACGGCAACAATCGAACTGCTTTGCAAAGTTGAATGTTGCTGCTTTGATCCTTTACTGGGTTTTTGTCTATGATCTCAACAATGGACTCATAAATGACTTGATGATCCTTTGTGATAGTCTTTAGTACCCTTTCAAAGTATCCCTCTATTTATACCTTGCTTGTGTTTCTGATTTGGCCTGAAACAGTTGATTTTTGAGCATTTTATGACCTGGAAACCAAGAGAAACGAGAGTTTCTCCTTTCAGCGCAGGCACTGTGAAGGCAGTTTGCATTTCAACACAGGTCCCGTGAAGGATACCTGCGCTGAATGTCAAACTGACAGTGTTGCACCTGCGCTGAACCAGTGTGGCCTTGTGCAGCTGGGGTTCCTTGCTGTCTTTTGCCTGTTTTGATCTCTGTTTTTGCTGCCTTTAACCAGCATAGGTACCACATCTGAAACCCCTTTTCTTTGCTTGTATTCCGCCTCATTTTTGTACAAAAGACTGTAAGTGTTTTTATGTGTTTGTGGCGTCATTTACAGTTTTCCTTTGCATGAGCGAAATAGTCATCCTGTAGCCTTGATTTAGATCTGATTGAGTGATTGATTGTGATCTTAGAAGAGAGTTCATTGGCTGTTTGCAGTTTGATCTATCATTTGCTTTTGCTTATTGGTTTGAATTTGTCACTTTTAAGTGTCGAAACAAGTATTTCTTTCGAAAATCGCAAAATGATTGTAATCTCTTCTACCCTTGCTGATTTGGGAAAAAGTAAACTTGTTTATTTTCAGTCATTTAAAAGCAAATTCGAAGTTGTGCAAAAAGATTTCTTTATAGGCATTTATACTAAGAAAGTGAAAACAAACACATGCATTGTGCATTTTGCATTTTGATAAGATTGCATGTTGGATTTAGGAAGAGTGCATTACAGTGTGCTGATTGCTCTTTGAGAAAAGATAGTCGCTCTCTTTTCCCTTAGTAGCTAGGATTTTCAAAGTTGAAAGATTATAAAGTTTGCTTATCATCTTAGACTGCATTTAGGAATTTGTACCAATACATCTCGTGGTGATCCTGAAAGACAAACTTTAAAAAGATCAACTTAAAATATATTGAATGAAACTAACAACGCTTTGCAACATAACGCTCACAGTAGAGGTCTAGGTAGAGACGTGTTCCGGCGTCGTTAAACGTAGTGACTGTCGATCTCTACGAAGGTGGGTGATTCCTCCTGAGGGACGATAGCACTAATACGGACTTGTGCTCCCACGTACCATCGCGTATATATTGGGAGACCCCTATAGGCATATATCCTTTATCCTTAGGAAGCCGTGTTGGCCGCCCTACTGATCGCAATGCAGTGAACACAGCATTCACGAAGATTGACCACCCGTACCGTAAAACGTATTCTGTGGTCTTGCGAAAGGTTTGGCACACCCTCTGCCTAGATCTCCAGAGCAGTTTCTTTTGGCCTTTTTCAGACTCTATAACAGAAAAAGTCCAACCGAGCATTTGTCACTTCGGGCTCGTTAAAACATCGAAGGAGACTAGAGTCATCTTTAGCTTTTTCTCGACTCTTTAAAACTGAAAAACCAAGTTGTGTCTAAAGCGTCGTTAACAATTTATTTTAAACGGAACAATCACCCTTATTCCCACATTGATCTTTAGGTTGAAAAGATGGAGCACACCAACCAAGGAGTTCCCCTTGGTGGGAATCCTAGTCCCTTCTCCTCTTGAGGAGATGTTGGTGCACCCCACATGGCCACATTGTCGCTTCCAGGATTGACAATTGGCCTACCTGTATGGCTCTTTTCAACCAGTGTCGTTCAGAATGCCACCATTCCTGAGCAGTCGAGTCAACAGTTAGATCAGACAAGAGTTGCCTCCCAGCCTTCCACTTCATCTTCCTCTCCTCCTTCCTCTTCGCTTGACGGAACTGGTCGGTAAAAGAACCGAGTTCCTAAGGAGAAGAAGGAGAAGAAGAAGAAAGAAAAGAAGCAGAAGGAGCCTAAGGCGACTGGGGGCAAACAATCGTCATCTAACAAAAATCCACACACAACACTCGTAAGGCCTAAATCGCCATGCGTCATATGCAGGGGAGACCACTTCCATAGAGATTGTCCATGTATCCCCCGGATACTAAGTGACTGGTCCCCCCTGTTATCACTAAAATAGGACCCTGATAGGCTGCTGATCAGACTATCTCAGTGTAACTATTTCAAACCAATCTTTTAGCTAAGGCTTAGCCTCCTTAGCCTGAGAGGGCTCTCTCAAAGGGTTAATGATATTGATTAAAGATATGGACAGATGGCTAACTCTATGGTTTGGATTTTATATGTTTTTAGGTTGAAAGATGAAGGCTAGCTACCATTTGGCTATGGAGTCAAAGTATGTTTCAGTACCACAACAAGATCAGCTTAACATGAAGTCAGGGCATTCAGCATTTGAATATTCAGAACACAACACACATATGGAACCACAGCTCATAAGTGCACACAGGAAGTCAGAGCACAATCAGTGAATTCTGAGTGATTGTACACCTATGAAACTGTAAACAAAACTAAGGAAAGGACAACACACATTCTGAATATAAGAAATCCTTCATGAATCCTGAGTAGTGAAGCCAAAGCATTCTACCTAGCATGGAAGTCAAGGCATTATAGAGTTCGAGTGTAGAAATGACAATACAAAACAGTGAAACATAGTAAGTTTATCTATGAAGGAAGTCAGAGCATCAGTGATGAATTCTGAGTATCATAAGTAAACACCACTGCAATGTAAGTATTGGAAGATGCCATCATAACAAGAACATACAAGAACTCTTCATGAATCTTGAGTTGTCTAAGTAGAAATCTGCATTAGGTTAAAAATATACACAGTCTGCACATAGAGCAGCAGCTGAGCCAAAAAGTCTCCAACCCTTTGCTAATTCGACCTCTTGCTCTATATAAAGCATTTACAATTAGTATTCCATCATCCCTCATCAAGAGAATTCGAATTTTCCATCAGTGACACCTATTCTAACCATAAAACAAACCATTAATTAGAACTAGCTGTTAACTAGGAGTGCTAGTGACCTAATACAACTAGGAGTGTAACTCCTTATTATGATTACAACAACCTTATCTAAAAATTTAAAGCATTATTTGACACCTAACACTCCATGAAGTCGAATTTGATGAAGCCTCCCACGTGGTCACCCAACTGCTGATGACAAACCCTAGAAATTAGGGAACATGTTTCCCTGTTTTTAGGTTTAGATCCTTGAAAATTACAGAGTCTTTATCTCTTCATACGTGATACATTTTAAGAAACTGAAGGAGGGTTTTGTAGCCCATGATGTCTAGAGCACAAACCTCTCCTGGTTTTTTAAAACATTCCTCCAGCTGTTCAGAATTTGTCCTTGAAAAACACGTGTCAAACAGGAAACTGTCCCTTGCTCTGTTCTGGCTGAAAAATAGGTCTTGGGACAGAGGTCATACCTTCTCGTAAAAAATGTATTTGGAAAAAATGAAGGAGGTTTTTGTGAACCAATCTGTGCTTAACAAAACCCTCTCTTGGTTCTTGGAAACACTTTTCCTACCGCCCATAATGAGTCTTTGAAAAACAGGTGTAAAACAGGAGATGAAAAACTGCACCTACAGCAGTTTCGTAGCGCAACTTTGGTCCTTCATTTCTCCCAGATAATAATGGATTTGAAGAAAGTGGAAGAGGTTTTTGTACTTTAGTATCTTGGGAATAAAAACCTCTTTCAATTTTCAGAGATGAGTTTTCAACTGCTCAGAAAAGCTTCTGGAAGTTAACTAGTAAAACAGGGAAACAAAACTCCTCCTTTTTAGAGTTTCATTCTTATATTCATCTTCGAATCCTTCTGCTGACCATGCTGTCTCTTTAACCACATGAAATGCATTAAATCAACCATATACCCTGCTCAAATACTTGTGCTAAGACAAAAATTCTTTAATGGCGCCTGGAGCATTATGAATCAATACTAACTATGAGATAATGACCATTTTCATAACATAGAGTTTAGAGTTCATGAATGTCCTTCCTGTCCTTGTTTTGCCTTTGCTTGATGTTTATACCTTGTAAGTAATCCCTTTCAGCTGCCCATCCTCAAAAATATATCCTTTTGTCTTACAAAAATGATCCATCAAATCACAATATGCAGCTACAGCAGTTTCGTAGCGCGCTACAAAACTGCTGTGCATTAGGCATCACTTACAGCAGTTTCGTAGCGCGCTACGAAACTGCTGTGTAATTTCAAAACACAGCTTTAAGACCAAAATTTAACCTTTTTGAGTCTTTCTTTTTCTTGAAATGGCTTTCTCCACATGTCATGAAGCTTGTTCAAAACTGAATATAATAAACACCATTCTTCAAGGAAAACTTTCAAAATGTAATCTATATCAAAATTTAGGATTACCTTACATGCCTTGCTTGAGCCTTCAAAGAACTCTGATGTATGCTGACCCTGAGTTTGCCAAGTGCTTCTTATGCATGAAAGGAGTATGAGAATAACCAAGACCAATTCTCCCTTACCTTACCCTTTTCCTTTGAAATCTTTTCAGTGATAACAGTGGCTCCACTTGGGATAGTGTGCCCTTGTGGTACACTAAGAACCTGCAGTTCCAGTGCCTTATCCTCTTATGATGAACAAAAATTTATTTGACAAACATCTTCTTCAAGCTTCTTGGGCCTTCACCTCGGGCTTAAGCTTGATGATCACTGTAGGAGAAAGAAATCTACATCTACTGAAAAAATGCTCAGTCAACCTTGAGCTTATTTGCATTTTCCTACCTACCTACCTTATCAATTTCAAACTTCACTTGTAGCTCAAGCAACATGATATTTCCAATAAAGCCAATCAATTGTCTTCTCTGATATTGGAGGCTCTTGACTGCATTCAACCTCAAAATAACCATGGTAGTGAGATGACCAAATCAACTCATAATATACTTGATCTTCATAATGCAAATGAAAATGAAAGACCGGAGTGCAAAGCTTGTCCATATATTCACTTATAGGGTCAAAGAATACATGGTTATGTTGATGATCATCATAACATTCTACATCTTTAGACAACTGATTCTCAACCACACAAGATTCTTTCGATATGCTATCGAACTGCTTTTCTGAATGCTACCTACAAACAATGTAATTTTTCTCTTTCTTATGATCATTTATTGTTGTAAGCTGCTGAGAAGTTTGACATAAAAAACCAACCTTTTCCTCTGCCTGAGGGTCGTAAAAGCTATCTTCCAGTACTTATTCTTGTTGTTTGCAATCATTTTTATCTTCATTATGATTCATATCAAAGGATGAAACATGGTTTTCACAAGTAAACCCCTGCTGCTCTTCATGCTGCGTTTCATGAGATGTTATACTTTCTTCTTGGTGCTGAAATGCATTGTTATGAAGAGCCTCTAAAATTTCTTCATCCATAAATTCATCATCATCATAACAATCCTCCAGGTACTGAATAAGACTTAAAGAATGTCTACAGCAATCTTTGAGCAACAATAAGGAAGGATGACATTCTTTATACATCTCATAGAATTCATCATGAAAACTAGCAAGCGAATATATTGAACCATTTTCCAAATTTTTATACCAAGACCATGCTTTTCCTTCTAAAGTGGTCATAAACATCTTCATGAGACAATCCTTAGGAAAGTGAACCTTAAGACTGTGTACATGCATATGAAACCTAACCAAATGAAGAGCAGCATTGTCTTTCTTTTCATCTTTGAATATCGGAAGATCCTCTAGCCAATCAACCTTTGGCATAGGATTTGGAAAACCATGGATATGAGACCGATTCATAGGAGCATACCTGGCATTCATTCTTGCAGTGGAATTCATCTTGAAACTTCATCAAGCTACTAATCTTCTAGCAGTGGAGTCACCTTCGAATTTGTTATTTGATGTGTGGAGTCTCCAAGGTAGTTTTGCAACCTCAAAAAGATGTCTGAGCTCCTGCTACCTTCAGAAGTTCAGCCTCTTAATTTCGGGAATGAATGGACTTCAGGCTCCTGGCAGACGCACCAAAATGTTATCACCAAAATAGGACCCTGATAGGCTGCTGATCAGACTATCTCAGTGTAACTATCTCAAACCAATCTTTTAGCTAAGGCTTAGCCTCCTTAGCCTGAGAGGGCTCTCTCAAAGGGTTAATGATATTGATTAAAGATATGGATAGATGGCTAACTCTATGGTTTGGATTTTATATGTTTGTAGGTTGAAAGATGAAGGCTGGCTACCATTGGGCTATGGAGTCAAAGTATGTTTCAGTACCACAACAAGATCAGCTTAACATGAAGTCAGGGCATTCAACATTTGAATATTCAGAACACAACACACATATGGAACCACAGCTCATAAGTGCACACAGGAAGTCAGAGCACAATCAGTGAATTCTGAGTGATTGTACACCTATGCAACTGTAAACAAAACTAAGGAAAGGACAACACACATTCTAAATATAAGAAATCCTTCATGAATCCTGAGTAGTGAAGCCAAAGCATTCTACCTAGCATGGAAGTCAAGGCATTATAGAGTTCGAGTGTAGAAATGACAATACAAAACAGTGAAACATAGTAAGTTTATCTATGAAGGAAGTCAGAGCATCAGTGATGAATTCTGAGTATCATAAGTAAACACCACTGCAATGTAAGTATTGGAAGATGCCATCATAACAAGAACATATAAGAACTCTTCATGAATCTTGAGTTGTCTAAGTAGAAATCTGCATTAGGTTAAAAATATACATAGTCTGCACATAGAGCAGCAGCTGAGCCAAAAAGTCTCCAACCCTTTGCTAATTCGAACTCTTGCTCTATATAAAGCATTTACAATTAGTATTCCATCATCCCTCATCAAGAGAATTCGAATTTTCCATCAGTGACACCTATTCTAACCATAAAACAAACCATTAATTAGAACTAGCTGTTAACTAGGAGTGCTAGTGACCTAATACAACTAGGAGTGTAACTCCTTATTATGATTACAACAACCTTATCTAAACATTTAAAGCATTTTTTGACACCTAACACTCCATGAAGTCGAATTTGATGAAGCCTCCCACGTGGTCACCCAACTGCTGATGACAAACCCTAGAAATTAGGGAACATGTTTCCCTGTTTTTAGGTTTAGATCCTTGAAAATGGAAGAGTCTTTATCTCTTCATCCATGACACATTTTACGAAAATGAAGGAGGTTTTTGTAGCCCATGATGTCTAGAACAAAAACCTCTCTTTGGTTTTTAAAACATTCCTCCAGCTGTTCATAATCTGTCCTTGAAAAACACGTGTCAAACAGGAAACTGTCCCTTGCTCTGTTCTGGCTGAAAAATAGGTCTTGGGACAGAGCTCATAACTTCTTGTAAAAAATGTATTTGGAAAAAATGAAGGAGGTTTTTGTGAACCAATCCGTTCTTAACAAAAACCTCTCGTGGTTTGTTGAAACACTTTTCCTACCGCCCAGACTGAGTCTTTGAAAAACAGGTGTAAAACAGGAGATGAAAAACTGCACCTACAACAGTTTCGTAGCTCAACTTTGGTCCTTCATTTCTCCCAGATCATAATGGATTTGAATAAAGTGGAAGAGGTTTTTGTACTTTAGTATCGTGGGAATAAAAACCTCTTTCAATTTTTAGAGATGAGTTTTCAACTGCTCAGAAACGCTTCTGGACGTTAACTAGTAAAACAGGGAAACAAAACTCCTCCTTTTTAGAGTTTCATTCTTATATTCATCTTCGAATCCTTCTGCTGACCATGCTGTCTATTTAACCACATGAAATGCATTAAATAAACCATATACCCTGCTCAAATACTTGTGCTAAGACAAAAATTCTTTAATGGCGCCTGGAGCATTATGAATCAATACTAACTATGAGATAATGACCATTTTCATAACATAGAGTTTAGAGTTCATGAATGTCCTTCCTGTCCTTGTTTTGCCTTTGCTTGATGTTTATACCTTGTAAGTAATCCCTTTCAGCTGCCCATCCTCAAAAAGATATCCTTTTGTCTTACAAAAATGATCCATCAAATCACAATATGCAGCTACAGCAATTTCGTAGCATGCTACAAAACTGCTGTGCATTAGGCATCACTTACAGCAGTTTCGTAGCGCGCTACGAAACTGCTGTGTAATTTCAAAACACAGCTTTAAGACCAAAATTTAACCTTTTTGAGTCTTTCTTTTTCTTGAAATGGCTTTCTCCACATGTCATGAAGCTTGTTCAAAACTGAATATAATAAACACCATTCTTCAAGGAAAACTTTCAAAATGTAATCTATATCAAAATTTAGGATTACCTTACATGCCTTGCTTGAGCCTTCAAAGAACTCTGATGTATGCTGACCCTGAGTTTGCCAAGTGCTTCTTATGCATGAAAGGAGTACGAGAATAACCAAGACAAATTCTCCCTTACTTTACCCTTTTCCTTTGAAATCTTTTCAGTGATAACACCCCCGTTTGCACAATTCGGTAGCATCGACCTCTGATAGCCATGTCTATTGTTCACCGTCAACTAGTGGGAGTGAAGCTCCAGGACAAAGCGGGAAGGCTAAATTTCCCTGCAGACTGTGTGAAGGCGATCATGCCATCCACCGTTGTCCCTTCTTAGACGAGGCGAAAAGAGTTCTGGAAGATCGCCCGATATTACGAGCAAATCTTCCTCCTGGATATCAAAAACTCTTGCCAAGTCCCTCACTAGTTGAGAATCCGGTTGACCCGACCAGGTGGTCAGCCGAAGCACCTATCGTTGAAGATGAACCGTCTGGATCCATGCCTGACGAAAGTCAAAAGGTTGATACGGCAATTGACCCGGTTTTGCCTTCAGAGGCTCCATCTTCGAATGACACCATCACAGAGGAGAATCAAGACGACACCGTCTAGATTCTCTTCATCAGCACCGACTCTGATGATCAAGGGGGCAATGCCACCATTCCTTTATCACAGGAAGGAAGTTCATCAGAGCGCTATCCGGCCGTTTACTCGGTCCCACCACCAAGCAACCTGGTTGTGTCCTTTGATTGGAACCAACTAGGCAGACCCCGGTTGCCAGCCAGTATACCGTTCAGAATTATTTGTCAAATATACAGAATGGTAATGGCTGGCACTATCATTGATGAGGGGGCATCTGTGAGTATCCTTTCCTCTATTGCTTGGAAAGCACTTGGCTCGCCTGCGCTTTTGCCTGAGATGAGAAATCTATCAGGCTTTGATAAAGGAACCAGTCGCCCTTTAGGAATCCTCCCCAATGTGCCAATAACACTGAAGGGGAAGACCGTTCAAATGAATGTGATGGTCGTTCAAGGACCCTTGGATTATAAACTACTCCTTGGACGAGACTATATATATTGCATGGGAGCAATAGTCTCCTCACTCTTTAGAGTAATGTGTTTTCCAGATGGAGGAAGAGTGGTCAAACTCGTGGACAAACTTTCGTTTCCCGGATCACACATCGCAAATAGTCGTGTACCATCCCTAAATGGTCTATTCACGAAAGAAGTGTCTCAACCCACGGTCCGTCCTCCTGATAAGCGCGAGTAATTCGGGAAGACATGATTGGAACCCAGGGGGCATGCATCCTGGTCTGCTTTGGCAGAGAACTTTGGGTATAAGGTAGGATTTCCGCGAAAGAATATGACTAGTCTGTACCCCGTCCATGGAGGAAAGAGGGTTGTTCTAGAATAGGATTCTTTTGTCAAGGTACTTGGGAGAGACGGGACCCGTCTCCCATCTTTGTCTATTTCGGTAGGCATTGCCGAGGAAGAGTTTTGTTTAACAAAACAATCTTTAGGTAACCTGAAAAAGGTAGGCCAAGGAAGTGTTTTGTCTAACGAGACAATCTTTGGGTAACCAGAAAGAGGTAAGCCTCCCTCAATAACACCAATGTTTTGTCTTTGAGTAGTGTTCTTCTCTTGCGATCTTGCGAAAAATCTATTAAAAGTCGGGCTAACGAGAAGACAAGTATCGTATAGACCCGTTAAAATTAACGAGAAGACAAGTATCGTTAAACTGAACTAGCAAGACGACAAGTAGCTATGCACACCCAAAGAAAAACAGAAGTCAGAAGGAGGAGGGGCAACCTTGAAATCATATTTTATACCTGGGGGCATGCAAACCTTTTTGGAGTGCAAGAAAAGAGCGGCTATTTACCTGTTTTTTGGGTTAGCTGTATCGGAACCGGTTATTTATCTGTTTTTTGGGGTTAGCCGTTTCCGAACTTGCATAAAGGAAGGGTGTGGAGCAGAACGTAGTGAGATGAAGCTCCATAAAAAATAGAGATCTCACAATGAGACAATCTTATCATATGACTGGTATAACGAGAAGTTTTAGCATAAAGTTCATGCTCGTTAAAAAATAAACGCAAGTTCGAGCAGTTTTAGTAGCATAGTTCATGCTCGTTAAAAAATAAACATAAGCTTTGAGCAGTTTTAGCAGCATAATTCATGCTCGTTAAAAAATAAACATAAGCTTTGAGCAGTTTTAGCGGAGTATTTAAGCTCGTTAAAAAATAAACCCATCCCGGTAAATAACTATTGAGTATGTAACCTGATCAACCATAAAAGCCTTGGTCGTGTTTCTGCAGCCTCACCTCCATCGTTCATTTGGCCGATCATTTACCTCCATATGATTGTTTACCCATTTTTAGGAACAACTGCGAAGAGTGATTTCACCTAGCCATCCTTGTGACATTGCCGTGATTGGAAAATTCCAACCTGTACCTGGAATCAGCTGCTATCCCTGTTCATCACTCGTTCCTCAAAAGACGAGTCTCCTTTAAGCTCTTTTCAACTGAATCGTAAAATATGAAAAGATTGTCGAGTTTTGGCCTCCCAGCTCGTTAAACGACCGGAAGAGCTATCCCTCCTCTAGATTTTAATCTTTTTGGACTGGAGGGATTATTGCACAAAAAGATCGAGCGCTTGTTTTGTTCGGCTCGTTAAAAGTACCGAAAACTCATCCCTTCTGTATTGTTTTATACTTTTTCGGACTTAAGGGATTAGATGACGAAAAAGGAATTTTGGAGTTAACTTTATGTACCTTTTCAGACTCTCTAAAAATGAAAAGGGCCGAGTTTTCCTTGTCGTTAGACTCGTTAAAATCATTAAATAGCGACAAACTTGTCTTTAGACGAGAACGAGTTTCCCTATCGCTAGGCTCGTTAAAACATAGCGATGGGCTTGCCCGAAGGGCAGGTTATAGAACAAGCATATGTTATCCTCCTCAAGCTTGACAAAAATAAAGAGGTACTGGTCAGCAATGACTGGGGAAAAATTGGGAAAAAATCAAGAAGTCTTTGATGGTAGCAGGTCGCTCTTGAACATGACACTTTTCCTCCGTATCACATCGGGTTGGGTTGTTTCATTCACCGGTCACATCACCATGGTCTTTGCCACACCATCCATACTTGGGGTAATGCTACCGATCCATCGCATCAGTGTCGCCATATGTTCAAGAGAAGTTGTTCAGAAAGAGTCAACCAGGTCCCATCCACTGCCATACATTATCCTTCATCCATTCATGACCGCCACCCTGAATCATATGTCACAGATTGTTTTCACCTCCACTAAAATCATTAGCTCCATTCCATGTCACTGATGTGGGATTCATTAAGGCCATCCTTTGACGGATCGCTTCTTGTCGACATTAGCTCATTATCCAAGAAGTTGATCTAGGAACAACCCCTTCAGTACTTTGAAGCTTGCACGCCTCAATGGCAAGTTTCTCACTTCCAGCGACAGGTATACATCAATGACCTTCGACCAGAAGATTTTGCGTGGTGTTCGACGCCAAGTCCTTTATTCACACCACGTGAATTGTACTGCAGTACCTTGAGGGTCATTATCATTATCAGTGACTCCTCTCGCGCTTGTTAACGGTTTACATCATTGACCGGTAATCAAGTGATGTCTTTCCATGTTCGACTTCAGCGCATTCTCACATGGATCGACTTGTACTTAGAGTGAAGATCGAACGAGTTTGAAGACCCCGGATCTAGTTTCATCCATCCGGGCTGCGATAATATATTCAGGAAAATAAAGACATTTGACATGTACATCATTGCAGCAGATGATCATCCTACTCAAAGGATGATAGTTTCGCCAGAACTATCAGTCTACCATCAGACAATTGTCTGTTCTATGTACCAAAATGTATTTATAAAGCTGAGCATGGGAATGCCCACCTCAGCTAGATCATGAAAGCAGAATGAATCATAATGTATTGTATTGTATCTTATTACAGGTCTCCTCCCAGCAAATGGATGAACTTCGGACTCCCCTGGATAAAGCATTTCACCCGATAAACGGCCTCATACTTTAGGGGGCAACTGTTATAGAAATTTTTGTGCCTTGCATCACTGAGCATGAAATGTCAATAATTAAGGGATCCAAAGTCCCTAAACATGTTGTTCCTACCCCTATAGGAACAAGGCCAACAAACCACAGCAGTTTATAAAAGTTCTCCACCTGAAAACACTCAAAAACAAGCAATTTCTGGATCATGTCAACTGCTCCACTGAGCATCTGCGCTGAATGTCAAGTGCTCCACTGTGTACCTACACTGAATGTCAACTGCAAAGAAGGCCACTTGCACTGAGCGTACTTGGACAAGTGGCAGACTCATTCCTCAAGGTGTCAATGCCCAGGAAGCTTCCAAAATGACACTTGGATCAGGGAATTCGACTGGTGATGAGTAAGAGGTTCCAAATCTCCAAGTGGAAGTAAGAACCTCCAAGTGGACTCAAGAACTGAAGTGGGAGAGGACACTAGTCAGCTTCATGCCAGCCTCAAGCTGACTCATCCTTTCTCCAAAACTCCTATATATAGAGCTCTCTCATGAGGTCTAAGGAGGCTGGATTGTATTACAAAGAATTGTTGTTGGTTTGTGGTTGGATCATTGGGTGTTTATGCTTTGAAAGGGGCTGAAGAAGGAATTCCATTCTGCTGGGAAGGAGATGCTGGGTTGGAGCCCTATGGGTTGTATCTCTTCCTGAACCTTGTTTATCAATCAATAAAGCTTCTTGGTTCTTTCCTATATGCTGGTGTTTATTGTATGATTTGCATTAGTGTATTTGATTTACTTCTAATCCTGAATCATTTATGAATATGTATATTTGCCTTTGTATTGTGTCCCTCTCTTGTTGCATGTAGCTGCTCTCTTGTCACAGGTAGCTGTTCTCTTGTGATCTTGTGGAAGCGAAAGCGAGGAGGCAAGTAGGTGTGGACACGCAAAGAGGAGAGGATTTAGATCGAGGGACAACCAAAAGATAATGGTAAGTCTAACAATCTCCTCTCTTTCATATTTCATAAAGGAAGAAACCAAAGTTGCTGCATTCGTTTGTTGCTAAGGCACTATCACGCCTTAGGTGGATAGGATCGTCCTGCATAGGCATTTTTCCCCACAACACCACGGACATGAATGGGGTCATCAACTTTAAAAGAAGAAAAATGACATTCGAGAAAAATTCACTCTGTGTAATAGTTCTGCTGGACCCAGCTGAAGGAGCATGCTACACCGAACCGGTGCGAGACGAGGACAGTGATGATGAACTAGATTGCATCTACCAGAAAACAATGCAATACCAGGATCAGGTGAATCTCTCAGTGGACGAAAGACTCTCATGGGAGTGTGATAGTTCGTGCACATTGGATTTAGATGAGGAGATTGAACAATGGCAAAACCGATTGCATGAAGTCACAACAGTCAACTGTACTATGATGATTAGATCATTGTGACGCATGACCACTGAAGTAAGGTAACGGCCAGCAGATGACGGCGCAACAAATGAGCGGGAGTTCGTCACCCTCAGCGAAACTTCAATCGTAGAGCAGAAGCAGCATGGTGCAACAGAAGAAGCATGGCATGCAATAGTATGGCGTGCACATAGGAAGATGAGGTGGAATGAGTGCGAAGGTAGAAGGCGGTTGTGGGTACAGGTTGAAGGACTTCCGCGGTGAACGCAACCAGGTAGCCGCAACACAGCAGTTTGGGCACTCGTCTACAATGGAGGATATGGCTATATGTTGTGCAACCATCGGCCCAACTGAATTTGTGAATAAAAAGGGTTCACTGGGCCAAGAAGACCGTACACAAAGCAGGGTGTGCGAAGAGAACTCTATCCACGGTCAAGTGCAATGAAACTAGGGAAGTGAAGAAATTTTCCCCGACCACTGCCCTTGCAGTGCAACCTAAACGAGGAGACCTGGACGAAGGGATCAGGCAGTTGCAGGAAGCCATTCGATGCTGCAACGTAAGACTTCATGAACTAGAGGAAGTGGGGGCAAGGCTAAGGAGGAAAAGCGTGAGGCTGGATGAAGAAATTAACAAAATAAAAATAGGGGTCACACAAACGGGCCATGCAAACGTGCGAATGAGGGGACAGGACCTGGGCGGCCCTCCTATGATACTAGAATGAGCTAGGACCTTGCGATCATGGTTGATACTACAACCTAATGAATAAGGGAGCGCAAACCGCGATGCGCTACCTGATTCAAAGGTACGCAAAGGGTGCCCGCAGCTAGGGCTAGCAGGGAAGACGAAGGCTTGCACGAGGGGTACGACCACTTGACTATCTGTAGGAGGCCCAGTCTCAGCGCTCCACATAGTTGAAATAGGGTGCGAGAATATAAAAATATCTACAGAAAGGTTGCATGATTCGATCATGGCGTACAAGGCCAACGAAAAGCATACAACACGTCCGCATACCTAGAACTCCGCTACTGCATGGAAAGCAAGGAAGGTGACCGTTGCAGCTACTATTCATGACAAGAGGTCCCATTTAAGATACTGAGGAGCATGTGGTGGGCCATTAAGACACAAGGCTGAATGGATTTGCTACCAAAATCGCATTAATAAGCCATGAATGAGGAGCACAGCCAAATTTGAAGTCGAAAGGGTATATAAAGCACAGGTGGCTTGTTACCACACAACATTTGGCCCCTTGCGTAGTAAATTGTTTAGGGTTCAAATAGAGTGGCACAAGATGAATGAAGCAGTCGTAAGAGGAATTCCATCGTTTAAAGCCCTATTGAAGGTACTACAAGAGTCCCTACTCAGGTCAATATCCACACCCAAGGATGATACAGTGGAAATCCCTGTCACTAAGGACATCGCAGACCTAGAAGAACCCCTAGATAGCAGAACCGGTTTGGACATCTCTGCGAAATCTGTAATTCAGAAAATTGTCGATGGTGGAAAAAGGCGAAACCATTACAATTGAGAGTGATGAAGAGGTTGAGGATCCTCTGACCTATATCGAAGAAATAGAAACAGATGAAGAGATGGAAGAAGATCCCCAACCAGTAAGACGACCCAAGTATGTTCCTAAAAGGAAAGGGAAGGCCAAGGTACCTAACGATATGGATGTCATTGATAACATACTCATCACCCCGTCTCTCCCTAAAGGGGTTCCGCTCGAAGGAACGATGACCAGCCAAATCCCTACTATGAAATTTGAAGACTGGGACCTGACAGATACTAAGAAGTTTCCCCACTTGGAAACTAGCGAACCGATGGAGTAAAGTGTGGAGGGGGATGTTATAACACTTCAACCATAGGAGTGCCTACGAAAGGTGGAGAAAGTTGGGTTACTCTGTCTCCTATCGATTCCACATTTTCACCAACCCCCCATTACAATATTGGTCATCAGACAACTGCTCTGTTTGGTACACGATGGATACTTATGGCTAGACAAACCTGTCCCAATCACGGTGGAACTCATTCACAAGATCTCATAGCTTCCCTATGAAGGAAGGGACCCCATGGAAATAGTTGATATGAGTGGCGATGTGACGATGACAGAAACCTTGAAAAAGAAATACAAATTGGAGAAAAAGCAGTGAGGGTATGCTATGTAAAGTGTTCCAGACAATGGGGTCCGCATTGCTACCTCATTGTTGGCAGGAAAAGTGATGCGGAAATGCTGTGGAAATGAGGTCCTAGCAATAGTCGTTGTGCTAACTAAGTAATGCGCAAAAAGGGAACGATTCAATTGGGCGCAGTTCCTCTATGACGAATTCCTGACCAACTATAGGGAGGCCTAAGAGGAGGGTAAGACCTTCCACTATGCGTGGTTGTTGTTATCCATCCTGTTGGTTACAAGTGAATTACACAAAGATAGTCAGTTTCCTTCCCTGGGCTAGGATTAGCCAGAAGCCACCAAATACACGTCGCTTTGGGGGACGAAGGACGCCGCAAGAATCTGGGACGTCAAGATTTTCTGGATACTGATGGAAGCGAACGTCTGACAGTGAATCAACCAGCAACCCTGTCTGTCCACTGAAATATATGACGATGTAAAGAACATAGCCGATTTTAAGGCAGATATGCACCATGTATACATTTAGGCATGCGAGGATCCAGAACAGAAGTGGACCACACTTCCCTTAATTGCCATTAATGACGCTATTTTTGCGGTATTAGATACCTAGCCACTGGAGTGGCGCGAACAAGATTCGGTGAGGTGCAATGAGACAACTATCCAAAAACAAAAGGTTGAAGCCAAGCACGTATCACAACAAAAGCGAAACAAATAGCACGCTACGGAAGTACGGGCAGCCTGGGAAGTAGTGCAGGCTTCTACAGGTAAGGCGACAGCAGGAGGGGCTGCAATGATAGAGGACGAAAGCGGTCTGAATGTAACCATAGAGCTGGCCACAGATATAGGGATGGAAGGAATGATGCCAACCACTATGGGTTCGCCCTTAAAACGACCATGGCCGACAAAATGGACAAAGCCATAGAAGAAGGCCAAGACGTCTAAATGGGATGGGGAAATTATCACATTGACCGAAGGTGACATAGGGGATACAGCTCGCGAAGTCACCTAGGAGGCGATTGACAAGGCCATGTCAGAACAACAGACTATGTTAGGGGCACTCCACGCACAACTGTAGGAACTTGGGGCATGGGCCTCGTAGCCAGGAACCATCACTACCCATGGAACTATGGATATGTCAGCTACAAAGTAGCTACTACAGGCCAAAATGGCTAATACTATCGCTCCCAGCAGTAGCATTGACAACAGAAAATGCGGTGGACAGAGTTGTGCTGGGCTAGCTTACAAGGCTTGGATTAAATTTGGTTGCCCTCCCTTGCGAAAGCTTGTACCAGCTCTAGGATGGCACAACAATGGAACTCTGTGCTAGGGAAGGATGTGCGGTACAGGTCCTCAATGAGCAGCGAATTAATATAGAACAACTGAGCCTCCAACGTGATGAAGTGATCGCACAAAATCGACAGTTGGAGAATATTGTAGGGGAAAAATGTTGTCATGCCCCTGAACTTGAGATTGTGGCCGAGTTACCTATTGGCATATGAATCCACAAGTTGGCTAGTGGGTTCCGTGAAGAAAAAGAAGAAGCCGTGAGGATCCAATTGGCCCTCAACTTGTAGATCACAGAACTGAAACTTAAATCACAGCCCTCTACACCACCGGAGGTCACAGAGTAGCGGAGAGGCCTCATTCAATCCGGGTGAGAAACAATAACACATGCCATGCAGGAGTGCTCCGACTTGTTGGATCAGTCACTTATTACGGTCACTTCATTGTAGGAAGACCCAACCTTATAGTAGTTGGAAACAGAGGCAAGGGAGTTGCAACAAGCCTATGATAATGTCAGAGGGACCGCATCGACGGTTGCTATTACACAGTGCTTGGCCAAGGTGAGGGAGGCCCAAGCTCTTAAGATACAAGCTGACGCCGCTTAGCAGAAGGAAGGAGTGATTAAAGAACATCTCCAACCTTGGCTTGATGAGGCATTTGCGGTTTCCACCACCATCGACTGAAAGATGGCACACATGAAGGTAGCATATGCACCTAGACAAGTAACTAAAATAGATACTGATGCATCAGTGGCCCGCACAGAACAGGTACAACAGATGGTGGAAGATTTTGTTGCAAGTGTAAGCGAAGTGCAGAAGTTGATGAACGACCTCCATGCGAAGATTGCTGCACCAGTCGAGTGACTCAGTACGAGTCATGATGATTGTGTTGGGGACCTGTTGGGTAGCGGAGGCCCCGAGTAACAGTTTTGGGGCTCAAAACCCGCAATTTTGGGTAAAACTATGGTAAAAGCTCCGCGAGGTGCACGGAGCACGGATTTTAATGAGTCAAGTCAAATGGTTGTTCGCCCAAAACTAATTTAAGAAAATAGAAAGTGAGTTAGCCTGCCCATGGTACGCAAACCATGGAAATGTATAAATAGAGCAAGGCTCTATGGTTAGAAGTTAGTTTTTTAGTTTTTGGTTTGGATCTTAAATGTAATGGGTTTGTGAAGACAATATTCTCTTAGCATATGTAAGTTTGATTCAAGGGTGTTGGCAGATAGATAGAGGCTCTGTAGCTATGTGCACAGAGGCCTGGTAGAGTCCACAACTGTGTGCGCAAACCCTTGTAGCTGAAAGAGCAGGGCAGATCTGGTTGCATTGACAAAAGATAAATAAATATAAGAATTTCTGAATCATTGGGTGCTTTATCGTGAATTTATCTATTTCTTATGTTCTAAATTTATGCACTATATTTAAGAATTATGATTACATGCACTGGGTTTTATTCTTAAATGTTTGCTTAAAGACTGTAAGAAGAATATCAGATCTATAATAATTCATTAATAAGAAAGCGCATCTGTGCGGATCTACACGGAAGCCGAGAGTGGCAAGAAGCCGTAGAATGGGTCGCAACCCCTCCAAACCACATCAAGACATCCCAAGGGTATGGAAACCTAGTTCCAGCACCCTCCATACTACCTTAGGTGAGACTTCAGTCCGCACTCCGTGGATTGTTACCGAAAGGGCCAGTAGTGTGGCATTCGTTCATCTAAAACACTTCTAAACCTAGGTCATGCCCCAACAAGCCAACACAAGGTCATTTATGGTATCATGAGGCTAGATGCTATTCTTAGTTATTTTCTTATCTCCTGGACTAAATAGGATGTCTTGTTTTCTGTTCTTGACTCCAGGACTAAATGGGATGTCTTATTTTCATCCCTTCCCACTTGGCATGATATTATTCATTCTCATACTATTAATATGATCATTTTACTTAGTCTTCTCGGGAAATAATGTTGTAGTGCCTTTTCAGTGGCAAGAAATTCCAATACCTTCATAGGACTCATAACTTGGGTGAGATAACCTAATTTTAGTATAATTTTGCAACTTGTCAAATCTCAATATTTGCTTAACTCCAAAATTAACTTTGCAAATAGTTCATCCATCAGCATCACATCAACCCTTCATGGATGGGTCACAAATCTATTCATTCTGTTATCACCCTAAAAAAATTTCTTCTAAACTTTGGTAAGTTCACCTTGTTTCTAGTCATAGTCTTATAATAGATTTTGAATCATCTCATATCAATAGTGTCATTATCTTTTCCAAATAAAGTTTGGCAGCCTCATTACATGTCCTAGAAGCCTCACCATGTGTTTAGATGTCATATCTCACATCATTTTGAAGAAATTTTGAAATTAGCTACGAATCCACATTTTTGTAGTGTAGGAAGTGTAAAATATTGTTATGCACTATGAAATCATTGAACTAGGAGTTTTCGTAGCGCGCTACGAAACCCCTGAAAAAGCCTATTTCAGCGTAAAAGACTCTGTTTTCTGCTTTTACTAGTCAACTTCCAGAAGGGTTCCTGAGCAGTTGAGAACTCAATTTCGAAACTTTAAGGAGGCTTTTCTTCCTAACATACTAAACTAAAAACACCTCTTTTAGTTTCTTCAAATTCGTTCTGAGGTAGGAGGAATTTATGGTTAAACTTGCGATATGAAACTGCTGAAAGTCAAGCTTTGTCTTCTAGTTTTAACAGTCTTTTTAAAGATCAGTTTCTGGTCACAGGAAAAGGTATTTTAGAATTCTGAAGGAGATTTCTCTTCACCAACTCCCCAGATACAATAACCTATATCATTTTCTTCATAAGTGTTATCATTTGGGAGATACTAATATTTATTTGAAACCCTAATTTCAGAGAATAGATTTTTCCTGTTTTACATGTGTTTTTCAAGGACAGATTCTGGGCAGTTGGAGAAGTGTTTTAAAAAACCAAGAGATGTTTTTGTTCTATACAACATGGACTACAAAAACCTCCTTCAGTTTCGTAAAATATGTCATGGATGAGAAGACAAAGGCTTTGTCCCACGTGCCAATTTTCAAGGATCCTAAACCTAAAAATAGGGAAACATGTTCCCTAATTTCTAGGGTTTATCATTAGCAGTAAGGTGAAAATGTGGGAGACTTCATCAAATTCGACCTCATGAGGTTGCAGCTGTCAAATAATGAATTCAATGTTTAGTTAAGGTAGTTTAGTCATAATAAGGAGTTGTACTCCTTATTGTATTAGGACTCTAGGACTGCTAGTTAGCTGTCATTTGTATTTAATAGTTTGTTTTATGGTTAGAATAGGTGTCACTCATAGCAAATTCGAATTTTCTTGATGAGATATGAGGGAATCCATATTATAAATGCTACATATGAAGCAAGAAGTTGAATTAGCAAGGGGGTTGGAGACTTTTTGGCTCAGCTACTACTTTATGTGTAGACTGTGTATATTTTTAACCTAATGCAGAGTTTCTACTTAAACAACTCAAGATTCACGAAGAGTCTTGTATGTTCTTGTTTTGGTGGCATCTTCGAGTACTTACATTGCAGTGGTGTTTACTTATGATACTCAGAACTCATCAATGATGCTCTGACTTCCTTCATGGATAAACTAATTGTGTTTCATTGTTTTATATTTGCATTTCTGCACTTGAACTCTATAATGCCTTGACTTCCATGCTAGGTAGAATGTTTTGGCTCCACTACTCAGGATTCAAAGAGAGTTTTTAATGTCCTACTGTCTCATGGCTTTCCTCTTTCACTTACTTGCAGTGGTATGAATACATGTAACTTAGAACTCATCAATGATGCTCTAACTTCCTTCATGTATTTATAAACTGTGTTTCCTTGCGTTGTATCTTTGTTTTGTTGATGTATAAAAACTCTCTAGCGCCCTGACTTCATGTTAAGCTAATCTTGCTGTGGTACTGAAACATACTTTGACTCCATAGCCCAATGGTAGCAAGCCTTCATCTTTTCAACCTACAAACACATAAAACCAAGAAAGAGTTAGCCATCTATATTATCATCAATCAATATCATTAACCTTTGAGAGAGCCCTCTCGGGCTGAGGAGGCTAAGCCTTAGCTAAAATATTGGTTTGAAATAGTTACTCAAGGTCTACTGATTAGCAGCCTTACAGGGTTAGATTTTGTGATAACACATTCTATCCACTTGCCCTTGATCTTTTAATAGATATTTCATTATGCTTTGCAGTGTTTCCAATCCTTTATCCACACTGCATAGAATCTGTTGTAGCAAGTTCATCTTGGAATAAGAACACTATTAAAACTAAAATAAGTCAAACCCAAATAATCCTATATGGGAAAAATCATTATCCAAATTGAGAAGTAATCATTATTTTTTCTGAATATTTTAACATAATGGTCACGGGTTTAGCATAGGGACAGGTATAAAATCCACAAAATATAAGGAAAACTCCTGAAAATTGGCAAGTAACAAGGTGGGTACAGCTAGAAAGTTGTAGAGTCCCCAGTGTAGTTCCCGCTCATTTCAAGAAATTTTCAAAGAGTACCAAATTCCTAGAAATGTCATATCATTGGGAGCACTGTTTAAAGGTGGGAATAGGTCCCCATGCAACATTGCTTAATTAAGTTGTTTTTCAATCAAATATCTTTTTATGTTCAAAATTTTCTCAATATATAATAGGCTGACCAAAGCTCTTCATTTGCTCCAAAATGCCATTGCTCATAAGGAAAGCCAGGGAAAGATATTATGTCTTATGTTTACTATTTTTTTAGTAACTAAAGATTTTATTGAATCATGGAGTGCATGGTCTGAAACACGGATGAATTCTACAACCCCTAGTAACAAATTTATGTTGCTTCCAAATTGAAGAAAACACTGCTCACCTGATACTACTAGGTGTTTCCTTATAGATCCATCTTTTTTAATAGGAAAAATATTTGCCTTCTACTTTGTATTGTCACCTTCACCTATATATGGGCCTCAATATAATCTCTTCTTCAAACAAAATCAGATGGCCAAAATTTTCATGTTTTTCAATGAAAACTCTTATTCCATCCTAGTAGAGGGTGTAGAGGGTTGAAATTTAATCTCCATGCCAATGAAAACTAGTTTCTTCTTACCCTAGTTGCCACCCCAAATAGTATCCAACTAATGTTCCAATTACTATAACCTATTTATTTGAATAGGAATCTCATCGTCTCTAATATGATCCCTCTCTTCAAATGTTGAGTCAGGGATATATTAAATAAATCTGTAGTACTCAGGTAGAACATGGAGAAAATTGTGCAAGATTTTCTCTTATAATTCTTTAAGCTTTGATTGGATGTTGCACTTCTGACTTTCCTTGTGACGAACTTGGATAGAATTCTCCAAGTCAGTATAACCCCAGAACTTTGGCAATGCAGATTGCTTTAAAAAAGAAAAAAAATATTCATTGTTGAGCCCAGTGAAATCAAGATCATATTTTCTCCACCTTAGACCGAAGGGAATTGGCATTAACCTTTTTGAATTTAGGACTAAAATACTTTATGGACCATTTATAATTAGCAGTGAGAAAAGCACATATGTGATATTCTTCAACAAAGAACAATTTATGTTTCAGTATTGACAAACCTTTAAGAGGGGTTTTACTAATATACTGTTGTTGGGAAAAGTATCCATTACGGAATGACCCTATCCCACTCTAAGGGTGATAGTACCTCAGCAACAATCAAAGCAAAGCTATTTGGGATTACTTCTTTATGAGATGTAAGAGAGAGGAGGAAGAGATCCACTAACCGATATCTTCCGCTAATGATTGATCCAATCTTCTCTCTTTGCTGCTTACTCCCAGCTCCTTGCTCTTTCACTGGCCCAGCTACACCAAGATCCTGCAAAATAACAAGAAAGGGAAACTACAAGATGCATACATTCATAATTGATTCAAGGATTAGAATAAATCAAATACACAAGTATAACAATACACCATTGAGACACGTGCATATAGAAGAACCTCAAATGCTTTATTAATGGAAGAAGTAAAGTTCAGGAAGTGATACAACCATAAAAGGCCCAATCTAGCATCACCTCCTAGCAGAAAGAAATCTCCTCTTCACCTCCTTCAAAGCAAATCACCCAATAGTTCTATACTCAAACCAACAGCACTTCCTTACATTCACAAGATTCCAGCCTCCTTAGACCTCATGAGAGAGCTCTATATATAGGGGTTTTGGAGAAAGGATGAGTCAGCTTGAGCTTGGCATGAAGCTGACTAGTGTCCTCTCTCACTTCAGTTATTCTTCAGTTCTTGAGTCCACTTGGAGGTTCTTGCTTCCACTTGGAGATCTAGACCCTCTTACTCATCACCAGCCAAATTCCTTGATGCAAGTGTCACTTTGGAAGCTTCCTGGGCTCTGACACCTTGAGGAATGAGTCTGCCACATGTCCAAACTCATTCAGCGCAGGTAGCTAGTGTTGGAGTTGACATTCAGCGCAGGTAGCCAGTGTAGCAGTTGACATTCAGTGCAGGTAGCCAGTGTAGCAGTTGACATGATCCAGAATTGCCTTGTTTTTGAGTAATTTTCAGTGGAGAACTTATTTGGATTGCTGTGGTTACTTGGCCTTGTTCCTCTAGGGGTAGGAACAACATGTTTAGGGACTTTAGATCCCTTGATTATTGACATTTCATGCTCAGTGATGCAAGGCACAAAAATGTCTATAACAGTTGCCCCCTAAAGTATGAGGTCGTTTATCGGGTGAAATGCTTTATCAGGAGGATCCGAAGTTCATTCAATCTCTGAGAGGTGACCTGTAATAAGATACAATACAATACATTATTTTTCATACTGCTTTCATGATCTAGCTGAGGCGGGCATTCCCATGCTCAACTTTATAAATTCATTTTGGTACATAGAACAGATGATCGCCTGATGGTAGACTGATAATTTTGGTGAAAATTATCATCCTTTGAATAGGATGATCATTTGCTGCAATGATGTACATGTCAAATGTCTTTATATTTCTTGAATATATATCGCAGCCCGAATGGATGAAACTAGATCTGGGGTCTTCAAACTCGTTCGATCTTCACTCTAAGTACAAGTCGATCCATGTGAGAATTGCGCTGAAGTCAAACATGGAAAGACATCGCTTGATTACCGGTCAATTATGTAAACCGTTAACAAGCGCGAGAGGAATCACCGATAATGATAATGACCCTCAAGGTACTGCAGTACAATTCATGTGGTGTGAATAAAGGACTTGGTGTCAAACACCACGCAAAATCTTCTGGTCGAAGGTCATTGATGTATACCTGTCGCCAGAAGTGAGAAACTTGCCATTGAGGCATGCAAGCTTCAAAGTATTGAGGGGGGTTGTTCCTAGATCAACTTCTTGGATAATGAGCTGAAGTCGACAAGAAGCGATCCGTCAAAGGAGGGCCTTAATGAATCCCACATCAGTGACACGGAACAGAGCTAATGATTTTAATGGAGGTGAAAACAATCTGTGAAATATGATTCAGGGTGGCGGTCATGAAAGGATGAAAGATGATGTATGGTAGTGGATGGGACACGGTTGACTCTTTCTGAACAACATCTCTTGAACATATAACGACACTGATGCGATGGATCGGTAGCATTACCCCAAATGTGGATGGTTTGGCGAGACCATGGTGATGAGACCGGTGAATGAAACAACCCAACCCGATGTGATACGGAGGAAAAGTGTCATGTTCAAGAGCGACTTGCTACCATTAAAGCTTTGAGGTTCTCCCAATTTTTCCCCAGTCATTTCTGACCAGTACCTCTTTATTTTTGTCAAGCTTGAGGAGGATAACATATGCTTGTTCTATAACCTACCCTTCGGGCAAGCCCATCGCTATGTTTTAACGAGCCTAGCGATAGGGAAACTCGTTCTCGTCTAAAGACAATTTTGTCGCTATTTAATCATTTTAACGAGTCTAACGACAAGGAAAACTCGGTCCTTTTCATCTTTAGAGAGTCTGAAAAGGTACAGAAAGTTAACTCCAAAATTCCTTTTTCGTCATCTAATCCCTTAAGTCCGAAAAAGTATAAAACAATACAGAAGGGATGAGTTTTCGATAACTTTAACGAGCCGAATAAAACAAGCGCTCGACCTTTTTGTGCAATAATCCCTCAGGTCCAAAAAGATTAAAATCTAGAGGAGGGATAGCTCTTCCGGTCATTTTAATGAGCTGGAAGGCCAAAACTCGGCAAACTTTTCATATTTTACGAGTCAATTGAAAAGAGCTCAAAGAAGACTCGTCTTTTGAGGAACGAGTGATAAACAGGGATAGCAGCAAATTCCAGGTACAGGTTGGAATTTGCCAATCACGGCAGTGTCACAAGGATGGCTAGGTGAAATCACTCTTCGCAGCTGTTCCTCAAAATGGGTAAACAATCATATGGAGGTGAACGATCAGCCAAATGAAAGTGGAGGTGGCAGGTGCAAAACACGACCAAGGCTTTTTATGGCTGATAAATTTACGATCACAGCGGTTATTTACCGGGCTAGGTTCATTTTTTAGTTAAAAATGAGCTTAAACTCTGGAGGAAACATTGCTCACTGCTTATATTTATTTTTTAACGAGCATGAAGACCGCGTTAAAACTACTCGGATCTTGCGTTTATTTTTTAACGAGCATGAACTTTATGCTAAAACTGCTCGATGATAAGTTTTCATGCCCCCAGCATAATAACTCAAATCGAGGTGCATGCCCCCCCCCCCCCAAGCTTCATTGCATCCAACTCGGTGGTTGGAATGAAGGTTTACCTTTGAGACTCAGAAAGGGTATTTGTTTCATTTTTTAATGAGGTTGACATAGTAAAAGAACTATCCTCATGACTCCTTGTTTCATTTTTTAACGAGGTTGACACGAGATAAGAACCGTCCTCGGAGCCCACTGTATTTACAGTATTTCTATTAGGGCGATGATCCACGATGACAAAATGTTTAGGAATATTCTGAATCCATTAGATATAGAAGATTTCATATTGTAGGTTTCCATTGTGGCCACTTCCGTCAGATTACTTGCAGGCGGTAGGGCAAAAGTACCCATTAAGGCAGGGTCTTTTAGGAGACCTACTCCAATATTTTGAAGCGAATGATTGCTTCCATGGATCATTGGAATGCTTCCCGTAACTTGTGAACTGTCAGGGAGGGAAGTTTGTTGGTCGACGACTGTAATTCCTCCTTGAAAGGGAGATGCAATCTTCCTGAAGTATGTCGACACAACTGCGGCCATGGCATATATCCAGGGTCTTCCCAGTAGGATGTTGTAATCGAGGTTTCCATCAATTACTTCAACATCAATTCCTACTGTTTTTCCCCCCAGTTCAACTTGCAAGTTACTTAAAATCCCGTATGGAGTGTATGATCGTCCATCAAATGCTTTTAACGTAGTTGATGATTTCAACAAGGATGGTGAGCCTAAATTTTTCCAGCAACTCATCGACATAAGACATGTAGATGCCCCCTCATCAATAATTGTTCGATGAACAGTTTTGTTGAGGGCTTTCACTTGAATAAGGAAAGCTAGTTGAGCTGGTAACTGAGGGTCATATCCTTTATGATCAAATGCCACAAGATTGGAATCCATTAGGCCAATCCCACCTATTGCTGATAATAAAGCTTGCTCTTGGGAGGGGCAATTTTGTTGTACCTCAGGTGTCGACATAGCGGACGACATTTGGGCTAGGTCCTCTATTATATTATAATTCTGTGTTATTTTTGCACGAGGATTAAATGTCGATTTGTGAACTACTCCCTTTGGCGACTTTATCATCGGTTCAGGAATGATGGGTGGCCCAACTTTGGTCAAAGTTGTTGTCGAACTACTAGGTCGTTCATTAGCCTTGTTGTTCGACAGCTTTGGATTCCTGTAATCCATATTCTTCGTCAAAGCATTATTTTGTTGCTTTGATACAGACAACATAAGCACTTGGGATCGGGAAGCATTTTGATTAGCAACCAGATTTTGACCTGGATTAGGAAATGGATCAGTCAATACTGCTGGGGTTTTTGAACTCTTAAAGAGTTTCTTAACTTCAACTATATGTGGACAATCTTTAGTCCAATGATCCTCATCGCATATATGACACCCTGCTGGGGGTTTCCTTTTTCTCCCTTTCTTTTTCTTCTTGCCCCCTGGTTGCTTCAGTTGTTTGCCCTTGTCGGTCGACATGGCATTTACTTCCGAGGCAAGAAGTTCCTCATTTGCATTTTGACTAGAAATTTTGTGTTTGCCAAACACGCCATCGCCGGCGCGAGAGTCGTTGTTTGATTTAGGATGAGGAGGAATTGAGAATTCCGATCTAGGGGCGTCAGGTATTTTGTCGTAGAGCGTGCCAGACTGAGTATAGACCAAGTCCAAATATTGCGCACGAGCGATAACTTGCTCTTTCGTTACGACTCCCCCCTTTGCCACATCTTCCGTGATGGCAGGAAGTAATGACTTGATAAACCATTCAGCTAATAGCTGATCGGGAACGTATGTTTTTACCATCCTACGACGACGTCACCACTCATGTATATGATCAGATATGTGGGTGGCGGTCGTCTGTTTGAAGTTGGTAAGGAGTTCTGTTCCCGTTTCATACCTTATTGGTAATTGAAAATGGGTTAAAAAGGTTGTGGCTAAGGTACTGAAGTTTTCGAACGAAGCTCTAGGCAATTCAATGTACCATTTTGCCGCTGGACCCGTTAACATCCTCTGAAAGAGGCGAAGTCTTATCGAATCATCATTCAAGGTGTTCGATGAACACCATAGATGGAATGTCATCACATGATTCGACGGGTCTTCACCCGGATTTCCATTAAATTTAGGAATATCTGACGGAAGTTTATGTGGAATCGCCGGCCACCAAGGGGCATAAGCAATTGGATCATTCGTCAGCCGGTTTAGATCTGGTAATTCTAGGGTTGCTACAAAAGGCAACTGTTGATTCAGGTTAGGCGAAGCATACCCAGGATAAGATGGGATCGCCTGAGCAATGGGTCTTTGCAAACTAGCATAATGCTGGCAACTTTGACAAGGTTGATGGGCATAACCGTTATTATACGGTTGCCCATTACTTACAAAGACTTGTTGCTCGGGTCCTTGATATGATTGCTGGAATTGCGGTTGTTGGGTTTGAACCAGCTCCGGTTGTTGGACCATTTGCTGTTGTCCAATACTAGATGATTGACCAAGATGAGGAGTCATAGTACTTGTTTGAGCCTGAGTCGCTCCAGATAAGGAGGCACTAACCGGAGGTTGTGATTGAGTTGTCGAGACAAGAGGCTGTTGTATGGCAACCTGAGAAACTTGGGGTTGACATACAACAGGTAGCGCTTGTACTTGCGACGCAATTAACATACCAGGTATAGTGGCGACATTCGACACAGGGTGGACTGGTTGCATTGAACATGCAACCCTTGGTTGCTAAGGCAATATTGGTACCCATCCGCTGGATGTAATTCCAGTTTGACCTGAACTTTGTTGTAAACTCCCATATGGTTGTTCTCCGGGGGGGAACAATGAAAAGGCATACTGCCCTCCATATGGTGGCAATCCAGTGCTTAAAGGGTAGATTGGCCTTTGAAGACACATTGGATCAAGTTGTTGAGTTTCAACATAAGAAATACCAGATGATAATCCGGATGAAGAAATAGGAACTAACCATGTCGTCGAAACAGTCTCTGATTGGACTCCAGCTTGTTGTTGACAATTTGCCGGTACATATGGTATACCAGCGAACATCGTTGGAGTAGCAGCAGGAGGCTCTGCCGCTGCTGTGTCGGATGACACGGTCCTGGATGTCGATGGTTGTTCAGACATATTTAGTCTATCCAAAAGATTTCCTAGCGATTCTACATGAACTTTGTGATGAAGGTAGACTAACTTCGAAGATCAACGCAGGAATAAAGGGTGATTGTTCCGTTTAAAATAAATTGTTAACGACGCTTTAGACACAACTTGCTTTTTCAGTTTTAAAGAGTCGAGAAAAAGCTAAAGATGACTCTAGTCTCCTTCGATGTTTTAACGAGCCCGAAGTGATAAATGCTCGGATGGACTTTTTCTGTTATAGAGTTTGAAAAAGGCCAAAAGAAACTACTCTGGAGTTCTAGGCAGAGGGTGTGCCAAACTTTTCGCAAAACCACAGAATACGTTTTACGGTACGGGTGGTCGATCTTCGTGAATGCTGTGTTCACTGCATTGCGATCAGTAGGGCGGCCGACACGGCTTCCTATGGATAAAGGCTTTGTTCCTATAGGGGTCCCCCAATATATACGCGATGGTGCGTGGGAGCACAAGTCCGTATTGATACTTATCGCTTCACCGTGGAGGAATCACCCAACCACTCAACGCTAAGATATCACGTTTAATGACGCTAGAACACATCTCTAGCTTAGACCTCTATGTGTTTGCGTTATGTTTCAAAGCGTTGTTATGTAAATTCAATTTATTTTAAGGTTGATCTTGTTTAGCAGTTTGCCTTTATGGATCACCACGAGATGTATGGTAACACTCCTAAATGCAGTCTAAGATGATAAGCAAGCTTTTCAATCTTTCAACTTTGAAAATCTTAACTACTAAGGGAAAAGAAAGACATCATCTTTTCACACAGATCATAGAGCACACACTAATGCACTTTTCCCTAAATCAACATGCAAGCTGTCAAAATGCACATGCACAATGCAGGTATTTCTTTTCTCTTTCTTAATGTTGATGTAATACAAAAAGAAAGCTGTTGTATAACTTTGAATTCGATTTCAAGTGAAAGCAAACAAGCTTGTCCAAAATCAAAAGACACCTTAAGATTTACTTGTTTCGACACTAGAAATATATAAATTCAAACCATATGACGAAAGCAAAAGCTCAATCAGCTATGAACAACAAACAAACTAACTCTTAAGATCAAAACGACACTTATCACAGGTCTAGATCTAAGAGGCCACAGCAAGACTAGTTCACTTTCGTTATGGGAAACTGCAAATGATATAAGAAATACACAAAGAACAAATACAGTTTCTTTATACAACCGAGGCGAAATAGTGGCAAGGAAAGTTGGTTTCAGATAGGTACATTGACTGACAACAGGCTGCAAAAACAAGGATGAAAACAGGTCAATAAACAGCAGGGAACCCCAGTAGCACAATGTAAAACTGGTTCAGCGCAGGTGATACACTGTTAGTTTGACATTCAGTGCAGGTAGACCCTTCGGGATCTGCGCTGAAATGCAGACTGCCTTCACAGTGCCTGCACTGAAGAGATAAACTTTCGTTTTTCTCAGTTTCCGGGTCACAGATTGCTCAAAAATCAACAGTTTTTGGCCAAATCAGAAGCTATCAGTCAAGTACACACTAAGGGATGAAAAGGAGGATGAAAAGCTATCACTAAGAGCTGTTTAGAGTCCTTGTGGATCAGATCTTCAAATCATAAACATGCCCAGAAACTGAGCTAGAGTAGCTGCTCTCTACTTTGCATTTGAAAGATCCAAATGCAGTTCGATTCGGTACTCCCTGTGTTTATGAAATGAATAGCAAAAACACAAACAACCAACAAGATACGCTCCCCAGTGGAGTCGCCAATTTGTTGTTGGGAAAAGTATCCAATACGGAATGACCCTATCCCACTCTAAGGGTGATAGTACCTCAACAACAATCAAAGCAAAGCTATTTGGGATTACTTCTTTATGAGATGTAAGAGAGAGGAGGAAGAGATCCACTAATCGATATCTTCCGCTAATGATTGATCCAATCTTCTCTCTTTGCTGCTTACTCCCAGCTCCTTGCTCTTTCACTGGCCCAGCTACACCAAGATCCTGCAAAATAACAAGAAAGGGAAACTACAAGATGCATACATTCATAATTGATTCAAGGATTAGAATAAATCAAATACACAAGTATAACAATACACCATTGAGACACGTGCATATAGAAGAACCTCAAATGCTTTATTAATGGAAGAAGTAAAGTTCAGGAAGTGATACAACCATAAAAGGCCCAATCTAGCATCACTTCCCAGCAGAAAGAAATCTCCTCTTCACCTCCTTCAAAGCAAACCACCCAATAGTTCTATACTCATACCAACAGCACTTCCTTACATTCACAAGATTCCAGCCTCCTTAGACCTCATGAGAGAGCTCTATATATAGGGATTTTGGAGAAAGGATGAGTCAGCTTGAGCTTGGCATGAAGCTGACTAGTGTCCTCTCTCACTTCAGTTATTCTTCAGTTCTTGAGTCCACTTGGAGGTTCTTGCTTCCACTTGGAGATCTAGACCCTCTTACTCATCACCAGTCAAATTCCTTGATGCAAGTGTCACTTTGGAAGCTTCCTGGGCTCTGACACCTTGAGGAATGAGTCTGCCACATGTCCAAACTCGTTCAGCGCAGGTAGCTAGTGTTGGAGTTGACATTCAGCGCAGGTAGCCAGTGTAGCAGTTGACATTCAGTGCAGGTAGCCAGTGTAGCAGTTGACATGATCTAGAATTGCCTTGTTTTTGAGTAATTTTCAGTGGAGAACTTATTTGGATTGCTGTGGTTACTTGGCCTTGTTCCTCTAGGGGTAGGAACAACATGTTTAGGGACTTTAGATCCCTTGATTATTGACATTTCATGCTCAGTGATGCAAGGCACAAAAATGTCTATAACATATACCTTCCTATGTTTACGTTGAACTCGAAAGCAAACCTGACATTTTTTTTAGAATTTTGGACATGGCTTATCTTGAGTCTCTAAGTTATCATTCTCTTTGGAATATGATATTGTGCTTAATTTGCTAGGGTGTTTAGAAACATTCAAAATATTTTTCATGAGAGAAGAAAAGACACATGATGACCTTATATAGTTTTATTCAAATAAAATCTTTGTTTAAGACTATATAGTTGTATTCAACTAAAATATATATTTAAGACTATATAGTTGTATAATTGTATTCAACTAAAATATATGTTTCAAACTATGTTATGTCTTGTGCATCTTTGTGTGGCCTATATTCATAATGTTAACCCCATGTCTCTTATAATTGTAGGAGGTGGATGGTTTTACATCCACAAGAATTAACTGCATAAGGGTTGGAAAAATACGGAAAGAAGCTTTGATATCCAATTTTGTTGGCCAGAATAAGGAAATGTGTACAATTGGTCCTAGTGATTTTGTTCGAGAACAGGAGGGAGGGTCATATTTTGAGGCAAATCGAATAGGGGGGGGAGCCATGGTATCCATTTCATATTATTTCCAGTTAGTTCATCATGGAAAGTTAAATGCTTTTGATTATGGTGTTAAAATGGTTCCATGGTTTTCCATGCTTGAAAAGTTGGAATTGGACTTAGAATCAATTTAGGAACTAGTTTACTAGAAAATACATAAAATATTGATTATATATATGTTGAATTGGCATATCATACTAGTTTTGTACTAAACCAACTAGTTTGATATGGAACCAGTCACTAAACCAGTTCATGGACCAGTCACTAAACCAGTTGAATTGGCTGGTTCTGGTTCTGGTTTGGTTGGTTTTAAAAACCCTTGTCCTTTGAAATAGATTTTATCATTTTAGGCAATTCTCTTGGAATTTTTACATTAGATTCTCAGAACTTTGACTAGAGTTGAAATTGACATTTTCCAATAATTGTCTTATAGTATTTATGTTTGGATTATGTTACCCTTGTTGGTCAGTGGTCTTAGTGTTTAGAAGAGAGGTCGACCTTCATATGCAAATGATAAGAATACAGAGCCCAAGTAATACTATCTATTGCAATAGTTTATTTGAGTGTGTTCATCAAAGTTTAATTTGAATTGTTTATCTTATGTTGCAATTCAATTCTTTTCTTTATCCATCAGAGTTATGAAAAGAAATAAAAGTTTCCATACAAGTAGGCAGGAGGATTACCAGAAGTATAGGTATGTAGTTATTGGTAGACTTGAGAGTGTTGAGATCATTGCATGTTAAAAAAACTTACTGTAACCATGTTATGTGCTTAACTCTGCAGTGAGGAACTCGTTGGCCAAAATAAGTACTTGCTTGGTTGTGTCTTCCACGTGATTGTCCTAAAACAGTATGCCAACTGCCAATTCACTGATATCCTATTTGGGTGTGAGCATACACCTTGCAATGCAACAAGAAATTCCATTTGGTGTCTACCTCTCCTTTCTCCCACATCCTGCATACCCTTTCATCCCATTCATCTTTGGGATGTTCACACCTTCTTGTTTCTCATCTTAGCGTATGAGAGCTAGTTCTTCACTAAATAGTGAACTATGATTTCTCTTTTTCTTGCAGGGATACTATGTTTCAGGTAGTCTTGGGCCTTGATTTTTTAATTTTTGTTGAAGTTTTCTATATGATATTGCTACTTCCTCTTGATGTGTCTCTTCCATGTACTTTTGTATCTTGATGAAATGTTACTAAATTCCAATGTTGATTCTCTTTTTGTAGGATGAAAAGTATTGGCCATTGATGCCCCCATTACCATCATATGGCTATGGAAGAGAGCGTCATCGGCCATGTTATGGTAGTCTTATTCATGGGAAACATATTTAGGACGTTGTGATTACTAGTTAGATTCATTATCCAATTTATTTTCTCATATCTAGCTGAACTATCTCATAATGCAAATTGTAATTTTTTTTATGAAATTGGGATGTGCTCTTCTTGTAATTTTTCATAAAGAGTCATGATTTTGCCATTCATTTTCTTATAGGAAAACCTTTATCATTCATATTGATTTTTTTGTAACTTGGTTTAACTTATAACTGTGTAGTCTTCAAAACCTATGTTGTTAACAAAAATGCTGCTAAAGCTGCTCAAATGAGAGAATAATTATTTCCTAGAGGGAGGATAAATCAAATTGTAAGGATTCGTGCAACTACAAAAAAAACTATCTATAGTGAGTATTTACCTACACAAATTTATTTCGAGACATCCTATTTATCAAGCCCACTATCTTGTCTCCCTGGAGGGTGATGATAAGATAAGTTGAATAATGTCCAACAAACAAAATTATATTATCTTATCTATTCCCCATAGTAAGGTTCCTCTTGACCTTGAGAAGGAGTGAGATGGCACTAGATCAATCATTTCTTATAGGAAAACCTTTATCATTCATATTGATTTTTTTGTAACTTGGTTTAACTTATAACTGTGTAGTCTTCAAAACCTATGTTGTTAACAAAAATGCTGCTAAAGTTGCTCAAATGAGAGAATAATTATTTCCTAGAGGGAGGATAAATCAAATTGTAAGGATTCATGCAACTACAAAAAAACTATCTATAGTGAGTATTTACCTACACAAATTTATTTCAAGACGTCCTATTTATCAAGCCCACTATCTTGTCTCCCTAGAGGGTGATGATAAGATAAGTTGAATAATGTCCAACAAACGAAATTATATTATCTTATCTATTCCCCATAGTAAGGTGCCTCTTGACCTTGAGAAGGAGCAAGAGGGCACTAGATCAATGGTGTTCATATTAGATAAATTATACATAAGTAGTGACACTCAGTTTATACCTTCACCCTATATTATACTTGGTAGTGAGGAGTATAACTATCAGGGATGATGGTTGGTGAAGTAAGCACTTCATATGATATAAATTTTTAAATATGATAAGCCTATGACTAGCTCAACCATCCATAACTTAAGCCATTAACATGACCAACAATTACAAGATGTTAACTCTAAAATTTACAAGTTCATTAATTTACATGTACTTTCACTGATTTGGGAATGTTCCATTGTAGTTAAAGGTGTCTTCTGGAATCCTAGTGAGCTCAGAGTATGAGCAGAGGCCTTCTATATTTTATCCCATTTTAAGAAATTAAAGGAGAGTGAGTCCTTTGCTCTGGGTGCCCTTCTTCTTTTTTTACAGTAGTTACTAGTGATAATATGAGTGGATCCTCTTAGTCGACAACTCCTTTACATAATTGTTATTTGGAGGACTTTAAATTGTTAGTTGTAGGTTTGTTGCGTATGTTGTGATATGAAATAGAACCCTTTATGTTGCCTATAAGCTTTCTAATAATGGAAACTATGGCAGCATAAAGGGTTACATAGATCTTCATCTAATAATTACAAATATCTTTGTTTCACATTTTTAGATTTGTGATAAAAAAACACAGTGAAACTTTTCAGATTACCATATTTATTAGATTTACACAAAGCTAATTTATTAACCTCACAATGCTTTGAATGTATCATCATTATCGAACACAATTTTATATCCTTGGTTCTTGTGTTGTTTTCTAAATATTTGAATATTATGATGTGTAAGGGAAATCATGGTAGTTGTTTGGAGGCCAAGATGCAACCAATCAATCATTATGCTAGTAGGAGGTTTACTTCCTCTAGACCCTAAGCATCATGGCATATTGGGGTAGGCTACCCACCCACATGTATGGGTAACCATAGGATTTTTTTCTTCTATGATGCAATTTGCTAGCCAATTATCATACATTATTTATTATATTTTTTTTTCTTTCCTTTTATTTTCACAAGTTATTTACAGCTTGAGCTTTCTGGAATGTAACTTAGTTAGCATGATTGTGCTTAAGATTTTCCTGAAGGTTGAATACTAAGTCCTAAGGTGTTCTTTTCTATGGTGACATTTTATTTACTTTGTTTATACAGGTCATCTTGCCACATAGTGGCCACTATCTCCTAACTGACGAAAACTTGTTCAAGTTTCTTTCTTTTCTCGGGAATAATGACATTGCCATTGTTGATTTTGAGGTATATGTCATATAAATTCTTTATAGTCTACTTTGCATTATATGTTCTTTTATTTTCAGAAGAGGAACTCAGTGTTGATGGTAAGAAGTAGGAATTGAAGAAAGAGGAGAACAATAACACTGGAGTCACAAATGCAAAAAGGGAGAGAAGAGAACTGGTCTAGCCCTTAAAGCTAATATCCCGCATGAGACAAACATATACATACTGATGATCAAGTCTTTAGAGTTGGTGAATTCACCTACATTGTCTTGGCAACACAATGATAATGTTTTGAAGTGATGAAACAATATTTCATGTATAAATTGTAGTCCAACAATATTAAGTTGGAAACTCATATTGTAATACTTGAAATTTTATATAATATAATTTATGTGGTTGAAATTATTTATAGTTTGCAATTGATATTATTTAGTATTGTAATTAACATATGTAATTTTGTGTTTTCATATTAGATGAACACGACCATTGTATGGCATTTTTTTAATTTAGTCACAAAATCATACCAATTAATTTATGTTGATTAATAATGAACACATAAAAAAAATCTAAAACTAATAAATTAGTAGTTTATATTGATTAATGATGAACACAAATAAAATGAATATATGACTAAATTAGTTGTTTATAATGATTATTAATAAAAGTAAATGAAATGAATATAAACTACTAAATCAGTCATTTATATAATGAATATGAAACTACAAAAAAATGATAAATGACTACTGCAAATGATAAATTTGTGATTACAAATAACGACTAAATTTTGCATATATATGACTATTAGTAGCTAATTTACAGTATCTTATAACATGACCAAAATTTAGTCATATCTCTTTGGTCATTAATCAGTTTCAAACAATGACTAAAATTTGCAAATATATGACTATTAGTAGCTAATTTACAGTATCTTATAACACGACCAACATTTTGGTCATTAATTGGTTTTCTCAGACGATCATATTAGTAATATATTTTGTTGTATATTTGGTCATTAATTGTGGCAATTAATGACTAAATCGATGACTAAATTAATGATCAAATTTATGACTAAATATACTACTAGACAACAAAATTGAGGAAACCAATTAATGACTAAGCTAAAAACGACTAAAAGTTGGTCGCATTATAAGATACTGTAAATTAGCTACTATTGGTCACCAACTGAAAAATGGTCATTTATATGCAACTTTTGGTCATTTTTTTAGTAACTAATTAGCCATTTTCTACTAGTGAAATATCAAGAAAAGTATGAAGTGTCTTTTCTCTAGCCCTATTAATATTGGTGGTCTTCATGTTCAAAGTTTAGATGAAATTTATATCTCTATTTTTTTAAAATTGAGGTCCATTATGTAATACTTCCTACATGTTGGTTTCTCAAATTAAAATATCTCTCTATGAATCTCTCGAATGGAATCTCTCACTCTAATCCCATTTATAACGTATATGCCCAACTCTTGTAATAAGGGCCTGGTTAAATAATAATAGGCAAGGGAGGAAGGTGAAAGTATTTCTCTGAGGACTACTTGAGCTTTCCATTATCAGTGAATAGAAGCATAAAAACTCATCTCTTTCTAAAGATGAATATGGCTTCACTTCAGAACCCATGATAATCTTAAAACTATATATAATAGCTTTAGTTAGAGAATTGGTGATTCAAAAGCTTCACTACTGGTTGGTAGGCTACAACCTGTGCCCTGCTACAATAGGTAGCTTGTGATCGTACTCTCATAAGGTCCAACTATGGTAGAGCTAGAAACCGTATAGGCTTACCTATAGCTAACCGATATAGCATAAAGGCTAATCTCAGTGAAAACCCCCTTCATTAAAAATCCCTCCTTTCTGTCTAATAGGCCTTTGTACATTGTATATCTATTCAATTTATATGAAACAATTGCTACTTGGGTACAGTCATGAGTATTCCAAATATATGCCATTCTGACAAGTGCCTATTTACCATTATTAACTCCAAAACAATGTAATGTATAAGTGCTACAATCCATCCCGTTTCTGTAGAACCTTAATACATTTAGAGTTTTCTGCAGGGTTCTGGTTACCACTTTGTTATGGTTCTTGTTGTTCATATTAATGCAACAGAAGGTTATATATATATATATATATATATATATATAGATAGATAGATAGATAGATAGATATAGATATAGATATAGATATATAAAAACATTAATATATAAACATTATATATATTAATATGAACATTTTCTCTGTGAAATTAATACAAACAATTTATGTTTCATTAATATGAACAATTTTGACATATAAGAGGTGTTGGTAAAAATACTAAAGGGGGGGATGAATCAGTATTTTAAAACTCACTTAAACCTTTCAATTTCTTATTCAAGTATCTGTACACTAATGTCATTAAGTAAACCAATGTATGTATGCAACTATGATGAAGGAAACCAATGTATACCCAGTTAACTAAATTTTCATATATTTCATAATTTATTCTACTTTAGCCAATGTATAATTGCTTCATTAGCCTTTAATTAAATAGTAAACATGAGCAGTGAAAAAATAATAAACCGTCACACATAAGAAAAAAAACAACACATGAGGACACCAGGATTTTTAAGTGGAAACCCAATGTGGGAGAGAGCCACTATTGTTATCATCTCTGCTTCACCATTTATTATAAAGGAAAACATATTACAATCTTGTATTGGTGTAGACTCATACCAGTACGCAGACACCCACCTGTAGAAGGCTACAACCATCTCTTGTTCTCCAACACCTACTGAAAGGGAGCTCCAACCCCTTGATCTCATTTACCAGCACCCATCGGAAGGGAGCTCCAACCCCACAATGAGATTTACCAACTACCACTAGAAGTAAGTTACAACTCCCTCGCTAAAGGATCCAACCCCCAACACCTCTGTGGACCACATTTCATAATTTTTCATACTGGATCCACATAACTCACAACATCAAACACATAGGCCACTTTTCATTATATTTTCAGACTGGACCAACTTCCATCATTTAAGGCCAATATCAATACTGAAATCAATCATCGTATCAAATAATTGTAGGCATCAATTGTTATACCATTGAAAAATCATCACCTCCTGTTAAAAATAGCAACAAGAAATTGCAATTTAGTTTTTCCTTGAATTAAATAGTGAATTAAATTGTAATCCTATTCTCATAGCAACTTGTAATAGTTCATTAAGTTAAATTGACTTAATTGACTTAGTAAATTCAAGTTGGAATTCTATCTAGAGTCATGTAGAGCGAGCCATAAATTTTAGTAGCCCAGGTTGAGTTCTTTTGAGTTGTAATTAGATAACTCAGTCTAACTGAGTTATAGTCAGTTAAACTAGTTCTAACTATTGGAGGAACTAGTAGGAGTCTAGTAATGGGGAAGTGCACCAGTGCATCCTTAGTGCCACACTAGTTAACTGATGATTCACTCATAAATAACTCAATCATGTTAGTTCAAAGTAAGAACCAGTTGAGATTAGAGTTCAGGGACAATTTACTATTAGTTGTATAATTTTCCAAGTTGTACATATGGTGCATGAAATTAGTTGAGGGCCTATGGATGGATTGCACAATTATGGAGAGTGGATTTCCCAATTAAATACAGGCTAATTCTCTCAAGAATTGTGCAAGGAAGTAGAGGCTTGAAAGGAAGTAGAATTGGATAAGTGTTGTCTTGAGTTGGCTTGTGAGGTAGAGAGTTAGATTGTACTAGTGCATGAAATGTTCAATATTGAACAAGCATTTCATTTTCTTCTCACATCTTATGGTTAATGCAATATAGATAATCAAGCTTTTTAGTAGTTTCTTTCCCCAGAGAAATATTCTTTCTTTTCTGCTGATTTGTCTCATCGACCAATTTTGGTTTCTGCTAAAGAGTAGAGTAGATTCTTGTATTGTGTTTTAGCATATCACATAAGTTGTTGAATCTACAGTAAAAAAATCTACATGTTATCAAAGCTAAAGGTAGTATAGAAGATGAAAATTCAAGTTTGGTGTGCAGATGAAATTGAATTTGAAAGTTCATACTTTAGAGTCAACAATATGTCATTCTACGGTTTGAAACTTGAGTATGCCCTAGAGGGAAAATCGAATTACATAGCTTGGAAGGACAGGATGGAGGTAGTGCTGGAAGACAATGGCCTTAAGGAATTCATAGATCATGACATTCCTAAGCCTCCAGCATCTGATGTTAAAGATCTAGTTGAATGGAGAAAGTGTGTGGAAAAAGCGAGAAGGATTATCCTAGAAGGAGTTCGAGACCACATTGTCTCGAGTCTCCATAGTAAGGACACTTCATACGTAATGTGGAAGGCGTTAACGGACTTGTTTAAAAATAGTAGTGACTATAGAAAGTTGGCATTAAAGGACAAACTTAGAAAAATCATGATGGAGAAGGGCAACTCAATTCCAAAGTACTTGACCAAGTTCACCCATTGTCTGGATGAACTTGGAAGTTTCGGGATTACTATTTTTGAAGATGATATGGTGAGCCTAGCTCTTCTAGGACTTCCCAAGAGTTGGCACAATTACCAGGACTCTCTAAATGGGAGGGAGACGCTACCATATTGGGAGCGGTTGTGGTCATATTTGGTACAAGAAGAGATTTGGCAGAACACTAGAGATGGATCCTCATCAAAGACTGATGATGAGGATAATTGTACCTTAGTGGGTAAGGAAAAGAAATGGAAGGGGAAGTCATCCCATTCCAAATCATATTCTTGTCAAGGCGGTAAGCAGAAGGACATGTCAAAAGTCAAGTTCTTTCATTGTCATGAGCTAGGACATTATACCAAAAAGTGTACGCTCAATAAGGTTGGTAAGAAGCCCTCAGGAGGAGCAGAAGGTGAGGCTCTTACCTCAAAATTCAAACTAGACTTTACCCTCATCGCTTGTATGGTGTCATCGATGATGGGTAGTGTATGGTACCTGTAAAGTGGAGCTTCTTTCCACATAACCAGTAACAAAGAGATCTTCAATAACTTGGTGGAGAAGGATCTCCATATGCATACTGAGATGGGTGATGATGGGAGGTATAGTGCTACCAGTCTTGGTATAGTTACCTTTCAGAGGGAATCGATTTCTCCCCTCACTTTGCAAGATGTTATGTATGTTCCTGGTTTGAATAAGAACTTGGTATATGTTACCATGTTGGAGGATAGAGGCTATGATGTGATATTTATTAAGGGAAAGTGGTTCCTTCGTCAAATAGCCACAGGATAGGTGAAGAGGATAGGGGTTCGAGTGAAGAATCTATACAAGTTGGAGGTAGAAGATTGTGTTTCCTTGAGCATGAAAGAAGAGAAGGTGCAAAGCCGAGACATCAGTGAGTTGTGGCACAGGAGGTTGGGTCACTTGCATCATGGTGATTTGAATATTAGGCAACAAATTTCTACCGGTCTTCCCAAGGGTACACTAGAGTAGGTAGACACATGCAAATGTTGTACATTGGGAAAATACACCAAATCTTCCTTTCATGACAAAGATAGTTGAGCATAGGCAATCCTCGATCGAGTTCACTCAAATGTGTGTGGACCATTATCAACAACATCCATGGCCAAGCACAGGTATTATGTTATATTTATTGATGATTTTTCTCGTAAGTGTTGGATCTTCTTCATGCAGAAGAAACATCAAACTTTTTCAAAGTTTTGTCAATTTAAAGTACTGGTTGATAAAGATATTAGCAAGAAGAGAGTGATAACGATGGAGAGTATGTGTCGAATGAGTTCAAAAACTTATGTGAAAGAGAAGGCATTTGACGAGAGTTGATAGCACCTCATAACCCACAACAAAATGGGGTGGCTGAAAGAAAACACAGAAGCATTGTAGGAGTGGCATGGGCAATGTTGCATGATCAGGGTCTACCACTACACTTGTGGGTTGAGGCATGCAACACATTTTTTTATTTGCAAATTGGAAGCCCTCATCAAATTCTTGGAATTATTACACCAGAAGAGGTGTTTTAAGGGAAGAAATGAGATGTGGGACACTTCAAGATTTTTGGTTCATCAGTCTACTTCCATGTAACCAAATATGCACAAAATAAGTTTGAGACAACATCAAAGTTAGGGATATTTTTGGGGTACACTAATACAAGTCACAACTATCATGTGTACATGTCGACCAATAGTATGACAATGGTTCACAGAGATCAGTATTGGGTCAGTAGGTTTTTCTTGGTACAAAAGGAAACGAAGATCAGTTGCACTCAATTCAGTAGAAGCATAGTACATGGTTGCTAGTCAAGTAACTTGTGAGGCTATCCGGATGATGAAGATTCTTGTTGGTTTGTTTGGTCAACAGATGGATCTAACTCTGATTTACTGTGACAATACAAATTGTATCAAACTCTCTAAAAATCTAGTTTTTCATGATCAGTCCAAGCATATTGATATATGGTATCATCATCCTCGAGATTGTGTGCAGAGGAGAATTATGTTGTTGGAGTACATTCCCACAAAGGAGCAGGATGCAAATATTTTGAAAAAAGGCTTTGTTAAGATCCAAATTCGAGTTTCACAGTGTTGGCTTTGTGGCCCCTGACCTAGGTTCAGCTTTAGTCAGCTAAAAAAATCCCTACACTATTGGCCCTTTCGACACCAACCCGTGGAGCACGGACTGAAGTCTCACTCGAAGCATTATGGAAGGATGTTGGAACCAAGTTTTCACACCCTGAGATGGTCGTGATGTCGACTTATTCTCCCTATTCTTGCCTTTGCGTAGGTCACTAAGGCTTAAGTCTTACCAATCTGCCTTCTCCCCCATGCTTCAGTATCTTTGCGAAGGTATACGACTGACCTTCATGCAACCCTAACCAATAGTTTAGATACTCATGCACCTTTATGATGATGTGTTGTATCGGTTCCTAGTTTATCTTAAGAGTCTACTTATTCTACTATTCAATTACAGTTATCATCACGTAAATGGATATTATTATTTGTGTTCAATTAACAGATATAATCACATTCATTTGCACATCAAACAAGCATTATGATATAAACCCACATCAATATAATCAGATGCATCAACAGAGACAAAATACATAGTAATTGTAGAATACTTATCTTTATTGATATCTCTATTTTAGTACAAACTCTATCTACCCTACACACATAGCTATTGGGGTCTGTGCACTCAGATGTGGACTTCTACCCTACATCTCTATGCACTCAGCTGCAGAGACTCTACCTATGCTAAGACCCAAGAACAATTAAAATTCTCCCAGACTTCTACCAAAACTTTATCTCCTACCTAGATCTTACTTCCTTAGCTCCTTTTTATACAATCCCATGGTCCGCGGACCATGGGTAGATCCTTACAATCGACATGACACTTTACAAAATAAGGGTGGACAACCCATTATGACTCTTGACATATTCACGCTCCGCAACCAAAATATGTGGAGATTTTACACTTTTATTACAAAATTTCCCCAAAACCCGGGCTTTTAACCCCAAAATTTCTCTTGGGGGAACCCGTTCCCAATAGCCCCCCAACAAAAACATGATGACTCACCCTCAAGTCACTCTGCAAGCGTGGAGAGCTTGGCGTGAAGACTTCCCAGCTCCACCTGTACGACTGCTACCTCGGCAGTGCACTACGCGACCGCTTGCTTCACTTCTTCGACCAATTTCTCTATCACTAGTCCTGTACTGTTAGCCTAAAGCTTCTGCTAAGTCGCTTGCAGACTAGCAAGCTTGCCTTCAATGGAGGCCATGATCAAATAGGTCTTGTCCAACCAAGGCTTCAAGCGCCTTCAACACTGCCTCTTTGTGTTAAGCTGAATCTACCTGTTCCTTCAGTGCTTTGGCCTCCTCTAGCTTCGTGAGTCTCTTTGTGATGGCGAAAATGCACGGTATCCCTTTCACCTCGTCATAGCGCCGTTGCAGTTATCGCACATCTACCTCTAGCCTCTGTATATTAGGATCTTCTTGCAGATTGGTCAGTAGTTCAAACAACTGTTCAAACAGTCTTGTGCAGTCTTCTACTACACAATCTACTGCCACTATCACCTATGTGACAACGATTGTACGCTGCTCCTTTACTTCTAGCGGAGTTGAACGCTGGGCCTTCAACTACAACTCTGCAATATATAGGTTCAACTCTAGCTGAACCTTGGCCAATTCTATGTGGGCGTTGTGTACCCTCATAGCAAGTTTACGAATGCGCACCTCTACCAGTTCTTCCTCAGGAATGGCCAACTCCGGGACCAGTCGGCATGCTTCCTCAATGACCTAAATGATGTGCTTGTTTCAGTCAATCACATCATTTGTGGTGCTTATGGCAGAGTCTCATTGTAGGGCCATCTACACATTATTGATATTTTGCTCACTGATCACCTACAAAGCACGTTATTCGTAGGCCCTTAGTTATGTGATCACCCCATCCTGCAACATGTGAAGCGCCTCACTAGGAAGCGCTGCCATAATCAGCCCTACATTCTTGAGGGCACTAACAGCGGACCTGTCAACTTTGATCTCTGTGGTCAATGCTCCCTCCAACAGCACTATCATTGGGGAGTTCTTCATGTGTAGCATCCCGGCGGCTTCGGATGTATTTATAGCCAATCTAGGGGGCACTACGCCAGTCTGTGATGCACAAATCTACAACTCATGTAGACTCGTCTAGATGGACCCTAATGCTTGCTGCTACCACTACTTGAATTGTTGTAGTACCTCCATGGTGGCATCCCGCACTGTATCTCCAATGTCGTTCAAATCTCCCTCTGTTAGGGTGATTGGGTCCACTGATGTCTTATTGGCCTCGGATTTCTTCCATGGCCCAACCTTTTTCCATCCTCTTGGATGCTTGAGACGAGCCGACGTCATCCGCAAGTCCGCTTCGTGCTACTCTGTCTACTCATACGTGTCTTCCTTTGTTTCAGGCGAGGGCGACTTTTGACATTGGTCAAAGTCACACTCTTCTCCTCGTGTCTATTTTTCTGCATGCAGTGTGGCATCACACTCTACCTGGGCTTTCTCATTAGCTTCCTTTCTCCTCTTCTTAGCTAGCGACGCCATCTTCAGCTTGCCCTCCTCCCTTTTGCACCGCACGGCAGACTTGCTTGACCCCGCCGCCGAGTCAGAGGCAGTGCACCACTCTACCGGCCAGTGATCCAGAACTGCATCGACCACGTCATCAGTTACCAAGTAGGGCAAGTCGTGCCACTTCTTCTTAGGGTCCTTTCACGCCCTGATTGATACATGGTGAAAATATGCCTTGAAATCCATGTACTCCTGTAGTATGTCAAAAAAATTAGGGGATAACCACGGCTTGCGGTTGATAGCCATGCGTATATCCATTTCCATCAAGATCCAAAAGATCTTACTATCTTTGATGCACTGAGCATCCTTGGTTGCCCAAACCAAAGCATACTTCGCTGCTTCTGGCAAGTCCAATGCGACCAATGGAAATTAACTATCTTGAGGTACCTCCCAAGCTATCAGCACAATGGACAGTAAGAGCCACACATAGTGGAAGGTCTTGGTAAGATCCTATGCCTCACAGCAGTTGGCAAGGAACTCACTGCAGAGATAGTGTGCCCAATTAAAATGAACCTCTTTTGTGCATTAGGCTACTAGAGCAACGATGGGTGTCGGCACTTCATCTGCGTGACACTTTTGCATCACTTTTCTTGCCAAGATCTGCATAGCCACCTTGACTGCAGGGTCGAAGATGCTTGAGATGGCATAGCCTGACGACTTCTTTGTGAGCTTGAATTTCTCCTTCATGTTCTCCGCAAGGGCATGCTTGCCACCTTTTTTACCAAACATCATCGCCGGATTTTCCCCTATATATAGTAGTCACGTTATACTATGGATCAACATGTGTGTGATGGGTATCGACTCCTCCAGCCATAGACACCCATCGTGCACCAAGCATAGCAATTGCTTGATCACCACTAATGTAATGGGTGTGCGATTGTAGTGCAATACCCATAGCAAGTTGAGCAGACCTGCCTTTTCTACACCCTTGAGCCACCTTCGTGTTTCCAACATGGTCATCCGAGTGATTGTATGAACAATGCGGTGCATTTGTTGATCTGTCACCAAGTGAGGGAAATTCTAAGGGTCAGCTAAGTCCCAATCTTCTAACTTTAATAGTGGAACCCGCCCTAAGCGCAGTCCTTCAAAGACAATCTCGTTTGGCAACAGGGGTGTGTGCAAGGTGACCTTGCTTTCATCAATTTCCTTCAGCATCTTGGTCCTACCCTTGCACGGAGGGACGCATTCAAGAAATTTAGTAATAGGGTCGGAACCCTCAATTTCAACGGCCTCCACTTCCACCCGAACATCCTCATCATCCATTGGGATGTCTTCAATTTCTTCCTCCTCTGCTTCCAAGTTAATAGTTTTACCTTTCTCTTATGCAGTGGGTTTCTCCTTCTGTGGGTTTCTCCTAGGCGATGCGCGCACCAATGTCATAGCCTGCTTTCCTTTCTTATCCTTCGCACTTTCCTTGGTCAGGGTAGGCTTTGGTCTAGGCATCCATGGTGACTTGGGGACTTCAGCTGGTACCTTTGCAACCTCCAGGGTAGCTCCCTCTGCCTCCATAAAAACTTCCGGCACAACCACTTCAGTTGTCACTGCTTCGGTGTCCATAGCTTTGGATCCTAGGATAATGTCATAGATGGTGTTGTGGTCGGATTCTGGAAATCGATCAAATGCTGGCAAGCCAAGCAATTCTTGGAAAAATTCATAGTGTAGCACGTGTGAGAGCTCCCCAACTCAATGCTCAAAATGCCAAGTGTTTCTTGTTCGACAGCCACTTGTCATTTATAAGTGATTTTGAATTCAAATCTGATCGTTCGCCCCACAAGTGGCTCATTAATGCTGGATTGGCAGAAACTTTTCAAGGATCTTACCCATAAATTTCATCTTAAATGCTGCCCCCCCGCTCCATTTGGTCGTGTTCTCATCATCAAATCATGAACAGTGAGTTTAACGGTCGCTTTCTGGCTGACCTGTGCAGTTTTTCCTTGGGTAGCACAGTTCTCTCCGTGTTGTTGCGAACCCGGTAACATCTCCTTGTTCCGCGTAGTCCCCCTATCACATAGTTTCCCAACCCGGGTAGTGTAGTTTATAGTTCAGCGCCTCCTTTCAGCTGCCTGGAGCACTAAGACTATGTTACCTTCATATAGTCATCTGGCTTGATCATCGGTGTACAGATTCAATCGACTACCATTCACCTTTCCTGGAAAGGGATCTCCATTCAATTTAACCAACTCAACTGCTCCACCGTCAGTAACTTCCTTAATGACATAGGGCCCTAGCCCGTGCATCATGAATTTCCCTGGAAATTTATCAAACTTGTTGTCATATAACAAAACCAGATCATTTACCTTAAAGATGCACAATCTAATGTGCCGATCATGCCATGCTTCTTTGTGCTTCTTTTGTACCTGTTGGTGAAATCTAGCCAGAAACCTTTCTTCCTCAAGCTCGGCAAGCTATGCGAGCCTCTCTTCCAGGGCTCCATGATCCGTCATACCTGTGAATGCCACTATTTGTAGACTAGGCATGATGTATTCCATTGGCATCACTGCTTCAACACCATATACAAGCCTAAAGGGTATTTATCCCATCAACTCTTTCCACGTTGTTCGATAAGCCCATAATATTTCGGGTATGTGCAGATCCCAATCAATTCATTGAGCGTTGCAAACCTTTTTCATTGTGTTCTCCAGTATTTTGCTGAATGCTTCCACTGTCCCATTAGCCTATGAGTGACAAGGCATGCTCTTCTGGTGATATACCTGAAATTCCTCCATCAGTGCACTGATCATTTCATTCAGAAAGTGCATACGCGATCACTCATCAAAATCTTGGGACACCCAAATCGGGACAGTACATACTCGAAAACAAACTTCATAGTTGTCGTGCTTGTGTATTCCTTCACAGGTTGTGCCTCCGCCCATCGAGTCAAATACTCAATCGTGGTGATAATGTACTCCACACTCGTCTTCTTTCCTTGAGGCTGAATTGGTCCCACAAAGTCTATTTCCCATTTCTCGAAAGGTTGCAATGTCATTTGTGGGTTCAGAGGCAGCTCATCTCTCCATGATGGCCTACTAGTCCTTTGACAGACATCACATGCCCTACAGTAGGCTTTCGAATCCTTATGGAGGGTTGACCACCACAACCCTGCGCATAGGATCTTTTGTGCAGTCACCCTTCCTGCGTAATGTCCTCCCATGACACCCCCATGAGCATCCACGAGGATACTACTTCTTTAAAACTCTAGTACATATCGTCACAATACTTCATCAGACACCATTTTGTACAAATGTCCTGCAATGATAGGAAAGTTTGTCGTGTGAAACACTAACTTCTTTTTCTGCTGGGTGGTATAACTTTATGGGGCAGTTCTTGTCCTCAGGAAGTGTATGATGTCTTCAAAGTGACCATCCATGACGCGCACTGCAAAGAGCTATGCATCAAGCAATTCTTCCTCCAAATTAGTGGCCTCTTCTCACATTTTGATGCGCGATAGAATATCTAGTCCCGTGTTCAACCATCCAGGCTTCACAATAACATGAAAATCATATTCCTAGAACAATAACAACCACCTGCAGATCCCCCTCCCCCCAACACAAGCTTATTGACCAAGTATTTCAACGCAGAATGATCCGTACACGTCTTAAAATTTCCACCCAACAAATAGTGTCTAAACTTCTGTAGCGTGTATACCATGGCTAGTCCTTCACGCTCAGTGGTGGAACATTTCTTCTCATCCTTGGATAACTTCTTGCTGGTGCATGCTATAGGATGGTCCAATTCTCCTTCACCAGCCTATGTCTGTACTGCTCCTAGTGTTATACATGACGCGTCTACATGTACATGAAACTCCTTCTTCCAATCCGGGAAAAATAAAATTGGTGCAGTGACCATTTTTTCTTTCAGCCCATCCAAGCTTTTCTGACATTACTCATTCCAATAGAACATTGCATCCTTTTTCAACAACTTCTCCATAGGCACGGTGATCTAGGCATAGCCCTTGAAAAACTTTCTATAGTACCCAATATGTCCCAACATTCCATGCAATTGTTTCGCACTCCTTGGTGCCTCCAAGTTAATTATCATTATGATCTTCACGAGGTCTACCATCAATCCTTGTCTGCATACCACATGCCCCAACAATATCCCAAACGAGACACAAAACAAACATTTCTTTAGGTTGAGCGTGATCTGGTACCTTCAACAAGTATCCAGCATCAAATGCAAACTTTCCACATCGCGTTTTACTAGCCCAAACACAATCTAGTCATCAAATTACACCTCCAGAAACTTATGGATGAAGTCTTGGAATGCAAAAAAGACTACACGTGAAGAAATCGCATGCACATACTTTAGTCCAAAAGGCATTACAATGTACTGAAAACATCCCCATTTAGTTGCAAAGGTCATCTTTCTTCTATCTTTCGGTGCGATTTTGATCTGATGGTACCCAAAGAACCCATAAGTGAAGGAATATGCTTCCTGGCCACCTACATTATCCAATACCTCATCAATGAATGAAGTTGGGAAAGGATCATTCACGAAAGCATTATTCAGGTTCCTAAGATCTACACATACCTTATTTCATCCTTCTTCTTCTTTTCTTGAAACACAATTGGGCTCACCCACTCAGATTCCTCTATAGGCTCAATGATGCCTGCTGTGAGCATCTTATCTAACTCTAAGTGGACCTTCTCCTTATACTTCAAATTAATATGGTAAGATCTTTGCTTCACTAGCTTTGGGTCAAGTTTTAATGCAATCTTCATAACACCCAGGTCTCCTACTATCCCCTTTAGTTCTGTAAACTTGGTAGGGAACAGATCCTGGTATTGTTACACTAAAATTTGTCACCATGACTATCTGCAGTAGTATGGCTCCATCCATTGTCATACTATCCTCCTTGGCAAGCCTTGTACCTCTTCTCTTCATGTCAAACTCCAAGAAAAAGAGAAAGTCCTTTAAAAGTCAATTAACTCTGGTTACGCAGTTTCTCTTAGCCTTACCTGCGTGTACGCACCTCAAGTTCACAATTCCTGCGTACTTGTACGCTTTGTATGTAAAGGGGTGGGTGCGTACCCCTGTAAAGGTCAAAAGGCGTGAGTTTCTACTTAAAAAAGTTACTTGTGGTCAAATCTAGAACATTCTAGAAGATGGTTTGACGTGTATGGAGCGCCTCCAGATGGTTCATGCATCCCAAAGAAAGAGGAACTTATCCCATGAAGAGGGGAGCTATCCCATTGAAAGAGGGACTTATCCCATCCATGGTGGACCTGATTAACTTCCTCTACAGCATTATAAATAGAGGCATTGGGCCAGAGGGAGGGGAGGTTGAAAGCTGAAGATTCATAAGGGTAGATGCTGCTGAAATTAGGACTTCCTTGTAGAAGCTTGTGAGGAGAGATTCCCATCCTTTCTTGTTTCATTTGGAAGTGGGTGAGCTGATCAGATTAAAGGAGAATTCTTGCTGGACCCTGGGAGGGACCTGCACAACACCAAGGCTCAGGTTGTAAGGTTTCTTTTGTTTCCTATTAATACAAATAAGTCCATTCTTCTCAATAACTTGTTATTTATGAGTTGTTTCATATACTCCTTGGTCTGTATGTTAAATATGTTTTATTTTATGAGATATTCAGGTGCTATTTAATCGTTTGCTTGTTAGTGAATGCAGGTTTCGAAGAGAAGGAGGAGCTCATCCGGATCGGCGAGGCTTGGCTACTACAACAGCGTTGGACTAAAGGTAGGATCTAAACACTTGAGTATTTATATTGTAAATGCATATTTAGAGAAGGATTGTTCTTAATTGTCCTATTTGTCACTAGAAACACTTTAGTTTCTAGGGAGGTCGGTTTTGTCCGCAAAATCGACTCTTTCCGCGTGACAAAATGGCAACTCCACTGGGGAATCCATGAATGTGCTTGATTTGTTTTTGATTTGTTATTTTGGTCTGAGAAAAGTCGATTGCTTTCTGGTTTTTGACTGTTTGACTGTGTATTTGGGTGGAATAGCTTAGGGTTAAGTTAGATTTTTATTTTTCTTAGTTTTTCCAGAAGTACACAGCCTCTGAGTTAGGCGTAGTGTGTACCTGTACGCACTGCAGCTTTGTACACAGAGCGTACCCGCACCTGTGCAAACAGGTCGCCTGCGTACCCCTGTCAAATTTAAGAAAATTCCAATTTTTTCCATTTTGCCTCTTAGATTTTGTTTATAAATTTGTTTTTACTGCCCAGATCCACTAGTTACCTGTCAGAAACTTTCACTTTAGGTTAATTTCATTGGCATCCTTGCTTCAAGCTTTCATCAATTGGGTGTTTTGAGTCTCTTTTTTGAGAAATTCTTAATTTGATTTCCTTTGGTCATTACTTGGAGGTTTGTCTCAGTCTTTTCACAATTTTGCATCTTTTTGCTTTTGTTTTTGCAAAAAAATTTCCCCTCATTCGCCGGGGGGGGCTAAATTGTGTATGAGTGTTAATCGCCTTTGAGTGTTTTTATTTTTGATCTTTGGAACTCTCGCCCAATTTTCTCAACTTGCACTTGATTGGTTCTTAGATCACATTAGAATCATCTTGTGTCTGAGAATTCTCTTGCATAGATCACATTTGCATAATTAGAATTCTCACTTTCAGAATATGAATGAAAAATGTGCATAGATTACATTTGCATACTTTTCAAGTGAATTGTGCATAGATTACAATTGCATAGTTTACATTCTGAAAAATCAATTGTAGATTTAGATCAGCTTTCTTTGATTTGAATTTACATATTTTTATTCTTGTTTTTAACATACAAAAATAAAAATAAAAACGATGTTGGAATTGATTTGCATTAGTTTTTCTTGATGAAATTAGTGCATTAGAGAATTTGTTATATTTTCTCTTAGTTATCAATTTCTTGCATTGTTGGAAGTGAATGGAAACTCTCTCCTTACTTTAGTTAGGATTCATCGAATTGAAAAGATTACATTATCATATTCGATTGCATTCAGTTGAGTCGGGTCATAACACCATTGGTTTCATATTCATTTACCCTTTGAGTAATAACAACCTAAATAACACAGCGCTTAATTAAAATTTATCTAGTAACATTTTCACATTTCTAGGGCTCTGATACACCAACTAGCTTAGGCTAGTGTCTTGGATTAGGATCTAGTTAACAATCCAAGACAGTAAAACAAACAAGTAGTCGATCTTGCGGTAGGGAAGAAATCCAATTGTTACATATATGCTCTGGGAAAGCTCCTCTTAAAGGAGAAGCACGAGATCATATCTGAACCAGTGTGGGAATCAATCCTTCCTCATTGGGAACGATAGAAGATATTCACGTATTAAAAACGATAAACCTCGAATTAACCATTGTCGAGGAGCCTGGGGTCACTTGTTGGTAAACCTTGGATTATGTCAAGGAGCCTTCAAGGGGATTGAGCTTGCTACTCTGCCCTTGCGTGCGTATCGGATCGTAGACTGTTCCCCCAGGTATATTTGTTTCAGCTGGTAACCTTAGTGGCCATATTCTTTAGGGTTCTTCCTAAGGTGACAGTGGTGGGAAGATCCCACTGTACCTAGAGCAGACGTCGGCTAGACTCACTTGGATTTTCTGGGGGGTTCACTTCACTCGAGACGGTTAAGTGGAGGAACTTGTGCCAGTCTATTCATTAAGTAGGTTTCCGGGGTAACTGTTCCAACCGCCATTTCTGTACTGATTTCTACGACGTTGGATTTCATCACCAACTAGTGTTTTCAGTACGGGAAGTTATTGTTTGTGTGTGGTTTGACTCCTAGATTTGATAGCGCATGTTAATTTGTTTGTTTTTACTTTTAGAGACCATAGGTGTGAATTGTGAATTTTAATTGTTAAGTGTGAATAGTGAATTGTTAATTTTAGTTTTAAATTGTTAATAAAATTCACTGAAGTTGAATATAATGGCAAATGTTCCGGAATTTACCAACCAAGGAACCCCTCTTAACGAGGATCCTAGTACTTATCCTTTCATTTGAAATGTTGGTCCTCTTTATATTGCTACTTTGTCATTACCTGTATTTACAATAGGTTTACCGATATGGTTATTTTCAACTTCCTTGGCCCAAAATACTCCAATTGTTCCACCTCAACCGAATGCTTCACCTCAACAGAGTTCACCATCTCAACATCACCAACCTTCTGTTGACCCTTTACCTTCTTCGCCTAATTTTTCTTCCTCCATTTCTTCCTCTTCGCTTGGTAAAAGCCTTGACGCTAGTAACCAGGTAGCTAAGAAGAAGAAGAAAGGTAAGAAGAAGAAGAAGAAGAAGTAAGATAAGAAAGAAGTCAACCAACCACCCACGACTGTAAGTGTTAGTTGTGTTGAGGAAACCTCCAACATGCATCGTAAACCCAAATACCCTTGCAGGCTTTGTAAGGGTGACCACTTCCTTGTCAATTGTCCTGGTATTCTAAAGGTCCTGGAAGTATGGTCAGAAAAACCTCATCAACTTACCATTGATCCATCAACCAGTGATAGTCAGGTTCCTGGGAAAAAGGGTAAAGTTAGGTTTCCTTGTAAGTTATGCAAAGGGAGTCATCAAACTCACATTTGCCCTTACATGGAGGAAGCCTCAAAATTGTTGGAAAACCTTACTGTTCCACAACAAGAATTTCCAACTGGTTACCGTAAACTTTCTCCCAACCTACCATCAACTGACGGAGTGATTGATCAAATTTCAAGTTCAGTCAATCACACTCTTCCATTGGAGAGTGAAACTCATGTCACTCAGGTTGATGATCCATTAGTTGATCAAGTGGTCAATTCAATTTCACATTCGGTCGATCCCACTTTCCCTTTAGAAAGTGAATTTCATACCGCTCATGTTCTTCTTGTTACATCAGATTCTTCTATGCCGGGGGGCATTTCACCTATTTCTAAAGAACCCCCTCCAAGTACAGAGGTCTTTTCCTTTGATTGGAATAGACTGACAGAACCTCGTCTTCCTTCCTCCATCCCTTTCCAAATCATTGTCAAGGCTGGTGGTAGGGACATGCATCGCACACAGGTAGATGAAGGTGCTTCTGTTAGTATTTTATCCTCAAATGCTTGGAAAGCTTTGGGTTCCCCTCAGCTTGCACCTATTACGCAGAATTTGAAAGCTTTTAACAGAACCATTAGCGAACCTTTAGGGATCCTTCCTGATTTTTCTATTACCTTGGAAGGTAAAACTGTCACTATTGATCTTATGGTAGTTCGAGGTCCCTTGGATTTTAATTTACTCCTTGGGCAAGACTATGTTTATGCAATGAAAGTTGTCGTATCGACACTCTTTCGCGTGATGTCTTTCCCTCACAATGGAAATATTGTGACTGTAGACCAGCTTTCATTCCCTAGTCTCGTTTCACCTACCAATAATATGACACCCCTAAATGTTCCTGATTCTAAAGAGGTATCTACCCCGCCATGGGTTAATTATGTGGCAACTAATCCCATGATTTCAGTTACCGATGTGAGTGAGCCTCTCACTGTTTGCTCATCTTTCTTTCATTTAGATCCAGTAATTGACATGGAAAACTCTATGGGATTACTTGAACACGATGTTCTTATCCCTTTTGAGTCCCTTGACATGTGTTCCTTCCAGAGAACTATTCTTCCTTCTGATGAAGACCTCTTGGAAGCCATGATCAAGGTTTGTCCATTGACATGTCTTTGTTCCAGCTGGAAGCCATGATCAGTGGCCGCGAGGATAGTTTGTTCCCGTCTCAACCTCGTTAAAAAATGAAACTGGATGGTGCGAGGATAGTTTTTTCCCATCTCAACCTCATTAAAAATTGAAACTGGATGTTGCGAGGATAGTTCCCTTTCCTGTGCCAACCTCGTTAAAAAATGAAACAGGTGTCCATGAGGACAGTTCTTTTTACTGAGTCAACCTCATTAAAAACTGAATCAGGTAGATTTTAGGTTATATAGGTAGATATGAGCATAGTTCCTTGTCTTGTGTCAAGCTCATTTTCAAACATGAAACAAGGATTTTGAGGATAGTTCTTTTCTTGTGTCAACCTCCTTAAAAAATGAAACAACTCCCTTTTCGAGTCGAATCTTTTCAAGAACTTGAAAGTGAACCTTCATTTCATCCATCTGGTTGAATGCAATGAAGCTTGGGGGGCATGTACCTTGTTTTGCATCATTATGCTAAGGGCATACGAAAGTCTTGAGCATAGTTCCTTGTCTTGTGTCAAGCTCACTAAAAAATGAATCAAGGATTTTCGAGCATAGTTTCTTGTCTTGTGTCAAGCTCGTTAAAAAATGAAACAAGGAGTCATGAGCATAGTTCCTTGTCTTGTGTCAAGCTCGCTAAAAAATGAAACAAGGGTAGGTTAGATTGTAGAGAGTAGATTGTAGAAAGTAGGTTTGAGGAAAGTTCCTTTTACTGTGTCGACCTCGTTAAAAAATGAATCAGTGAGTATGAGCATAGTTCCTTGTCTTGTGTCAAGCTCGTTAAAAAATGAATCAAGGATCCTAGAGCATAGTTTCTTGTCTTGTGTCAAGCTCGTTAAAAAATGAATCAAGGTTTTTAGAGTATAGTTTCTTTTTTAGGTAGATTGTAGAGAGTAGTTATGAGCATAGTTCCTTATCTTGTGTCAAGCTCGTTTAAGAAATGAAACAAGGGTTTGAGGATAGTTTTTCTTGTGTCAACCTCGTTAAAAAATGAAACAAATCCCTTTTCAAGTCAAATCTTTACAAGAACTTGAAAGTAAACCTTCATTCCATCCATCTGGTTGAATACAATGAAGCTTGGGGGGCATGCACCTCGATTTGCGTCATTATGCTAGTGGCATGCGAACTTATAACAAGCATAGTTTTTCGTTTCAAGCTTGTGTAACCATGAAATTGAATCCGAGCATAGTTCTTTTCCTGTGTCAAGCTCGTTAAAAAATGAAACAAATCCTCCTCTAATTGAGTTGAGACTTTGATTAGATCTCATAAATGTTAAGTTTAGGTTAGTTATTTCAGTGTTTGCATAATTTTCTTATAGTTTTAGATCAGGTCTTTCAAATGATCTCATATCTGGACCTTCATTTCAACCAACTGGTTGAATGAAATGAAGCTGGGGGGCATGCGCTCTAGAAATTACGCTTAGGGGGCATCAAGCACAGTTTTCTCTCTGTTTCAAGCTTGTGTAAAAATGAAACTACTCTTAAGCATAGTTTTTCTTTGTTTCAAGCTTTTGTAAAAAGGAAACCTATCTCGAGTCAGTTTTAGTTATTTTCAAGACTCGTTAAACTCATGAAAATCTCGAGAATATTTTGCTATCTTTCATTCTCGTAAAACAAATGAAAATGCCGAGTTCTTTCCGTCTTTTCATGCTCGTAAATTAAATTGAAAGGCGGCCATATGAGTACATTTTTATCCCTTTTTTGAACTCATTAAAACTTACGAAAAAGTGAAACCTTGGAGTCATCTTTAAGCTCTTTTCTGACTCCTGAAACATGAAAAGATTGTCGAGTTTTTCTTTTTAAACTCGTTAAAATGGAATTAAAAGACGGTCCACTTACAACTCTTTTCTGACCGTAAAAAACATGAAAAGATTGCCGGATTTTTGTCGTTTCAAATTCGATATTGGAAATAAAACGACGTGTCCTTGATCACTTTTTACTTTTCAGATTAGAGAAACTAATTATGAAAGTACTCCTTGGTCATAAAGATCGAGCGGTTCTCTCAAGTATTATTTTATACTTTTTCGGGCTTGGGAGACACAAATTTACGTAAAAGTTCAACCCTGGAGTCTTCTTTAGTTTTTTCAGACTCTCTAAAATTGAAAAACGCCAAGTTTCTCCTATACTGGACTCGTTAAAATTTCACAGTAAAGGACCTGTTCAATTACAAACAGGAACAAACCACTCCTTCTTAGGGTCCGAATCTAAACTAAGTTGGACTCATCCGAAGGATGAGCTTATAATCAATCATATGTTATCCTCCTCAAGCTTGTAAAAAATAAAGAGGTACTTGCCAGAAATGGTGGGGGAAAAGAGAGAAGAATGAGCCTATTTGTCATCCTTTGTCTTAGAAAAAGCCTTATTACCACTCTTAACACGACACTTTTTCATTCACCTGGGTTGGGAAATCCTTTGCCTAACAGTTGATCAAACCACATTGAAAGTCTTCAACCGTTTTCAGGTATTAACTTTGGGTCATTTGTTACCAAGCCATCTGTCATGTCGTTATGTGTTCAAGAGGATGCTGCAAATAAACCATTCATCTGCAAAATACTTGTCATCCATTTTGACCATCCCTGAGTCAGTCCTTACAGCTTCATTTCTTCAACTTGAACTAGGATTTCGTGTTGTAGGCTTGCCTGCAATAGGTCGCTTTCTATCAACATCAGCACATTATCTAGAAAGATGACCTAGAAATCGTCAGTACCTTGAAGTCTGCATGCATCAATGGCAGGTTTCTCGCCTTTGACGACAGTTTACATCATTGAATTTCGATCAAAGGATTCCGTGACATGTTCGACATCAACACATCTATTCACATCTCATGGATTGTACTGGGTACTTTGAGAACCATTAACATCACTGGTGGTCTCTCTCACACTTGTTAACAGTTTACATCATTGACTGGTAATCAAGTGGTTTCTACCATGTTCGATATCAAATCATTTATTCACATGGATAGAATCGTACTATTTCGGAAAGCAGAAATGAAGACCCTGGATCTAGTTTCCACCATCCAGGCTGCGAGGAGTTTTGTATTCATTATATAGTAGACTAATCATAAGCAGATGGTTGCATCCATACTGTGTCTACATGACTCTATGATTGTGATGTACTGCGAAATCATTCCTGTATCAGAGCAGTAGTTAGTTTGATAGTTAAAGTTTTCAATCTGAGTATGGGAATGCCTACCTCAGCGATGATATGATCTTATATATGTATTTTGTGTTGAATATTTGCAGGTTCTGACCAGGCTCTCCACAGGATACTCCTTGAAATGATAAAGTCCTTCACCCTTCCTAGATGATATGAAACCCTAATCTACTATAGGCTTCGCACTCTAGGGGGCAATCTGTTACACTAAAATTTGTCACCATGACTATATGCAGTAGTATGGCTCCTTCCATTGTCATACTATCCTCCTTGGCAAGCCTTGTACCTCTGCTCTTCATGTCAAACTCCAAGAAAAAGAGAAAGTCCTTTAAAAGTCAATTAACTCTGGTTACGCAGTTTCTCTTAGCCTTACCTGCGTGTACGCACCTCAAGTTCACAATTCCTGCGTACTTGTTGTTGGCATTATGAGACAATTGTTGTACTTGATGGCAACCCTCTCATAGAAGAACATCTCAATTACATATAACTAGATCAATTTACAGATGTGACTAAATGCATGGGATGCAGGATAGCTCAGAGGAATAAGAAGATCAAGTTCTAAGTGTGACAAGTTAGCTTTTCCATCAAGTCCAAAGGGGGAGATTGTTGGCATTATGAGAAAAGTATTGTCCTTGATGGAAAATCACACTGATGACAAATCATAGTGCAGAAGGATAGCAGCAAGGAATTGATGATCAGACTATAAGAAGAAGAGAAAATTCATATGCGCAGGTTCATTAAGCCCAAGTCGCGTATACACGCAGGTTCGCTATATACCAAGTCGCGTATACACAGGTTCGATATATACCAAGTAGGGTATACACGCAAGTTCATGAATGGAAAAGAGCGTACATGTCGGAAAGCTTACTTTTGGTCCGTGGTAGTTAGTCCTCAGTACTTGAGCCTATGTTTTTGGACCAAAGTATCTCGACAGACGTGTTGATCCCTAGTATTGAGTTGATGGTATTGTTTTACTATGGTTTTGGACCGTGGTATTATGAAAGGCCTAAACCTATATAAGGAGAAGATCATTAGGCCAAAGTGTGTGAGTGAGTAATGAATATCTAATGAAGTGTGAGATCCAAATGTTGGTTATGGGTTGGTGATCTGAACCATGGTTTCACTCATGTGGAGGATTATGAACTATGGAACGGGATCTCAAGGCTTGGAATGATTATCTTCATATGGTTTGACTGTGGATAGACTAGATCTATTGACGCATGTTTATTGTTATGATCTGGGTATGTTTTGATGTCTGATATAGCTGCGGAATTATAAGTTAGGATTTGCAGATCTGTACGCAGGTTGTCTTTGGAAAAAGAGCGTATACATGCAGGTTGGGTTTGTCCAAGTAGCATATACAATGTGATGTATGATATTTGAAGATGAAGTTGGATATGGTTATTGTTATGTTGTCTATGTTGTTGACAGGGTTTCAGTGATTCAGTATTGGGTGATTTAGAGATTGATGATGCAGGTTGTTTTATGGATCCAGTATGAAAATGTATGAAACGTGGTCCCGGGAAGATCGTAGAGTTCAGTAGGTTGGCACCTACATACTGGTAAACATATCAGCCAGTACAAGAGCCAGGGGGTTGTAGCACCCTTCCAGGAGCAGCTGGAGAACGAGTAAAGGTTGGAGCATTCTGTAGGCAGGCACCTACGTACTAGTAAATGGATCGGCTAGTACAAGAGCTAAAAGGGTTGTAGCCCTCTGCAGGTTGTAGCCTGCATGCTGGTAAAGGACTACACCAGTACATTGTAAAAGAAGTTTCTTATTAAAGGAAGATAGAAACAAATTGCAGCAGGTGGTTTTCACCCACATTGTGTTTCCACCTTATATCATGGTGTTCATGTGTGTGGCTTTTGTGTGATGATCTATTCTGTTATACTGCACCTGTTTACTTTTAATATGGTTAATAATGTCCTGATGCATTTACTGAAGATAAAATAACTGAATCATAAGATTTCTGGTTATACGCTGGTTGCTTTAGACACAGTAGCGTGTACACGCTGGTTCACCTAACTGAAGTAGCGTATATGTTTCTGAGTATTGAAAAAGTTTTATTGATCTGATAATACTGATTCACCCCCCCCTCTCAGTATTATTTCCAACACTTGTACGCTCTATATGTAAAGGGGTGGGTGCGTACCCCTGTAAAGGTCAAAAGGCGCGAGTTTCTACTTAAAAAAGTTATTTGTGGTCAAATCTAGAACATTCTAGAAGATGGTTTGACGTGTATGGAGTGCCTCCAGATGGTTCATGCATCCCAAAGAAAGAGGAACTTATCCCATGAAGAGGGGAGCTATCCCATTGAAAGAGGGACTTATCCCATCCATGGTGGACCTGATTAACTTCCTCTATAGCATTATAAATAGAGGCATTGGGCCATAGGGAGGGGAGGTTGAAAGCTAAAGATTCATAAGTGTAGATGCTGTCGAAATTAGGACTTCCTTATAGAAGCTTGTGAGGAGAGATTCCCATCCTTTCTTGTTTCATTTGGAAGTGGGTGAGTTGATCAGATTAAAGGAGAATTCTTGCTGGACCCTGGGAGGGACCTGCACAACACCAAGGCTCAGGTTGTAAGGTTTCTTTTGTTTCCTATTAATACAAATAAGTCCATTCTTCTCATTAACTTGTTATTTATGAGTTGTTTCATATACTCCTTGGTCTGTATGTTAAATAGGTTTTATTTTATGAGATATTCAGGTGCTATTTAATCGTTTGCTTGTTAGTGAATGCAGGTTTTGAAGAGAAGGAGGAGCTCATCCGGATCGGCGAGGCTTGGCTACTACAACAGCGTTGGACTAAAGGTAGGATCTAAACACTTGAGTATTTATATTTTAAATGCATATTTAGAGAAGGATTGTTCTTAATTGTCCTATTTGTCACTAGAAACACTTTAGTTTCTAGGGAGGTCGGTTTTGTCCGCAAAATCGACTCTTTCCGCGTGACAGGTATTCGCAGAGAAATTTGGTGACCTTATCTACCATCGCGTCATCCTAGTAATCTCCAATCCTCACGAATTTTGGCTCCATCTTCATGCCAATGTTTATCTGTTTAGCTTTCAGCGGGGCGGTTATATTAGGATTCTCAATCTAATGTCCCTTAACCTCACAGTGACAATTGATTTCAGGGATATTAATCTTTCGGGGGTCCTCTTCTTCTTCTTCTTCAACAGTCATGTTATAACATTCCAACACATGGCTCAAATGAGTGGTCCAATCAAGTTGAATCAGATCCAAAGATCCTGTGGTAGCCTAGAGATCGCTGCTTTAACTTCTTGTAGTGCTTCATCAATATAGTCAAACACATCTTCAAAGATAAACGTCATAATGAACCCTTCACGCAAAATATCCCATTCCTCTGTTCCAAGGCAGAGCTCTGTCTCCTAGTACCAGTTCATCGTGATGACATCCATGGTGTGATAGAACAAGTGCACCCATTTAGGTTGGGGCTCCACTCCATAAGCCTTAGCCCATTTGACCATGTGTTTGTGTGGATCATCCTTTCCATCATACTTGTTTGTCATCCATACCTTTAGCTTCCCGAATCGTATTCTCATCCTCCTCCTATACTTGCGCCAATCATCAAAACTATCCTTGTGCGTACCCCACTATGTTTTTGGCGTAGTGCGCAATGCTTGGTACAAAGCTTGGAAGTGCTTCTTCTTAGGTACTTCCCTCTCAAATGCATCCAAAAACACATCTACATTATTCAAGCCATCATAAGTGGGTAGATTTGTTACCTCTAACGACACACATCGCAGCGACCGGGTCATCATGTTACTTCATGTAGATGATTCTTCCAATGCTCTAATTGTTCATTTGAGTCTGAGGTGTAGGAACTCTCGCGCTCCCATTTCATTCATCCATCCACTGTCGGATTCACCCAATCTTGGTCTTGCATTGTTATCTTACAAATGCAGTCGAAATCGTCATTTCTCTCATAATCATGGATTGGTTCAGTATAGCGCGATCCTTCTGCAAGATCTAGGGGTACTACTACGCGAAGTGATTTCTTTTCAAATATCATCTTCTGCTTCTTTAGGTTAATTACCTCGTTCATTTCAATAGCACAATCAATGCCAAGGAGCAAAGGGTAGGGGTTGTTGTCATCCAAAAGTTCTATCACTTCAATATCAGCCAATGCACTCGCGCCTTCAATATCTACAGTTACTCCCTACAACCATCCCATGGGGATGATCTTCTACTGGTTTTCCATTCTTAACTAAATTGGAGACCATTGCAGCACTGGTCTCCCCATTTGCTCCCAAGTCTGCTTTGTCAAAATGTTCACGTCTGACCCCAGATCTAGAATAACTTGATCCATTTCATATTCTCCTATCTATGTGGTGAGTCTCATCTCACGTCCTATCCTAGCCTTATGTTTTCCAATCTTCTGTACCATGCATGGTTCACCTAGAGTGTTTCTAGTGCATCTATTTATAAGTTCCTATAAGCCCTTTACAACCTTTCTATCATGCAACAACTTCATACAGGTCTCTAGAAAGTTTGTAAGCATAGAAGGTCCATTTCTTCAACATGTTTATCCCAACTCTCTGAGGTAGAGGCCTCATCAAAGCTCTTCTTTGCTTCCATGAACATTTCACACACACGCTCCAAATCAAATTCAACCTTCTTCTCTGGAGCTTTGAGAACCCATGCATTGTCTTCCAATTGGTTCCCCTTATCATCACCCATTGCAATTCCACTTCGTAGCACTATATTCACATTCGTATTTTCATCACGAGGCTCATCCCTTATCATCTGTAGGTTTTGAGTCAGTTGTGGGGGTAGCACCCCTTTTTCGTGTATCCTCGCTATCAATGTAGGACAATCCTCAGTCTCATGATTGAATTGAGTACAATATTTGCATGATGGATGCATCGGGTTAGTGCACTCATGGGCATAGTGTCTTGGTCCTCCACAATTGTAACATATCAATTGTCCCCCACCTCTACTAGGTCCTCTCCCACTTTGGCCTTGTTCGCACCCCTGAAAGCCTGTTCGCGCCACCCCATTGCCCTAGTTAGGAGGCCGCATTTGTATGTGAATTCTATAGGTGGGGGTTCCATCATCAATTCATAACTTCGGCAATTGCACTCATCATGCCCTACCAACTTACAAAAGTTGCAGAACAGTTGTCGCAGTGTTTGTATAAACTTTTGTAGTAGATGACAATTATCAGTCGTATGTTTTCCTTCTACCTGACATATAGTGCAATAAAACGTATACCCTGCGCTCAGTCCTGCTTGGAATTCCAACCTCAAAGGCAGCGGTCCTCCTCCTACAAGATAGTTCACAAAGACCAAGCATTGGTCTTTTTCATTCCCCTAGACTTCACATTTTAGGCACCATGTCTCTTCTCCAACTCTGGTCGAACTGCCTTATCATTTCCTAAGCTTTGCAGCTCTAAGCAATGATCTCATAGTTGCACATGGATCTACTGAACCCCTATATTTGGATCTTGCATTGGTGTTTCATGCAGTCTTATTGCAATCTCAAAAGCTTTTGCCTAGATTGTAATCTTTTGTTGTGATAGCGCAACTCTTAGGTGAGGTGAGAGCGAAGCCATGAACCATTCGTGGTATTGTCCATCTGTTAAATTCATACTAGCTTCATGGATTGTACACTTCAGTCTATGATTCAACTCCCAAGGTGTCTTTCATGGCTTCATCACGATTTCCTTGAACCCCACAATTAACTACACCTCAAATTTAGGCTTACTGAACTCTTTGTTCATCACAACCTGGATCTCTACCAATGCAACGTTTGGGTTATCGTTAGAGTACTTGATGTACTAGGTTAGCGCGTGATCCTGCAAATCACTAACCAACAACATGTTGGGTGTGGAGCCTGATTATCTTTTGTATTCAAAGGTATCGCCGCATTGGACCGTAGTTCGTAATTTGTGACAACGCCGCTTGTAAAATGTTTGCTACGGGGGGGTCCAGGGGGGGCAGCGCCCCCGAAGCTAAAAAAAGATGTAAAATTTCCTTGTAAAATGTTGTAATTTCGTAGTCAATATAGGTCATTCATTAGGCGGAGATCTGATGGTAGAAGTTATGTTTAATTAAGGGTTTTCTTCCCAAGAAAGCAACCCCTCGCTATATATGAGGGAATTGTAATGCATCTATGTAGATTTGTATCCTGAGTGAGGAAGAGAGAGGATATTGTGAGTGAAGAGGGAATTACAATAGATCTGTTGTAGGTAGTATCTCTTCAGTTTGCTGGATAATATAAAAGGAAGGACTGGTTGTTTCTCCGTGGATGTAGCCCAAACTGGGTGAACCACGTATATCTGTGTCTCTCTTCTTTTATGTTTTTCTGTGTTTATATTTCTACAATATTTTATGTGTTCCATTGCTTTGTAATATATAATTTTCTAACATAGCACCTTCTTTATGTGATCGTCTATGATGCCCTGAGCTTCCCATACAACTTTTACGACAAACTAGAACTGGTCCAGGTCCTCATTTCCCAAGCCCTTAAACAATGGAAGCTTTACTGAATTTGCCATGTTAAATTCTCATGGAGGTGGTGGTGGTGTTGGTGAAGTCATAGGTGATGGTGGTGAAGGTGGAGGTGGTATAGGTGGATGTGGAATTTGCGAGAACCCCTGTTTTATCAACTAAACTGCACTTCGCGGAGAAGTCTATGTACTCCCTCGTCGTCACTCAAAGGAGTTGAAATTAGTGGGCTATACTCAGGACACTTTCTTCATTCATTCCTGAACGCCTTTCCACTTTGCGTAGCTCCGAACATCAAGGTAGTTGCATAACCTGTTTTTTGCACAAAAAAATCTTAATCCAAGTACTTACTTCACGGACCCTTGAAAAAGCGTCGCTCCGCCTTAATGTAACTGACAGAGGTTTTGACCACGAATTCAGTCACGAATCCCCCTATGATTTAATTGAGCCAATGATTGACAGCACTAGCAATCTCATCCTTAGAGGCTTCTAGTCTTCGTACCAACTCTGGGGTCTAGTCAATAGGACCATCAAGCCTCCACCTTCCTTGGTTATCCGCTAGCTTCACAATCTACTCGTATAATTCAACTGGAAAGGAACAAAAAAATATCTTGTGGATTTCTATATATAGGTACCTGTCTAGCCGTTGTTCCTTTTCCAATCGTGGGTTTATTTTTCTTATGCCGAGAATTCATGGATCTTTCTATCCAACTAGCCCTCGATCTCTTTCTTAGTTGGATTCCAGTGATACGACGTCGCACATCTCTCATGTAGATCCTGGTCCCAGCAACGGAACCATTTGTGGACTTTGTGGGCCTTGACCCAAGTTCAACATTAGTCAGCTAAACAAATCCTTACACTATTGGACCTTTCGGCATCAGCCCATGGAATGTGGACTGAAGTCTCACCCGATGTAGTATGGGAGGATGCTGGAACCAAGTTTCCACACCCTGAGATGGTTGTGATGTCGATTTATTCTCCATGTTCCTACCTTCGTGCAGGTCACTAAGCCTTCAGGCTTATTGATCTGCCTTCTACCCTACACTTCAGTATCTTCGCGAAGGTATACAACTGACCTTCATGCAACCCTAACCAGCAGTTCAGATACTTACATGCCTTTATGACTATGCATTGTATCGGTTCCTAGTTTGTCTTAAGAGTCTGCTTATTCTACTATTCAATTATAGTTATCATTGCATAAATGCATATTCTTACTTGTGTTCAATTAATAGATATAGTCACATTCATTTGCACATCAAACAAGAATTATGATATAAACCCAGATTAATATAATTAGATGCATCAACAGAGACAAAACACACAGTAATCACAGAATACTTCTCTTTATTAGTATCTCCAGTTTAGTATAGACTCTATCCACCCTATGCACATAGCTGCAGGGGTTCACACACTCAGCTGCGGACTTCTACCCTAGGTCTCTGCGCACTCAGCTACAAAGCCTCTACCTACTTTAAGACTCAAGAACACTTAAACTTCTCCCAGACTTCTACCCAAAATTCATCTACTACCTAGAGCTTACTTCCTTAGCTCCTTTTTATATAATCCCATGGTCCGCGGACCATGGGTAGGTCTTTACAGCTAACATGACACTTTAAAAAAACAAGGCAGACAACCCATTATTAGTCTTGACATCTTCGCGCTCCACGACCACAAAATACGGAGACTTTACACTTTTATTACAAAATTGTCCCAAAACATGGGCTTTTCGCCCCAAAACTACTCTTGGGGGAACCCGTTCCCAACACATAGATGCAGGATCGTGGTAGCGGATAATCCCTTTCTTGTTGAGAGGGAGTGTTAGAAAAAGCAACAAGAAATTCCAATTTAATTTGTCCTTGAATTAAACTGTAATTATATTCTCATAGCAACTTATAATAGTTAATTAAGTTAAATTGACTTAATTGACTTAGGAAATTTGAGTTATAAATCTATGTAGAGTCATGTAGAGTGATCACTAAATTTTAGGGGCCCGGGTTGAGTTCTTTTGAGTTGTAATTAGACAACTCAGTCTAATTGTGTTATAGTCAGTTAGACTAGTTCTAACTGTTGGAGGTACTAGTAGGAGTCTAGTAGTGGGGAAGTGCACTAGTGCATCCTCAGTGCCACACTAGTTAACTGAAGATTCACTCATAAATAACTCATGCATGTCAATTTAGAGGAAGACCCAGTTGAGATTAAAGTTCAAGGACAATTTACTACCAGTGGTATAATTTTCCAAGTTATATAGATGGTGCATGCAATTAGTTGAGAGCCTATGGATGGATTGTGCAATTATGGAGAGTGGATTTCCCAAAAAAATACGGGCTAATTCTCTCAAGAATTATGCAAGGAGGTATGGGCTTGGTAGGCAGTGGAATTGGCTAAGTGTTGGCTTGAGTTGGCTTGTAACACCTATTTCATTAAATTTGGAATTAAATGGTAGATATAGAATTTCATAATAACCAAAAAACTCAAGTTTAGTGATATCCTTGTAATAAAAAAATTCCAAAATTAATGAAATATGTGTTTTGTGAGGCAGAGAGTTAGATTGTACTAGTGCAGGAATGGTTCCGGATTGAACAAGAATTGTATTTTATTCTTAGATCTTCTCATTAATGCAATATAGATAGTCGGAGTTTTTAACAGTTGCTTTCCCCAAAGAAATATTATGTTATGTGCAAATGATATTCTTCCTTTTCTGGTTATTCTTTTCATCGATCAATTTTGGTTTCCGCTGAAGAGTAGAGTAGATTCTTGTCTTGTGTTTTAGCATATCACATAAGTTGTTGAATCTACAGTAAAAAAATATACACCTACCAATTCGAATCAATCTCCTTAGAAACAAGATGGTCTAGAAGATATGACCTTCATCTCTCTATCATAGAGCATCTAAAGCATTGATGACAAGTTCATCTCTCTTTGCACACTACAAAAAGTAATGCATTGATCTATATCAAGGTAGATGGAGTGATGAAGCTTCAATTCTTGTCTTCCAAGGGTCAGGAGAAGGGTATCTCATCTTGCTAATGATGCAAGTTAGGGTAGGGTTTCTCCTTTGTCACTAGGTTGTCAAAATGGGTTATAACCTTTCATATGCTAGCTTGAGTGGGGAATGGTTGATGAATCATATACAAGAAGAACAATTATGGATACAACGACAAGTTATCCATGTATTATGATGGATGGTAACTTTTTTATATGGAATTCAACAAAGATATTGAGACCACATTAATCACACAAGTCAATTTTAAGGGGGGGTTGTTAGAGTAGTTAAGGTAAATTTGACTTGGTCATAGAATAAATTTTGATATAGTAATTAATGGGTTTACCATTGGCATTTTACAGGCCTAATGTTTCAGTTACCCAATGGTATTTTCATGTAATATAGGCTATTTAAGGGCTTGAGGACTCCATCGTAAGATGTATTTAGGCCAAATAACAATAAATCTCTTATTAAGAGTTGGTTTTCCCAAAAGGGCTTCGAGGATAATTTATGGTGTTCATGTGTTGTTTCCTTTATGTGTTCCTATTATACTTTTATTTTTTCTCTCTTTTTAAAACAACATCATTGTTAAATTATCATAATAGACCATGTAAATTGGGTCCACATAATCTATAACAACTTCTTAACTTCTTAAATATATTCTTCAGTATTTGCATTATGGTTTTCCCTCGACTTCAATATAACACTATGTAGAGTGGCCCCTACACTAAATATTATTGGCATTGGAGTTTACTGCAAGCTATTTATTTTAAGAAATATAATTTTGATTTACACCCAAAATATTATTATTTTTCTTCCTTCTTCATCTAACTTGATCCAAAAAATATTTATATTCATATTCATATGATTATTATTATTATTGTTGTTGTTGTTGTTGTTATTATTATTATTATTATTATTTTAACAGTGATGAGAATTTAGAGTATAGTAAAAATTTTGTTCCTAGGTCACAACTTATACATCATGAGATTACTATTGCCTTGAAACAAAGGTCAAATGAGGCTAGGGCCTCTTATTAATTTTCACCTATTATGGTTTTCTACTGGCATAATTGCCATATGTAGAAAATTTGTGATAGGTTAACCCGATAATGCAATATAAATCAAAATAGAATACTATAACCTACTTCTACTATTAATTTTTGGAAGCTTAAAGATCAAGTTGAACAATATAATCAAAAGAAGAAGAATAAGTGGCACAATACAAATGAAAATACTTTGGGAAATCCTCAGCTAAAAACCCCACATTATTGTATTATCATACATGGTAGAAATGCATAGGAATTATACAAAGCCTTAGCTCTCACAGCGAGCTAGCTCTCAGTACAATCCTCACAGATGCTCATAGGAAATCTTGGCTTCTCTCCAGCCTTCCTCTCTGCCCTCCAAGCTCCTATTTCCTTGTGCTATTCCTTGTGGATGATTAGCGTATTACCAAGTGGAAAACCAACCTTCAAAACTGTGCAATCCTCAAGGATGAATCCTTGACTACATGCATGATTTTTCTCCATGAGAAAACACGTGCAACTATATTGTCCTTGAACATTAATCTCAACTAGGCCTTTCTCAGAATAGACATGCATGAGTTTCTGATGAGGGAACCATTAGTTAACTGGAGTAGCACTAGTTGAGTACATTAATGCATCAATTGATCGTTAACTCACTATTAGTTCCTCAAACAGTTTGGAACTAATTTAACTAGACTTAACTTAGTAAATTGAGTTAAATAATTACAACTCAAATATAACTCAATCTTATCTCCTTATTTTAAGGGATAACTCTTGCATGACTTCAGAAATACTTCTAACTTGAATTTCTCCAACTAATTAATTTAAAATAAATTAATTAATTATTTCCAAGTAGATGTTAAGACTAAATTTGATTTTAATTCACAATTTAAATCAAGGAAAAATTAAATTGGAATATTCTTGTTACCATATTTCAACACTTCCTCTCAACAAGAAATGGATTATCTGCCACCCTGATCATGTCTCTATGGAACTTGAATTTACACTTTGACAATGCCTTTGTCAAAATGTTAGCATCTTGCTCCTCTATTGAAATATACTACAACAACATGATCCTCTCAACCTGTGAAAAGCCACGGGCAACAAATATTGCCTTATGCTTCTCCACACTACCATCGGCAGCTTGCTTTACCTTGTAAATCCAACAAGAACTCACAGCTGACTTGTTCTCTAGTCTCGGAACCACGTCCCAAACACTATTACGAACTATGGAGTCATACTCCTCCACCATAGAATCAACCTAAATCAGTTGTTGCATTGCTTCCTCAAAGAAAGATGGCTCGGTCTCAACACATTCCCCAGCAAGGGCCACGTATCCAGTGTACCTATCAGGTGACCTCCTCTATCTGCGATGAGAAGATGGTGCTCCCACATTCTCTCTTGCATCCTCCAATAATCTGTTAGCTTATCTTGTGTGCTTCCGTCCATCTCTAGAAGACTCTACTTGAGTGGATCTCTCCAATCTTGGAACCTCTGCATGCGGTTGCTTTGCATCAATCTAAGGCTCCTCCTCCTTAGGAACCCACAGTTCCTCCAAAGCCTGTAGTCGGAGCTCCCTCTCAAGGGAAACTCGCATGGCCTTCTTCTCATCAAACTTGATATCTCTGTGAACCACTGTCCTCCGACTGGTAGGAAAGTACACCTGATAGTTGTGAGGTGTATCAGTGTACCCCACAAATATCCCCAACTCTATTGTTGGCTCAAGCTTCTTCGGTGCATCCTTTGTCACATGGAAATATACCGATGAGCCAACGATCCTAAAGTGACCCACATCTGGTCTCTTATCGGAGAAAGATTCCTCTGGTTTCTTCATCAAAAGTATGTGATGTGGGCTTCTATTCTGCAAATAGACTGCTATGTTGCATGCCTTATCCCACAAGTGAAGTGGTAGGCCTTGGTCACGCAGCATTGCCCGTGCTGCCCCTCAATAGTTCTTTTCTTCCTCTCGGCCACCCCATTCTGCAGTGGAGTATGAGGTGCCGTCAACTCTCATTTAATTCCTTCCGCTGCACAAAATTCCTTAAACTCTTGAGATACATATTCTCCACTATTTTTGCTTCTCAAGGTCTTGATATTCTTCCCTAACTCTTTCTCGACCAAAGCTTTGAACTCACAAAACTTTGTGAAAGTTTGGTCCTTCTTCTGCATGAAATAAATCCATCATTTACGAGAATATTCATCAACGAAAATCACATAATACCTTTGCCTCGTTTTGGATGTCACCGAGAATGGCCCACACAAATCAATATGAAACCACTCTAAGATAGCCTATGCTCGACTGTCTCAATCATGAAAGGAAGACTTGGTGTACTTTCCCAAGGTACAACCTTTGCATGTGTCAACTTGCTCAAGTTTACCTTTGGGAAGTCCTGTAGATATCTATTGCATTATCCTCAAAGCCCCATGATGCAAATGGCCCAACCACCTGTGCTCCAACTCGTCAATGTCTTGGCTTTGCACCAATTCTACTTTCATACTCAATGTTGCACAATCATCTACCTCTAGTTTATAGAGGTTCTTCACCTGAATCCCTATCCTCTTGGTTTGACTCGTGGCTATGTGTCTTAGGAACACCTTTCCTTTACTAAAGAAAACATCGTAGCCTTTTTCCTCCAACATCGCGACCGATACCAAGTTCTTCTTCAGTCCAAGCACATACATCACATCAGTAACGGTGAGAGGAGTTCCATTCTCCCTCTGAAAATAAACTGTGCCCACTCCTGAAACACTATACCTTCCATCGTCACCCATCTCTATGTGCATCTTGAAGTCTTTCTCCTCCAAGGCACTGAATAAATTTTCATCACTGGTCATGTGCAATGAGGCTCCATTGTCAAGATACCAGACACAACCCATCATCGATGACACCATGTAGGCAATGACGGTAAGGTCCATTTCGAAATGAGAGGCTAATGCCTCACCTTGTGATCCTTTCGAGGATCCCTTCTTGGACTTATTTGATAGGAAATTAGTTGCATAATGTCCCATCTTGTGACAATTAAACCATCTTACTTTAGACATGTCACCCTTCTTCCCTCCATGAAAAGAATTCGATTTGAAATGGGAAGCCTTCCCCTTCCCTTTCCTTGCATTACTTCCTAAGACTAGATTTTCTTCATCATCATTCTTGGATGAAGAACCATCTCATGTGCTCCTCTTGATCTCCTCCTACATAAGATTTGACCACAGTTGTTCCTAATCTGGCAGTTTCTCCCTTCCATTCATAAAGTCCCGGTAGTTATTCCAACTCTTTGGAAGGCCAAGGAGAGCAAGGCTCACCATATCATCATCGATAGTAGTTATTCCCACACCGCCAAGCTCATCTCTGCAGGTGGTGAGCTTGTTCAGACATGTGGAAATAGTATTGCCCTTCTCCATCTTGATTCTTCGAAGCTTATCCTTGAGCGCTAATTTCCTCTGGTCGCTACTATTCTAGTATAGGTCCTTCAATATCTTCCACATTGAAAATGGAGTATCCTTCCCATGGATACTTGAGACAATACGGTCTCGAACTCCATCAAGGATAATCTATCTCGCCTTTTCCACACACTTCTTCCACTCAGCCAGCTTTTGTGCATTAGTTGAAGCTGGCTTTGGGATTTCTTGATCAATGAATTCCTTCAAGCCATTGTCTTCTAATACAACCTCCATTCTATCTTTCCATACTATGTAATTCGGTACCTTCCAAGGCATACTCGAGTCTCAAGCCATAGAATGCCATTGGCCAACCTTGAAGTATGATATGAATTCGATTTGCACCAACAACCCCAAACTTCAAACTTTGAATTCTCTTCTCAGTATACTATTCACAGCTCTGATACCATGTAAAAAATCTGTGATAGGTTAACCCAATAATGCAATATAAATCAAAGCAGAATACTATAACCTACTTCTACTATCAATTTGCGGAAGCTTAAAGTTTGAGCTGAACAATATAACCAGAAGAAGAAGAATCAATGGCACAATACACATGAAAATACTTTGGGGAAAGCCTCAGCCAAAAACCCCACACTATCGTATTATCATACATGGTGGAAATACATAGGAATTATACAAAGCCTTAGCTCTCATAGCTAGTCAGCTCTCAGTACAATCCTCACAGATGCTCACAGGAAATCTTGGCTTCTCTCCAACCTACATCTCTGCCCTCCAAGATCCTATTTACTTGTGTTGTTCCTTGTGGATGATTAGCCTATTACCAAGTGGAAAACCAACCTTCAAAACTGCACAATCCTCAAGGATGAGTCCTTGACTGCATGCATGAGTTTTCTCCATGAGAAAACACATGCAATTGATAGTACATTGTCCTTGAACATTAATATCAACTGGGTCTTTCTCATAATAGACATGCATGAGTTTCTGATGAGGGAAACTTCAGTTAACTGGAGTAGCACTAGTTGAGTGCATTAATGCATCAACTGACTATTAACTCACTATTAGTTCCTCAAACAGTTTGGAACTAATTTAACTGGACTTAACTCAATAAACTGAGTTAACTAATTACAACTCAAATATAACTCAATCTTATCTCCTTAATTTAAGGGATAACTCTTGCATGACTTCAGAAATACTTCTAACTTGATTTTCTCCAACTAATTAATTTGAAATAAATTAATTAATTATTTCCAAGTAGTTGTTAAGACTAAATTCAATTTTAATTCACAATTTAATTCAAGGACAAATTAAATTGGAATATTCTTGTTGCCATATTTCAACACCATAAATACAAAGGGTCTTTAGAAGTGAAAACTTTCCAAAAGCCTATAATATTTCATAAAATTTACAAAACATAAAGACAAAATAGATTAAATAACTCCTTTAGACTATCTTTAAGTATTTCCCTCTTTCAAAAGAGGCATGTTCAAGTCAAAACTTGTCTTAGTTTCAAAATTGTTTGTGCTACAAACAATGGGGGAGCATAGGTTCATTGTGTTGAGGAGGGCTCGCAATTCCTCCACTTGTTCGCACAAACTATCCAACTGATCATTTGTTCTCTATGTTTGTGACTTGTTTTCCATCATTTCCTCTAACAACATTGTGACTGCAACAACTAATTGGTTGAATTTTAAAAGAAATATAGAAACATCTTATTTTATTTGGTTGAGTTCCGAGTTAATTTGTTGTATGTATGGCACATATAAGGAAACATCCACAAGTAGGGAATGCATGCAAGGTTTATTAGTGGGAAAAAGAGGTTCACATATTCTATAGCATGGGCATAGCGTTTTGGGGGGTAGAAAAATGGTGTGGACTCAAAGAGAGGTGTAGACAAGCTATAGAAGACCTAGAAATAGGTACATTTGTGTTGGTTAAAAATAAAGAATGGAAAAGGAAAAGGGAGACAATGTAGCTCCAATGTTGTATTGATGTAAATCTTAAGTGGGTAAAGCTTATAAGTGGAAAGCCAAAGATAATATTTCACAATCAATCCCTAAATCTAATCTAAATATAAGGTTAAAAGTTAGAAAGAATCTCCTCCTTGGTAGCATTTCCAAACCATTCTTTGAAAGTTTTCATATGGGGATCAAACCATTAATATGTCTTCTTACTTTCTATTTCTTTTTAGTAATGAACTTTCTCAAAATTATTGGATTTAAAGTCTCACACATTAAATCCCTTAATTGAGAACTTCAATATATGGTAAAAAAATATATTGTAAAACAACTACAATATATAGTAAAAAATAAATTGTAAAACATTTTGTTATATTAATTCATCTCATGTTGTTAATTGGGTCTATCATAAGTGGTTGTATTATAGATTGGTATTGGGCACACACATTTTATATTTCTCCAAGTGACATGACACTACTTTGAACTTCTATATAATCTAATTTACCATGGGTACCATCCTCAGAATGAGAGGAAGTATCTAATGAGTTTCCTCGAACTCAACTTAAAATACTATATTTCAACTCATTTAGATTGAAAAAAATAAAGTATAATCCAAATTGCACATAAATGTAATGAAGTTAAATTGTAATCACTGCATAAATTTTAGAAAAGATAGGTGAATTTGAATTGGATTAGAAGCATTTTAACCATTAATAATATACATCAATAATATTTATATAAGATCATGAAAAAATTTGATCATTATGTTACTCAAGATTTGAAATGATTTTATTAAACATTAAATAGGAAATATAACACGACTTTGACAACATTACTACACAATGTACATAAAAATTGATTAATTGTCTAAATATCTATCTTTTAAAATGAAGTATTGATGATACTAGCATAAAATACGTACTTCCGCATAGGTCTAGGTGTCTATACATCTAGAAGTCATCTAAAAGGACCTAATATCTTTAGCAATTGCTTTAATTAATGGAATTATGAAATTAATTTACTCTAATAAGAAAAAGTGTGTTAACATAATGAAATACTAAGGTTATTTGCATTAGTGAATTAATTGAATCTCAATTGTTAATATCAATTGATGTTGAGATCTAATCTCAATCATCAATAACTTTGGAGATTAGAGTTGTGGATTCGGTCAATAACTTAAACTTATAAAAGGAAGGCTAGGATAAGGGAAACGACACATCTACTGAGCACAAAAAAATGAGATCTCAGTGATTGGGTGGAGAAGGACATTCATCTAAGTTTTGTAGAGTATGAGGAAGAAGAACAAGGGGAAACAAGGGAGAGGGATACAATAGTGAACAATATTCAAGGATAGGTTTTTCAGAGGGTTTGATCAGTTAGAATAACTCCAGGTTTTCTTGTTTGTATTTTTCCTCAAAGGGAATTTTCCTAGAAATTGAACCATTATATGCTAAAGATTAATTTAATGAAACAACGTATTTAAAAGGAAAAAAATATTTGTGCATGTCTATGAGATTGCTGTCATTTTTTTTCTTTCATTGTTACCTTTTATGTACATGTTAAAATTTCAGCAATGCTTTTATTCAATATGTCTACAATAGTAATTAATTTATAGCAAGTAATTTACTAGAAAATAATTAGCCAAAAGTTAGGGTTAGAAATTAACATGGTATAAAAGTTGTCTCTCTAAGGGACCAATTTAAGAAGTACTGCACATAGGCATAGAAGTCAAAAATCATTGAATATTTGTAGGGATAGTGTAGGACCATCCTTTTGATGAAATAATAATAATAATAAAATATGAATAATTGAGGTGATGGCTATATAGCAGAAGGAAATGAAAAAAAGAATCATATGTGGCCATATGTAGTACAATGACATAGGTGACAATAGATGAAAAAAATTGTAGTGTCAATGTAATAAACAAGTCTTGATGTTGTACAAAACACAATTAAAAGTGGGCAATCACACAGGATCTGACATAGCCCATGGGTATAGAAAATAGTCGCTAGAGTCATCCATAGAGATATGTGCAATTGTATGGTATTGCGTCTGGTAAGGGGCAGGGAATTGTTCTAGCTCGACTTAGGAGGAACTTGGGAAGCCAATGGCATGTTATTTGCATAAAGACTGAAGAATAACTTTCTCTAAGTCTTAATGATGGAAGGTAGAGAATGTGAGGTAATGTTTAGGAGTGGGAAAATGCTTATTCATCTAGAGGATATTAGCCCAAACATAATAGTCGACATTCGGGTTAGAGAGGGAAACGTATATAGGTTGAAGGGAAAACTTGTTTAAGCTTTGGTACACGACAATGGCAGCTTGTGCAAGTTGTGGTAGAAGAGGGATGGACACTTTGCATCATAAAGCATTGTGAATATTGATGGAAAGTGTCATTGGTGTCCCAATGTTTAGTGTTGTGTAGTATGGTGTTTATAGAGGGTGTGTACTTAGTAAGAATGTTCAGGATGCTTTTTCAAGTAGTAGGAATAGATTTGAGTGGATTTTGGATCTAATTCACTTAGCTGTGTGTGGATTGATGTCAATGGAATCAATGAAAGGATAACTATACTATGTCACGCTTATTGATAATTATTCCAAGAAAACTTGGATCTTTTTCATGAAATCCAAGGAGGAGGCCTTCAGTCGATTTTTGGATTTCAAGGCCTAGGCGGAGAACCAGGCAAGCATGAAAGGCCAAGGTCTTGAGGTCAAATAATTGGGTAGAGTACACCTCTAATTAATTCAAGGATTTCTACAAGGAGTTAGGGATCGAGAGGCATATGAAAATTTTGTACAACCCTCAATAGATTGGACCCTATGAAGAAAAAGACTTGATCAATCTTTGATTATGCCAAGGAAATGATACGTGATCAGGATCCACCTATGTTTTTGGGGCAGATGCATGCAACACTGTAGTATATCTGTAGTATATATGTAGTATATCTGTGGATGATTAGCATATTACCAAGTGGAAAACCAACCTTCAAAACTGTGCAATCCTCAAGGATGAATCCTTGACTACATGCATGATTTTTCTCCATGAGAAAACACGTGCAACTATATTGTCCTTGAACATTAATCTCAACTAGGCCTTTCTCAGAATAGACATGCATGAGTTTCTGATGAGGGAACCATTAGTTAACTGGAGTAGCACTAGTTGAGTACATTAATGCATCAATTGATCGTTAACTCACTATTAGTTCCTCAAACAGTTTGGAACTAATTTAACTAGACTTAACTTAGTAAATTGAGTTAAATAATTACAACTCAAATATAACTCAATCTTATCTCCTTATTTTAAGGGATAACTCTTGCATGACTTCAAAAATACTTCTAACTTGAATTTCTCCAACTAATTAATTTAAAATAAATAAATTAATTATTTCCAAGTAGATGTTAAGACTAAATTTGATTTTAATTCACAATTTAAATCAAGGAAAAAATAAATTGGAATATTCTTGTTACCATATTTCAACACTTCGTCTCAACAAGAAATGGATTATCTGCCACCCTGATCATGTCTCTATGGAACTTGAATTTACACTTTGACAATGCCTTTGTCAAAAAGTTAGCATCTTGCTCCTCTATTGAAATATACTACAACAACATGATCCTCTCAACCTGTGAAAAGCCACGGGCAACAAATATTGCCTTATGCTTCTCCACACTACCATCGGCAGCTTGCTTTACCTTGTAAATCCAACAGGAACTCATAGCTGACTTGTTCTCTAGTCTCGGAACCACGTCCCAAACACTATTACGAACTATGGAGTCATACTCCTCCACCATAGAATCAACCTAAATCAGTTGTTGCATTGCTTCCTCAAAGAAAGATGGCTCGGTCTCAACACATTCCCCAGCAAGGGCCACGTATCCAGTGTACCTATCAGGTGACCTCCTCTATCTGCGATGAGAAGATGGTGCTCCCACATTCTCTCTTGCATCCTCCAATAATCTGTTAGCTTATCTTGTGTGCTTCCGACCATCTCTAGAAGACTCTACTTGAGTGGATCTCTCCAATCTTGGAACCTCTGCATGCGGTTGCTTTGCATCAATCTAAGGCTCCTCCTCCTTAGGAACCCACAGTTCCTCCAAAGCCTGTAGTCGGAGCTCCCTCTCAAGGGAAACTCGCATGGCCTTCTTCTCATCAAACTTGATATCTCTGTGAACCACTGTCCTCCAACTGGTAGGAAAGTACACCTGATAGTTGTGAGGTGTATCAGTGTACCCCACAAATATCCCCAACTCTATTGTTGGCTCAAGCTTCTTCGGTGCATCCTTTGTCACATGGAAATATACCGATGAGCCAACGATCCTAAAGTGACCCACATCTGGTCTCTTACTGGAGAAAGATTCCTCTGGTTTCTTCATCCCAAGTATGTGATGTGGGCTTCTATTCTGCAAATAGACTGCTATGTTGCATGCCTTATCCCACAAGTGAAGTGGTAGGCCTTGGTCACGCAGCATTGCCCGTGCTGCCCCTCAATAGTTCTTTTCTTCCTCTCGGCCACCCCATTCTGCAGTGGAGTATGAGGTGCCGTCAACTCTCATTTAATTCCTTCCGCTGCACAAAATTCCTTAAACTCTTGAGATACATATTCTCCACTATTTTTGCTTCTCAAGGTCTTGATATTCTTCCCTAACTCTTTCTCGACCAAAGCTTTGAACTCACAAAACTTTGTGAAAGTTTGGTCCTTCTTCTGCATGAAATAAATCCATCATTTACGAGAATATTCATCAACGAAAATCACATAATACCTTTGCCTCGTTTTGGATGTCACCGAGAATGGCCCACACAAATCAATATGAAACCACTCTAAGATAGCCTATGCTCGACTGTCTCAATCATGAAAGGAAGACTTGGTGTACTTTCCCAAGGTACAACCTTTGCATGTGTCAACTTGCTCAAGTTTACCTTTGGGAAGTCCTGTAGATATCTATTGCATTATCCTCAAAGCCCCATGATGCAAATGGCCCAACCACCTGTGCTCCAACTCGTCAATGTCTTGGCTTTGCACCAATTCTACTTTCATACTCAATGTTGCACAATCATCTACCTCTAGTTTATAGAGGTTCTTCACCTGAATCCCTATCCTCTTGGTTTGACTCGTGGCTATGTGTCTTAGGAACACCTTTCCTTTACTAAAGAAAACATCGTAGCCTTTTTCCTCCAACATCGTGACCGATACCAAGTTCTTCTTCAGTCCAAGCACATACATCACATCAGTAACGGTGAGAGGAGTTCCATTCTCCCTCTGAAAATAAACTGTGCCCACTCCTGAAACACTATACCTTCCATCGTCACCCATCTCTATGTGCATCTTGAAGTCTTTCTCCTCCAAGGCACTGAATAAATTTTCATCACTGGTCATGTGCAATGAGGCTCCATTGTCAAGATACCAGACACAACCCATCATCGATGACACCATGTAGGCAATGACGGTAAGGTCCATTTCGAAATGAGAGGCTAATGCCTCACCTTGTGATCCTTTCGAGGATCCCTTCTTGGACTTATTTGATAGGAAATTAGTTGCATAATGTCCCATCTTGTGACAATTAAACCATCTTACTTTAGACATGTCACCCTTCTTCCCTCCATGAAAAGAATTCGATTTGAAATGGGAAGCCTTCCCCTTCCCTTTCCTTGCATTACTTCCTAAGACTAGATTTTCTTCATCATCATTCTTGGATGAAGAACCATCTCATGTGCTCCTCTTGATCTCCTCCTACATAAGATTTGACCACAGTTGTTCCTAATCTGGCAGTTTCTCCCTTCCATTCAATGTCCCGGTAGTTATTCCAACTCTTTGGAAGGCCAAGGAGAGCAAGGCTCACCATATCATCATCGATAGTAGTTATTCCCACACCGCCAAGCTCATCTCTGTAGGTGGTGAGCTTGTTCAGACATGTGGAAATAGTATTGCCCTTCTCCATCTTGATTCTTCGAAGCTTATCCTTGAGCGCTAATTTCCTCTGGTCGCTACTATTCTAGTATAGGTCCTTCAATATCTTCCACATTGAAAATGGAGTATCCTTCCCATGGATACTTGAGACAATACGGTCTCGAACTCCATCAAGGATAATCTATCTCGCCTTTTCCACACACTTCTTCCACTCAGCCAGCTTTTGTGCATTAGTTGAAGCTGGCTTTGGGATTTCTTGATCAATGAATTCCTTCAAGCCATTGTCTTCTAATACAACCTCCATTCTATCTTTCCATACTATGTAATTCGGTACCTTCCAAGGCATACTCGAGTCTCAAGCCATAGAATGCCATTGGCCAACCTTGAAGTATGATATGAATTCGATTTGCACCAACAACCCCAAACTTCAAACTTTGAATTCTCTTCTCAGTATACTATTCACAGCTCTGATACCATGTAAAAAATCTGTGATAGGTTAACCCAATAATGCAATATAAATCAAAGCAGAATACTATAACCTACTTCTACTATCAATTTGCGGAAGCTTAAAGTTCGAGCTGAACAATATAACCAGAAGAAGAAGAATCAATGGCACAATACACATGAAAATACTTTGGGGAAAGCCTCAGCCAAAAACCCCACACTATCGTATTATCATACATGGTGGAAATACATAGGAATTATACAAAGCCTTAGCTCTCATAGCTAGTCAGCTCTCAGTACAATCCTCACAGGAAATCTTGGCTTCTCTCCAACCTACATCTCTGCCCTCCAAGATCCTATTTACTTGTGTTGTTCCTTGTGGATGATTAGCCTATTACCAAGTGGAAAACCAACCTTCAAAACTGCACAATCCTCAAGGATGAATCCTTGACTGCATGCATGAGTTTTCTCCATGAGAAAACACATGCAATTGATAGTACATTGTCCTTGAACATTAATATCAACTGGGTCTTTCTCATAATAGACATGCATGAGTTTCTGATGAGGGAATCTTCAGTTAACTGGAGTAGCACTAGTTGAGTGCATTAATGCATCAACTGACTATTAACTCACTATTAGTTCCTCAAACAGTTTGGAACTAATTTAACTGGACTTAACTCAATAAACTGAGTTAACTAATTACAACTCAAATATAACTCAATCTTATCTCCTTAATTTAAGGGATAACTCTTGCATGACTTCAGAAATACTTCTAACTTGAATTTCTCCAACTAATTAATTTAAAATAAATTAATTAATTATTTCCAAGTAGTTGTTAAGACTAAATTCAATTTTAATTCACAATTTAATTCAAGGACAAATTAAATTGGAATATTCTTGTTGCCATATTTCAACACCATAAATACAAAGGGTCTTTAGAAGTGAAAACTTTCCAAAAGCCTATAATATTTCGTAAAATTTACAAAACATAAAGACAAAACAGATTAAATAACTCCTTTAGACTATGTTTAAGTATTTCCCTCTTTCAAAAGAGGCATGTTCAAGTCAAAACTTGTCTTATTTTCAAAATTGTTTGTGCTACAAACAATGGGGGAGCATAGGTTCATTGTGTTGAGGAGAGCTCGCAATTCCTCCACTTGTTCGCACAAACTATCGAACTGATCATTTGTTCTCTATGTTTATGACTTGTTTTCCATCATTTCCTCTAACGACATTGTGACTGCAACAACTAATTGGTTGAATTTTAAAAGAAATATAGAAACATCTTATTTTATTTTGGTTGAGTTCCGAGTTAATTTGTTGTATGTATGGCACATAGAAGGAAACACCCACAAGTAGGGAATGCATGCAAGGTTTATTAGTGGGAAAAAGAGGTTCACATATTCTATAGCATGGGCATAGCGTTTTAGGGGGTAGAAAAATGGTGTGGACTCAAAGAGAGGTGTAGACAAGCTATAGAAGACCTAGAAATAGGTACATGTGTGTTGGTTAAAAATCAAGAATGGAAAAGGAAAAGGGAGAGAATGTAGCTCCAATGTTGTATTGATGTAAATCTTAAGTGGGTAAAGCTTATAAGTGGAAAACCAAAGATAATATTTCACAAGAAATCCCTAAATCTAATCTAAATATAAGGTTAAAAGTCAGAAAGAATCTCCTCCTTGGTAGCATTTCCAAATCCATCTTTGAACGTTTTCTTATGGGGATCAAACCATTAATATGTCTTCATACTTTCTATTTCTTTTTAGTAATGAAATTTCTCAAAATTATTGGATTTAAAGTCTCACACATTAAATCCCTTAATTGAGAACTTCAATATATGGTAAAAAAATATATTGTAAAACAACTACAATATATAGTAAAAAATAAATTGTAAAACATTTTGTTATATTAATTCATCTCATGTTGTTAATTGGGTCTATCATAAGTGGTTGTATTATAGATTGGTATTGTGCACACACATTTTATATTTCTCCAAGTGACATGACACTACTTTGAACTTCTATATAATCGAATTTACCATGGGTACTATCCTTAGAATGAGAGGAAGTATCTAATGAGTTTCCTCGAACTCAACTTAAAATACTATATTTCAACTCATTTAGATTGAAAAAAATAAAGTATATTCCAAATCGCACATAAATATAATGAAGTTAAATTGTAATCACTGCATAAATTTTAGAAAAGATAGGTGAATTTGAATTGGATTAGAAGCATTTTAACCATTAATAATATACATCAATAATATTTATATAAGATCATGAAAAAATTTGATCATTATGTTACTCAAGATTTGAAATGATTTTATTAAACATTAAATAGGAAATATAACACGACTTTGACAACATTACTACACAATGTACATAAAAATTGATTAATTGTCTAAATATCTATCTTTTAAAATGAAGTATTGATGATACTAGCATAAAATATGTACTTCCGCATAGGTCTAGGTGTCTATACATCTAGAAGTCATCTAAAAGGACCTAATATCTTTAGCAATTGCTTTAATTAATGGAATTATGAAATTAATTTACTCTAATAAGAAAAAGTGTGTTAACATAATGAAATACTAAGGTTATTTGCATTAGTGAATTAGTTGAATCTCAATTGTTAATATCAATTGATGTTGAGATCTAATCTCAATCATCAATAACTTTGGAGATTAGAGTTGTGGATTCGGTCAATAACTTAAACTTATAAAAGGAATGATAGGATAAGGGAAACGACACACGTACTGAGCACAAAAAAATGAGATCTCAGTGATTGAGTGGAGAAGGACATTCATCTAAGTTTTGTAGAGTATGTGGAAGAAGAACAAGGGGAAACAAGGGAGAGGGATACAATAGTGAACAATATTCAAGGATAGGTTTTTCAAAGGGTTTGATGAGTTAGAATAACTCTAGGTTTTCTTGTTTCTATTTTTCCTTAAAGGGATTTTTTTAAGAAATTGAACCATTATATGCCAAAGAATAATTTAATGAAACAACGTATTTAAAAGGAAAAAAATATTTGTACATGTCTATGAGATTGCTGTCATTTTTTTTTCTTTCATTGTTACCTTTTATGTACATGTTAAAATTTCAGCAATGCTTTTATTCAATATGTCTACAATAGTAATTAATTTATAGCAAGTAATTTACTAGAAAATAATTAGCCAAAAGTTAGGGTTAGAAATTAACATGGTATAAAAGTTGTCTCTCTAAGGGACCAATTTATGAAGTACTGCACATAGGCATAGAAGTCAAAAATCATTGAAGATTTGTAGGGGTAGTGTAGGACCATCCTTTTGATGAAATAATAATAATAATAAAATATGAATAATTGAGGTGATGGTTATATAGTAGAAGGAAACGAAAAAAGGAATCATATGTGGCCATATGTAGTACAATGACATAGGTGACAATAGATGAAAAAAATTGTAGTGTCAATGTAATACACAAGTCTTGATGTTGTACAAAACACAACTAAAAGTAAGCAATCACACAGGATCTGACATAGCACATGGGTATAGAAAATAGTCGCTAGAGTCATCCATAGAGATACGTGCAATTGTATGGTATTGCGTCTGGTAAGGGGGAGGGAATTGTTCTAGCTCGATTTAGGAGGAACTTTGGAAGCCAATGGCATGTTATTTGCATAAAGACTGAAGAATAACTTTCTCTAAGTCTTAGTGATGGAGGGTAGAGAATATGAGGTAATGTTTAGGAGTGGGAAAATGCTTATTCATCCAGAGGATATTAGCCCAAACACAATAGTCGCCATTCGGGTTAGAGAGGGAAACTTATATAGGTTGAAGGGAAAACTTGTTTAAGCTTTGGTACATGACAATGACAGCTTGTGCAAGTTGTGGTAGAAGAGGGATGGACACTTTGCATCATAGAGAATTGTGAATATTGATGGAAAGTGTCATTGGTGTCCCAATGTTTAGTGTTGTGTAGTATGGTGTTTATAGAGGGTGTGTACTTAGTAAGAATGTTCAGGATGCTTTTTCGAGTAGTGAGAATAAATTTGAGTGGATTTTGGATCTAATTCACTTAGATGTGTGTGGATTGATGTCAATGGAATCAATGTAAGGAGAACTATACTATGTCACGCTTATTGATAATTATTCCAAGAAAACTTGGATCTTTTTCATGAAATCCAAGGATAAGGTCTTCAGTGGATTTTGGAATTTCAAGGCCTAGGCGGAGAACCAGGCAAGCATGAAAGGCCAAGGTCTTGAGGTCAAATAATGGGGTAGAGTACACCTCCAATGACTTCAAGGATTTCTACAAGGAGGCAGGGATCGAGAGGCATATGAAAATTTTGTACAACCCTCAATAGATTGGGCCCTGTGAAGAGAAAGACTTGATCAATCTTCGATTATGCCAAGGAAATGATACGTGACCAGGATCCACCTATGTTTTTGGGGCAGATGCATGCAACACTGTAGTATATGTGTAGAACATGAGTCCTCATAGGATACTAGAGGAAAATACTCTTGAGGAATAATTCATAGGATTGGAGCAATAGATAGGACATTTAAGGATCTTTGGTTTCCCAGTATACATCCATGTTCTTGTGGAGAAGAGGACAAAGTTGGAGCCTTACATGATCTTCATATTAGCACAGAGGAAGACAATTGTGAGTAGAGATGTTAAGTTCGAGGAGAACTTAGCATCTAGGAAGTCTCATGAGATGCCACCAGTGGTGACAAATGATGAAGAGAATGGGGCTCCTAAGGGAGAAAAACATGTAGAGACTTCCACTTCAAAGATTCAACCTTTAGATTGGGAGGAGATAGTAGCTATTTCCATTTCCTTCTGACGACCCAAGTGGTTTGAGCAGACATTAAGGGAATATGCTAAGGAGCATGTGGAAGCTCCTAGGAGCACATTTCAGGAGAGCATGCCTCTAAACAAGTTTTTGAACTACCTTGGATTAATAGCTAACATCATTGAGGAAGCAACAGATAAATAGGTTTGGACGAAATCCATGGTGAAGGATGATGCATGGGACATTGTGCCAGGGTCAAAGGGGAAGCCAGTTTCATATGGTTCTTCTAGAAGTACCTTCCTCACTAAGAGGGAGTGTTGATGATAGTAGCACTAGAAAAGTACATCCACACAATTCGAAGTGTCTAGACATCTGGAAGTCATCCAAAAGGACCTAAAACCTAGAAATTATTTTAATTAATAGAATTATTAAAGCAATTGACTTTTACAAGAAAAAGTGAGTTAATATAAGGAAATGAAAAAGGTTATTTCCATTGGTCAAGTAGATGAATCTAAATTGTTCATGTCAAATGATGTTGAGATCTAATCTCAATTGTCAATAACTTTGGAGACTAGGGTTGTGAATTTGGTCAATACCTCAAACTTATAAAAGGAAGGTTAGGCTAAGGTAAAAGACACATCTAGTGGGCACAAGACAATAAGATAGTGAGATCTTAGTGATTGGATGGAGAAGGATATTCATCCAAGTGTGTAGAGTCCAAGGAAGAAGAGCAAGTGATGACAAGGGAGAAGGATACAACAACCAACAATATTGAAGGACAAGTTTTATAGAGGGTTTGATAAGTTGGAATAACACTAGGTTTTTTTGTTTGTGCTTTTCCTCAGAGGGCCATTTTCCTAAGAAGGGAACCCTTGTATGATGAAGATTAATTTAATGAAACAATATATTTAAAGAGCATAAATATATTCATGCATACATGTATGATATTAGTGTCATTATTTCACTTTTGTTGTAAAATCTTTTACTCATGTGTTAAAATTACAACAATGTAATAATAATTAATTAAAAATTTATTGGAAATAATTAAAACTAAAGTTAGAAATTAACTAAAAATAAGATTTTTAAAAATTTTGTTTTAACCTAATAATATGATATTCTAACTTAAACTCCTATAATAGTATTTGTAATAATGTAAAATTGTATTCAAAAAATATTCAAAATCATATATATATGTATGAAACCTAAATGACATACAACATTTTCATAGAATATGATATATATATATATATATATATATATATATATATATATATATATATATATATATATATATATATAACAAATCACTTATATGACCCCTTTAAACATGAACACCAACTATATAAAAATTATAAACCATCGGTAATTGGTCTCAATGTTGAGTCACAATTAATGATAATGCGTTTTAAAGAATTCTTAATTTTTTTTAATAGAGTTTTAGGAAATTTATAAATATAAAAAAATATTTAAGGTAAGTATATCAATTTAGATGGCTTAAATTATAATATGATTGATTAAAAGTGAAATTTATTTTATATTGCATATCGATTTATGTAGTGTAAATTATAATGTGATTGATAAAAGTGATTATAAGTGAAACTTGAATTTTGTTTTGTTATTTTTTTTAATTGAAATTTTATTTTATTTTATGTATAATTTTTAAATTTAGTAGTGTATTTTGCTAGCATGTTTATTTTTATGGGATTTTATAGATTTTCACGTTTTTTAGACCTCCAATGTCATTTATGACATTTACATGAGACCAAAATTATTCTAATAATAATCACATTGTTTTGGTTCTCCGTATCCTAGGTAAGATTTTTGCCACAACTCTAGATACTCTCATCTCTATATGCACAAAGGCAAAGAGGATGACAACTAAAGGAAAAAAAAGATTTGAGGTAACAACCACATTGTTATGGTTGGCCATATCCTAGGTAAGATATTTGGGCCACAACTTTAGATATTCACATCTCTATATGCATAAAGACAAAGAGGATGACAACCAAAGGATGAATAATATTTGGGGAGAACCATTGTACCAATAATCATATATTTACTTTGGTTGAGGAAAATGAGCGTAAAGTACATTATTGCTTCTTGGAATTTTGCAAGTCATTTGACACAATGCCTTAACACTTGTGCACTAATAGGGTTAAGGCTTTGGGTCTTCCACTCTTGGCAGTATTGATTATTATGACACTTTACAAGACCAGTGTTGGCATAGTTTAGATGAGGACTAATAAATAGAGGAGGTCTAGATCATTATAGGAGTAAAACAAGAATGTCCACTTTCTCCTAGACTTTTTAGACTTTACAATGATAAATTAGAGGAACCATAAAATAGTCAGTGAGTACCTTATATAGTTTCATTATCATAAAAGTCTCCATTAATATTTTCCTATTTATAAATGACTTGATCCCCATGTTGTGCCTAGTGAGGGGCCTCTAGAGACAACTTAAAATATTAGCTTCCTTTTATGACACTCACCGATGTTAGGTTAATATAGGAAAACAAAATTCATGGCCTTTAATATCCCTAAAAGGGAGTCAAGAGATGTGATTCTTACATACAAAGGTAAGAGGCTTGAGGTAGCTTTTTTTGTATGTATATCGGGGGTTCTCTTCTGTAGATCAAATTTAGCTTGACTCTAGTAGTAAATACTTGACTTAGTGATATAGGTGGATATTGGTGGCCACCTACCTATCCCACTTGGACCCCCACCATTATCTCTTTCAATTTTTTAGTTTAGTTATTTGTAGCACAATTTACTTTTTTTGGCATTTTTTTGGGTCCTAAACTTTCGGAGCTGTTTTGTAGCCCTAAACGATGTTTTTTGGGAAAAATTGCAATTGATTATCGCTATGGAAATCACATTGATAGCTCTAATCCTCGAAGAGATCTTTCCAATGAGGTATAATACGCGTCGAACGAAGATAATATGACCAAGTTATGACCCCTAGAATTTGGTTGCCCAACTAACCCTAATGGGGCCCATAAACTCTTGGTGTTACATCTCCTTGGGTTAGGGTTTTGGTTTTTTAGGGTTTTTTCTTATTGTTCAATAATGGAAAGGCCATTGAGCCTCATTGTAACTGATTTTAGAGGCATTTAGCTACCACGTCTCTTCTCAGAGATAAGCTACCATCGCCCGAGGTAGTCTTATTTCCATTATGTTTGTAAGCATACTTTAGTATTTGATACTAATGAAATGAAGTGTTATTTCTACTACACAAGGAAAATTTTAAGGATGGAAAATTTTCTTGAAGTTTCAAACATTGGCAAATCTCACTAATCCCTAATATGCAAACTATAAAATGTTTATTGATATATTTGTAAAATTATTCAAATTTATAATGATTATATATGTAGCCTCTATATAATGTTGGCGATTTTTAAGGTAAAATAATTTTATATTCTAAAATCTGGGCGAATTGTCTTTTATAAAAATTGGAAATTGGCGAATCATTTTGTGGAAAAATCATGGAAAATTAGCCCACTAGGCGAAGATTAGCCCCTAAAATTTTCCATGCTAGTACTACATCTCTATATTTATGGTTATATTTGTAATTTGTTATGTTCTTGTTTAAATCCAGATCAGTGGTATCAGAGCGGTCTACTCTTTCTCTATTTTTCTTTGCATGTCCCCAACAAGGTCGGGATATAAGGAATTAGTGTTATATGGAATTTGTATCTACGGATAAACACATCTTCCCTAAGTGGGTAGCTACACTTAGAACAACAGAATTAAATATTTTAATCTTCTCCTATGATAGATAGATAAGACAAGGGACCTACTTGTTATCTTTCACCTCCCTTTCTCTCCTTTGAATTGCTCTCGTCGCTCCTTCTCGAACTAAATTTGCTCGATCAGTACCTGCAATCATAAACAAAGGAAAAAAACTAATCAAAGCAAATGATCTATCTACTATAATAAAATGGAATCGAAAGAAGTTACACATATAATCATCATACATAAAGACAAGAATTTGGGAAAAGTAGTAAACAACTTTATTAAAGGTAAAAGGAAGAGTTACAACCAAAGAAGTCTGATCCCATGTCACTCATCCATCTTGAGTTCCAACCTTCATCACACCAACAGAATAGCATAACGTTACTTGATTATGATCTCAAACCTCAAACCAACAGTATTTCCTTACAATCTTCAAAGTCCAACCCTTCATTACTATGATGAGTGCTCAATTTATAGGGAAATGGAGGTGGTTTCGTCATAAATTGGGCATTGAATGGCTTTCCAAACTTGGAGTTAGTTTCCATGGAGGAAGGGATGGGAGGATAGGAGGTTAATTGATTCATTCCCTATCCAATTTTGAGCTCATATGATGGGATAAGAGTTGGGGTGCTTCTAGAATGATCCAGAACAAAGGAATATTCCTACAACCCTATGAATATTTCGCTCAATCTCGCACAGCGCGGGTCAAAGTAGGCCTAAGTTCATTGAAGTGCACCCATGAATGGGCCTACCTACACTGAAGTGCAGTTACCTTTGACCAAGGTTGTGCTGGTCCCTCAAGTAGACATTTCAGGAGGGCTTCAGGACAAGAAAATTTCATAGAAGGAGGTATTCAATGTGATGACTTGTTTAGGGCATGTAGCAACTGAATTAAGGTTTGATGAGCCCTAAAAGTAATGATCTGAATGTTGGGAATGATGTGCCCAAATAGATATGTAACATCTACCCCCTAAAGTATGAATTCGAAAATGATAATGTCGAGTGATATGCTTTACGATGTGATGAGGAGGATCTGAAGCGAATGGTGACCTGCATTAATCACAATACATAATATCATGATATTTTGAATTTTTCATGAATCACTGAGGGAAGGCATACCCATACTTAGCATATAAAATTTTCATTACATGTACATAAATCAGATAATTGTCTACAGATATAGACCCACGATAGGATGACCATCTGTTTAAAGCCATTGTGTAGATGATTCAGTACTTTCCTGAAATTGCAGTGCGGATGGGAGAAACTAGATCCGGGGTCTTCTATCTTGTCCAATCATTCACTCAAGTATGAATCTAACCATGTGAATATGTGATCTAAAGTCGAACATGGGAATACACCGTATGATTACTAGTCAATGATGTAAGTTGTTGACAGACGCGAGAGAAATCACCGATAATGATAATGATCCTCAAGGTACTGCAATAAATTCTGCATGGTGTGAATAGATGTTTTGATGTCGAACACCATAGAAAGTCTTTTGGTCAAAGGCTAGTGATTGCAACCCATTTCCGGAAGTGAGAAACTTGCCATTGATGTATGCAAACCTCAGGGTACTGGAAGGATGTTTCTAAGTCAACTTCTTGGATAATGTGTTGATGTCGACAAGAAGTGACTCATCGCAGGAGGGCCATTATGTATCCCACATCAATGACATGAAACGAGTGTAATGATTTTGAAGACAGAATGTGACTGATGACATAATGTTCAGTAATGGCGATCATGAAAATGAAATTTTATGAGTATTGCAAAGGGTGAATTTTACTGGTGACTTCTCATGAACATGTCGGCGACACTGAGTGAATTGGAAGCATTGACCTAGAACCAAAGTGATGGATGGTGTGATAGACCATAGGTATGATAACCATCAAGTAGATAACCCAACCCAAATAGTCACAAAGATGAACCCCGAATGCCTTTCCTTCATGAAGAAACTCCCATTATGTCCCTCTTTATGAGCAAATCATTTCCATTTTGCACCATTTCCCCTGAAAGTTTTGTTTTGCCCAGTTTACAAGACTGCTGCTAATGGCCGTTGTCTCCCCCGCACCAATTTGCAGAGATTATCACTACTCCTCGCATCGATCGGAGCAACTGAGTTGTGTTTCAGTCATGCTGGTCCTGTTATGGAAAGTTTTTTAAATTAGAGCCAAAGCTTCCAGCTCTAGAAACTTTGTAACGTAAGTCTGGTAAATGGTTTGGCCAGATGGGGTCGACGATGACAGTTTGGGATCCTTTCCCATATAATCATGGAACTACCTCAAGGGATAAGTCCTTCTCCCATGAGAAGAGGATCCATCTCCCATCCATGTTTCCTATATAAACCTCCCTTCTTACCAAGCATAAACTAGTGTGAGTGTTATAGTCACAGTTGATAGTTTTGGCAGAGTTATTGTTGAGTGTTGATACTATTTTGGAGTAGAAAAGCAAGCTATTACTAATTATAGCTATCTAGTTCTGTGAGGAAGAAGTGTGTTTTGGTTTGGAGTGAAGCCTAAAGGGAAGAGTCCTCAAACTATTGTTGTCTAAAGCCATCGTGAAATGCTAGTAGAACTATGAGGGAACCTGGTCTTGTCAAAGGAAGACTACAACGTGAAGATGAATGGTTGAAATCTCTCTTTGATATTAATATATGCAACTACCAATTGATTTCCTACATGTTTTATAATATTACATATCCATGTCTTAATGTTTCTTGACTTGTTAAGTAGGTTGAATTGCAATTTTTCTATTATCATGTTTGTTGTCTGTTGTTGTTTACTTGTTTCAAGAGCTTGAAGAAGGAAGCAATAGATAGCTGGACCGAGCAAGCGAGCACATCATCAAACAGGATAAGTGACCAAGAGGTAGGCCCTCTTGATTGATTCTATCCTACGGAAATCTTCCATAGAATGTACCTATTGTGTCTAGTCCCATTATTGGGCTAGAGGAATTCGTTTGTATCTGCACTTATAATTTTACTTCACCACAAATTCACGACTCCACTGGGGATCCCAATCCTTTTGTTTTTTTTGGATTTCATGATTTTGTGAGAAATTTCCTAGTCTCACATTTTCCCTTTGGTTCGGTTCCTTTTCTCCTACTTACTAGCCTAAGTCTAAAATTCATAGTAGTAGATCTGGTCCATATTTTGAATTTCTTTTTATTTTTCCTTAGTTACCTGAGCTAGTGCACTTAATCCGGTGATAGTCACATCGACCTCTGGCATTTGTTGTCAATTAGGCAATCGTGCAGATGCATATAATTGAAGATTAGGGCTTGACCCCAATCTTCGCAAGTGTGTTCTTCTCTTGTGGTTTTGACCCCGTAGGCCTTTTGGACCATTTTCTCCCTGACTAGAAAGCTTCATTTAGCTTGGTTTGTGTGCTTGCTTGGTTTAATCCACCCTCTGATGTGTTAAGTCTGGCCCTTTGTGAAGTTCTTTTTTATTTTTCTTTGAATCCCTCGATCATCGTTATTTTTGGCCAAACAATCGCATCGATCAGGCCATCAGTGCCAGTTGTAGTACTGGTCAGTCATGCCAATCATGCTGATCGATACCACTTTTGGCCCAAAAGTCGCTCCAGTCTCAGGGGTAAGAACAAATAAGAATTTCTCCCATTCCAGTGCCAGTGTGTCTTAACCCTAAGACTCTCTTCTTCCTCCCAGAAATCACTAAGATGCTTTGTTTTCAATTGAATGAGTGAAAGTGTCTCATTTGTTCTCTTATTTTGAGTGTCTCTTTTCTCTTTCCAAACATATATTACATTGCTTGGTTTATTGAAGCATTTATGAGTTTGGTTTGTTCGATTCAGGGAAGAAGTTTATTTTAGTTTCATTTATCATGCTTTGGATTTGATCGATGTTTTCTTTTTCAGAATTATGAAAATTTTCATTAAAGTTCTTTATGTGAAAGATTCATTTTGCATTTTATGAAAAGGAGAACATCATTCTAGTTTACTTCAACGAAAATATTGCATTAGTAGCGTTATTGAGAAGCTAGAATTGCATCATCATAAGCATTCGAAATGAAATGAAACTTCTTATGTTGTTATAGGAAGATTAAATGCACTTAGGAGATTTATTAGTGAAAGATTTCATTCTTCAATTGTTGCATTAATTTTGTGTCCTCTATCTCTCAATTAGTGATAGCTTTCATCAAAGACAAAGATCTATTTTCCCATATAGATGCATATAGGAGTTTTCAGATGACAGTGGTAGGGCCTTGAATTGAAATCTAATTCAATATCAACCATTAAAATTTATCGAATTAACCTAAGGAACCATTGAAACTTAACGCTTACATTTAGAGGTCTAGGCTAGAGATGTGTTCCAACGTCTTAAAACCTAGCATCTATCATTTTATTCAGCACTAGACAATGCTAGTACGGACTTGTGCTCACTGTACCATCATGTATATAAAGGGAGACCCCACTAGTTCTGCAATCCTTTATCCATTGGAAGCCAAGTCTGCCGCCTAGTAAACGTGATGCACCAAACACAACATTTGGGAAGATTATCTGCTCGTACTTCTTGGTTCGCCAGGAGGTATTTTGCAGTTCATGGTTGCCTTGTAATCCTATTTACCTAGATCATCCAGAGCAGTCATTTGATCTTTTTGACTCATTAAACTTAAAATATCATCCGAGCACTTGTCCTTTCTAGCCCGTTTCAAATTGAAAGTGATAGAGTCACCTTTCACTTTTTTCTTGACTATTAAAATGTGAAAAGGCAAAGTTTGTTTCAGTGTCTTAAAATTCACTACCCACGAAATATTCATGGTTAAATTTATCTTCCTTAGTGATTTTTTAGGGTCGATTCCAATGGAAAATTTCCCAGAGTCTACTAGTCAAGGGTTCCCCTCGGATGGGAATCCTGGTTCTTTTCCTTCTTTTGGAAATGTTGGTGCTCCTTATATGGTGACATTGTCCCTTCCTAGGTTAACCATTGGTCTACCTGTCTAGTTGTTTTCGACCTCAGTGGTCCTGAGTGTCCGAAATCCTGCCCCACCATCTCCTTCATTTGAATCACATCACGTCAATTCTAAGGTTGACCTCTCCCCTTCTTCCCCTGTTTCTTCCTCTTCCTCTTCTACTTTGCCTGGTGAAAGTTTGATCCAGATTTAAACAGGAATGTAACAAATTATAGAGATAACCACAAACATAAAGATGTAGTGGAAATACTAATTCATTTCATTAATGTAAAATACTGAAATATGCTTACAAACAGAATGGAAATAAACCAGCTAGGGTGATGGTAGCTTATCTCTGAGAAGAGATGTGGCGGCTACATGCCTCTGACCTATGTTACAATGAGGCTCGAAGGCCTATTTATTGTTGAGAAACAATGGAAAACCCTAAACATCCAAAAACCTAACCCTAAAAGATGAAATGCCAAACTGTGGGCCTCGTTTGGGTAAATTGGTACATCAACTTCCTGGGGTCATAACTTTGGCATACGATCTCTGTTTGATGCACACAGTATCTCGTTAGAAATATCTATCCAATAATTACAACTTTGGGAAGAGCAAAAGTGGTCCATGGTTCCATGTTGCTCCCAGTTTTCCAAAAAAATGTCTTTTAGGGCCTCAAAACGGCTCTGGAAGTTCGGGACCCGAAAAACTGCTAAAAATAATAAATTGTGCTACAATTAAGGAAACTGAGGAGCTGAAAGAAAAAATGGTGTGGGTCCAATTGGACATGATAGGTGGCCACCAATATCCACCTGGATCATTCCTCCCCCCTTAGGAAGCAATGGTTCCCATTGCTTTGAGTTCCTCCATGAGATGAGGAAACTTCTGCTGAACTTGGTCCCTGGTGAGCCACTTTCCCTGGTGAAGGAGTTGGCTTGCTTTGACAACTCAATACAATTGGATATTCTGTTGGTGAGTGTACTTGATGTGTGTGTCCATGATCCGATTAGTTGCAGTTTGTTCCATGCAATCTGGATTTAACTCTATGGGTGTGAGCTGTTCTGCAATGTCGGATGTGTCTAATAATGGTGGAAAGTATGGCCGAAGGCGATCCACATTGAACACTGGGTGCAAGCCAAGGAATGGGGGAAAGCTGAGCTCAAATGCATTATCTACCATAGCCTTGGTAATGGTGTAAGGACCATATCAAAGTGGTATGAGTTTCCGATAGCCTCCGGTAAGGCGTTCCTTTTGCAAATGCAACTAGACTTTGTCGCCCACCTGAAACTTGTGTGGCACTCGATGTTGATCATGTTGCTGCTTATACTTGGCATTTGATTTCTCCGAAATGTCATGGACCCGCTGGAAAATATGTTGGATGTCCTCAATGAAGTTTTTTGCCTTATCTGTTTTGGACTAGACGTGATCCGAATCTACGTGAGTAGCTGCAAATGGCATGGCCACATCAATGGGACATAGTGGCTAGAATACCAAGCCCACTTGAAAAGGGTTGTGGCCAGTCGAGCTGTGGAGAGCCTGTTGTAGTTATGTTGAACATAGGGGAGCCTATCGTCCCATGTGCATGGATGCTTTGAGTTGTACATGCACAGAATGTGTATGATCACCCTGTTGACAACCTCTATCTAGACATCAGTTTGAGGATGGAAGGCTGTGGACTTAGTAAGTTTGGTGTCGAGCATCGACCAGAGACTAGACCAAACCTGATGTCCCGATCAGAGATGATAGACTATGGGATCCTAAGGTGTACCCACAATTGTTCAAAGAAGAGTTTAGCAGTGGCTTCTGTTGTGATATTCTTCTTACAGGCATCCATAATGGCTATCTTCGAGTACCTGTCGACGACCACAAAAACATAGTCATTTCCATGCTTAGTGGAAGGGAGGCTTGACATGTAATCCATGGAGATGGATTCCCAAGGTCGACTAGGGCTAGGCAGCAGGGTATCGAGGCCTTGCTTCTTGATGGTTGGTTTGGCAATGGCGTAGGCAGTGCATGATCTGATGTACTTCCCGACATCCTATCGAAGATTTGGCGAATAGAAATACTTCTGTAGTACTGCCACCATTTTCTTGACCCCGAAATGTTCAGTAGCCTGACTGTAGTGTGCTTCCGAAATCATCTTGTAACACTCACTTGAAGGAACACAAAGGTGACTCAGGTGGCATAACTGGGCATCTTGGAGGTGAAAATCTAGAACATGCTGGCCCTCCAAGAGTGTCTGGTATGTGTGGTTGAATTCTAGGTCACTTTTGTAGAGAAGTGGCCAATCAGAAGTCTCGTGCCCACAAGAGTTGAGCACAGTGGTTAACGCCATGATCGGTGGTCAATTGAGGGAATCTGCAACATTATTGGTGCTACCTTTCTTATACTTGATATTCAAATCGAACTGTTGCAGGTATGTGGATGACTTAAGATGGTGATCATTTTGCAATTTCCCTTGGGTCTGTATGAACTACAGGGGTCGGTGGTCTGTGTGGATGACCGTTTCCTTCCCCAAAATGTAATGCTTCCATTGTCGGCAGGCCTGCACAATGGAATACATCTCTTTTTCATAAGTGGGATACTTCTGGACTGTGTCTAAAAGTGTCTCACTGTGATATGCCACTAGGTGCCCGTGTTGAGTAAGGACTGCCCCAATAGCATAGTCAGGGGCATCTGTCTCGACCTCAAATGGTTGTTGCAAGTCTGGTAATGCGAGAACTGGTGTCATGTAGAGGCGATCTCAGACCAAAAGAATTTTTCTTTCACTCCTCCCTTGGTGACTTGACTCAAGGGCCAAGTGATATGAGAAAATCCCAACACGAACCTGCGGTAGAAGTTGGCAAGACCTAGAAAGTTGCGGAGCTCTATCAGAGTGGTTGGAGATGGCCAATCTCGAATGACTTGGATCTTAGATGGATCCACATGCACCCCCTATTCATCAATAATTTATCCCAGATACTAAACTTGGGTCATGCCAAAAGTGAATTTCTCCAAATTGGCACATAACTTGTGTTGCTGCAGTGTTTGGAGAACCTCTGGAATGTGGTGGAGGTGCTCCTTCCAACTTTGGCTGAAGACCAGGATGTCATCCAAGTATACCACTACAAATGAGTTGGTGAATGGCTGCAAGATGTCATCCATTAGCCTCATGAAGGTTGCAGGGGCATTCGTCAATCTGAAAGGCATAACCAACCATTTGTAAAGGCCCTCCTTGGCTTTGAAGGTAGTCTTCCACACATCGGAGGGTTCAATTGGCACCTAGTGATATCTTGACTTCAAATCGATCTTGCTGAAATATTTTCCCCCCTTTAGTTGGTCCAAGAGGTCATCAATCCATGGGATCGGGTACCTATTACGGACAATGATCTTGATCAGCGCCCGATAGTCAATACAGAGTCTCCAAGTCCCATCCTTCTTTTGTACCAACACGATCGGGCTCCCACAGGACAATGAACTTAGACGAATGTGACCTTTCTGTAGCAACTCCTAAATCTGCCTCTTGATTTCATCATTCTCTAGAACGGAGCACCAATAGATTGGTCCATTGGGTAGCAGCACACCTAGGGTCAAATTGATGGAGTGCTTGACCTGACAGTGCAGAGGAACCCCTGCGAGGGAGATGAAGATGTCCTCATACTCCTCCATGACCTTATCCATCTATAGTTGTCCTACGAAGGGGGCTTATCTAGAGGTCGTGGCCACTGTCTTCTTCTCTCCTTGAGGGTGTATCATCAGGAAAACAAATTTACCGGTTTTGGAAACGAGCTTACTGCATTGTTTTGCAGTGATCAAAGAGATGGAAGTAGGCGGTGCTACCTCCGGTATCCTATACAACTTATTTCCCAAAGTAACAATAATAGCACAGGGCCTTGATTCATACATAGCATGTTGCTTCCACAATTATGGTTGTCCTAATAATACATCACAAACTTAAAGGGGATCAATGTCACACAATACCTCATTCGTGAAGGGCTTGATGTTGTATGGAAGGCAACACTACTGGCTCACACGAAGATCCCGTCCTTGGTGAAGCCACCCAATGGTGTACGATTGTGGATGCGCTATGGTCAGTAAGCCCAACCACTTCATGACCTCTACTGAAATGAGGTTTTTTTGGCTCCTGTTGTAGACAGTGAACTGTAGCGGGGAGCCCTTTACCCACATCTAGGAGTGGAATAGATGCTCCTCCTCCTCTGGATCTTCGGGTTCCTACTTGTGGATCTTTGTGGTGGGAACGGTGGCGTTGGGCTCTGCATTGATAATCTACTTCCCTTTGTCATTCCCCTTGTTAGGTTCTAACTGAGAGTCAGAACATGCATCTGATTCTGAAACCTTTAGCTTGGCCCCTAGTGACTGATTGGTCCGACACTCACTTGTGTTGTGAGTGGAGCTCTTATGGAACTCACATCACTTTCCAATGTCCTTTTTCAGCTTCACGACATTGTTCTTTGCTTGCAGCTTCAGCGGGTTGTCTTGCGCCACCCCACCTTGGCTTTGTCCTTTGATCTACAATTTGGGGGCACCTTTCCTTTGCTCTGGATTCGTAGATCCAAAGTCTCGCTTCTTCTGTTTAAACTTTTTCTCGACCTTAACGGCATATTGGTATGCCATGCCGAGCAAGGGGATGTTTAGGAATTCTATTTCTTCTTGGATGTACTTGTGTAGGCAGCCACAATATTTGAGTACCAAATGCTGCTCTGAATCCTTGATACCCAACTTTGTGTGAAGGGTATGGAAAATATTGGTAAACTCCGGCATGTCTTGGTCCCTGCGGTAGCATGGTCCACTTTATGTATCAATCCTCATAGCTTCTGACAGGGTAGTACTGCTCCTTGATGGCATCTTGGAATGAATCCCAAGTGGGTGTGGCTGAAAATAGTGAGCCTGTACTTTCATCCTTATGCTCGTAGTAGGTTTCCCACCAGTCTTTGACGTGGGGGGCTACTATGAGAAGAGAGAAAACAATCTTTTCTCGACTCGAAAATTCATGAATATAAAAATACCCATCTAGCATATTTAACCATTTATCTACGACATTTACATATATTTGACCCTCAAAGATGGGGATTTCAAAATTAACTTGTACCTTAAAAAGCGTGGCATTTCCAAAGTAGATGCTGGAAGCCGATGTGTAGCCTCTGGGTAGCCGCTAAAGGATCTGTGCAAAGTTGTCCATCATCATGTTCCTTTGTCGCTTGAGAGCTTCTTTGAGCAATATTTTGATAGGATCTCCTACCCCCTCATCTTTCTTTTCATCTACCATGGGAGACCATCGGGATTTGTGAGGCTGGTCTTGCAAAGGTTCGACCAGTTCAAGCCCTGACTCCTTATAGCTCGACCTTGTTGGGGACATGCAAAGAAAAACAGAGAAAAAGCAGACCCCTCTGATACCACTGATCCGGATTTAAACAGGAACGTAAAAAATTGCAGAGATAACCTAAACACAGAGATGTAGACCTCTTGGGAGCCATGTCCTAATATGGTCGATGAACATATCTCACGAGGATAGTTTCTGGTCTTGTGTCAATGTCGTTAAAAAATGAAACAATGGTAATGAGGATAGTTCTTTTTCTTGTGTCAACCTCATTAAAAAATGAAACAAGGAGTCATGAGGATATTTCCTGGTCTTGTGTCAACCTCGTTAAAAAATGAAACAAAGGGTGTGAACATAGTTCTTTATCTTGTGTCAAGCTCGTTAAAAATGAAACAAGGGCCACGAGGATAATTATTTTGCTATGTCAACCTCATTAAAAAATGAAGCAACTCCCTTTTCCAAATCAAGTCTTTAATTAAGATCTCGTAATATCCCAGTTGAGTCTTTCCTGGATCTCGAATGTGAACCTTCATTCCATCCACCTAGTTGACTGAAATGAAGGTTGGGGGGCATGTACCTCAATTGAGTCATTATGCTGGGGGCATGCAAACTTATAGCAAGCATAGCTTTTCATTTCAAGCTTGTGCAAACATGAAACAGAATCCAAGCAAAGTTCTACATGGTGCAAGCTTGTGTAAAAATAAACCCATACCCGATTTACATCTCGTGATTGCTATTTTTATCAACTAATTTTTGCTAGATGAGCCTTGTTTGTTTCATTCCATCACCACCATCTCTTTAGCCAATCATATGCTTTCACTTGGTTGTTTTTCCTTTGCTGAGGGACTGCAACAATGAGTGGTTTTGTTAACCAGCCTCTTCACCATTACATGTTTTGAGCAGTTCTTCCATTACTGGAACCAGTTGCTACCTTTTATACCACTCGTTCCTCCAGGATAAGTCGCATTTCAACTCTTTTCTCGACTCATTAAACTCAGATAAAAATATTGCTGGGTATTTTTCCCTTTTTAACTTGTTAAAGAGAATAAAAATGGGGGGTCCTCTTTCAATCTCTTTTCCGACCCTTTAAAAACGAAAAGATGGCTAAGACCTTGTCATTTCAACATTGCTAATGGATGTGAAACATCGTGTGCCTAGTATAAGTTTACCCCTTTTTCTGGCTGGGAGGCACTATTTACAAAAAAGGTACTCCTTGACTAAAATGGTCAAGCAGTTCTCTCAAGTATTTTTTTCTACCTTTTCGGGCTCAAGAGACACAAATGTATGAAAAGGGACCATGTGGAGTTGTCTTTTACGTGTCTTTTTCAAACTCTCTAAACATGAAAAAGATATTGCGTTACACCTTTGTCGAACTCTTTAAACTATTAAACGACATCGGATTCGTCACCATGACGAACATGAGCTTCTCCTTCCTAGTGCTCGTTAAACTTACTAGGTCGGATTCATCCAAAGGGTGAGCTTATAGTGTAAGCATATGCTATCCCCTTCAAGCTTGCAATTAAAAAATAATTGGGGTACTCGCCAGAAATGATGTGAGGAAAATTTGGAAATCTATCAGTCGTGTCGGCAACTCACTCTTGAACATGACACTCTTTGCTTCGTGTCGGGTTGGAACGTCCTCCTTTGTATCGTTGACCTTCCTGGGTTTGGGCCATTCATTTTTTCCTTCCATCTAATCTTTGCCACATCATCATGACCACCAATCCTATGGATCCAAAATCTTCCAAACTTCCAATTCTGTCGCTAATATGTTCAAGAGTTGTCCTTCTACGGTTACACGTACCTCTGATTCTCTATATCATCCAAAATCATTGTGCATCCTCTCATCTCACATCGATGATGTCGGATTCATTATGGCCCTTCTTTGTCATGGTCACTTTCCATCTCAACTCATTATTCAGGAAGTTGACCAAGAGACTCCTTTCCAGTACCTTAGAGCTTGCATGCCCTAATCGTAAGTTGTTCGCACTTGATGACAAGTTCACATCATTGGCTTTCAATCAAGTGATTTCGCGGGTGTTCTACTTCAGTTTATATATTCACATTCCGTGAATTGTATTGATAGTACCTTGAGGACCATTGTCATTATTGGTGGTTTCTCTTGCGCTTGTTAATAGTTTACATCATTGACAAGTAATCAAGTGACTTTCTAGCATGTTCGATGTCAACACATCCATTCGCATTCTAGGATCTGTACTTTGATCGGGTTGTGTTGGAGCGCAAGACCCTAGACCCAGATTACACAATTCTAGGCCGCGAAGTTGTGTGACATGATTCTGATGATATGTATGTCTCTTCCAGATGGTTGGCAGCAACCAGACCATGAGTTATCATATGTGATCTTATCATTATTAGATGGCTACGACCATACGTTGGTTTCGTTATGATCCTCTTTGACAGATGGCCGCACCCATACCTGGATCTGTTTACATGATCATTCTCTGGATGGCTACGTCCATGCCATGATTCATGTATCATTTGACAGAGATCTCAGTTTGTGTATATGTATCTGTACTTGCATGCAAGTTTTCCGATGGCAAACCAATTCCCATCACTGATTTATAAAACATTTCATCCTTCACTCTAGCTCGATCTTCACGCTTTATGAGGCATCTATTACACAACATTTTGTCACTATCCCTATACTCCTCGTTCCTTGACCCTGAAGGACCTCTACAGTGAAACCTACATGCCTTGCCTCATGAAGAAATTCCCAATATGTCCCTCTTCATGAGCAGATCATATCCCTTTTTGCACCATTGCCCTTGAAACTTCTGTTTTGCCCATTTTACAAGACCGAAACTAATGGCCTTTGTCTCCCCAGCGTCGATGTGCAGAGATTAGCACTACTCCTCACACCGACTAGAGTGATTGAGCTATATTTCACTCATGCCAGCCTTGTTATGGAAAGTTTTTTAAATTAGAGCCGAAGCTTCCAGCTCTAGAAGCTCTGTAATGGAAGTCTGGTAGTTTGGTTGGATGGGGTCGAGGATGACAGCTTGGGATCCTTTCCATATAATGATGGAACTACCTCAAGGGATAAGTCCTTATCCCATGAGAAGAGGATCCATCTCCTACCCATATTTCCTATAGAAACCTCCCTTCTTCCCAAGCACAAACTAGTGTGAGTGTTATAGGAACGGTTGATAGTTTTGGCAGAGTTATTATTGAGTGTTGATACTATTTTGGAGTAGACATGCAAGCTATTACTAGTTGTATCTATCTAGTTGTGTTAGGGAGAAATGTGTTTTGGTTTGGAGTGAAGCCTAAAGGGAAGAGTCTTCAAACTATTATTGTCTGAAGCCATCGTGAAATTCTAGCAGAAGTGTGTGGGAACTTGGTCTTGTCAAAGGAAGACTGCAATGTCAAGATGAATGGTTGTAATCTCTCTTTGACATTAATATATGCAACTATCGATTGATTTCCTACATGTTTTGTAATATTACATATCCATGTCTTAATTCTTCTTGACTTGATAAGTAGGTTGAATTGCAATTTGTCTATTATCATGTTTGTTGTATGTTGTTGTTTACTTGTTTCAGGATCTTGAAGAAGGAAGCGAGAGATAGCTGGAGCAAGCAAGTAAGGACATCATCAAATAGGATAAGTGACCAAGAGGTAGGCCCTCTTGATTGATTCTAACCTTAGGAAATCTTCCATAAATGTACCTGTTGTGGCTAGACCAATTCTCAGGCTAGAGGAATTCGTTCGTGTCCGAACTTATAATTTTACTTCACCACAACATGCCCCCAGAATGATGACTCGATTCTAGGTGCATGCCCCCCAAGCTTCATTACATTCACCTAAGTAGACTACTTGTGGCTATCAGGTGGATGGAATGAAGGTTCATTTACGAGATCAAATGAAAGACTCGACTAGGATTTTACGAGATCTAATCAAATATTTGAATTGGAACTTTTCTCCAGGGGGCCTTGTTTCATTTTTTAACTAGCTTGACACAAGACAAGGAACTCTGCTTAGATTACTTGTTTCATTTTTTCACGACCTTGACACAAGACAAGGAACTATGCTCTGGGATCTGTTTTTAATGAGGTTGACACAGTAAAAGAACTCTTCTCATATTCCTTGTTTCATATTTTAACAAGCTTGACACAAGACAAGGAATTATGCTCATAATCCATGTTTCATTTTTTAATGAGCTTGACACAAAACAAGGAACTCTGTTCATATCCTTTGTTTCATTTTTTAACGATATTGACACTAGAGAAGGAACTATGCTCATATCCTTTGTTTCATTTTTAACGAGGTTGACACAAGACTAGGAATTATCCTCATATTCCTTATTTCATTTTTTAACGAGCTTAACACAAGACAAGGAACTATGCTCATATTCCTTGTTTCTTATTTTAACGAGCTTCACACAAGACAAGGAACTATTATCATACCCTTTGTTTCATTTTTTAACGAGGTTGATAAAAGACATGGAACTCTCCTCATATTCCTTATTTCATTTCTTAATGAGCTTGACACAAGATAAGGAACTATGCTTATATTCCTTGTTTCATTTTTTAATGAGCTTGACACAAGACAAGGAACTCTGCTCATATTCCTTGTTTCATTTTTTAACAAGCTTGAAAGAAGACAAGGAACTATGCTCATATCCTTTGTTTCATTTTTTAATGAGGTTGACACAAGACTAGGAACTATCCTCATATTCCTTGTCTCATTTTTTAACGAGCTTGACACAAGACAAGGAACTATGCTCATATTCCTTGTTTCATTTTTTAATGAGCTTGATAGAAGACAAGGAACTATGCTCATACCCTTTGTTTCATTTTTTAATGAGGTTGACACAAGACAAGGAACTCTCCTTATATTCCTTGTTTCATTTTTTAGCGAGTTTGACACAAAACAAGGAACTATGCTCATATTGCTTGTTTCATTTTTTAATGAGCTTGACACAAGACAAGGAACTCTGCTCATATTCCTTGTTTCATTTTTTAATGAGCTTGACACAAGACAAGGAACTATGCTCATATCCTTTGTTTCATTTTTTAACGAGGTAGACACAAGACCAGGAACTATCCTCATATTCCTTGATCACGACCCATAAGAGGTCATGACTTCCAAGAGGTTCTCATTAGATGGGAGAACAATGCTCTGGAAGGGATCCATAGCAAGGAATCCATTAGAGAGATCTGGTTCCAATGCCCCCACTACATAATGTACAACATCACAGAATTGATCATCAGTTGATGTAGGCATGGAACGGGTTGCCACATAATTGACCCGTGGCAGGGAAGATACCATTGGGACAAAAGGACCATTTAGGGAAGATGGTTGACTAGAAGCCATATTTGGACAGGGAAATGAAAGCTAGCCAATGGTGACAATTCTGCCTTCATGCAGGAAACACATCACTAGAAAGAGTGTTGAAACAATATCTCCCATGTCATAAACATAGTCATGCCCAAGAATTAAATTGTAATCTAAAGGACCTGGGACTACCATCACATTGACATAAACAATTTTTCCTCCCAATGTAATAGGAAACTGAGGAAGGATCCCTAATGGTTGGATTGGTTCCTCTGCTAAAAGCCAACAGATTCTGGGTAACAGGCACAAGTGGCGGTGAACCGAGCGCTTGCCAAGCAGTGGAGGAAAGGATACACCTCAGATCTTAGAAGAATGATCATTCATATCATCTTGTTTCATCAAATTTTGGAGATCAGGCTAGTGACACACCATCAAATAGTGGTAGTAAAGTTCATCGAAATAAGGGTAAAGTTAAGTTCCCCTGTAGGTTATGTGAAGGGAATCACCCCATTCACCTTTGTCCCTATCTGGATGAAGCCAAAAAAGTGTTGGATAATTGTCCTACTTCTCCGCAGCGATTTCCATCTAGTTATAGGAGTCTCTCCCTTAATCCTTCACTGGTTGATCAAGTGACTGACCCAAATCAACCGTCAGTTAAACCCACTCTCTCTGAATGTGAATCCCATGAGTCTATACCTAACCAATCACAAGTCGAGGAAACAGTTGACTCAATTTCACCTTTAGTTAATTGTACCTTTCCCGTAGAGAGTGAGTATGATACCACTCAAGTTCTTTTCATTTCTTCATATTCCAATGAGCTTGCAGCCAACCCTCATGTTCCATAAAGATAGGAGGAAAATCCTCCCATTCTCGTAACTCAAGGGGGTAACTCTCATGTTCTTATAGTACCCTCTCCAAGTAGTCTAGTCACATCCTTTGATTAGAATCGACTAGCAGGATGTTGTCTTCCTTCTTATATGCATTTCGAGATCATAGTACATGTTTATCATATGATTGTATCTGGCATTATTATAGATGAAGGTGCATTTGTGAGTATCCTTTCCTCCACTACTTGGCAAGCGCTCGGTTCGCTGCCACTCGTGCTTGTCACCCAGAATCTGTTGGCTTTTAACTGAGGAACCAGTCAACCATTAGGGATCCTTCCTTAGTTGCCTATTGCTTTGGGAGGAGAAATTGTTTATCTCAATGTGATGGTAGTCCCAGGCCCTTTAGATTACAATTTACTTCTTGGGAGCGACTATTTTTATGACATGGGAGCTATTGTTTCATCACTCTTTCAAGTGATATGCTTGCCGCATGAAGGAATAATTGTCACCGTTGACCAGATTTGATTTCCCGATCCAAATATGGCTTCCATTCAACCATATTTCCTAAATGGTCCTTTTGTCCCAATGGTATCTTGCCCACTATGGGTCAATTATGTGGCAACTCGTTCCATGCCTACATCAACTAGAAATCAATTCCATGATGTTGTGCATTATGTACTGAGGGCATTGGAACTAGATCTCTCTAATGAATTCCTTGCTATGGATCCCTTCCAGAGCACTTTTCTCCCATTTGATGAGAGCATCTTGGAAGCCATGACCTTTTATGGGTCATGATCAAGGAATCATGAGGATAGTTCTAGGTATTGTTTCAACCTCATTAAAAAATGAAACAAAGGGTATGAGGAGAGTTCTTGGTCTTGTGTCAACCTCATTAAAAAATGAAACAAAGAATATGAGGATAGTTCTTGGTCTTGTGTCAACCTCATTAAAAAATGAAACAAAGAATATGAGCATAGTTCCTTGTCTTGTGTCAAGCTCGTTAAAAAATGAAACAAGGAATATGAGGATAGCTCTTTTGTTGTGTCAACCTCATTAAAAAAATGATACAGGTCCCTAAGCATAGCTCCTTGTCTTGTGTCAAGCTTGTTAAAAAATAAAACAAGGAATTTGAGCATAGTTCCTTGTCTTGTGTTAAGCTCACTAAAAAATGAAACAAGGTCCCCTGGAGAAAAGTTCCAATTCGATTCTTTGAATAGATCTCGTAAAATTCTAGCCGAGTCTTTCACTTGATATCGTAAATGAACCTTCATTCCATCCACCTGATAGCCATGAGTAGTCTACTTAGGTGAATGCAATGAAGCTTGGGGGGCATGCACCTAAAATCGAGTCATCATGCTGGGGGCATGTAAACCATTCCCAAGCATAGTTTTTCATTTGAAGCTTGTGTAAAAATGAAACTGAATCCAAGCATAGTTCCCTATGGCAAGCTTGTGTAAAAATGAACCCATCTCCATTTTAACCCTCAAGATTTCCATTATATCAGCCTCTTCTACTAGATGAGCCTCAGTTGTTTCATCCCATTGCCACCATATCTTTGGCCGATCATATGCTTTCACTTGCTTGTTTTTCCTTTCTTGAGGAATAGTTGCAATGAGTGGTCTTATTAGCCAGCCTCTTCACATAAATCAACATGTTTTGAGAAGTTCCAACATCATCGGAACCAGTTGCTATCCTAGACACCACTCGTTCCTCTAAATCGAGTCCTCTTTAAGCTCTTTTAAGACTCTTGAAGCATGAAAAGATTGCCAAGCGTTTTTCCTTTTCAGCTCTTAAATAGATTGGAAACGACATATACTCAGTATAAGTTTAACCATTTTCCAGACTGAGATAGATTTTTTACGAAAAATGAATACGTTGATCAAACATGGTCAATAGGTTCTCTCTTGTATTATTTTATGCTTTTTGGACTTAAGAGACAAATTTACGAAAATGAACTTGTGGATTTTTTTTTTGTCCCTTTTCAACTCTGTAAACATGAAAAGGATCGAGTTTTCATTGTCATTAAACTCGTTAAAACATCAAATAGTGACAAACTTGTCCATCATGACAAGACCAAGTTTCAACTTTGCTAGACTCATTAAAACATCACGTAGTGATGGATTCACCCAAAGGGTGGAATTATAAAACAAGCATATGTTATCCTCCTCAAGATTTTCTTAAAAAATAAAGAGGTATTGGTCAGCAATGACTGGGGAAAATGGGAAGAGGGGTAAACCACTTTATGGTAGCAGGTCGCTCTTGAACATGACACTTTCACTTCATCTCTGTGACTATTTGGGTTGGGTTATCTACTTGATGGCTACCATACCTTTGGTCTATCACACCATCCATCATTTTTGTTTTGGGTCAATGCTGTCAATTCATTCAGCGTCACTGACATGTTCAAGAGAAGTCACTCAGTAAACTTCATCCTTTGTAGTACTCATAAACCTTCCTTTTCATGACTTCCTTTCCTGAACCTTGTGTCGTTAGTCACTTTCTATCTCCAAAAATCATTACACTCATTTCATGTCGTTGATGTGGGATACATCAAGGCCCTCCTGTGACGATTCGCTCTTTGTCGACATCAACACATTATCCAAGAAGTTGACTTAGAAACACCCTTCCAGTACCTTGAGGCTTCAATACATCAATGGTAAGCTTCTCACTTCCAGTGATAGGTTAACATCACTGGCCTTTAACCAAAAGACTTTGTATGGTGTTTGAAACCAAAACATCTATTCACATCATGTAGAATGTGTTACAGTACCTTGAGGATCATTATCATTATCGGTGATTTCTCTCACATCTGTTAACAGCTTACTTCATTGGTTGGTAATCAGATGGTGTCCTCCCGTGTTTGAGTTCATATCACATATTCACATGGTTAGACTTGTACCTGAGTGAATGACTAGATGAGATAGAAGACCTCAGATCTAGTTTCATCCATCCGAGTTGCAATTTCAGGAGACTACTAAATCATTTGTACAATGGCTTTACGTAGATGGTCATCGTATCATGGGTCTATATCTGTAGATGACTATTTGATTTATATACATGTAATGAAAAGTTTATATGTTGAGTATGGGTATGCCTTCCCTCAGCGATTCATGAAAAATTCAGAATATCATGATATTATGTATTGTAATTGATGCAAGTCACCATCCGCTTCAGATCCTCCTCATCACATCGTAAATCATATCACTTGACATTATCATTTTCAATTTCATGCTTTAGGGGGCAACTGTTACAGATCTAATTGGGCACATCACTCCCAACATTTAGATCAGTACTTTTAGGGCTCATCAAACCCTAATTCAGTTGCTACATGCCCTAGACAAGTCATCACATTGAATGCCTCCTTCTATGAAAGCTTCCTAGCCTGAAGCCCTCCTAAAATGTCTCCTTGAGGGACTAGCACAACCTTCATGAAGGATAACTACACTTCAATGCAGGTAGGCCCATTCAGGGGTGCACTTTAGTGCACTTAGGCCCACTTTGACCTATGCTAGGCGAGATTGAGCGAAATCTTCATAGGGTTCTGGGAATATTCCTTGGTTATAGATCATTCTAGAAGCATCCCAACTCTTATCCCATCCTATGAGCTCGAAATTGGATAGGGAATGAATCAATTAACCTCCTATCCTCTCATCCCTTCCTCCATGGAAACTAACTCCAATTTTGGAAAGCCATTCAATGCCCAATTTATGACAAAACCACTTCCATTTGCCTATAAATTGAGCACTCATCATAGTGATCAAGCAGTTGGACTTTGAAGATTGTAAGGAAATATTGTTGGTTTGAGGTTTGAGATCATAACCAAGTAATGTTATGCTACTGGATTGGTGTGCTTTTGGTGTGATGAAGGTTGGAACTCAAGCTGGATGAGTGGCATGGGATTAGACTTCTTTAGTTGTAACTCTTCCTTCTAGCTTTAATAAAGTTGTTTACTCCTTTTCCCATATTCTTATCTTTATGTATGATGATTATATCTATGAATTCTTTTGATTCCATTTGCTTATAGTAGATAGATCATTTTCTTTGATTGGTTTTTGTCCTCTGTTTATGATTGCGAGGACTGATCGATCAGATTTAGTTCGAGAATGAGCGATGAGAGAAATTCAAAGGAGACAAAGGGAGGCAAAACATAACAAGTATGTCCCTTATCTTATATATCTATCATAGGAAAAGGTTAAACTCTTTAATTCTATTGTTCTAAGTGTAGCTACGCACTTAGCGAAGATGTGTTTATCCATAGATACAAATTCCACATAAAATAATTAAAGAGTTTAACCTTTTCCTATGATAGATAGATAAGACAAGGGACCTACTTGTTATCATTCACCTCCCTTTGTCTCCTTCGAATTTCTCCCGTCACTACTCGAACTGAATCCGCTCAGTCAGTATCTACAATCATAAACAAAGGAAAAAAACCAAAAAAAGCAAATGATCTATCTACTATAAGCAAATGGAATCAAAATAAGTTACACATATAATCATCATACATAAAGACAAGAATATGGGAAAAGGGATAAACAACTTTATTAATGGTAGAAGGAGGAGTCCTTCATCTATAATACTGCCAGATACAATCATATTATAAACCTGTACTATGATATGGAAAGGAACATAAGAAGGAAGACGAAATCCTTCCAGTTGATTCCAATCAAAGGAAGTGGCCAGACTACTTGGAGGGGGCATCGTAATAATGAGAGAATTACCCCCTTGAGTAGCGAGAATGGGAGGATTTTCCTCATGTCTTGATTGAACAGGAGGGTTTCCTCCAAGCTCATTGGAATCTGAAGAAATGAAAAGAACCTAAGTGTTATCATACTGACTCTCTACGAGAAAGGTGAAATTAATGGAAGGTGAAATTGGGTCAATTGTTTCCTCAAACTATGATTTGTCAGGTATAGACTCATTGGATTCACATTCAGAGAGAGTGGGTTTGACCGATGGTTGATTTGGGTCAGTCACTTCATAAACTAGTGAAGGATTAAGGGAGAGTCTCCTGTAACCATGTGGAAGTCACTACGGAGAATCAGGACTATTATCTGACACTTTTTTGGCTTCATCGAGATAGGGATAGAGGTAAATGGGGTGATTCCCTTTGCATAACCTACAGGGAAACTTAACTTTACCCTTCTTTCCATGAACTTTACTACCACTTGTTGATGATGTGTCACCAGCCTGATCTCTAGAAGTTGATGACACAGGATGATATGAACAAGAAGACCATTCTTCTAAGATATAAGGAATACCAGGATAATTTTGAAGAAGATGTGTTGGCTTTTTGGGGCCTGACCCAGGTTCACAAGTGATTTAGCCAAACAAATCCAAAAACTACCACCCCTATCGGCAATAGTATGTGGTGCGCGGACTGAGGTCTCACCTGAGGTAGTATGGGAGGGTGCTGGAACCACGTTTTCACACCCTAGGGATGTCTTGATGAAGTCTGGGAAGTTTGCAAACCGATCCTACATGCTTTCGCTATTTTGCGCAGCTGTTTGTCCTTCGCAACTTATACAACTGCTTCCACGTAACTCTGTAACTAACACAAAGAGGGGTTGTCTAGATCCTTATTCCTTACTATGCTTTTATTATAGATCTTAACTTAATTATGTGGGCCCAATATTCTCATTAATCATTCAACATTCATAACAAGTGCGCGTAATCATAAATAGTAAAGAGATGCATAAAGATATCAGAAGCATAGACACAGAATATTCCACAAGTAACTTATCTTTTATTAATCCTCTGTTCAGATACAATTCCAACTCCACCCTACGCACTCAGCTATAGGGGTCCGCACACACAGCTGTGGACTCTACCAGGCCTCTGCGCACTCAGCTGCAGAGCCTCTTCCTACTACTACAACCTGAGACTCGGACTTACGAACTTAGAGCGAATTCCTTATCCCAAAACCATATTACTTCTCAAAGCTTAGACTAAGACTGACTTTTACACTTAGAGCCTTGCTCTATTTATACATTCCCATGGTCAACAGACCATGGGTAGGCCAACGCATTCTATATTAAATTACATTATTTTAGGGCGAACAAACCTAGACTCTCGCACTCTGCGCTCGCAATTTGTGGGGTCTTTACATTACATTGACCAAAACTTAAGCTTTAAGCCCAAAAACCTGTTTTGGGGGGATACACTACCCAACCGATGCCCAACACAATCATTGTGACTCGTCTTGAGTCACTCGGCTAGTGCGGTGATCTTCGACCAAAGTCCATCCAGCAACTTGTGCACTTAGCTTACGTCTGCCACACATTCCTCTGTTGTCTGTTGTATCAGTTGTGCATGACTCTCCAATGCATCATTGTCAGGTGCAATTCCTTGCCTTAGTGCATATATGCCCTGCATCTGTGACAACTTTCCCTCAATCTTGGTGGTGACCGTGAATGCTTCCTTGACCCAAGGCTGGATGCGTGCTTTAGGTACTGCTTCTTTCAGACGCGTGGCATCCCCCTGTTCCTTTAGATCCTAGGCCTCCCTCATCTTAGCCAGTCGCTGAGTAAGGGTGACCATCTACGCGATCCCCTGGACATTATCATAGGCATGCTGCAACTCCCATGCTTTTGTCTTCTAAATGTTGTAGCGTTGGATCTTCCTGCAATGAAGTGAGGGTGAAGAGTGATTGATCTAACAAGCCTGTACAATCCTGTATGGCATGCTCTATTGCTTCCAACCCCGATTGAATGGTGTGGTGTTGTTGCTCTCTGACTTCTGGGGGTGTAGCGGGCTGAGCCTTCAGTCGCAACTCCGTGACCTGCAGGTTGAGGTCCAGTAGGATCCTTGTTGCTTCCTCCTTTGCCTCGCGAAATCCACTGGCCAATTTGTGGATCTATATACCTACTGGTAATTCTATTGCAATATCTAGCTTGGGGATGCAGCGACATGCTTCCTCACCGATTTGCTCCACTGTTGAGTCTGCGCTACCATTTCATCGCGTTGGAGGCTCAATTTCTCGATGTTTATTTCTTGTTCACTAAGCATCTGTACTGCACGTCCTTCCCAAGCACGGAGCTCTGTCGTCACTCCATCTTGCAGCTAGTATAATATCTCTTGCAGAAGGGAAGCCAAGTTTAGGCAAAGCCCCTTGAGCTAGCCTACCATGCCTCTATCCTTCATGTTGTCCGCTATGAGTGCTCCTTCTGGCAACGCAACAGTATTAGCCATTTTGGCCCACAGCAACTGCTCAGTTGCTGATATACCCGTAGCCTCGTAGACGGTTATTGTTCCATGCTATGAGGGCCAGACCTAAAGTTCCTGGATTTGCACCCTGAGCGCCCCCAACACATTTTGCTGCTCCATCATTACTTCCTAGAGTGCCTCCCTGGTGACTTCGCTGATGTCATATAGGTCACCCCCGGTTAGTGTAATAGGGTCGCCATCTAATTTGGAAGCCTTCGTCTTTTTCCTGGGCCCTGTTCGTTCCGTACTGTACAGCCGCTTTAGCTGCATTGATCATGTGTGTGGGTTCGCGCCTACCACCATGTCATCTATCCCTTGTCCTATGGTCAGGTCTAGTTCTCTTCCTTCTTGTGTCCTGGTTGCCTTAGATGCTAGTGTTGCTATTGCCTTTTCTACAGCGGCCTTCTCTGCCTCACGGGACACCCGTACTTCTTCAGATAGCTGCTCATTATGCTTCTGTTGTGCTAACAGCTTGGCAGCATCCTTCTGTCATTGAATCGCCATCTCATCGCGTGCTGCCAGATCTAGTGCATGCCATTCGGTGGCCATTAGTCGAACACCGTGAAAATAGCATCATCTATTGCGATGAAGGGGAGTGTGGTCCACTTCTGCTCCAAATCCTTTCGTGCCCTAATATACACATTCTACATATCTGCTTTAAAGTCTAGAAAGCTCCACAGACTGTCATATACTGAGGGGGGTAGGTGCGGTTGTTTGTTGATCCACATTCGTATTCTTGCCTCCATCAGTACCGAGAAGATCTTGGTTTCACGGATTCGTGTGGCATCCTCTTTTTCCCATAGCGACGCGTATTTTGTTGCCTCTAGCCAGTCCTGGTCAAGGGGAGGAAATTGACTATCCTTAGGTAATTCTTCTGCAACCAACAGGATGGATAAGAGCAACCACACATATTGGAAGGTATTACCCTACTCCTGGGCCTCCTTGCAGTTCATCAGGAACTCCTCGCAAAGGAACTGTGCCCATTTGAACTGTACCCCTTCTGCGCATTACTCGTCCAGCGCGATGACCATTGTCGGTACCTCGTTTCCATGGCATTTTCTCATCACTTTTCCTGCCAACAATTGGGTAGTGACTAGGACCCCTTTGTCTTGAATGCTAGTATTAACGTAACCCCTCTGCTTTTTCTCCAACTTATAATTCTTTTTCATGGCATCTGCAATTGCCAAGTCTCCACTTGTTATAGCTATTTTCACAGGGTCCCTTCCCGTACAGGGAAGCTGAGAAATTCTATGAATAAGCTCCGCCATGATGGGAATGGGCTCCTCCAGCCACAAGTACCCATCATGTACCAGACAAAGTAGTTGCCTAATGACAAATATTGTGATTGGTGCCCGATGAAAGTGTGGAATCGATAGGAGGTGGAGTAGCCCAACCTCCTCCACCCCGCACAGCCATTTTCGCGGCTGTAGCGCTATAATTGCCCCCTCCTGGCTTTGTTCCATTAGTTGGCTAGTTTCCAAATGATTGAACTTTTTGCTATTTGTGAGGTCCCAGTCTTCAAACTTCATCGTGGGTACGCAGCCCACAACCGAACCTTCAAATACAATTCCTTCGAGGAGGAACGGGGTTTTGAGTGTGCTTTCAACGACATCCAAATCTTTGGGTACCTTTACCCTCCCTTTCCGTGGAGGGACATACTTGGGCAGCTTCGCTACGACGCATACTGGCTGGATGTCTTCTTCCATTTATACCTCTAGTTCAATATCTTCTACGAATGCCTGGAAATCCTCCTCCTCATCATCACTCTCAATATTAACCATCTTTCCCTTCTCTTCCATCGATAATTTATCGAACCACGGATTTCGTCGAGACATATGGATCGGTCCTATTGCCTGTGGGTCCTCTTTGGGCCTCAACGTCTGGGGCGATTTAGGGATTTCCAGTGCATCCCCTACTGGTGGCGTAGAACTCTACATGGTTCCCTTAGTTGTTGACATTATTATGATCAGGGAATCTTGTGTCTCCTTCGGCAATGCTTCAAACTGTGGACTTGCTCTTACAACCTCCAAATTTGTCAAGTTCATACCCACTTGATAACGCAACAAATGAATTTTCAAAATGCCAAGAGTTGTTAGGTGGAGAGCGACCTATGATTTATAGGCCCTTTTGAATTAAAATTCAACCGTTCCCCCCCATTAGGCTTATTAATGCGAGAATGGTGGCAGATAGTCCAAAATCTAGTTCTGACTTTGTGTCTTAATTGCCCACCGTTTGCTCCTCATTGCCTTAAATTGGACATCTTGTAATGGACAATGACACCAATGATCACTTTCCAGCCTATCGACATGGCAGCACAACCCCTTATGCACGAACGCGACCTGTGTGTCATACTAACCCTGCACGCAGCTTCCGTGTCACGCAGCTCCCATACAGACTCTTTTATAGTCCCGTGCTCTCTTTCAACTTCTTGGAGCACTGAGACTGTGCTTCCTACAGATAGTTAGGTGGTTGCACTACTAGTGCGAGGCTTCAAGTCACCTTCCGCGGGCCTTCCTTAGTTACCCTCGCATCAGTCAGCGCCTCGCGTTCTTCATTATGTGGTGCGCTTCCCTGGTTACTTTGTCTGATAAGGTGTGATCGCATCCATGGTAGTATAATCATAAATTATCAATGATAATCTTCTAGTGTGATGGTATGGATGCCCATACGTTTCCCTATCCTGTTGTGATGCGTAATACTTGAGCGATTTTGGTTTCCAGTTTTCTGATATCCTCGTCCATTAATATGATTTTCTGCTTCAGTCGTACCTGATCTTCTTCGAGTTCGTGAAGCTCAAGGTTCCCTCGCTGAATGGCTTCTTGAATTTGCATATGTTCATCCTCGCATGGCTATATAATCTCTTCACTCTAGTCCTCGCGTGCTATCGCAATTATGGCAGTTATTTCGTGAGGATTCTTTCCCAAGGCTATGGCCTTGACTTTATTCATCGTCTTTGGAATCATTCACACGCTCACGTTCTTGTGCATGGCCACATAAGCCCATCAGACCGCTGGCACATGCCGGTCCCAATCAATTTGTTTTGCTTGGTAAACTCTATTCAGGATTCCACATAGCTTTTTGAATGCTCCAATGTGGAATATTTGTGGTGTGCGTCACTTTCCGTGCTGCCATGTCAGGTTCTGATTTTTGATCCTTAGTCTGGGATGTGCTTGCATAGCATACGTCTGCACCCATCGACATAGGTGGGCATGCAAGCTGCTTCATCTTGGCTGCCTAGCTCTTGTTCGACGTTGGGGACTTCCAAACCATAAGCACATCTGTCTTCTACATTCGCGCCAATTTCTAATAGTCTTCTGATGTGTACTCCACCATCGTGCAAGTGTCACACACAATGCCCATTCCAATGCACCGTACCGCTATTGTTTTGGTACTACACTTTCAAATTTGTCTAAGAATTCATCCACCACGGTTACTCCATCATATGTTGGCAGTTCCCTTGATTTTTTCATCATGCACCACGATGATCTAATCATCATTGTGCAATTCAATGTTGTCAGTTCGTGCAATCGGTTCTGCCAGCGTTCTACTTCTTCATCTGAATCTGAAGTACATGAATTATCACGTTCCCATGAGATTCTCCCATCTACAGTCGAGTTCACCCGATCCTGGTCTTGCACCATTATCTGGTAAATGCAATCTAGCTCGTCCTTGCTGTCATCATCGTGCACAGGTTCAGTGTATTATGCTCCTTCGACTGGATCTAGCAGAACTACTATGTGTAGGGACTTTTTCTCGAATATCATCTTCCGCTTCTTCAGGTTGATGACTCCATTCATATCAGTGGCCCAATCTATTCCTAGCAATGCGGGATAAGGATTGTTGTCATCAACAATATATATCACTTCAAAGTCCGTCTGTGTGCTCACACCTTCAATATCAACTATTTCCCCTTCCAACCTCCCCATGGGCAAAATCTTTTGTTGGTTTGCCATTCGTAATTGAATAGGGGACCACTGCAATGCGGGCCTGCCCATGCGTTCCCATGTCTGCTTCAATAACACATTTGCATCTGAACCTAGGTCTAGGGTTACCTGATCCATTTCATATTTGCCAATCTGTGCTGCTAATCTCATTTCCCTCCCAGTGCACAATGTATGCTTTCCTAGTTTTCGGACTACGCATGGTTCCCCAGACCCTGCACACCTAGTAATCAACTCTTGTAGTCCTTTAACTGCCCCATTATCATGCAGTAGCTTCATGCATGTTTCTAAAAAGGTAGTAAGCATAGAAGGATCCATTCCTGACTCTGGTTGATCCTTACTACCTGAAGTAGAGGCCTCCACGAAGTTCTTCTTAGCTTCCATAAACGTCTCCTTTGCGTGTTCCAAGTCGAATTGACGTTCCTTTGTAGGAGCCTTACGAACCCATGTATCTTCCTTAGGCTGCTTCCCTTTATCCTCGCCTGTGCTCGCACTGCTTCTAAGCACCATATTCACATTTGGGTCTTCTTCGCGTGGTTTAGACCTCATCATTTGAATATTTTGAGACGGAGTAGGCTGAAGTACTCCTTTTTCGTGCATCTCTGTGATCAATGTAGGACAATCTACTACTTCATGATCGAACTGAGCATAGTATGAATAAGATATTCTTGTTGGGTTGGTACAATTGTGGGCGTAGTGCCCTTGTCCTCCGCAATTATAACAAATTAACTCTTTATGGCCCCTTCCTGGCCCAATTACTCCTCATCCTCGACCCCAGCCCTGAAATCCATCACATGTCATCCCTGCGACTAGGTTGAGGCCTCGCGTTTCTGTCTGCATTCTATATGCTGGGGTCCACTCCATCATTAACTCATAGCTGTGACAAGTACATTCATCGTGGCCCATCGATCTACAAAAACTACAAAATAGTTGGTGGGGAGTCTGCGTATACTTCTGCAACAAGTGAAAGTTTTCTATCATGTGCTTTCCTCGTATTTGACAGATTGCGCAACATAGAATACGTGTCGCACTTGGCCCTGCCTGTGCCTCTGATCTAAATGGCATTGGCCCCCCTCTTGCTAAGTAGTTCGTGAATACTAGACAGTGTTCTTTGTCATGCCCTGGCCTTTGCATTTTATGCACCACACTTCCTCGTGTGGCTCCAGCTGCGGTGACCTATCCTGCTTCAAGCTCTGCATTTCCAGGTAGAGATTCTATATCTGTGCATGGATTTGTTGAACTCCTAGCCCCAAATCCTGTATTAGTGTTTCATGCAACCTCATCGCCATTTCCAATGCTTCAACCTGGGTTGAAAGCTTTTGTTGTGACAACATCGTCCTCAACTGTGGTGTCAAAGATGCCACAAACCACGTGCGGTGTTGCGCATCCATTAACATCATATTAGCCTCGTAGATTGCACTCTTAAATGACTGATATAGATCCCAAGGGGTCTCCCCTTGAAGCATTGCGATTTCTTTAAATCCTATGATTGACGGTGTCTTTGATTTCGGTCGGATAAACTATCTGTTCAAGACATTCTGGATCTCTGTTATTCCCACATTTCAGTGATCATTAGAGTGCTTGATATACCATGTCAATGCACAATCCTGCAGCACACTCACCAATGTGGCCTTCTTAATGTTGTCGTTCGTGACCCCTTGTGCTTCCCCCACTGCTCTTACCACGAACTAGAACTGGCCTAGATCCTCATTCCCTAGTCCTCTAAATATGGGTAGCTTTATCACACTTGCCATGCTAAACTATGGGGGTGGTGGAGGTGGGGTGGGTGAAGATGGAGGTGAAGGAGGTGAAACAGGTGGTGGCATAAGTGGAGGTGGTAACTGTGGAATGCACTGCCTTATCAAACTGACCATACTTCTCGAAGAGACCTAAGTGAGCTCTTCCTCACTCTCTTGTGAATGTGAAATTAAGGGACTATTTCCTAATGCCTCGGTACCTCGGTAGATCTTTCTTCTCCACGTCGTTCCAAACATTAATGTATTCGCATAACCCGTTTTTCACATAACAACATCTTAATCCAGGTATTCAAGGATTTAATGTACCTACCTCACAGTCCCTTGAGAAGATGTCATTCTTCTTCACTATAGCTCAGGTCATGTCTACCATGAACTTAGTGATAAATCCCCCTATTATCCAGTTGAGCCAATGGTCCACAACTTGTGCAATCTTATCTTCTGATGCCTCTAGTCTGCACACTAACTCCGAAGTCCACAATATCGGTTGATCGAGCTTGTACCTTCCCTGGTTGTTGGCTAACCTCGTGATCCACTCATAGAGTTTAGAAGGGAGGGATGCAAAGAAGATCTTGTGGATTTCCATATACACGTAGCGATCTCGCCACCTTTTCTCGGATACTTGTAGAGTTCTGTTTTCCTGTGTCACAAACTCGTGAAGCTTCTTGTCCAACCACTCTTCAATTTCCTTCTTTGTTGGGTTCTAGTGGCATGACATCAGACATCCCTTAGGTAGATCTTGGTCCCAGCAACAGAACCATTTGTTGGCTTGTTGGGGCCTGACCCAGGTTCAGAAGTGATTTAGTAAAACAAATCCCAAAACTACTAGCCCTTTCGGCAACAGTCTACGGTGCACGAACTGAGGTCTCACCCGAGGTAGTATGGGAGGGTGCTAGAACCAGGTTTTTTCACCCTAGGGATGTCTTGATGAAGTCTGGGAAGTTTGCAAACTGATCCTATGCGCTTTTGCTGCTTCGCGCAGCCATCTGTCCTTTGCAACTTATGCAACTGATTCCACGTAGCTCTGTAACTAGCATGAAGAGGGGTTGTCTAGACCCTTATTCCTTACTATGCTTTTATTATAGATCTTAACTTAATTATGTGGGCCCAATATTCTCATTAATCATTAAACATTCATAGCAAGTGCACACAATCATAAATAGTAAAGAGATGCATAAAGATATCAGAAGCATAGACACAGAATATTCCACAAGTAACTTATCTTTTAATAATCCTCTGTTCAGATACAATTCCAACTCTGCCATGTGCAGTCAGCTATAGGGGTCTGTGCACACAGCTGCGTACTCTACCAGGCCTCTGTGCACTTAGCTGCAGAGCCTCTTCCTACTACTACAACCCAAGACTTGAACTTACAGGCTTAGAGTGAATTGCTTATCCCAAAACAATATTACCTCTCCAATCCTAGACTAAGACTGACTTTTAGACTTAGAGCCTTGCTCCATTTATACATTCCCATGGTCCGTGGACCATGGGTAGGCTGAGACATTCTATATTAAATTACATTATTTTAGGGCGGCCAACCCCAGACTCTCGAGCTCCATGCCCACATTTTGCAGGGTCTTTACATTACATTGACCAAAACTCGGTATTTAAGCACAAAAACCTGTTGTGGGGGGATCTGCTACCCAAAAAGATGGTCTCCCGCACAAATTTTGCAAGGATATCGAAGTTTGTGAGACTTATCGGACAGCTTCTCATCAAAAGTTACATTTGAAGCAATGGTTGCTTGGTTACCCCCTGCTGAATTTTCTTCTTCTTCTTCTTCTAATTCTTCTTCTTCTTCTTCTTCTTCTTCTTCTTCTGCTTCTTCTTCTTCTTCTTCTTCCCTTTCTTCTTCTTCTTAGCCACCTGATCACTAGTGTCAATACTTTCGCCAGGTGGAGAGGAAGAAGGGGAGGAAGAAACAACCAATGAAGAAGGAAAAGGGTCAAATTTAGGATCAACTGGAGGTTAACTTTGTCCAGTTGTAGGAATATTCACTTGCGGAGAAATCACGACATTTTGAACCAAGAAGGTTGAAAACAACCATATTGGCAAGCCAATGGTAAATCCAGGAATGGATAATGTAGCCATATAAGGAGCACTAATATTTCCAAAAGGAGGAAAAGGACTAGGATTCCCATCAAAAGGAATTCCTTGATCGGTGGACTCCAAGGTTGTTTCCATATGTCTCAACCTAAGATCATTTAAGCAGTGACGTGGAAGATGTTATCCATGGTCAGTTAATTTTATTTTAATCAAAATAACATAACAAAACAAAAGAGGGATAATCTAGGAAAAAAATTACCAAGTAACTGTGAACTACAATATACTGCCTCAGTAAACCAAGGACTTAACATACATGCAGGCAATCTCCTGAAATGTTTTGTTTGGTGTATCACAGTGTACAAGGCAGCCATCTCGGTTACCTATGGATGGATAGCAACCTAATGTAGTCATCCCAAATATACCCTAAAGTATGTGGAGGCCCAATCCATGTTAGTGATGTCTAATGTGAAACCGCACAGTGAGAGCATTCCTTTATACTTTATGTACTGAAATACCACCCTATATATCCAAAAGTACGTGTACGAGCTACGATATACTTACATACATGGAATGATGTATCACACTCGGAATGTATCAGAGACAAGTTAGTGATAGTTGCTATGTTTTATGATGTCGAAACACATCTCTAGCCTAGACCTCTAAATGTTATGTGTTAAGTTACAATGCTCCGTTAAGTTAATTGAGATAAATTTTAAGTTGATCTTCTTAAGAATTTTCCTTTCAAGGTTCACCACGTGATGTATGTTTTCAATTCATAGAATGCAACTAATATGAGGAACAATCTTTCATTCAATTAAAAATGAAAATCGTAGATAGTAAGGGACAGAGCAATCAGATCTTTAACAAAGAGCAAAGAGCACACCTAATGCAATTTCCCTAGTTATTCCTATCAAGCATTCACAATCTACAATATGCACGATGCAAGTTTTTATTTTCCAGTCTGTTTAGTGTTTAGATGATCAAAAAGGAACTATATGCACAAGTGATCAATCAATGCTTTTCATAAGAAACAAAGACTTTACGACAGTTTGTTTTTCAAAGAAATGAAGACTTTATGACACTTCCTTTTCAGAAAAGACTAATCAATGTAAACTAACTTTGACAATGAATTGATAATGATAAAGAAATCCCTTAAGAAACACTAAACAATCAAAGCCAAAGTAGGGCTAGGAGAAGAAATACAAATTGATTTCAGAACCATAGAAAATATTGATCTTTCAGCAAACAACTTCAGAAGCAAATTTGGAAAAATCCAAGCCAAAGATGGGTTTTTTAGCCTAAGGAGGATTAATGCATGTGTGAATGGGAGACAGTGCACTTCAATGCATTGCCTCTAAGCCAAGGTTGCATTGTAGTGCATTGTTCCCTGACCAAGCCTGTGCTAGTGCTACAGAGACCAATTAAGAGACATTCAAGCATAATTTTTGACCAAAAGCACTTCAAAATGACTGAAATAAGATCAATGAAGTCAATAAAACTCTACTAGGATGTACTATGATGAGGATAAACTACGAGGAACGATGGTCGTTCCCTAGTGGAGTCATCAAATTTTTATATGGATTTTGTATCTGCGGATAAACACATCTTCCCTAAGTGGGTAGCTACACTTGAACAACAGAATTAAAGAGTTTAACGTTTTCCTATGATAGATAGATCAGACAAGGGACCTACTTGTTATCTTTTGCCTCCCTTTGTCTCCTTTGAATTGCTCTCATCACTCCTTCTCGAACTGAATCTGCTCGATCATTACCTGCAATCATAAACAGAGGACAAAAACCAATTAAAGAAAATGATCTATCTACTATAAGAAAATGGAATCAAAATAATTTACAAATATCATCATCATACATAAAGACAAGAATATGGGAAAAGGAGTAAACAACTTTATTAAAGGTCGAAGGAAGAGTTAGCACCAAAGAAGTCTGATCCCATGTCCAGCTTGAGTTCCAACATTCATCACACAAAATCACACCAATCTAGCAACATAACATTACTTGATTATGATCTCAAACAACAAACCAAAAGTATTTCCTTACAATATTCAAAGTCCATCCCTTGATTACTATGATGAATGCTCAATTTATAGGGAAATAGAGGTGGTTTTGTCATATGTTGGGCATTGAATGGCTTTCCAAACTTAGAGTTAGTTTCTATGGAGGAATGGATGAGATGATAGGAGGTTAATTGATTCATTCCCTATCCAATTTTGAGCTCATATGATGGGATAAGAGTTGGGATGCTTCCAGAATGATCTAGAAACAACGAATATTCTGATAACCCTATGAAGATTTCGCTCACTCCCGCCCAACACAAGTCAGAGTCAGCATAAGTGCACTAAAGTGCACCCCTAAATGGGCCCACCTACACTGAAGTGTAGTTACCCCTGACCAAGGCTGTGTTGGTCCCTCAAGGAGACATTTTAGGAGGGCTTCAAGCCAGGAAACTTTCATAGGAGGCATCCATTGTGATGACTTGTCTATGGAATGTAGCAACTAAATTAGGGTTTGATGAGCCCTAAGAGTACTAATTTGAATTTTGGGAGTGATGTGCCCAAATAGATCTATAATAGTTAGGGCTTGAACTGGTCAAACCTTTGTAAGACCAGCCTTGCAAATCCCAACGACCTCCCATGGCGGATGAAAAGAAAGATGAGGGGGTAGGAGATCCTAAAAAATCTTGCTTGAAGAAGACCTCAAGTGACAAAGGAATGTGATGATGAAAAATTTTGCCCAGATCCTTCAGCGACTACCCAGAGGCAATGCATCTACTTCCAATAGCTACTCTAGAAGTTCCACATCCTTTAAGGTACAAGTTAACTTTGACATTCCCATATTTGAGGGTGAGATAGATGTGGATGTCACTGATAAACGGTTAAATATGTTAGAAGGATATTTTTACATTCATGATTTTTCTAGTCAGAAAAAGATCACTTTTCCACTTCTAAAAGCCTCCCCCCACGTCAAGGACTGGTGGGAAACCTATTGTGAGCAAAATGATGAAAGTACAACCTCATTATTTTCAGCTGCACCCACTTGGATTTCATTCTGGGATGCCATCAAGGAGTAGTATTACCCTGTTGGAAGCTATGAAGATAAATACATAAAGTGGAACACGCTGCAGCAAGGAAGGGACCAAGATGTGCTAGAGTTTAAGAATATTTTTCATACCCTTTTCACAAAGTTGAGTATCAACGATTCTAAGCGACACTTGGTACTCAATATCATGGCTATCTACATGAGTACATATAGGGTGATATGGAGTTCCTGGAAATCTCGCTGCTTGGCATGGCATACCAATACGTTGTCAAGATCAAGCAGAAGTTTAAACAAAAGAAGCGAGACTTTGGATCTACGAATCCAAAGAACAAAGGACGAAGACAAGGCAGGGTGACCCAAGACAACCTGTCAAAGCTGCAAGAAAAGAACACCACCACAAAGTCAAAGAAGGACACAAGAAAGTGGCATGAGTTCCATAAGAGCCCCACTCACAACACAAGTGAGTGTCAAGCCAAGCAGTCACTAGTGGCCAAGTGAAGGTTTCAGAATCAGATGCATGTACTAACCCTGAGTCAGAACCCCATAAGAGGAATGACAAATGGAAGCACATTATTGATGCGGAGCCTAGTGCCACTATTTCCATCCCCAAGATCTAGAAGAATGAGCTTGAAGATCCAAAGCATGGGGGGAGTCCTTTCCTATCACAAATGTGGGTGAAGGGTTTGTTGCTGCAATTCATTGTTGACAGTGGCAGCCAAAAGAACCTTATTTCAGTAGAGGTCGTGAAGCAGTTGGGCCTACTGACCATACCACACCTGCAGTTGTACATCATCGGGTGGCTTCACCAAGGACAAGATCTCTAAGTTAGTCAACATTGCCACATTCCCTACAACATCAAGCCCTTCACAGATGAGGTATTGTGTGATTTTTCTCCTCTCAACATTTGTGATGTATTATTAGGAAAACCATACTTATGGAACTGACATGTTGTATATGAGTCTAGACCTCACTCTTTGATTATTTATTTTGGTAATAAAATATACATGATATCGGAGGTAGCCCCACCTACTACCACCTCTTTGATCTCTGCTAAGAAATGCAGCAAGAACATCTCCTAGACTAGGAAATTCATTTTGTTTCTGGTTCACTCTCAAAGTAAGAGGAAGATCATAGCCACATCCATGGCCCCTGGGAAGGGTTCTTCCACACATTAGAAGTAGGTGGATACGGTCATGAAAGAATACAGGGACATCTTCTCCTCACCCACGGGGATACCGTTGCGCTGTTAGTTCAAGCATTTGTTTGATCTGACTCCTAGATCACCTCTACCCAACAGGATGATATATCACTTCTACATTGTATAAAATGCCAAGTACAAGTAGCAACATGATCAGCATTAGTTGTCAGATAAGTTTCAGGTGGGTGACAAAGTTTGGTTGCATTTGCAGAAATAATGCCTTACCTGAGCCCATCAGAAGCTCAAACCACTTCGATATGGTCCTTACGCGATTACCAAAGATGTGGGAGACAATGATTTAGAGCGCAAAATTCCCCCATTCCTTGGCTTGTACCAAGTCTTCAATGTGGACCGCCTTCAACCATGCTTTCCACCATTACTGGACACATCAGACATTGCAGAACATCTCACACCAGCAAAAGTTTCCTCATCTCTTGGAGGAGCTCAATGCAATGGGGACCATTGCTTCCTCAGGGGGGAGGAATGATCCAAGCTGATCATGATGGCCACCTTCCTATCCCACTTGGACCCCCACCATTATCTCTTTCAATTTCCTTATTTATAGCACAATTTACTATTTTTTGCAGTTTTTCGAGTCCTGAACTTTCGAAGCCGTTTTGAGGCCCTAAACGATGTTTTTTTTGGAAAAAATGCTTTATGTATTCTTACACCAATCACATTGAGAGTTGTAGTCCTTGGATAGATCTTTCCAATGAGGTATCATATGCATCAAATGGAGGTAATATGACCAAGTTACGTCCCCAGGAATTTGGTTGCCCAACTAAGCCCAACGGGGCCTATAAACTCTTGGTGTTACATCTCCTCGGGTTAGGGTTTTGGTTGTTTATGATTTTATCATATTGTTCATTAATAAAAAGGCCCTTGAGCCTCACTGTAACTAATTTCAGAAGCATGTAGCCACCACATCTCTTCTCAAAGATAAGCTACCATCGCTCGATCTAATCTTATTTCCATTCTATTTGTAAGCATACTTTAGTATTTAATATTAATGAAATGAAGTGTTATTTCTGCTGCACCTCTGTATTTATTGTTATATCTATAATTTGTTTCATTCCTGTTTTAATTCAAATCACAAATTAAGGGATATGTGGCTCTAAAAGGTCTTGAAAAACAATGTTTTTAGTGCCAGTTTAAGGACATTCAATCGAGGCTTCAGTTATTCAACCATTCGTTACACCTACCATCCCATATGGGTATAAAGTTTGGGGGATGGGCAAGTCATACATCTAGTGGAGTGCTTATCATGATGGTTATCCAAACAAATTCATGAAAAGAGATCAAGTATTCATGATATAATTCTCGTAGAATGGCACAACCCCATTGATTACTTCAATGATACTTCATGTAATCATGATGATACATAGTCTCAATGAGATGGGAAACTCATAAAGTGATTGTCTAATATCCATATATTTCTATCAAATCCTCTATGGAGCACACATAACATAAGATTGATTCAAGGTGATATGCAAGATTCTCTTCCTTGCTTCACCTCATTTTTAATGGATGAACCTTATCGCTCTAAGAGAAAAATAAACAAGGGCATTCATTTTGAGATTTGTAGAGCCTACATTAGGTCCACATTTTTTAATCTTAGAGAGTTGTTCTCTCCCAAAATTCAAAGCTAGTCAGACTTATATCTCAAATGTAAAAACATGCACATTTTATGCCTATAGTACACCAAGCGTTAACTCCCTTACAGCCTAAGGTTCCCTCTTACTTACTGTAGAGTTTGCTCCCATTAGTCTTTCATTGAGACAAGTAACCATATTTGTCAAGAACATTGTATTTTCCAAACTTACCTCTTAAACCTTAATATTGAGGAGCACTTTATATTCTGATGCCCTCCTATTATGATATTAGAGGGCAATTAATTTTTCCTTTTAGGATCTTACAGATGAAAAGACATCAGAAATTAGAGTGGGCCTATAATACCCAGCTCCGAAGATATTGTGGGTTGTGGTTTTCCAATAGTGATGTCTTGCACAGATGCTGGAATGAAACTGATGCATGACCTCACAGATTGCTATTTGTATAGACATCTTAAAAGGATTCCAGATGGATCCCTCCAATAAAGCAAGTTTTCATGAATACAGAAATTGGTTGCTCTGAGCTCAATAGTCCTAGCTTGGCTTGAACTAAGGCCTGGAGGGACTTCTAGCTTCAGCAAAAATTGAGCTATTCTAGAATACCATACACAAGAAGCTATATTTTCAGCCAACAGCCAGTCATGTCCTTGTCCTACTATTGCTTCTTCTGTCTGTCCATCCTTTGAATTTGTACCCATGCAGTTTATGTCAAGAATTTTGCAATTTTCTTCAGCCATCAGCTGAGAAATACCCTGGCCCTTGACAAGCTTGGTGGGCTTGGATTTCATAGGGGAAATTAATCCACATTCTAGTGGCTAGCACTGATGGATCTTAGTAGCCACTGATTACTTCACTAAATGGATTGAGGCCATCCCTACTAAGAAAGCTGATCACCATGTTGTCATGAAGTTCTTGACAGAAAACATTTTCACCAGGTTTGGTTGTCCACACAAATTGGTTACAGACAATGCAACAACCTTCAGGGCAAAAGAGTTGGTGGACATGTGTGACTCAATGGGCATTAAGCTAGTGCATTCCACCTCATATTACCCTCAAGGTAATGGTCTAGCAGAATCATCCAATAAGAGCCTGATAAGGATAATCAAAAAGCTGCTGGAGGAAAACAAAAGGAACTGGGATTCCAAACTGAAGTTCACATTTTGGGCTCATAGGGCGACCACCAATAAATCCACAGGGAATTCTCCATTCAAGCTGGTATATAGCACTGAGGTTGTATTCCCAATCCAGTTGACCCTCCATGTGGCCAAACTCTTGTAGGATGGTCAGAATGAGGGAAATGGCATCACAAAGAGGATTAGTGACTTGGTTGAAGTGCATCAAATCAGAGATCAATTGATTGAAAAGTCTGCAACACATCAAAAGAGAATCAAGGAAGCCTTTGACAGAAAGGCAAAGATGGAAAATTTTCAAATTGGAGACTTGGTTCGATGTTCGATGTTCGATGTTCTGTGGACTGGACCTTTTGTCATTGCTCGGGTCTAGGGGAACAACACTTTCATGCTGCAAAGTATGGAAGGAGAAACAATTTTTGATGGCCCAGTCAATGGGCGGTTTTTGAAGGTTTATGTTAATTAAGGCCTTTAGGCCCTAGCATTGTAAATATGGTCTTTTTACAAGTTTTAGTGTAGGCTTAATTAGACTCCATGTCCAATGGAACACTAGGAAATATTGCTGATCTCATTTTTGTATGAAAGGCAGTGGTCTACAGTTCTTGAAACCTCACAGGGAGGCTTTCATCCCCAGAAGGAACCAATGTTAGCTCTTCTATGCAGCGCTGACTTTCTAAGGTCAGAAAGAAGCATGGTCTATTTGGTTGTTTCCAAAGGGGGCTCACATTGGCCACTTTTCCCTTTCTTCCTTCACCTCGCTCACCTCTAAACCTTTCCCATTCCCTAAATAAAACTTCTAAAATATGACAAAGTCCCCTTTGGCCCCAGATCTAATCACAAAGTCAAACCAACCATAAAACCTTACCCATACACCCTCATGCGCTCATAAACCCCTCATCGCTTTCCCGCCATTGATCATTCCTCGATAATTTAACGGCCCACATTGCACCTAATAAAGGTGACCTGCTCGACCAATTTTCACTGTCAGATCATCTCTGCCAGATCTGACGGTCTTCACATACATCGCACAGACAACTTGATCGAGCAATAGCGCACGATGAGGGCATTTTTTCTCTCTCATCCACTACTACGTGTTGCTCATTGAGTGGAATCACATGACCCCGAGCCATTACCACTTAGCCCCTGAAATTTGTGCGATCAAAACGTTATAGCCCAACCAAACCACCCTCGCCTGTTAAGCGCCTGTGCAACTCCGTCGCCCAAATACCATTCGGTATGTGTTATAAACATTTTTGTGCCTCGCATCATGGAGCATGGAATGTCAATAATTACAGGGATCCTCAGTCCCTAAACATGTTGTTCTTACCCCTAAAAGAACAAGGTCATCAAACAACAGCACTTCCAATCAGTTCTCCACCTGAAAACACTTCAAAACAGGCTTATTTTGGATCATGTCAGCTGCTTAACTGAGCTTTTGCGCTGTAATGCAACTGTCCCACTCTGTACCTGCGCTGGAAGTCAAAAGTAATGAAGGCTACCTGCGCTGGGCGAGATTGGCCAAGTGGCACAGTCATCCTGCAAGGTGTCAACTGCCCAGGAAGCTTCCAAACTGACACTTGGTTCATGAGATTCGCCCTGTGATGAGTAAGAGGTACTTGATCACCATGTGTAAGCAAGGATCTCCAAGTGGACTCAAGAACTAAAGATTAACTGAAGAGGGAGAGGACACTAGTTAGCTCTATGCCAGCCTCAAGCTGACTCATCCTCTCTTCTTCTCTCCTATATATAGAGCTCTTCTATGAGGTCTAAGGAGGCTGGAATTTTGTGTAAAGCAAGGAGGTGCTGTTGGATTACAGTTAGAGCTATTGGGTGATTGTTTTACTAGAGGTGAAGAGGAGAGTTCTTGCTGCTGGGGAGGTGCTGCTGGATTGGAGCCATCATTGGTTGTAACCTTCTTAGAACCCTGTTACTTCTATCAATAAAGTTTTGCATGTTCTCCTATATACTTGTATTGCATTGATGTATTGTATTTACATGTATATTTGATTCAATCTAATCCATGCATCAGTTATGAGTACACGTATCTTGTAGTTTCCTCTCTTGTTTTGTGCAGGATCTGTGCGTAGCTGGACCGGCAAAGAGAGTAAGGAGCTGGGAACAAGAGACGAAGAGAGAGGATCAAGATCGACTAAGCGAAGGACACCAGGTTGGTTAATCTTTTCATCCTTCTCTCTGTACTTTCATAAAGGAAAACATCAAAGCTTTACTTTCAGTTGTTGCTAAAGACTGTCACCTTTAGAGTAGGGATAGGGTCATCCGCATCGGATACTTTTCCCCACAACAAACTGGCGACTCCGCTGGGGAGCCTAGTATCTTGTTGGTGTTTGTAGTATTTTGCTATTCATTTCTTGAAGAAAAGAGTACCAAATCGAAAAGCTTTTGACTATATCAAAAGCGAAGTAGAGGGACTGCTACTCTTGCTCATTTGCTGAGCAGATTCAAGATTTGAAGAGCTTATCTACAAAAGACTCTTTACTCTTTGTGATAGATCTTCATCCTCTTGATCATCCCTTAGCCTGTACTTGACCTATAGCTTTTTATTTCATCAAAAACAGTGCATTTTTGAGCTTTTTATGACCCGGAATTCTTTGTAGACGAAACTCTCGTGAGTCAGTGCAGGCTGTACACAGGCAGTCTGCATTACAGCGCAGGTACTCCCTTCGGGAATTGCGCTGAGAGTGAAATTGGCAGACTAGAACCTGCGCTGGTCCAGTTAGCCATTGTCTTGCTCAGTCTTCCTGTTGTGTCTTGGCCCTGTTTGCACTTGTTTTTGGCTGATTGCTTGCTGGTTATTGTACTTGCTGTAAGCCACTTCTCCTTGACATTATTCCGCCTCAGTTGTGTGATGAAACTGTGAATGTTCTTTCAGTATTTCTTATTTCAGTTACAGTTTCCCATTGTGAAAAGCGAACCAGTATAGCTGTGGCCTCTTAGATCCTGAACTGTAAAAGTGTCTTTGTGATCTTATGAGCTAGTTTTATTACTGTTCATAGCTGTTTGAGTTTGTTCAATTTGCATTTCATGGTTTGAATCTATACATTTCCTGTGTTTTTAAACAAGTCTATCATAAGGTGTCTTTTTGATTGTGGACAAGCTTGTTTATTTCTACTTGAAATTAGATTCAAAATCATACAACAGTTTCCTTTTTGTCTAGCATCAACATTAAGGATAACGAAAAGAAATACATGCATTGTGCATTTTGCATTTGACTGTATGCTTGACGATTTAGGAAGATGTGCATTTTAGTGTGTGTTCTTTGATCTGTGGAAAAAGTTGTGTCCTTCTTTTTCCTCAAGTAGATTAAGGTTTTCAAAGTTGAAAGATTGAAAAGATTTGCTTCTCATTCTTAGATTGCATATAGGAAGTTGTATATATACATCTCGTGGCGAACCCGAAAGGCAAACTGTTAAGAAAGATCAACATTAAAATAAACTCAATTTACATAACAACGCTTTGGAATTTAACGCAAACATCTAGAGGTCTAGGTAGAGACGTGTTCCGGCGTCGTTAAACATAGTGACTGTCGATCTCTACGAAGGTGGGTGATTCCTCCTGAGAGTCGGTGGCACTAACACGGACTTGAGCTCCCGCGTACCGTCGCGTATATTGGGAGACCCCTATAGGCTTTTATCCTTTATCCTTAGGAAACCGTGTCGGCCGCCCTACTAATCGCGATGCAGTGAACACAGCATTCACGAAGATCGACCACCCGTACCGTAAAACGTATTCTGTGGTTTCGCGAAAGGTTTGGCACACCCTCTGCCTAGATCTCCAGAGCAGTTTCTTTTGGCCTTTTTCAAACTCTATAACTGAAAAAGTCCAACCGAGCATTTGTCACTTCGGGCTCGTTAATACATCGAAGGCGACTAGAGTCATCTTTAGCTTTTTCTCGACTCTTAAAACATGAAAAAGCAAGTTTGTGTCTAAAAGCGTCGTTAATAAAATTTATTTTAAGCGGAACATAATCACCTATTATTCCCACGTTGATATTTCAGTTGAAAAGTATGGAGCCCACCAACCAAGGAAGTAACCTTGGCGGAAGTCCAAATCCCTTCTCCTCTTGGGGAGATGTTGGTGCGCCTCATATGGCTACATTGTCGCTTCCAGGATTGACAATCGGCCTTCCTGTATGGCTCTTTTCAACTAATGTAGTCCAGATCGCCACTAATCCTGAGCATTCGAATCAACAGTCAGAACAATCTAGAACTACCCACCAGCCTTCCACTTCTTATAATACTTCCTCTGATCCTTCATCTTCGCAGGGTAGAGCCGGCAAAAGTCAGCCTCCCAAGGAGAAGAAGGAAAAGAAGAAGAAAGAAAAGAAGCAGAAGGAGCCTCTGGCGAAGGCGACTGGGGGCAAGCAGAAGAAAGCTGACAAAAACCCACACACCGCATCGACCGGGCCTAAATCGCCATGTGTCATTTGCAAAGGGATCCATTTCCATCGTGATTGTCCTTGTATTCCCCGGATACTAAGGGACTGGTCCCCATGGTTGCACAATCCGGTAGCATCAACCTCTGGTTGTCATGTTGATTGCATTCCGTCGACTAGCGAGAGTGAAGGACGAAGAAGGGGACCAAGATCACCCTGTCTATTGTGTGGAGGTCATCATGCCATCCACAAATGTCCATTCTTAGATGAGGCCAAGAGAGTTTTGGAAGATCGCCCGGTGTCACCGGTGCGACTTCCACCTGGATATCAAAAACTCGCGCCTAATCCCTCGATAGTTGAAAATCCGGTTGAACCACTCAAGTGGTCAGCTGAAGTGTCGGTCATTGAGAATGAACCTACTGAATCTAGACTAGACGAAAGTCTAAAGGTCGATACGGTAGTTGGCCCGGTTCTCCCTTCAGAGGTTCTATCGTCCAATGACCCCGTCATTGAAGACCCGTCTTCAAATGACACCGTCGTCGAAGAGTCGTCTTCATGCAACACCCTCACTGATGAGAACAAGGATGACACCATCCAGGTTCTTTTCATCAGCACCGACTCTGATGAGCATCAGGGCAATGCGCCCATTCCTTTATCGCAGGAAGGAACATCATCAGAGTCATATCCGGCCGTATATTCGGTCCCACCGCCAAGCAACCTGGTTGTATCCTTTGATTGGAATCAACTAGGCAGACCCCGGTTACCAGCCAGTGTACCATTCAGGATCATTGTCCAGATCTATAGAATGATTATGGCAGGTACTATCATTGATGAAGGGGCGTCTGTGAGTATCCTTTCCTCTGTTGCTTGGAAAGCACTGGGTTCCCCGGCGCTTTTACCTGAGTTGAGAAATCTCTCAGGTTTTGATAAAGGAACCAGTCGACCATTAGGGATCCTCCCCGATGTACCTGTTACATTGAAGGGGAAGACCGTCAGGATGAACGTGTTGGTAGTTCAAGGACCCTTGGATTATAACCTACTCCTTAGACGCGACTATATTTATTGCATGGGAGCGATAGTCTCCTCACTCTTTAGAGTAATGTGTTTTCCACATGAAGGAAGGGTGGTCAAGCTCGTAGACCAACTTTCATTTCCGGGATCTCGCATCGCAAATAGTCAAATACCAATCCTAAATGGTCTGTTCACTCAAGATTCGCCTCCGCCCCCAGTCCTCCTTCCCGATGAGCGCGAGTGATTCGGAAAGAAAGACTAGGACCCAGGGGGCATGCACCCTGGTCTGCTTCGGGCAGAAGAAACTCCGGGTATAAGACAGAATTTCCGCAGAAGAACATGACTAGTCCGTACCCTGTCCGTAGGAAGTGGGGTTGTTCTGGAATAATGATCTTTTGTCAAAGTTATGTGTTTGGGAATCATTCACCTTTGTCTAAAAAAGTGGGCAATGCCCAAGTAGGAATTCCCTTATTACAACAAGTAGTCACCATCTTTAAATTCAAGCCTCGCCCATCGAAACATATGTTTTGAAGGATAAGCAGGGGCAGTCTACTAAGAAGGAGACCGTATTGTTGTGACAGAGGGTAACCATCTTAGGACAACCCAATGATAGGCACCGCCGAAGAAAGAGATTGATCTGCGGCAGCAAATCGAACCGTCTTTGGAATAATAAGAAAGAGGCAAGCCTCCCTCAATAATAACAATGTTTTATCTTTGAGTAGTGTTCTTCTATTGTCATAAATAGCTGTTTGTTAAAAGTGGGCTGACGGGAAGCCTGAGTACTGCGTAAGACCCCTTAAAATAACGAGAAGACAAGTATCGTTAGCATTAGATTAGCAAGATGACAAATAAAAGTGAACACCCAAAGAAAAGCAGAAGTAGGGGAGAGGAGGGGCAGCCTCGAAATTCTATCCTATACCTGGGGGCATGCAAACTTTCTGGAGTGCAAGCTAGGGGCGGTTATTTATCTGGTTTTAAGATTAGCCGTATCCAAACTTGCATGAAAGAAAGCCTGTGGGGCAAAAGTAAAATTTGCCAAAAGTGAGCACAGCTGTGGTAAGGCATAAGCTCTATAAAAATTGGTCCTTATGAGAGGTGTTCTTCATATGACTGGTATATCGAGCAGTTTTAGCATATAGTTCATGCTCGTTAAAAAATAAACGCAAATCCGAGCAGTTTTAGGACTGAATTTATGCTCGTTAAAAAATAGAAAAGTGTGAGCAAAAGTTTCCCTCAGAGTTCAAGCTCATGGAAAAAATGAACCGGTAAATAACCTTTTGAGATCGTAAATTCATCAGCCATAAGAACCTTGATCGTGTTTTCATCCATCACCTCCACTGTTCATTTGGCCGATCATTCACTTCCATTTGTGCGTTTACCTCTTTTGAGAAACAGCTGCGAAGAGTGATTTCACCTAGCCATCCTTGCGACACTGCCGTGATTGGAAAATTCCAACCTGTACCTGGAATCTGTAGCTATCCCTGTTTATCACTCGTTCCTCAAAAGACGAGTCTTCTTTCAGCTCTTTTCACTGACTCGTAAAATATGAAAAAGTTTGCCGAGTTTTGGCCTTCCAGCTCGTTAAATGACCGGAACGCTATCCCTCCTCTAAATTTTAATCTTTTTGGACCTGAGGGATTATTGCACAAAAGGATCGAGCGCTTGTCTTGTTCGGCTCATTAAAAGTACCGAACAGCCATCCCTTCTGTATTGTTTTATACTTTTTCGGACTTAAGGGATTTGCTGACGAAAAAGGAATCATGGAGTTGACTTTCTGTACCTTTCAGACTCTCTAAAAATGAAAAGGACCGAGTTTTCCTTGTCGTTAGACTCGTTAAAATGATTAAATAGCGACAAACTTGTCTTTAGACGAGAACGAGTTTCCCTATCGCTAGGCTCGTTAAATCATAGCGATGGGCTTGCCCGAAGGGCAGGTTATAGAACAAGCATATGTTATCCTCCTCAAGCTTGACAAAAATAAAGAGGTACTGGTCAGAAATGACTGGGGAAAAATTGGGAGAACATTCAAAGTTTAATGGTAGCAAGTCACTCTTGAACATGACACTTTTCCTCCTTATCACATCGGGTTGGGTTGTTTCATTCACCGGTCTTATCACCATGGTCCTCGCCACACCATCCATGTTTGGGGTAATGCTACCGATCCATCGCATCAGTGTCGTTATATGTTCAAGAGGGGTCATTCTGAAAGTGTCAACCGTGTCCCATCCACTGCCATACATTATCCTTCATCCATTCATGATCGCCACCCTGAATCATATGTCACAATTTGTTTTCACCTCCACTAAAGTCATTAGCTCCGTTCCGTGTCATTGATGTGGGATTCATTAAGGCCCTCCTTTGACGGATCGCTTCTTGTCGACTTCAGCTCATTATCCAAGAAGTTGATCTAGGAACACCCCCATCAGTACTTTGAAGCTTGCATGCCTCAATGGCAAGTTTCTCACTTCCGGCGACAGGTATACATCGATGACCTTCGACCAGAAGATTTTGCGTGGCGTTCGACGCCAAGTCCTTTATTCACGCCACGTGAATTGTACTGAAGTACCTTGAGGGTCATCGTCATTATTGGTGATTCCTCTCGCGCTTGTTAACGGTTTTCATTATTGACCGGTAATCAAGCGATGTCTTTCCATGTTCGACTTCAGCGCAATTCTCACATGGATCGACTTGTACTTAGAGTGAAGATCGAACGAGTTTGAAGACCTCGGATCTAGTTTCATCCATCCGGGCTGCGATATATGTTAAGGAAATATAAAAGCATTTGCCATGTACATCATTGCAGCAGATGATCATCCTACTCAAAGGATGATAATTTCAGCAGAAAATTATCAGTCTATCTTCAGACGATTGTCTGTCATATGTACCAAAATGTATTTATAAAAAGCTGAGCATGGGAATGCCCGCCTCAGCTAGATCATGAGAATAATGATGAATGAAAAATAATGTATTGTATTACAGGGCACTCTCCTCAGCACTGGAACGAACTTCGGATCCTCTAGATAAAGCATTTCACCCGATAAACGGCCTCATACTTTAGGGGGCAACTGTTATAGACATTTTTGTGCCTCGCATCATGGAGCATGGAATGTCAATAATTACAGGGATCCTCAGTCCCTAAACATGTTGTTCTTACCCTAAAAGAACAAGGTCATCAAACAACAGCACTTCCAATCAGTTCTCCACCTGAAAACACTTCAAAACAGGCTTATTTTGGATCATGTCAGCTGCTTAACTGAGCTTCTGCGCTGTAATGCAACTGTCCCACTCTGTACCTGCGCTGGAAGTCAAAAGTAATGAAGGCTACCTGCGCTGGGTGAGATTGGCCAAGTGGCACAGTCATCCTGCAAGGTGTCAACTGCCCAGGAAGCTTCCAAACTGACACTTGGTTCATGAGATTCGCCCTGTGATGAGTAAGAGGTACTTGATCACCATGTGTAAGCAAGGATCTCCAAGTGGACTCAAGAACTGAAGATTAACTGAAGAGGGAGAGGACACTAGTCAGCTCTATGCCAGCCTCAAGCTGACTCATCCTCTCTTCTTCTCTCCTATATATAGAGCTCTTCTATGAGGTCTAAGGAGGCTGGAATTTTGTGTAAAGCAAGGAGGTGCTGTTGGATTACAGTTAGAGCTATTGGGTGATTGTTTTACTAGAGGTGAAGAGGAGAGTTCTTGCTGCTGGGGAGGTGCTGCTGGATTGGAGCCATCATTGGTTGTAACCTTCTTAGAACCCTGTTACTTCTATCAATAAAGTTTTGCATGTTCTCCTATATACTTGTATTGCATTGATGTATTGTATTTACATGTATATTTGATTCAATCTAATCCATGCATCAGTTATGAGTACACGTATCTTGTAGTTTCCTCTCTTGTTTTGTGCAGGATCTGTGCGTAGCTGGACTGGCAAAGAGAGTAAGGAGCTGGGAACAAGAGACGAAGAGAGAGGATCAAGATCGACTAAGCGAAGGACACCAGGTTGGTTAATCTTTTCATCCTTCTCTCTGTACTTTCATAAAGGAAAACATCAAAGCTTTACTTTCAGTTGTTGCTAAAGACTGTCACCTTTAGAGTAGGGATAGGGTCATCCGCATCGGATACTTTTCCCCACAACAGTATGTCCGTTGAAGATCCAATGCTACTGATGCACCCTGTGCCCACCTCGGTCTATAGCTTTCACCAAACCATATCCACCATTCATCTCCCCGATTCGATGGTCATCCTTCTCGCTCACCCAAATTGTCCACCTACCCATGAACTCTACGTCCCACATCCATTCTGTTGACTAAGGAAGGAGATAACCTGCTCTACTTGACTGAAAACAGTCAGACTGCCAACAACAATATTTAACATAAACCATGGCTAAAGGAGAAAAGGACATAGTACGAATCTGTAACTGAATTTATCAGTCACGGAATCCACTGGTACGAGCACTCCAACCACCTAAATGATAGCGCAACACCTGAACAGATCAAATTCACCCAGTGAACCAAGCAACCTCGTCCAAAGACTCCATCAGGCAATTAAATGCAATTGGTGGTCAATTATGGCCCCTCCATACCTAAACAACCAAGTGTCATTGTAACGAAACTTATAAATATCCAGGAGCAAGATGTAATCAGGGTTGGCATTTGATGTAGGGTTCAACTTCTAGAGACTGTAGACATTTTGTCTCTTGCAGCGTCTCATCTTCATTTTCAGCGATACAAGATTCTTTTGCTGTTAACTACTCACTATCCATTTTTCCTCTGTTCTAAGCTTGTACCTAATGTGCTGGGTTCTTGATCTCTTAACGTTTAGCACTAAATAATTGTCATCTTATCTCTATGTTAGAATATTGAATGCATCACTGAATAGGTTACTCGGGTTTCTTTCTATCTAATGCAGGAGAGTTGTCATCCTGTCTTTGCATTAATAGATTAGATTTGCAGGTTCCTGTACTAGTTGTAGCCAGCCATCACATGGCCTTGTGTATCTACTAGTGTGGTTAGTATTCTCCATATTCACCTAAATATCTAAACTGTGAGCATTGGTGGTGTAAAGCCTTGTAGTTTGAGGGTGTTCATGCATGTCTGGAGTGAAGAAGAGTAGAAGTGGTAATCTGGCTTGAACCAAACCATCATTCCTTCCATTAAACCTTGCAAGAATAGTTGAATTTATATGTTACCAGGCATCTTCGAGCTACAACGTAGGAGAGTTTTTTGGAACCCTAACAGAGTTTGCTCCGTTAGTTTTTCATTGACACAAGTAACCATATTTGTCAAGAACATTGTATTTTCCAAACTTACTTCTTAAACCTTAATATTGAGGAGCACTTTATATTTTGATGCCCTCCTATTACGATATTAGAGGGCAAGTAATTTTTCCTTTTAGCTGTTTACTTGGTTATGTCTAGATGCTTGTGAATTATGAGGGTTAGAGATGCTTGACACTCATGGATTATGAGGAATACAGATGTTTAATCATTTTCCTCTAGTGATGTTCGACCATTGTTCATGATTTACTAGACACCTATTTCCCCAGTCAATATACAACAAGTTTGACAGTTCTTACCTTAAGTTCCCTGACATTACTAAGAAGAGGTGTTAGGCCCTTATACTACTAGTTTAACCCCTTATTGTGGGAAACCTATTGTGAGAAGAAGGATGAAAGTAAAACGTCATTGTTTTCAGCCACACACACTTGGATTTAATTCTGGGATGCCATCAAGGAGTAGTACTATCCTGTCAGAAGCTATAAGGATAAATACATAAAGTGGACCACTCCACGGTAGGGAAGGGACCAAGGCATGCTCGAGTTTACCAATATTTTTCATACCCTTCTCACAAAGTTGAGTATCAAGGATTCTAAGAAACACTTGGTACTCAATATCGTGGCTACCTACACGAGTACATCTAGGGTGATATGGAGTTCCTGGACATCTCCTCTCTTGGCATCGCATACCGATACATTGTCAAGATCAAGAAAAAGTTTTAAAAAAAGAAGCAAGACTTTGGATCTGCGAATCCGAATAACAAAGGACAAAGCCAAGGCAGGGTGACCCAAGACAACATGTCAAAGCTGCAAGAAAAGAACACCACCACAAAGTCAAAGAAGGACACGAGAAAGTGGCGTGAGTTCCATAAGAGCCCCACTCACAACACAAGTGAGTGTCGGGCCAAGCAGTCACTAGTGGCCAAGTGAAGGCTTCAGAATCATATGCATGTTCTAACCCTGAGTTAGAACCTGACAAGAGGAATGACAAAGGGAAGTAGATTATTGATGCGGAGCCTAGTGCCATTGTTTCCACTACCAAGATCTAGAAGAATGATCCTGAAGATCCAGAGGAGGGGGGAGTGTTTTCCTCTCACAATTGTGGGTGAAGGGTTCACCGCTGCAATTCATTGTTGATAGTGGCAACCAAAAGAACCTTATTTCAGCAGAGGTTGTGAAGCGGTTGGGCCTACTGACCATACCACACCTGCAATTGTACATCATTGGGTGGCTTCACCAAGGACAAGATCTCTAAGTCAGTCAATAGTGCCACCTTCCCTACAACATCAAGCCTTTCAAAGATGAGGTATTGTGTGATGTTGCTCCTCTCAACATTTGTGATGTATTATTAGGAAAACCATACTTGTGGAACTGACATGTTGTATATGAGTCTAGACCTCGCTCTGTGATTATTTATTTGGGTAATAAGTTATACATGATACCGGAGGTAGCCCCACCTACTACCACCTCTTTCATCTCTGCTAAGAAATGCAGTAAGAACATATCCTAGACTAGGAAATTCATTTTCTTTCTGATTCACTCTCAAATTAAGGGATAGATCGTAGCCACATCCATGGCCCCTGGGAAGGGTTCCTCCATGCATCAGAAGCAGGTGGATACGGTCATGAAAGAATACAGGGACATATTCTCCTCACCCACGGGCATATCGTTGCACTGTCTAGTCAAGCATTTGTTCGATCTGACCCCCGGATCACCTCTACCCAACAGGATGATATATTGCCACTACATTGTGGAAAATGCCAAGTACAAGTAGCGACATGATCAACATCGGGTGTCACACAAGTTTTAAGTGGGTGAAAAATTTTGGTTGCATTTGGAGAAAGAATGCCTTACCAGAGCCCATCGAAAACTCAAACAACTTCGATATGGTCCTTACACCAGTACCAAAGATGTGGGAGACAATGATTTAGAGTGAAAAAATTCACCATTCCTTGGCTTGCACCTAGTCTTCAATGTGGACAACCTTTGACCATGCTTCCCACCATTACTGGACACATCAGACATTGTAGAACATCTCACACCAGCAGAAGTTTCCTCATCTCTTGGAGGAACTCAATGCAACGGGGACCATTGCTTCCTAAGGGGGGAGGAATGATCCAGGTGGATAATGATGGCCACCTTCCTATCCCACATGGTCCCCCACCATTATCTCTTTCAGTTTCCTTATTTATAGCACAATTTACTATTTTTGGCAATTTTTCAGGTCCTGGCCTTTCGGAGTTGTTTTGAGGCCCTAAACAACTTTTTTTGGAAAAAATGATTTTTTTTGTTTTCCTACACCAATCGCATTGATAGTTGCAGTCCTTGGAGAGATCTTTCCAATGAGGTATCATATGCGTCAAATGGAGGTAATATGACCAAGTTACGACCCTAGGAAATTGGTTGCCCAACTAAGCCCAACAGGGCCTATAAACTCTTGGTGTTACATCTCCTTGAGTTAGGTTTTTGGTTGTTTATGGTTTTCTCTTATTTTTCAATAATAAAACGGCCCTTGAGCCTCACTGTAACTAATTTCAAAGGCATGTAGCCACCACATCTCTTCTCAAAGATAAGCTACCATCGCTCGATCTAATCTTATTTCCATTCTGTTTGTAAGCATACTTTAGTATTTGATATTAATTAAATGAAGTGTTATTTCTGCTGCATACCTATATTTATGGTTATATCTGTAATTTGTTGCATTCCTGTTTCAATTCAAACCACTTATTAAGGGATATGTGGCTCTAAAAACTCTTGAAAAACAATGTTTTTAGTGCTAATTTAAGGACATTCAATCGAGGCTTCAGTTATTCAACCATTCGTTACACCTACCATCCTATATGGGTATAAAGTTTGGGGGATGGGGAGGGCATGCATTTAGCAGAGAGAGTGCTTATCATGATGGTTATCCAAACAAATTCATGAAAAGAGATCAAGTATTTATGATATAATTCTCATAGAATGGCACAACCCCATTGATTACCTCAATGATACTTCATGTAATCATGATGATACATAGTCTCAATAAGATGGGAAACTCATAAAGTGATTGTCTAATATATCCATATCTTTCTATCAAATCCTCCATGGAGCACGCATAACATAAGATTTATTCAAGGTGATATGCAAGATTCTCTTCCTTGTTTCACCTCATTTTTTAATGGATGATCCTTATCGCTCTAAGAGAAAAATAAACAAGGGCATTCATTTTGATATTTCTAGAGCCTACATTAGGTCCAATTTTTTTAATCTTAGAGAGTTGTTCTCTCCCAAAATTCAAAGTTAGTCAGACTTATATCTCGAATGTAAAAACATGCACATTTTATGCCTATAATACACCAAACACTAACTCCCTTGCAGCCTAAGGTTCCCTCTTACTTATTGTAGAGTTTGCTCCCGTTACTTTTTCGTTGAGACAAGTAACCATATTTGTCAAGAACATTATATTTTCCAAACTAACTTCTTAAACCTTAATATTGAGGAGCACTTTATATTTTGATGCCCTCCTATTATGATATTAGACGGAAATTAATTTTTTCTTTTAGGTATTTACTTGGTTATGTCTAAACGCTTGTTAATTATGAGGGCTAAAGGTGCTTGACACTCATGGATTATGAGGACTACGAATGTTTAACCATTTTCCTCTAGTGATGTTCGACCATTGTTGATGATTTACTAGACACCTATTTCCCTAGTCAATATACAACAAGTTTGATAGTTCTTACTTTAAGTTCCCTGACATTAATAAGAAGAGATGTTAGGCCCTTATACTACTAGTTTAACCCCTTATTGTGGGAAACCTCTTGTGAGCAAAAGGATGAAAGTACAACCTCATTGTTTTCAGTTGCACCCACTTGGATTTCATTCTGGGATGCCATCAAGGAGTAGTACTACCCTATCGGAAGCTATGAGGATAAATACATAAAGTGGACCACGGCGCGGTAGGGAAGGGACCAAGACATGCCAGAGTTTACCAATATTTCTCATACCATTTTCACAAATTTAAGTATCAAGAATTCTAAGTGACACTTGGTACTCAATATCATCGCCGCCTACATGAGTACATCTAGGGTGATATGGAGTTCCTGGACATCTCCTCACTTGGCATGGTGTACCAATATGTAGTGAAGATCAAGCGAAAGTTTAAACAAAAGAAGTGAGAATTTGGATCTGCGAATCTGAAGAACAAAGGACAAAGCCAAGGCAGGGTGATCCAAGACAACCTGTCAAAGCTGCAAGAAAAGAAAACCACCACAAAGTCAAAGGCAAACACAAGAAAGTGGTGTGAGTTCCATAAGAGCCCCAATCACAACACAAGTGAGTGTTGGGCCAAGCAGTCATTGGTTGCCAAGTGAAGGCTTTAGAATTAGATGCATGTTCTGACCCTGAGTCAGAACCTATAAGAGGAATGAAAAATGGAAGTAGATTATTGATGCAAAGCCCAGTGCCACTGTTTCCACTGCCAAGATCTAGAAAAATGAGCCTGAATATCCAGAGAAGGGGGGAAGTCTTTTCCTCTCACAAATGTGGGTGAAGGGTTTGCCCCTGCAATTTATTGTTGATAGTGGCAGCCAAAAGAACCTTATTTCAGCAGAGGTTGTAAAGCGATTGGGCCTACTGACGATACCACACCTGCAGTTGTACATCATTGGGTGGCTTCACCAAGGACAATATCTCTAAGTCAGTCAACAGTGCCACCTTCCCTACAACATCAAGCCCTTCATAGATGAGGTATTGTGTGATGTTTCTCCTCTCGACGTTTGTGATGTATTATTAGGAAAACAATACTTGTGGAACTGACATGTTGTATATGAGTTTAGACCTCACTCTTTGATTATTTATTTGGGTAATAAGTTATACATGATACCGAAGGTAGCCCCACCTTCTACCACCTCTTTGATCTCTGCTAAGAAATGCAACAAGAACATCTCCCAGACTAGGAAATTCATTTTTGTTCTGGTTCACTCTCAAAGTAAGGGGAAGATCATTGCTACATTTGTGGCCCCTGGGAAGGGTTCCTCCACGCATCCGACATAGGTGGATATGGTCATGAAAGAATACAGGGACATCTTCTCCTCACCCACAAGCATACCATTGCGCTGTCAGGTCAAGCATTTGTTCAATCTAACTCCCGGATCACCTCTACCCAACAAGACGATATATCGCCGCTACATTGTGGAAAATTGCAAGTACAAGTAGCGACATGATCAACATCGGGTGTCACACAAGTTTCAGGTGGGTGACAAAGTTTTGTTACATTTGCAGAAAGAATGCCTTACCAGAGCCCCTAAGAAGCTCAAACCACTTCGATATGGTCCTTACACCATTACCAAAGACGTGGAGACAAATATTAGAGCGAAAAATTCCCCCATTCCTTGGCTTGCACCCATTCATTAATGTGGACCACCTTCGACCATGCTTCCCACCATTATTGGACACATCAGACATTGCAGAAAATCTCACGCAAGCAGGTGTTTCCTCATCTCTTGGAGGAACTCAATGCAATGGGGACCACTGCTTCCTAAGGGGGGAGGAATAATCCAAGCAGATAGTGATGGCCACCTTCCTATCCCACTTGGTCCCCCACCATTATCTCTTTTAGTTTCCTTATTTATAGCAAAATTTACTAATTTTGGCAGTTTTTTGAGTCTTGAACTTTCATAGCCATTTTGAGGCCCTAAACGACATTTTTCTGGAAAAATTGATTTTGTTATTCCTACAACAATCACATTGAGAGTTGTAGTCCTTGGAGAGATCTTTCCAATGAGGTATCATATGCATCAAACGGAGGTAATATGACCAAGTTACAACATCGGGAAGTTGGTTGCCCAACTAACCCCAATGGGGCCTATCAACTCTTGGTGTTACATCTCCTCGGGTTAGGGTTTTGGTTTTTTATGGTTTTCTATTATTGTTCAATAATAAAAATGCCATTGAGCCTCACTATAACTGATTTTAGAGGCATGGAGCCACCACATCTCTTCTCAGAGATAAGCTACCATCGCTTGATCTAATCTTATTTCCATTATGTTTGTAAGCATACTTCAGTATTTGATATTAATGAAATGAAGTGTTATCTTTGCTGCATCTCTGTGTTTATGGTTATATCAGTAATTTGTTGCATTCCTGTTTCAATTCAAATCAATTATTAAGGGATATGTGGCTCTAAATTTTTTTGAAAAACAATGTGTTTAGTGCCAATTTAAGGACATTCAATCGAGGCTTCAGTTATGCAACCATTCGTTACACCTACCATCCTATATGGGTATAAAGTTTGGGGGATGGGGAGGGCATACATTTAATGGAGAGGGTGCTTATCATGATGGTTATCCAAACAAATTCATGAAAAGAGATCAAGTATTCATGATATAATTCTCATAGAATGGCACAACCCCATTGATTACCTCAATGATACTTCATGTAATCATGATGATACATAGTCTCAATGAGATGGGAATCTAATATATCCATATCTTTCTATCAAATCCTCTATGGAGCACGCATAACATAAGATTGATTCAAGGTGATATGCAAGATTCTCTTCCTTGTTTCACCTCATTTTTTAATGGATGATCCTTATTGCTCTAAGAGAAAAATAAACAAGGGCATTCATTTTGAGATTTGTAAAGGCTAAATTAGGTCCACATTTTTTAATCTTAGAGAGTTTTTCTCTCCCAAAATTCAATGCTGGTCAGACTTATATCTCGAATGTAAAAACATGCACATTTTATGCCTATAGTACACCAAACGCTAACTCCCTTGCAACCTAAGGTTCCTCTTACTTAGTGTAGAGTTTTCTCCCATTAGTTTTTCATTGAGACAAGTAACCATATTTGTCAAGAACATTGTATTTTCCAAACTTACTTCTTAAACCTTAATATTGAGGAGAACTTTATATTCTGATGCCCTCCTATTATGATATTAGAGGGAAATTAATTTTTCTTTTAGGTATTTACTTGGTTATGTCTAGATGCTTGTGAATTATGAGGGCTAGATATGCTTGACACTCATGGATTATGAAGACTATAGATGTTTAACCATTTTCCTCTAGTGATGTTTGACCATTGTTGATGATTTACTAGACACCTATTTCCCTAGTCAATATACAACAAGTTTGATAGTTCTTACTTTAAGTTCCCTAACATTAATAAGAAGAGGTGTTAGGCCCTTATACTACTAGTTTAACCCCTTATTGTTATTAGTATAACCCCCTTATTATATTTTTGTACCCATGTGGTCTCCATATTATTATTATTGTGCCCCATAGAATCCCACTATTGTTATTATTGTGCCCTTACATTATTATTGTTATGTCGGTTCTGATTATATTATGACCCCTTAGACTCCTATATATAGAAAGGAGATCTTGTCATTTGTATCATCTAGGAATTGTTCATTTGTGTAAAGTAAAGGAGGTTTCCCCCTCGAAGAGGCTTATTTCTAAGGTGTTCATCTACCTCTTCTATCTTTTTGTAAGATGGCTTCATAACATTTGTTATCAGAGCCTTGGATTCTAGGGTTTCGCTGCTCCAAATAGGTCATCGTGGAATTTTCACTATAACTATTTTTTTGTGATGTTTTACAAGCTAAAAAATACCCAATTTTAGATGAAATCACGCTAAACCTCGGGTGCGAATTTTAGATCTTGTCTCGCTATATTTTAGGATATATGATCTGAGGAAGTTGGAGTTTTTGCAAGCTCCAGAATTTCATCTAAAACAGGTCATTGTGGAACGTTCGCTATAACTCTTTCACTACAAAGTTTCAGAAGCTAAAAAAAACACATTTTAGAAGAAGTCGGTATGAACCTCGGCTCCGAATTTCAGATCCTGTCTCGCTATATTTTCAGAGATATAGTCTGAGGAAATTAAGGTTTTTGCAGACCCCTAAATTACATTCCAAATAGGTCACCTTGGGAAAGTAGTCATAATTATCTCTTTGGGCATCAGATTGAAATTTCGTAAGAAGTTAAAGAAAGAGGACAGACTGTAGTTTCTTGTGTATATTTTCAGGTCCAAAGGTCAAAACAGTGACATGCGACACTTCTTACAAGTTTTCTCTTCTGAAAAGGTATATAATCAGGTCATCTTGGGAGATTATGAATAACACTTTCTTGGAGAATCCAATTGTGATCAGACTTGTGGAGTTAGAAAGAGGACTCAGAGGGCTAATACAAGCCAAAATTTCAAAACTGGAAGAGTCGAAATTACAAAGTTATAGTCGTTTCAAGATCGAGCTCCTAAAATCAAGAAAAGGTGATATGTGGAAGTTTGATGGCAAGGATCCGGTAAATTAGATACTACAGATGGAGAAATATTTTTATCTACATGAGGTGCAACTGTTACAAAAGGTACGTATTGCATATTCATATTTAGAACCAGATCAAATTTTATGGTATAAAGGGCTTTGTTCTCATAAACCACTTGTTACGTGGTCAATTTTCACGGAGGAAATGATAGCACATTATGAGGATACAAAGAGAAACACCTTATTTAGCCAATTGATAAATCTCAAACAAAAGTGTTCAATGGCAGAGCACATTGAGGACTTTCAACAATTGAATATAAGGGTAAATGATATTCCAGAGAAGCAAGGAATTGATGTCTTCATAGGTACTTTAAAGGATAACATTCAACATGAGATTCGTCTTTGGGAACCTGATTTATTGGAGAAGGCATTCAGGCGGGCAAGAAAAATTGAAAGTGAAATTATGGAAACAAGCAATCCCACCACTCACGACTATAATTATGGAAGTGTTTCTTCTCCTAGCCTTCCACAACCTACAAGCTTTACACCACAACAATTGGAAGAAAAAATAGAAAAAGGGATTTGTTACAATTGTAATAGAAAATGCACTAAAGGTCATAAGTGTGCTCAGAAGAAATTATTTTACATAGAGTATGAAGAGGAGGAAGAAAAAGATCAAGAAACATCAAAAGAAGAGGATATACTCCATGACCCAACCCGAGAGAAAGAAGAAATGAATCCAACCATATCTTGTCAAGCATTAGCAAGAATTACCACTCCTCAAACTCTCAAGATAGGAGGACATATCAAGAAGAAAAAGGTTCAAGAAGTGAAATATCACATCGAGAAAGAAGAAATGAATCCAACCATATCTTTGTAATGCATTGGCTAGAATTACCTCTACTCAAACTATCAAGATATGACATATCAAGAAGAAAAATGTTCAAGAAGTGAAAGATCACATCGAGCATCAAGAAATGAATCCGACCATATCTTGTAAAGCATTGGAAGAAATTACCACTCTTCAAACTCTTAAGATAGAAGGACATATCAAGAAGAAAAAGGTTCAAGCAATGAAAGATCACATCGCGTATCAACAACAAGTTCTCCAACTTTTAAAGAATAACACAACTTTAGTGCAAAATCGAATGAAACAACAGGTAGATCAACATCGCAATGAAAAGATTTTTGATGTAGGTGACTGGGTATTTTTATGGCTACATCTCAAGAAAGATATTTGTGAGAAGGAAATGTTGGCAATACTACATGCACTTAAGAAATGGCAACCTTACCAATGGGAAGATGCCTCAAGGTAAAAATGGATCATGATAGTCTTAAATACTTTTTAGAACAAATATTATCTTTAGAAGAACAGCAAAAATGGGTCACAAATATGTTGGTTTATGACTTTGACATCATCTACAGAAAAGGGAAGAAATTTTTTTCTTGTTGATGCACTCTCAAGAAAGGATGAGGATGTGGAAGCATTGTTTTGTGTTATTTCTATTATCCAACCAGATTGGATAAACGAAGCAAGGGATGAATGGTAGAAGGAAATAGAAGTGTAGCCACTCATTCAAAAGTTTCATAATATCCCAATTCAAACAATATTTCCAGAACTTGAAGAGGTAGAAAAAATCATATTGGAACTTGGAGCAGTTACAGAAACAAGAACCCGACAGCTACAAAATCGATCAATTTCAGAGTATCTCATCAAGTGGAATAACTTACCCCCTGAAGATTCCACACGGGAGGACAAGAATTTTATACAGAAGCATCAAGAACCACTCAAGCATTGAGGACAACACTTTTTGAAGGAGAGGGGCATGTTAGGCCCTTATACTACTAGTGTAACCCCTTATTGTTATTAGTACAACCCCCTTATATTTTTGTACCCATTTAGTCCCCATATTGTTATTATTGTGCCCCATAGAAGCCCACTATTGTTATTATTGTGCCCTTACATTATTATTGTTATGTTAGCTCTGATTATATTATGACCCCTTAGACTCCTATATATAGAAAAGAGGTCTTGTCATTTGTAGCACCCAAGAATTGTTCATTTTTGTAATGTAAAGGAGGTTGACCCCTCGAAGAGGCTTATTTCTAAGGTGTTCATCTATCTTTTCTATCTTTTTGTAAGTTGGTTTCATAACAAGAGGCCCTATGGCTAGTGTCCAAAGCTCACATGATATCCCTACAACATATTAAGCATGCATCTATTTGTGACCTTGAATTCTATAATTGCTTCTCCAAAGTAACATATAGCAATGAGTAAACCTCCTCCTTCCACATCTCATAACATTGATGCCTCCTATTAATTTTCCTTATCTCTTTCAAATGCATTTTGATTGTAATTTTACCAAATCCCAGAGAGTTTACTAAAAATAAGTCAAATCAAATTTAATTTGGAAATTGCTTTGTCCAATGACCTCAATATTTTCCATGGTCACGTTCAACATTGTACCAAGTCCTTTCTTTGCCTTTCTGGAACACGTTTTGGCTGTAAGCTACCATCACATGGTTTCATATAAATTCCATCATTGCATATGCTTCCACTATGTACTATTATTGTCACACAACATATCCTCAGAAGGAAGCAAAGCATGTTTTACAGTACCTCAGAGGCACTACCCAGTATAGATTATGGTACAAATGGAAAGAGGGAGTGAAGTTATGTGGCTTCACAGATGCAGAATGGGCAGGGAGTCCATCTAACAAAAATAATACATCAGGTGGAATTTTCAATGTTGGGTCCATAGTGTTTTCCTAATACAACAAGAAGCAAATATTTGTGGCACTCATCTTGGCAGAAGCAAAGTATGTGGCTACTGGTAAAGCAACATGTGAAGCGATCTGGATAAGATACTTGTGGGACTATTTGGTGAGATGATGGATCCAAATATGATTTATTGTGATAATAATAGTTGCATAAAGATCTATGAGAATCTGGTATTTCATGATCGATCCAAGCATATAGATATACGATATCACCATTTATGGGACTATGTGCAAAAGCATATAATGTTGCTACCATACATTATGATAGAGGAATAAGATGTTGACATCTTACAAAGGCATTATTAAGAGGGAATTTTGAATTCCATAGGTGCAGGATAGGGATGGTTGATAATCCCTTTATTTATGAGAGAGAGTGTTGAAAGAATGCAGCAAGAAAGTCTCAATTTGACTTTTCCTTGGTCAAATTGAGAAAATTTGACTTTCCACATCAACAAAAAACTTGGAGGAAGTTAATTGAGTTGACATGGCTCTTGTCACTTAGTTAACTCAATAAATTCAAGTTAGAGGTGTTGAGTAGTAAAAAGGGTCTTTTTAACCTCTATTTACCCTACATTAATTATCAATACAAGTACGATTTTTTATCTCAAGAGTGTACTCAGTTTGAGGCAGTCACTTTTTCAAGAGTAATGCTTACAGTATAGTGCTCTACAAAAGTAAAAGTGAATGAATCCTAGAAAACAAACTCTAATTGTAATGGCAAGAGACTTAAATGCTTTGTAACTAAATCATTCACTTAAGAAACTATAACAATCATCAGTCAAGGATGCAATAATGATAACTCTTTCCTTTGTAAACTGATGTAAATGAAAATCAATTAAAGGCAAGATCTCCAATCTGAGAACTGGACAGCAGTAGTCAATGTTTGTTACAGTTGTAGATCTTTCTATTCACACCAAAGCAAATACTGGAAATAACAATTCAATTAACAGAAAAGAAACAGCAACTAATCTGTTGAAGAAATCGAACAGCGAAGCTTAATCTACATGAATGAATTAAGTAGAAATCTTAACCGAAAGGAATTGAACTTTAACTAATAAAGGAATTTGAACAACGATCTAAGAAAGGAACAACAAATCTAAGTAAGTCTACGGAAATTGAACAGCAGACTTAATCAAATGTAAACACACAGCAACTATAGAATTAGTAACCTTATTCTAACATAATGGGCATTAAAGGAACGACAATTGTAATGATAATGGGATAGTAATCTAATGAACATCAATCACAATTGTAAGTCAACTGTAGCTAAATGAACAACAATGTCAATTTGTAACTGAACAACAATATCAATCTGTAAATGAACAGCAATATCAAACTATAAATGAACAGCAATGTCAATCTGTAATGAACAGTAATATCCGAATTAGACAGTGCGTATTATTTCAGAATGAACATAATATTTTCAGTTGCAAATAATAATCTTCCTATTTCAATTACGAATTTGATATAACAGAGCAAGTCAATGAAACGTCTAGGAATAGAAGATTACTAAATAAAGCGAATTTAAAGGAATGCAAAGGAAATCAAACCACACATGACTGTAATCGAAAAATAATGATACAGAAAGAAAGTGATCCACTAGGGCTGGGCCCTTAGCTGCCAGGGAATCATTGCTCCAGTTACTCCAGAATCAGATAACGAAACATCAACGAAGTTAAATATTAATCATAAAAGCAGAGTTACAGCTATACTCTTTAAAGAGAGTCGATGATCAAAGTTCAGATTACAACAGTAAATTCTGCAAATCAACAATAATAATCTACCCCTTGGGCTAGCAATGTTGTCCCTTTTTATAATGGCCAGGCGGAAGTATCAAAAATACAGATAAGTCTTGAGGTAGCGACCCCTCAAGATCAAAGGATCTTGAGGGATTCGCCATGTCTTTAATCTTCAACTATCGTTTTGTCCTCTTGTGCTGATACTGCATTTGTTCTTCCTTTTCCTGGTCCATGTGCTCTGATCTTCATTTCCTCATCTAGATGCGGTTTCCTATCAAAGGGATAGCAGTTGGTTCTACTTTGTCTTTTCCTTTGGAATAGTTCTTTTCCATTTTCTTCACTCTCTGCATAGAAAAATACAATAATTAATCATTTTACATCAACCACAAATCTATTTAATTCTATCATAATCCTTTAACATATTGCCATCTTATAATGTAAAGAAGTTATGATTTAAAGAAAAAGATAAAGAAATAGATGGTAAATACATACATTTTCCAATGCTCAACGCACCCCCCTGCTTACCCTTTTTCATGCCCTCATGAAAACATTGTAATTGATATGCAAAGTAGTTAGGGAATAGGCTGGAGAAGGATTTTCATGCAGTGGCCCAAAACCATGATTCCTAGCTAAGATTTCAAAAATATGCCATGCCTGACCCCTCAAGAAATTCATATAAGGTTCTATACCCTGGTGCAGGATACCAGATGATTGGACTTTGAAACCTACAGCCTAACCAAGACGAGCCTTCTCTCAAGATGAGGTCACCATAGGTAACCAAGCGATCAGCAACCAATTTAAAATTTTCGTAATTGAATGGATTTCTGTCTTGGATATTCCAATTGGAAGTTTGGTATCGGAATTTGGCTGCTACTATGGCAAGGTATTTGATGGCTAGGAAGTATTATACCCCTTGCTGGACAACTATTATGTGGATAGGTCCCAATGTCTGGATCACACCCTTCATTCTCATTAAGCTTCTGTGCTTATTCCACAGTTGCAATGGGTTTCTAGGTTCACCCCTTACCCACAGATCTAACCCGTTCTCCTGTCTCTGGAACGTATTGTAGGCTTTAAACCACTCTATCTGGTTAACATCAAAAGTGATGAATGCCTGAAGCTGGATATCACCCACCAAAGGGCTAGGGTTCTTTTCCATGTCACCGTCCAACACAATATTATGCAAATAAAACTCACATAGAAATTGCTAGACTTTCACCCCATAATTCTTACAATAGTTTATGAAATCAACAATAGTTTTTAGTTCTATAGGCACCCCTACCTTGACAACCTCAATTTTCAATTGTAAATACCTTTCCATCAAAAACAAAGCATAGCTTTTGGCAGGTACCCTACATTCTAGAACATAAGTATACAGAGAACATAAGGTACTCATTTGACTCATAAATATGTCTAGTCTATTGGTTACCTTTTTAACTTTATCCTTTGCCCTTGCCATCTATCAAAGGCCTCGCTCTCTGATGCATTGATGTTCTTTACCTACTGTTGTAACTTCCGATATTTCTCCTGAGGAATAGTTTTCTCTGTGAGCTTTACTATCATTTGTTGGGCCTGTTACAGATCTTTTTGAAGTTTCACTATCCTCGAATCATTATCCATCATAACATTTTTGGGCTGGATATCTACCTGGATCTCCTTATTGCAACATCTGGATTTTATAGTCTGTGTTTCCTTCTCATGAACTGTCCAGTTGGTTGTGATGCTAGAGGACAATGCCTCTGTTTGGACATCCTTATTATAGACTAGTGTGTTTTTTGTTTGAGCTTTTGCATTTGTAACAGCCACGTGTTGTTCCTTGTGGTCCTGAATAATAATGGGTTCGGTTTGAGTCCTTATGGTCTTCTTTTTATGGGGTTTCACCTGGGTGGCTGCATTCTTTGCTCCAGGGGTTATTTTTTATCTTTTCCCCATTTTTAGGACCCTTATTTGTTGTCTGAGTTGTTTAATTACATTTAACAGTCGCTATTGTTCCTTTCACAACTTTTTGATTTCATTTGTTTTCTTCGAAGGAACAGATGTTTCTTTTCTTGGGCCTGGGCTTTTTTCTTCAGGGATTGTACCCTCGCCTTGGCCAATTTCTATGTTTTCTGCTTGGAACACTTCTTCAGTGTTCTCATCCTATTGATAAGATTTCTCATGGGTGGGAACCCTAGGTTGATAAGCTATTTCCCGAGTGGCTTCTTCTTCTACCTCTTCTTCATCATGCATTTCTTCAAATGCACTCCGACTGTGAGCAAAGTGTTCCTGAGACTGTCTTTCCTCTTCCTCCTCATCACTCATCTCCCCAGATGCACTCTTACTTTAGCAGAGTGTTCCTGTGATTGTCTTTCCTCTTCTTCCTCATCGTTCATTTCTTCAAATGCACTCTTATTGTGAGTAGAGTGCTTCTGTGATGGTCCTGCCTCAATATCAGGGTTGAGTGGGCTGTGGGGTTGGACATACTCACCCATATTGGCCAAAATTTGAGCCAATTCATCTTCTTGTAGAAGGTTTTGCAATGGTCTTTCGTTGGGTGGTTCTGCTTCCTCCCCTTCTTCCTGGCCGGAATGCTCAGTTTCCTTTTCTGGTTCTTCTTCTTCATTTTCTTTTGATTCTTCTTCTTCATTTTCCCCTCCTTCCAGTTGTGGGGGTTGCTCATCCTCTGTGTCATCTATTTCTATAGGCTAGCTACTATTTTTTTTGGGATTTCCCAACATTCCTCTACTTCTCCCTAATCTAGCAGACTGTCTTCATTTCTGCGGTCTGATTGATGTGCTAGCAGTGCATTTTCGTTTTGGGACTAGCAAGGCCAATCCCCCATCTATTGAGAAAATCAGTTCTTCCCAACTACTCTGCTATTGGGTGAGACTGTAACTGACCATCAACTGAATTAAACCGTCATGACTTACTACTGATTCTACATGACGAGATTTTCTTATACTTCGGGCAGCATCATGCAATAAAAAATTCAAGTATGTGGGCAAATTCACAGCACATTTTTGTTTTAATACAACTAACAGTTTGAGATGGCGTGGTCTTACCACGTATTTTCTGCCATCGCAAGTGATGTAGCTTTGGACAATTCTGGCCAATTCTACCCAAGTTTCTCCCAGGGTTGTAGGCATAATTCCTTTCCCTTTGACAACAAGGCTCTGTCCTTCGTCCCAGAAGATGGTTATAGCGTCTTGTAGTCTCATCTTTTTTAGGGTCCATACTAGTCCAACCACTGGCAGTCCCAAAACTTCAACAATTATCTCATATGTTACTATTATTTGTTATTATTAGTCAGTTAAGGTAGACAATCCATCCTACTCTTGCTAAAATTTCGTGTGCAACATTAGAGACCATTAACACTTGTGGTTCACCGCATATTGATCTACCTCCCATTTTGTTCAAGCTTAGTGCACTGTTAAAAAAAACACAGAGATGACGATGGAACAGCAAGCTATTCAATCTTTAGCTCACTGTTAATTTTTACAGAGCAAAAACACAAAAATGGTGATGGAACAACAAGCTATGCATATTGGGAAATACAATATCGTTAAACTTTCCATTCCTGAGTTTTGATGGAATCATAATACCCCCAAATAATGAGTTGACAGGTATGGCAGTGAATTATAGAGATCACCCGCACCCCCCTGAAATGTGATAGGCCGTCCTCGGCCGACAAATAAAGGAGCGACATGCTGAACTACAGTCATACAGGAAAATAAAGGAATGGCATATAGATCTAGGACATGTTTACAAAAATCAGCGAATAACTAAAATCGAGGCTTATGATGGAAATCATGAATAAATATGGAAATGATGTGATATGATGCGAAAAATAGAGGACAGGACAGGTTGATGTAAGTAAAAGTTCTTATGCGATCATTATCCACTTTAACCATTATGATTGATTTATAAATGATTTTCTTGTATAAAAGGTTCGAAAGGGTTATAAAACATAATCTCATTTGAAATCAATATAAAGATATAAGGAAGGGCTTATAATGATTATTGGTGTATGAAAAATATGACTTCAGTACCATCAGCAAAGCTCTGTTGCCCACAGGTGTCCATAACCTTGATAGAGTTTCTTAGTTTACCCTTGGAACCATAATCCTTTTGTATGCCTAGGAAAGTGTTGTGCGATGTCAGAATGGAGGCCATTGTACTGGCTTGGTAACCAGATGAATCACAATGCCATTCACCAGAAAGGAGTGAAAGGTGGGCAGGCCGGCTCATGATGAGACCTCGTGTTCCAAGGACTTATTTATTTTTCTGATATGCCTCTTGGATCATATCCCTAGTGTGGTGGCCATAGTGGGAATACCAATTCACTTGCTTCCTTATGATCATGGTAGGCTGGCTCTTGATGAGACCCCCTATCCTTCATCTAACAAATCATGTTAGTAATCATATAGATATGTATTTTCTTTTTTTCTTTTCTTTTATATAGCACTTTCCTATTTATATACAGAGGGTGGTGTTAAACAGTAATTTGTCACTGCTTTCACTTTAGTCTTCCTGTTGTGTCATGGGTCCAAAACCATGCATGCTCTTGACCCCCTGAGTACCAAAAGACCCACTTTGCCAAGTTTCCTGTATCAGCGCGACTGTGTAAAAATTAAACACGCTTATGAGTGTAGTCCAATGAAAGTGATGCGATGTCATCGCGGAAGTACATGTTTCTCCCGCACTGATCGGATTTCATATGAAAGCGCGGCAGTTGCGCGTTTTACCGCGCTGGTTTTCCTTCCTTTGTTATGAGTAAGCGATGACAGCGCTCGAATTCATTTGTGCACCTCCGCTGATCCAGTTTGGGCGAGTTTGTTCCAACAGTCAGCCTTCCAGATGCTTCCAGGCCTGGTTGTTGGTCTTGGTTATGTCGCCTCCCTTTTCTGGCATACCTGTTTCGCCATTTGAGCCACCTTCCATGGAGATAAGCTCATACTCCCACCATTTGTGGAGACTCTTCATCTTATTTAAGCCTCCACCATTGCATTCAGCTGCTAGTTTTGGAACTCTTGGTGTTTGGAGTGCTGTTGATAGTGTGTGAGCTTTATAGATAGATGGTGTGCTAAGTGTGGGTTTGTTATAAGGCTTGAGGAAGGTTGTAAAGTGCCTTTGACTTTATGTGAGGCTTGTGAGTGAGAGAAGTTTTGTGTTGGGAGATCTACTATCAAGGGTGAATGCTTAAGGAGCTTGTTGGCTGGACCCTCTTGAGAAGGCTTGTGACGTCAAGACCTAGGTTGTAAGGTTACTATATTCTACATTTAATACAATAAATGATTTTCTCCTATATCTTCTATGTAATGTATTGGATAGCTCATGATTTCTTGACCTTGTGAGTAAATAGTTCTTTGTTATTATCCGGTTACGCGCTTTGTTGTATTTCCTTGCTTTGTTTCAGGTTGATTACTCATTTGGAGAAGGAAGCTGAAGCTGGAACGACGCAAAGGATCTTCATCGACCACCGGTTGAGGTAGGCCTCTAATTCGAACTATTTAAGGAGAATTGTTGTTGATTTGTCTTGTTTGTGACTAGACCCACTCTAGGGCTAGAGGGGTTGCCTCTGTCCGCAGAGGGAACACTTTCCGGTTTCACAAATTGGCGACTCCACTGGGGAGTACCTTGTTGTTTGCTTTGTAAACTTTGGACAGAGCCTGAAGCATGGCCAGATAGCCTTCGAAACGCTCTTACTTTGCATTAGCGCAGTAGATCAAAGCCTCTTCAGTCCATCTCCGGTTTGGTTTACAAACTGAACAACTTGGAGCTGGCCTTCATCCTTTTTGTCCATTTTTCCTTGAGTTTTATTTTTGGTCTCTTTTCACCTTCTTAGGGGACAGTCCTCTGTTCCTTCAGTTCCTGGTCCATTCTGGGGGATGTCTGATTTGTTTTAAAGTTGACTATCTCGTTTGGGAGTTCTTGGCCCGACTGTGGCTGCCTTTTGAGCATCATCGCGTTTTTTAATTAAACAGTCGCGCTGTCATCGTGCATGCCCTGTTATTGATTACTGTTCATCGCGCTGTTCTTCTTAGCAGTCACGCTGAGTTTTTTTTTCGATCATCACGCAAAAGGCGTGTCCTTACGCGCTGACATCGCTTTGTTGCTACGCGGTGTTTCATATCAGCGCTTTGTTTCTGAGTATCACTCGCGCTGATTCCTGTAAGGTTGAATTTTTGCAATTCTACCTCCTGAACTTGTTGGTCTTGTTGTCCCTTTGATGTTCTCACTTGGTTAATGTCTTACTTCACATTGTGAAAAGGTTGAAACGCTTCCTTGTGAGTTTGTTGGACGAATCCTTGCCTGTTTGCTTTCGTGACCTACTTTTATTGTTCCAACTCTCTTGGGTCAGTTTCGCCTGGTTACTTGCTCGCTCAGATTTGTTTGCCCCTTGCTGTTGGCTTGGTTGAAGCCTTCCTCTTAGCTTGTTATTGGTTGATTGATTAGTGATCGTTGTTGAACCAATTTGAATATTGTTTCAATTTTCCTTCACTACCCAGACATAGATTACAATTGTTTGGGGTCAATAAGATTCCCACTTGTTGTTTGTTTTCATTGAGTGATTCTATTTCTTTTGCTCAGTGTTATTGTCCCTCAAAATTCACTTGGTGCATTATGTCATTGAAAGGGAAATCAAACAAATATCTTTTGCATTCAATAGTTAATGGGAAAAAGAGCTTTTCATTGATTTGTATTCTCAAAAGAAAAAGTTTCATTTCCTTGTTATTAGCTGCATTAGGTTGTTTGTTTGATTGTGTTCATTTTGTTTGATTGAAAATTCTTAACCCTCTCATAGTTAGAATTCATCGAACGAAATGATATTCTTTGGCATATAGTTTGCATCTAGGTAATTGTGAGAGATCATACAGTAGGACCTGAAACCGAAACTTAATTCAAGATCAACCATAAAATAAACCAAATTAACCTAAAAACACATTGGAACTTAATGCAAACATTTTAAAGGTCTAGGCTAGAGACATGTTCTGGCGTCTTTAAACATAGTCACTATTGTTTCACATTACGGTTGGGTGATTTCTCCTTCTGTGACTCGATAGTGGTCTAACACGGATTGTGCTCCCACGTACCGTCGCGAATATGGGGAGACCCCACTAGGCTTTTATCCTTGATCCATAGGAAGCTGAGTTTGCCGCCTTGCGAGCCGTAACGCACCGAACACAGTATTTGGGAAGATTGACTGCAGTACAGAAAGTCCTTGGTTCTCATACGATTGCCAAGGTGTATAAGCAGTTTTACGGATTTCCTGGTAAACCCTTTGCCTAGAGTCTCCAGAGTAGTCACTTTTGATCCTTTTCGGACTCCTTAAAAGAAAAGGTGCCAATGAGTGTCTTGTCACTTCGTGCTCATTAAACATTCGAAGGAGACTAGAGTCATATTTTGGTCCTTTTATCGACTCTTAAAACATGAAAAGGTCAAGTTTAGTTCCTGTATCTTAAAAATTTATTCAGCCACGTTTACATTTACCTGGTTAGATCTCATGTGCGTTAGCTTGAGTAGGTTTCGTTTTCGTTCTTGATGGCAAATTTTCCGGGGTTCCCCAACCCAAGTTCCTCTCCTGATGGGGATCTTGGTCATTTCCCCCCACTCGGGAATGTCGGAGCCCCTTATATGGCGACGTTATCCCTCCCAGGGTTAACTGTTGGGTTGCCTGTCTGGTTGTTTTCAACCTCTTTGGTCCCTACTGTATCGGCTGTTAGTTCATTAGTCCCTCCACCTGAACAACACCATGTTGACCCTAAGGTGGATCTCTCCCCTTCGACGCCTACTTCTACGTCTTCCTCCTCTACTTCGCCTGGGGAAAGTCTCGACTCGAGTACCCAGGTGGCTAAGAAGAAGAAGAAGAAGACCAAGAAGAAGAAGTCTTTTAAGGGAGAGGATAAAAGTCCAGTTATCACCCCAAGTACTCCTTTGAGTCCCCCTAAAGTCGGGCCACCTTCTGCTCCTCCGTGGAAGGTTAAGTTTCCTTGTCGATTATGCAAGGAGGACCATCTTCTTCACGATTGTCCTGGCATTCCCAGGGTCCTAGATGTATGGTCTCATGATCCGGCTTGCCCCTCATCGTCCACTGGATCTCATGGTGATGCTACTCTATCAGTTGGGAAGGGTAAGGGAAAAGGGAAGGTTTGCTTCCCCTGTCGACTTTGTGAAGGCAAACATCCCCTTCACCTTTGTCCGCTTATGGATAAAGCCTCAATGTCTTGGAAAGTCTCTCAGCTCCCTCACCCCAACTCCCCGTTGGATATCAACGTCTTTCTACAACTGCAGATCATCCGCCTCCTGACAAAGAGATTAATTCACATTCCTCTCTGGTCCAGGCCCCTCTTCCCGAACCTGCTGTGCCCAGCCTGTTCCAGACCAGCCATTGGTCGGAAAGAGTGTCAACTTGAGTTCACCACTTGTCGACCACTCCGTTTCGGAAGAGCCAAATTCCCATGTTCTTCTCGTCTCATCAAATTCTCCTGAGCTTGACAATGGTTGTCCCATCCTGACAGCTCCGGAGCCTTCTGATTCGGTTCCTTCCGAGTAGGGGGGCAATCATATGATTCCCCCACCAAGTAGTTCGGTCGTTTCCTTCGACTGGAGTCTTTTGACTACCCCTCCCCTTCCATCCCATGTGCCTTTCTGGGTCACCGCCTATGCCTACAATACGGCGCTACCTGGCACTGTGTTGGATGAAGGAGCCTCGGTTAGTCTTATGCCCGCTACTACTTGGCAAGCTTTGGGCTCCCCACCGCTTGTGCCTGTCGCACCGAATCTCACAGCTTTTGACGGAGGAACGAGTCAACCATTAGGGATCCTTCCAAAGTTTCCTATTACTTTGGGAGGTAAGACTGTCTACATAGACGTCTCGGTTACCCAAGGTTCTTTAGACTTCAGTCTTCTCCTTGGTCGTGACTATGTGTATGCCATGGGGGCCCTTGTTTCTTCAATTTTTCGTGTGGTTTTCTTTCCACACGATGGAAGAATGGTGACGATAGATCAATTATCATTCGTTCGTCCACAAGCTCCTCCTGCGTAGCAATCCTTCCCTCCTGGTTTTCATCCACCAGTTGCATCTGTCCCACCACAGATCAACTACGTGGCCACCCATCCCATGCCTGGATCCAGTGATGCTGCCGTCGTGCATAGTGTCCTAGGGGCATTGGGCCCTGACTTCCAAGATGTTGGCCTTCCCTCCGGAGTGGCCCTCTTGGGAATCTCAACTTCCCATTCATTATGATGAAGTTTGGTCGAAGCATAGTTCACTGTCCTATGTCAAGCTCCTTAAAAAATGAAACTAGCTGTCCGAGGATAGTTTTGATCTTGTGGCGACCTCGTTAAAAACTGAAACAAGGGTTATGAGGATAGTTCTTTTACTATGTCAACCTCATTAAAAAATGAAACAACTCCCTTTCCAACTCGAGTCTTTTGGTTAAGATCTCGTAAAATACAAGTCGAGTCTTTCATAGATCTCGAGAGTGAACCTTCATTCCATCCACTTTGTTGAATGCAATGAAGCTTGGGGGGCATGTACTTCAGTTTGTGTTATTATGCTGGGGGCATGCGAACTTATAACAAGCAGAGTTTTCCGTTTCAAGCTTGTGTAAACATGAAACTGAATCCAAGAAGAGTTCTCCATGGTTCAAGCTTGTGTAAAAATGAACCCATACCTGATTTACATCTTGTGATTGCCGCCTATCCACTACTTTCTATTAGATGAGCCTTGGTTGTTTCAGTCCTTCGCCACCATCTCTTTGGCTGATCATATGCTTTCACTTGGTTGTTTATCCTTTCCTGAGGAACCGCAGCGATGAGTGGTTTTATTAGCCAGCCTCTTGACCATTACATGTTTTGAGTAGTTCCACCATTACCGAAACCAGTTGCTATCCTTTATACCACTCGTTCCTCTAGGACGAGTCTCCTTTAAGCTCTTTTCTGACTCGTAAAATATGAAAAGATTGCCGAGTATTTTTGCCTTGTTGACTCGTTAAAGAGAATAAAAATGGAGGTCTACTTTCAGCTCTTTTCTGACCGTTTAAAGACGAAAAGATTGCCAAGTTACTCCTCTTGACTCGTTAAACGTTAAAAAGAAGCGGTCGCTTTTAAAACTCTTCTTACGACCATGTAAACACAAAAAGATTGTCGGGCCTTTGTTGTTTCCGGCTCGTAAATGGTCACGAAACGACGTGATGTCGATCGCTTTTTTACTTTTTCAGGTCGGGATCACTACATATGAAAAGTACTCCTCGATCGTAATGATCAGGCGGTTCTTTCGAGTATTGTTTTATACTTTTTCGGGCTCGAGAGACACAACTTTATGAAAAAGGACCCCCCTGGAGTTTTCTTTTCCGTTGTCTTTTCAAACTCTCTAAACATGAAAAGACGCCGAGTTCTTCCTTTTTCAGACTCGTTAAACTCTGGTGACATCGGATCTTCACAAGCATATGCTATCCCCTTCAAGCTTGTTAAAAATAACTGGGGTACTCGCCAGAAATGTTGGGGAATATGGAGTCAAAGTCATTGTCGATTTGGCATTATGTCGCTCTTGAACATGGCACTTCTCTGCTTTCGTGTCTGGGTGGGAACATCTTGTCTCTTTTTTCACTGGCCTTCGTGGGTTTGGGTGATCCCGTTTTGACCTCTCATCTGCTCATTGCCTCATCATCATGACCTCTAATCCATTTATGTCAAATACTTCCAAGTCCACTATCGTGCCGTCGATATGTTCAAGAGAAATTGACCTCTGCAGATCTACAACCCTCCCTCTGATACATACTTTTGATTCACCACAACATTTTTCTTTTGTCTCGTATCGATGATGTGGGAAACATTATGGCCCACCTTCGATCAAGGTCACTTCCTGTCGACTCCAGCTCATTATCCAGGAAGCTGATCTAGAGACTCCCTTTCGGTGCCTTAGAGCCTGCATGCCTCAATGGCAGGTTCTTCATGTTCGACGAGAGGTTTTTCATTATTGGCCTCCGATCGAATGATTCTATGGGTGTTCGATGCCAGCTCATTTATTCACACGCCGTGGATTGTACCTGTAGTACCTTGAGGGCCATTGTCATTATTAGTGGTACCTCTCGCGTCTGTTAACAATTTTCATCATTGACTGGTAATCAGACGATGTTCACGCATGTTCGACTTCAGCTCATGTATTCACATGCTTGAACTTGTACTCTGTTCGGGTCGAGATGGAGCGCAAGACCCTGGATTCAGTCTGTTGTGAGCCAGGTTGCGATATGTGTAGATTATTATTATGACTCATTCACTGGATGGCTGCGACCATGCCTGAGTCTTTTTATCGATCCTCACTGGATGGCTGCGTCCATACCTTGGATCTAGATCATTGTATACTCTATCATGGATGGCTGCGCCCATACCGCTTATATATCATGTATCAGACATATCAATTGCACTTGCGTACAGGTTCTTCCCGGTGGTGCTCTAGTTCCGGCAGTTCCGTAAAGCATTTCACCCCTCCCCACTCTCTCGGGCTTCATACTTTAGTGGGCATGTGTTACACAGTAATTTGTCACTGCTTTCACTTCAGTCTTCCTGCTGTGTCATGGGTCCAAAACCATGCATGCTCTTGACCCCCTGAGTACCAAAAGACCCACTTTGCCAAGTTTCCTGTATCAGCGCGACTGTGTAAAAATTAAACGCGCTTATGAGTGCAGTCCAATGAAAGTGACGCGATGTCATCGCGGAAGTACATGTTTCTCCCGCGCTGATCGGATTTCATATGAAAGCGTGGCAGTTGCGCATTTTACCGCACTGGTTTGCCTTCCTTCGTTATGAGTAAGCAATGACAGCGCTCGAAGTCAGTTGTGCACCCACGCTGATCCAGTTTGGGCGAGTTTGTTCCAACAATCGGCCTTCCAGATGCTTCCAGGCCTGGTTGTTGATCTTGGTTATGTCACCTCCCTTTTCTGGCATACCTGTTTCGCCATTTGAGCCACCTTCCATGGAGATAAGCTCATCCTCCCACCATTTGTGGAGACTCTTCATCTTATTTAAGCCTCCACCATTGCATTCAGCAGCTAGTTTTGGAACTCTTGGTGTTTGGAGTGCTGTTGATAGTGTGTGAGCTTTATAGCTAGATGGTGTGCTAAGTGTGGGTTTGTTATAAGGCTTGAGGAAGGTTGTAAAGTGCCTTTGACTTTATGTGAGGCTTGTGAGTGAGAGAAGTTTTGTGTTGGGAGATCTACTATCAAGGGTGAATGCTTAAGGAGCTTGTTGGCTGGACCCTCTTGAGAAGGCTTGTGATGTCAAGACCTGGGTTGTAAGCTTACTCTATTCTACATTTAATACAATCAATGATTTTCTCCTATATCTTCTATGTAATGTATTGGATAGCTCATGATTTCTTGACCTTGTGAGTAAATAGTTCTTTGTTATTATCTGGTTACGCGCTTTGTTGTATTTCCTTGCTTTGTTTCAGGTTAATTACTTATTTGGAGAAGGAAGCTGAAGCTGGAACAACGCAAAGGATCTTCATCGACCACCGGTTGAGGTAGGCCTACAATTTGTCAACTTCAGCTTCAGCTTCCTTCTCCAAATAAGTAATTAACCTGAAACAAAGCAAGGAAATACAACAAAGCGCGTAACCGGATAATAACAAAGAACCATTTATTCACAAGGTCAAGAAATCATGAGCTATCCAATAAATTACATAGAAGATATAGGAGAAAATCATTGATTGTATTAAATGTAGAATAGAGTAAGCTTACAACCCAGGTCTTGACGTCACAAGCCTTCTCAAGAGGGTCCAGCCAACAAGCTCCTTAAGCATTCACCCTTGATAGTAGATCTCCCAACACAAAACTTCTCTCACTCACAAGCCTCACATAAAGTCAAAGTCACTTTACAACCTTCCTCAAGCCTTATAAAAAACCCACACTTAGCACACCATCTATCTATAAAGCTCACACACTATCAACAGCACTCCAAACACCAAGAGTTCCAAAACTAGCAGCTGAATGCAATGGTGGAGGCTTAAATAAGATGAAGAGTCTCCACAAATGGTGGGAGTATGAGCTTATCTCCATGGAAGGTGGCTCAAATGGCGAAACAGGTATGCCAGAAAAGGGAGGCGACATAACCAAGACCAACAACCAGGCCTGGAAGCATCTGGAAGGCCGACTGTTGGAACAAACTCACCCAAACTGGATCAGCGCGGGTGCACAACTGACTTCGAGCGTTGTCATCGCTTACTCATAACGAAGGAAGGCAAACCAGCGCGGTAAAACGCGCAACTGCCGCGCTTTCATATGAAATCCGATCAGCACGGGAGAAACATGTACTTCCGCGATGACATCGCGTCACTTTCATTGGACTGCACTCATAAGCGCGTTTAATTTTTACACAGTCACGCTGATACAGGAAACTTGGCAAAGTGGGTCTTTTGGCACTTAGGGGGTCAAGAGCATGCGTGGTTTTGGACCCATGACACAACAGGAAGACTGAAGTGAAAGCAGTGACAAATTACTGTGTAACAGGTGGCTCAACACTCCTTAAGAGTAGGGATGGTGGAAGAAGTCTGAACATCTCAATAGAAGAAAATATGCCCTTATTCTTATTCAATAATAAAGATCAAAGAGAATTATGAAAATTTAAGGAAGAACCAACATGATAAAAATAATCAATCAAATTGGTTTTAGTGAAAATAAAGACAACAAAGTGATATAAATAGTTGTGTCCTTTCCTCTTTTCTCTTATCGATTCAAAGCAATTTCTCTAAAGATAATGATTTTTCTTTAGTTTGTTGATTTCAGTATCCTCTAGTTTTTGTATTCTTGCATAAATGTATAGTTGTGCCTTAAATGAACCATCATTCACAAAAATCTTCTAAATGATGAAACACACACACACAAAAAACATAACAAAAAAATGCACTCAAAAAGTGTTGTTCCTTAGATGGAACAATTGTTGTTCCTTAAGAGGGACAGCAAAAGAACATCTGCACGCAAAAATCGAAGTTCCTTTAAGAGGAACAACAAGCAAAAGAAAAAAACATACTTGAAACTGTTGTTCCTTAAGAGGAACAGCAACTGTTCCTTAAGAGGAACATCAACTGTTCCTTGATCGGAATGGCAAATAAAGCAAGCGTAAAATAAAATATTGTTCCTTTAGCAAAACAACCTAAGATCATTCGAAATTGAAACTGTTGTTCCTTTGGAAGGAATGGCAAAAAGGGGAAAAAATGTGAAATTGTTGCTCCTTCGAAAAAGAACAACAAAAACAAAGGTGTTGTTCTTTCAGAAAGGAATAGTGAAAATGCAGAGATACTATTTCTTTGAAAAGGAACAACAAAAATGAAAGTGTTGTTCCTATGGAAAGGAACAACAAAAAAATGAAAATGTTGTTCCTTCGGAAAAGAACAGCAAAAATGCAGAAGTGTCGTTCCTTCGAAAAGGAACAGCAAAACGTGAAAGTGTTGTTCCTTCGGAAAGGAACAGCAAAATGTGAAAGTGTTGTTCCTTCGGAAAGGAACAAAAAAATGGTGGAAATGTTGTTCCTTCATAAAGGAACAACAAAATGAAAAAGTGTTGTTCCTTCAGAAAAGAACAGCAAAATGGCGGAAATGATGTTCCTTTGGAAAGGAACAACAAAATGAAAAAGTGTTGTTCCTTCATAAAGGAACAACAAAATGACGGATTGTTGTTCCTTCGGAAAAAAATAGCAAAATGCAAAAGTGTTGTTCCTTCAGAAAGGAATAGTAAAACGGCAAAAATGTTGTTCCTTCGGAAAGGAACAAAAAAATGCAAAAGTGTTGTTCCTTCGAAAAGGAACAGCAAAAAGGCAGAAATGCTATTCCTTCGAAAAGGAACAGCAAAATGCAAAAGTGTTGTTCCTTCAAAAAGGAACAACAAAAAGAAGGAAATGTTGTTCCTTCAGACAGGAACAACAAAATGCAAAAAAAAAAATTGCAGAAATGGAAAAATATGTATAGAAAGTAATTTATACAAGTAGAAATGGGTCATTACCTGTTGCCCACTCGCCTCTTTGCCATTTCCACCTCCCCACCCCGCTCTGCTCATCTCCCTCGACGCTCAGGAAAACATGGTGAGGCCTCGACAACGATTACTCAGCCGTCGAGGCTCTGCACGCAGAGGGTCCTCTCGGCCTACTGTGGAAGATCCTCACCCCCAACGTTGTTGCTGCCATTGTCATCATCCTTCTGCAGCCAATCCTATTCTACCTAGAAAATTCTTGGACTCTAGTAGCCCTGACCCTGACTCAGTGCCTTCGCCAGCCTTCGGTTCAGCCATCTTTACCTTCAACAGCTCGATGGATAGGCCCCGCATCAATGCCCATGTCTCGGTATTATTTCTGGAGGAAGCTCCATCCAACAGCGAAGAACTCCGCGGCAAGGGGATGCAACAGGGTGAAAGGCCAGAATTTGACCAGACCATGCCTGGAAAGGAAGCAGAACAGACCCCCGGCCTTCCCCAGCCTTGGGAGGCGTCCACGTCCAAGAAAGACGACATCAAAGTGGACCCCTTCCCTTCAGCGGAGGAATTGGGAGAATTCGGGTGGTGCCCGATCGTCGAAGAGAAGCCGGAGGAGTAGCTGGTCCTCTGTGCAGCATTACCCTCTCCAGCATCACTCAGGTTCTGTTTCGGCTCTCGGCTTATGTCATATGGTCTTAGTGCATGTTTGTGTCTTGTTTTTTGAAGCCCCTGCGTGGGAAAATGTTGTTGGCTATCTGCTGCCCCTGGGCGGGCTTTCTAGTTTGAAATGGTTGCTCTTTTTTGAAGTACATGGAACCCGTGCGTGGGATGTTTTGGCTAGTTTGAAATGGTTGCTCTTTTTTGAAGAACATGGAACCCCTGCTTGGGATTTTTTGGCTAGTTATGGCACCTCTGCGAAGGTGGCTCTTTTGATATCTTACAGTCCAGAGTGCCAAAGTCTGGCCTCTGGGGATGAAACTCCATGATTGTAATGTTACTACTGTTACTGTATATAATAGATTAGTTTATTTAGCGAGAAAAAAATTTATACAAGCAGAAAATAAAAATTTATGTACAAAATGTAAGAACAATGAAATTACTTAGTGAACCAATGCCGAGGAAGAATTATTTTCCTCAGCAAGAATCTGCATATCAGAATCTTCCCGGAGCTGCTGGTAGAAGGATTCCCGAGTAAGTGGTTTATGGTACAGTCACACTCGGTGTCCATTTGCTTTAAAGGTATGTCCAGATCCATCAATAGTAGTCAAAGTAATGGTGCCATTGTCATGCTGTTTCTGGATTTCATACGGTCCAAGCTAGTGAGTCTGAAGTTTTCCTGGAAAATCCTGAAACTTGGAATCGTATAGGAGTGCCTAGTCTCCTTTGTGGAAGATTTTCTTTTTTATCAAGGCGTCATGCCATTTTGCTCTCTGTTCTTGGATTAATGCAGTGTGTTAAAGAGCCGAGATCTTAATTTCATCTAGCTTGTTAATTTGATGTAATATATTAATCTAGGCCTCATTTTAATTCAGACCGACCTCTTGTGTTGTTCTTCACGTTTGTATTTCGAACTCTATTGGAAAGATGGGTTCCTTTCCAAATACTAGCTGACATGGTGAATAACTGGTGGTGTTTTTCCACGTTGTCGATATGCCCACAAGGCTTTCGGCAACCTTACAGCCCAATCATGCCTATGTGATGCAATGGTTTTTGTTAATATTGCCTCTATCACCCTATTCGTGCTCTCTACTTGGCCATTTTCCTGTGGGTGATACGGAGTGGTAATTGTGTGCTGAATGTGATAATTTTTTAATGTTATAGCAATTTTATTACCTATAAACTGTGGTCCTCCGTTTGTGATTATGTCCCTTGGGAGGCCATATCGCACAAATATTTGGAACAGGAAATGAATCACAGAGTCCTTTGTAGCTCTTGGAAGTTCCTCTGCTTCAACCCACTTGGTAACATACTCTGTTGCTACTAGAATGTATGCTTTCTGATTTGATGATGGGTTGATCGGACCAACAAAATCGAGTGCCCAACTCTCAAATGGTTCAATTACTAGTTGTGAGTTTAAATGCATTTCGTCGAACTATCCAGGGCATCCTGCTCTTTGGCAACTGTCACAGGCTTGAACAAATTTCTTAGCGTCTTTAAATATTGTGGGCCAGTAATAACCTGTTTGCAAAACCTTGTGACCAGTCCTTCGATCTGTGAAATGTCCACCACACGGTCCGTCATGACAAGCTTTCAAAATGTCAAATATTTCATCTTCACGGACGCATCTTCTGATGTGCATATTTGCCCCTATATGAAATAGGTAGCCCCCAATCCAAGAAAATTAGGTACTACATTGCACAATCTGTTTTCGTTCATTGGGGGTTAGATGCTTTGGTAATTTTCCTACTGCTAAATAATTTGCAACATCAGCATACCAGGGTGTCTTGACAGTAATAGAAAATATATGTTCATCTGGGAATTGATCTTCCACTACTACTACGTCCACTGGCTTCAGCATTCATGAGAGAAAATCAGCTACATGATTCTCTTTCCTAGGTCGATCTTTTATTGTGATGTCAAATTCCTACAATAAAATCAGCCATCTTGTTACTCTACCATTTGTAATAGGTTTACTAAATATTTTATGGCAGAGTGATCTGTATATAAAACAACAAGATATCCAGTGATATAATGCCTAAATTTATTTACAGCATGTATTACAGCTAAAAATTATTTTTCAGTAACAGTATAGTTTAGCTCAGCAGGAGACAAATTCTTGTTGATATAATAGATTGCATATGGTTTTTTTTCTTCTTCCTACCCAAGGATTGCTCCAATAACTGTGTCTAAAGCATCTGATGAAATTTGAAATGGCAGGTCCCAATTTGGGCCTCTGAGCACTGGGGCCGTTGACACAAGATTTTTCAGATCCTCAAAAGCACGGTTACATTTATCTGTCTAAACAAAATCAACATTCCCTGTCAATGCGTATAGAGGTGCAGCTATTTGAGAAAAATGTTCTATGAATCTCCTATAATAACTAGAAAATCCAAGAAAACTGCGTACCTCTGTCTGTGTGGTAGGAGTAGGTATTAACAAAATTATTTGAATTTTGGCTGGATCTACCCGTATTCCAGCTTCTGAGATATAATTACCTAGCATGAGCCCTTCGGTCATCATCATATAGCACTTTTCATGGCTCAAACAGACCTAGTGGCAATACATCGTTGCAACACCTTTTCCAATGTGTATAGTGTTGGCTCAAAATCATCTATGTATCGTGTGAAATCATCCATATATACTTTGAGCCCTTCATTTATTAAATATGAAAAGATGCTAAGGATGGCCCTCTGAAATGTGCCAGGAGCATTGCATAGGCCAAAGGGTAGGACTCTGTAGGCAAACGTTCCCCAAGGACAGGTAAAAGTATTTTTATCCTTGTCTTCAAGGGCAATCTAAATCTGATTGTATCCACTGAAGCCATCCAAGAAAGCAAAGTATTTATTTCTTGCTAATGTGTCTAATACCTGATCAATGAATGGAAGGGGAAAGTGGTCTTTCTGGGTTGCTTTTTTAATTCTCTATTATCTACACAAATCCTCCACTTTCCATTCTTCTTCAGCACCATTACTAGTGGACAGACCCACTTATTATCGGAGATTGGATAAATAAAGTTTACATCCAAAAGTTTTTGTAATTCAACTTTCACGATATCTTTCAGGGGAGGGTTGAGTCTCCATTGGTGTTGGCGAATGGGTCTAACATATTTTTCTATATAAATGTGGTGCGCACATAGTTGGGGATCAATTCTGTTCATGTCTGGATAATCCCATGCAAAAGCTTCCTTATATTTTCTCAGTAATTGGACCAGCTTTTCTTCTTGTTTAGGAGTCAGGTTATTGTTGATGTTCAAGGTTTTTCCTGGCTCAATCTCTATAGTTTTTCTGTTTGAAACAGAGGTAGTGGGTATTGTTTGATCATGAGTGTCTTTGAGAGGATCTTCTTCTAGTTCATTGTCAAATGCTGCCTCTATCATGTGACATTGTACATGGGATCTGGATTCAGATTGGTTAATGAAGTTGTTAATAACATCATCCTCTATTTTATCTTTGAAATCGAGGGCATCTTCTATGGTTAATGGGGACCTAATGTTTTCTATGAGGTATCATATAGGTTGTTTGTTAGTTTTTATTATTGTTACACTTGGCTGGGCTGGAGGGTATAGAGCTAGATTCTTGATATTACTCCCTCTAGTTATGGTCATACTGCCTTGTTGGCAGCCAATGTAAGCATTAGCAGTTGCAAGCCAAGGTTTACCTAAAATTAATGGGTGTCCATCGAGTCAGTTTTTAGAGTTTATTATCAGAAAGTTGACAAGATATTCCCAGGAATCTACAGATACCATTACATCATGAAGTGTACCTTCTGTTCTAACCATTGATCAATCAGCCAATTCGAATAAGGCAGAGGTTGGTTCCACTAATGTGATGCCCAATTTTTGACAGGTGGTGGTTTTTAAAATATTAATTGCAGCCCCTAAATCAACTAGGGCATTTGAAAAGGTTTGTCCATTGATTTGCACTATCATTATTGGATTCCTTGGGTCTTCATATTTGACAAGTGCTTCTCTTCCTGATAACAGATCAGATAGGGTGCCAACTACTTGGACTGGTGGGTTATTTGTTATTCTCCTCCTTGGTTTTTTTATACATAACTCTTTGATGGTTTTTGCATATATTGGGATATCTTGGATAGCTTGGACGAGTGGGCTTTTTATATACAAATTCTTTAGCTCTCCCAGAATATCAAAGTCAGGATGTTCTATAGGGCGTGGTATGATTAATCGTTCTAGGAATGGGGGAGAAGATGTGCTTGTTTGGTCATGAGTCTGTAGTCTGACCACATTTTCCTCTTGTAATGGTTGTTCTGCGAGTAACTAATTTTCAATTTGAACATTTTTATCTCCCTTAGTTTCTATAATGTGCCTAGACCTTAGCTAAAGGTCGTTGCACTCCCTTAGATCAGTTTCTAGCTCTAGTGTTTCGATTATTTGAATAGATTGAACCGGTTTGTTATTTGGGTTCGTGTTGGGTTGGGCTAGGAGTTGTGGTCTTAAGTTGGACTAGGGATTTTGTTGTAGTGCAGATGGCGCTGGTAGTGTAGGTTGAGGGAGTGGAATGGTTCCTACAGGCTGATTCATCTGTCTTTGCCAGTTTGTCTACCAGGCTTCACTCTCTGAAGTGGGAGGGGACCATTGTGTTGGATATGCATTGTTTTTCCAATATGGTGGAGAGTAGGGAAAATTTGGCCAATTAAATTGGCTTGTTTGATTCGGCCATGATGATGAAGGAAATGGTTGTTGTGACCAGTTTGAAAAGAGAGGTTGATTTTGCCACATTGTATTATATTGTTGAGCATGATATTGCGAAGGCTGGAAAGAAGAAGATGGATCAGAGGACATACCTGGTTGTTGAGGCTGCTATTGACGACGCTGATTGAGTCGGTACACTGGCTCTAATTCTTCTTCTGCTTCTTTGTACACTGCTTTCAAATGCGAAAGTGAGGGGCAGATCTCTGCAGAGTGATCTTTTGTGCAGATAGCGCAGACTTGAACTGCATCTAGTGGGAACTCTTTATGGTTGTGTTTCTTTCTACATCTGGGATAGAATATTGCCAGATTTTCTCTGCTTCCGCTTGTTTCTATTTAGTTTGCATAATATCGAGCTGCATTGTCAGAGTCCCCAATATATCAGTTTTGAAATTATCCAGTAAATTTCCAATTCCTAAGAGGGTTACTCCTTCACTGGAGATCTTGTTATCCCTTGTGAAATTGTCACATTCTGTTGGTTTTAGACTTGTGCTACCTCGTGAACTCCTGATACATAAATCAATAATGTCAGCAAAATTTTCTTGATAAATGTCTCCTTTTCCCATAATATTTAGTGTTTCAACCCATTATTCCTTCATCCCTTTAATTAATGTTGTTTTTAATACATTGTCAGGTAAGGGCAATGATGCATAAGGCAATCTTTGAAGATTATACTGAAAGCATTCAACATATTCTTCTAGAGTCTCATTAGGTCTGGCTACCATCTGAAATATTTCATGCTTTAACTCTCTAGACCTACAATAATCCTGATATTTCTTCAGGAAAGCCTCTTTCATCTGATCCCAGTTGTTTATGACACCTTCACCTAACCCCATAAACCATCGTAAAGTAGCCCCTTTTAATGTAGAGGGAAACAATTTCAGCTTTTGGGATCGGTGGTATAGTCGTACCCCCTGCACAGCACATCGAATACAAACAAAAGTGCATCTAGATCTTCCGACGTTAGGCCATGGAATGTAGGGATATGCTGGAGAGGAATGGCCTTCATAGGTGCATTAGCTGCAATATCTACAATGGGATATTTCAACGTGGATGTTTGAGGTGTTCAGTGGTTCTGGGCCATTTGGTCAAATATGTGCCAATATCCTTCTGGGATTTCTAAGAGGGTATTCCTAGGCTGGTTAGAAGGAGCAGGAATGGCCTTAATAGTGCTTCCTTTTTCTGGGATGATGAGATTTCCTTGCTGAACTAATGTCTAGGGGGTTCTTAGCTCTTCAGGTTCTTCAGCTTTGTTCTGGATGATTTTGATAGCACTTCCCTTATCTGGGCTACTCAATGGCTGAACTATTCCAAGAGGAGATCTTGGTTCTTCAGCTTCCCCTGTTTCTCCTCGCAGAGATTACTAAGGTTCCCTTCTTGTAACAATTTTGCGCTACAATTCTCGATTTCTTGAAAATCTTGCTCCTCTGTTTAGCTGTGCACCTCAGCAAAGGCTACAGATGGTGATTCTGTGGCCCGAAGGAAACTAGTAGGTTGTCTACAAGTAGCTTTTCTAGGTCCTACTGACGGTTGAGATTCTGATTTTTTAAGGATTTCATCTATAAAGGTCGATTGGCCAAGAGTCACCAACCCCTTAGCTTTATCAAGCTTGGGTAGTGGTTTAAGATTCTTTTCAAGCTTTCTCTTCTTAGTCATGCACACAAATCAAATACTTATTTCTACCCAAAATAATAACAAATCTGCAAGAAAGTGAGCGGGGGAGCAGGGCTGTTACATGCTTCGTATGGTTCTTACCTTTTGTTTTTAAAACTCAACTCTCTCCTAGCAGGTACTTACACTACTCTCTCTTCAAAAGAAACAAATGGCTACACTCTCCCCAATAATGACACCAAAATGTTGAGCAGTAAAAAGGTTCTTTTTAACCTCTATTTACCCTACATTAATTATCAATCCAGGTACGATTTTTTATCTCAAGAGTGTACTCAGTCTAAGGCAGTCACTTGTTCAAGAGTAATGCTTGCAATATAGTGCTCTACAAAAGTAAAAGTGAATGAATACTGGAAACAAACTCTATTTGTAATGGCAAGAAACTTAAATGCTTTGTAACTAAATCATTCAATTAAGAAACTACAACAATCATCAGTCAAGGATGCAGTAATGATAACTCTTTCCCTTGTAAACTGATGTAAATGAAAATCAATTAAAGGCAAGTGATGAACCCCCAAATTGGGTAACTTATTGGGGTCTTTTTGCCTAGTTGTCCTTGTTCAATCCTCCATTTTCCATAGATTATGCATGTTTTCTTAGTATGTTTGTGTTATTTGAACGAATAAGGGTGGTCACTCTACCTAGGAGGCTAATACGTGGTTATTTCAGGATGTTTGGACAAATTTTGGAGCAAAACCAAGCAATCACGGGTCAGATGATAGTGAAGCTTGAGGGAAGGATTCGTAGGGAGGTTGTCTCTTGCATTAAATGGCCTTCCTCGAAATCTCCACCCTCAACTCCGAGCTCCACAGGCCACCAAAACGAGTTTTAAAGGCAGCCAAGAAGCTTTGGGAAGAGTGACTGTTTACTAGTAGTTGGGACAGCCGAGTCCCTTGAATCTAGGAGGGCTGCTAGCCCCCTCGTATTGTATAAGTAGGAAGGCCTCAAAGTTTGTAGTTTACTTTTGGAACTGTTGGTATTTTTGCACTATAGTGCTGTCATTTTGCTCAGCCTGTTTTCTTGTAGCTACTACTGTACAACTTTCATATGATGATTATTTTTGAATAATGAGAAGCAGCTTTACTTGGCACTAGATCTAAGTTCTTTAGAGGAGCCTGAAACTCTTGGGGTTGGGCCCAACTCGAGTGCTAAGGCCTCCCTTATGTATTGTTATTTTCTCTTTATGCATTTGCAAAATCATTTCTGTTAAGTAGAATAAATTTTGCTGATTAACTAGGTCACTATTAATGGTTAGAAATACTTTCAATGCTCAGATTTATTTGATAGGTTGTTAATAGGGAAAAGCTTCAAAAAAGGACAATCGAACATCTCTGGTTTGACCTCTCCCTCAGTGGGATCAGGAGCTGGGATCAAGGTGACCTTGCTGCCCACAAAAACACTGATTTTGCTTTGCCATGCAATCACTAGTGTTTGATTTTCATGTGTAGAAGTTGGTTACAAGTTCGGACTTTTGTTTGTTTAGTTGCATAGGTTAGCATACATGGTTTCATTGCAGGTCAAACTTCTGTTCATTCTGTTTACTGACAGCTAGCAGATTAGGTCAACGTAACTAGGTTTTTGAATTTACAAGTCTTCGTTGGATCAGTTGGAAAAATGTCTTGCAGAGCACCTGTACCACTCCTTCATCTGCTTATTCTCCATCAACACCATCCACGCCACCCTCTACTTAGAATCCTTGCCTCACGTTTGCCATTTTCTCCCATAACCCTAGTTTTGTGTAACATTGCTTTAGTCTTCCTTGAACCAAATCCAGCCATCGACACCTGTCCACAACTCCATCCACCAAGTCTTGGACCATCTCCAACCCTCACCCTACCTCCATACTCACTCCTTCACCTTTTCCTCTCCATCCATCCACCAAAATTTCATTTCTGAACATCCTGTAGAAAATTACAAACATCCTGTAGAAAATCACAGACATCCTGTAGAACCCCTACAGACTTCCTGTAGAGGCTCACGAATGAGGTTTCTCAATATCCAAACTCGGTGAAACTCTATGGAATGGTGTTAGGGATCCCTTAGGCCCTCTCTGAACCTTCTTGACCTCCTCCAAGTATTTCTTCTCTCCCATCCACCTCTGCATAGAGAAAAACAGTCAAATTGCATGCATAATAACTCTAGCAACTTATTCAAAAAAATACAAAAAGATGTTTTTTTTTCAGATGTTACTGTAGAAGTAGCTTAGATACATGTATTTACCTTCCTAGAAGTCAATGGCATTTCTTTCAGTAGCTTGCATCCTCTTTCTTGCCTCGGTAGGGATAGCTGGTAAAACTAGGGTTTGCTAGGGTTTACGTTTCCTTTTAGCTTTCCAGTTTCTTTCTGTAAGTAGATCAGCCTTCTTTAAGTTAGCTTTCATCCAACAGTTAAAAAGATTCTTCTCACAGCTCATAGAAGTTGGATTAAGCCCCTAGCGGACTTGTGCGAGTTGACCAAGTGACAGCTGCGGCAAGAGCTAGTACTTGTGCATATAGCACCGTCACTTCCAAGTTGGTTATGAACTACCGGGTTGATAAAAATAAAGAAGGGAGTCCAAGGAGTTGCAGCATTATTACTGCAATATTGGAGCTCACCACTCTTTTTGACGCTCTTTCTGGTGAAGCATCAGAGTATTTGTGATTGTTGTTTTTCTTCTATTTTCCTACTCTAACCTTCTGCTAAGTAGTTCATTTCAGTTCCATTCTGCAATTTCATTTCTGCAAAAATAAATTAGACATTTCTTGCTTTCATAGATTAGCCTTTCAATTCTGCAAGCATAGAATAGAATTTCAATTCTGCAAGCATAGTCTAGCATTTCATTCTAGCAATTTGATTTCAGCAAAGTAGATTAGTCCTTTCCTGCTTTCATTTCAATTCCGCATTTTCATTTCTGCAAGATATATTTTAGTTAGTTGCAATTCCATCTGTTTCAGTTTTGCAAGTACAAACAGAGAAAAAAGCAAAAACAACCAAAAATACTTTCATGCCTCGTAGGAATAGAGATAATACTAGAAAATTCCTACCTAACACCCCCACCACTTCACTGAGTCACCCTTCTCTTCTTTGGTGGCAGTGATCCAGAAGAACCTATAGGTGAACCTCCTGAGATATACGAAGATCCTATAACAGAAGAAGAGCAAGAAAACATTCCTTTTGAGACCATGGCTGACAACTGAAATGGTAGAAACGATGACAAGAGAATAGAAGGTACCTTCCCCATCCGAGAGACTAACGGGGACATGAAAATGAAGAACATAAGTCCCTCAACCTTACCTCATTTCCATGGATTGACCACTAAAGACCCTGATACCTTCCTGTTTGAGTTTTTTGTCCTTTGTCAAACTTATGACTATACAGATGATGAGTAGAAGTTGAAACTCTTTCCCTCTACCCTCAAGGGTGCAACATTATGCTGGTTCATGGGGTTACCTGGAAACAATATCACTACTTGGGCTTAGATGCAGGAAGCCTTTAACAACAAATACCGAGATTACTGTAGGTCAAAGGAAACCAAGGGAGAAATCTTTCAGATGACCATGGGAAATGATGAGTCTTTAGAGGACTACGAGGAAAGGTTCCAACTCAGCTATAAATGGGCCAGGTGCACACTTGACCCTGAATCTCTAAAATTGGTTCTGCTCTAAGGAGTCCCTGAAGACCTTCTAGATACCCTTCACATGCTAGCTAGAGGAGACATTTACCAACTGCCTTATGAGGACATAAAGACTGTGTTTAGAAACCACTCTAGGGCAGCCTAGAAAAGAGGTAGGGGGAATCCACTTTCAGCTAGTACTACCTTCTCCAAGCATGATTTTGATAATCAAATGGAAGACCCCAAAAGTGAGATGAGATAGAACATTGCCATGCAACTTGATACTTTCTGAATCCAACAAAAGAAAGAGGAAGCTAAGAGGGCTTTGGCCATTTTCTGTCCCAGATGTATGTGGAAGCATTCTAAGAACGAGTGTCTGTTGCACTCAGTAGAGGTATGTTTCATTTGTGAGGAGAACCACCCCATAAACCAATGCCCAACCTTACCCAGATTCAAAGCCATGTACCAAGGGACTGAGGCACCCACTGAACCTCTCTACTTCCTCAACCAAAGGAGGCCACATGGACCCAGACCTTACCAGTAGGGGATGCAAGGGACATCCCAAGCTTATTATAGCCCCAACCAATCTGCTCACATGCCTTATTTGGGTCCCCCTACTCATCCTTCCTGGTCTACACCTCCTCCATGGTCTTATCCACCTCAATACCATACTCAAACCACTGCTCATTCATTTCACTCACATGTCCAGCCACAGCCTCAGTGGAATGCACCTCAACCGGGGTGGAGGCCCCAATACAACTCTCCTCCCGCCATTCTACCTCCACCACTGGCTCAACCACAACCATTACCTCATGCTCCTCCAAGACAACCCCAGATGCCTGCTCAACTGAACCCGAACCCCAACAACCGACAAACCCAGCAGGTATACACTAGGGAGACAACCTGTCCTACCTATGCTGTGGAGATCTAGGAGATCAACCTGCGATCCGAGAAGACCCTTACAGATCGCCAACCTCCTCCCCCATAGGACGAGGAAGACGAATAGGAAAGTGAACCCAAAGCCATTCCACCCTTTCCTGAGTGACTAACAATAATCACACAACCAAACCCAGAGAAGACTGAACTTCTGGGAGAATTGAAGCACTTGCGTGTGAAAATACCACTTCTCCAGGCCATCAAAGATGTACCGATATACAAAAAATTGATTAAGGAGAAGTGTTTCAGGCACCCAGGCAGGTGAAAGAGAGATGCCTCGACTATCAATGTCATAGGACAATTGTCTGATCTAATGTTTGGGAAAGTAATCTGTCCAAAGTATTTGGACCCTGGGAGTCCTGTAGTTGATGTCCACATCAATGGTGCCATTATCCCCCATACCTTAATTGATCTAGGGGCTGCCATGAATGTGATGACTAGGGACACCATGCTTAAACTCAACCTTTAGAATTCCTTAAGGAAGTCCTCGACAGTCCTGCAGTTGGCAGATCGCTCCGCTGTGACTCCCGAAGGGATTGTGGAATATGTCTTGGTCTCTGTTGACTCTTGGGAGTACCGTGCAGACTTCTTGGTCCTTCAACCAAAGGCAAAGCTCACTGGATACCCCCTCATTTTGGGAAGGCCTTTGTTAGCCACTGCGAATGCTTATATCAGTTGCCGAGTTGGAAGCATGACCATCAAGAATGGGCCTACGTCCAAGTAGCTAGTCCTATATCCTCCTGCCCAACCCCTGCTAGAACATGACTTACCACTCTGGTTGGAAGAAGGAGATGAGGATGAGGTCTACTCTACACCCTTGTGCACAGTAGAAACCACTAGGGGAGGTCCTCAAACTGAGGATGATTTGATTGAGACTTTGATTCAAAATCCACCTCCCAGTGCATTGTCCTTAGAGGAATTGGTGGAAGATACCCAAGCCATCACCTTAGTTGACCTCTGTGTGACTGATCCAACCTCTCCTAGAGTTAAGAATGTGGAGTTTGGTCCTGAAAGAACTTTAAAGATCAGCTCCTCCCTATCTCCTCCCCAGGAGAAGGAGTTGTGTAGCTTACTGAAAAATCATTTAGATGCTTTTGCTTGGAGCTATAAGAAGATGAAAGGAGTCCATCCTTCAGTCTATACCCATCACATCTACATTAAAGAAGACTGTAAACCGGTCAGGCAGCCTCAGAGGAGAATGAATCCAGCCCTTAAAGACATTGTTAAAGAAGAATTGCAAAAATTATTGGATGCAGGATTCATCTACCCTATCTCCGATAGCGAGTGGGTCTTGCCTCTAGTGCTTGTGCCCAAAAAGAACGGGAAGTGGAAAATCTATGTAGATTACCAAGAACTTAACAAAGCTACCAAGAAAGACCATTTCCCGATGCCTTTCATAGATCAAGTATTGGATGGACTGGCAGGGAAGAAGTTCTTCTCTTTCCTAGATGGGTTCAGCGGGTATAACTAGATCCAAATAAACCCGGAAGACCAAGATAAAACAACCTTCACTTGTCCATGGGGTACCTTTGCCTACCGAGTCCTTCCCTTTGGGCTATGCAACACTCCTGCCACTTTCCAGAGAGTAGTATTAAGCATCTTTTCTGAGTTGATCCATGATTCAGTATAAATCTATATGGATGACTTTACTCCTTATGGGTCCAACTTCCACGAAGCATTGACTAATCTGGGAAAAGTTTTAACCAAGTGCATTGAGATGAACCTATCCCTCAGTCTTGAAAAATGTGAATTCCTGATGACTGAAGGGACCGTGCTAGGACATATCATTTCTCGCCAAGGATTATAGGTGGATTCGAATAAAATTGCTAACATTCAAAAGGTTCCACCTCCTCAAAGGTAAGAGATGTTCGGAGTTTCGTAGGCTTAGCAGGATATTATCGAAGATTCATTAAAGACTTCAGTAAGCTAGCCTTGCCATTGTTTGGCCTCTTGGGGAAATATGTTGAGTTTAAATGGACTGACAACTGTCAAGGGGCACTAGACGAATTGAAAGATAAGCTAGTGTCCGCCCCAACCTTGAGAGGTCCAAACCGGACCCTACCTTTCCACATCCACATTGATGCCTCAAACAAAGCCATAGGGGCAGCCTTAGGACAAGTTGAGGAGAAACTCCCATATGCCATATACTTTGTCAGCAAAAACTTGTCCAAGGCAGAAATGAACTATACTGTAACCGAGAAAGAGTTCCTGGCTGTAGTCCATTGCCTAAACAAGTTCAGACACTACATCACTAATTATCAAACATTTGTCCACACTGATCATGCTGTGATTAGATATTTAATGAATAAGCCTGATGTCAATGCTCATATCATTAGATGGTTACTTTTGCTGCAGCAATTTGATTTGACGATTGTTGACAAGCTAGGTAAGGAAAATGATGTTGTTGAATTCTTGTCTAGATTGGACTTGCCTACATGTGAAGAAGGAACAGTGGATGACTAGATGCCTGATGAACAACTGTTTGCTATCTCGGTACTCTCTCCATGGTTTTCTGATATAGCAAATTACTTGGTCTCGGCACAATGCCCTCTGCATCTATCCTCAAAGGATAAGAGCAGAATTGTAAGGAAGAGTGCCCCGTTCACTTGGATCAGGGGAAACCTGTTTAAACTTGGCCCGGGTTAGATCTTGAGACATTGTGTTAGGGAGGAGGAAGTCTTTGACATCCTCCTAGCCTATCACGATGGACCTTGTGGAGGCCACTTTGCAGCAAAAAGGACTGCCTTCAAAATTCTACAAGCAGGCTACTATTGGCGTACTCTTCATCAAGATGTTAGAAGATACATCAGCCAGTGTGACCGATGTCAGAGGATGGAGAAACCAACTCCAAGAGATGAAATGCCTCTCCAACCTCAAGTGACCTTTGAGCCATTTGAGAAGTGGGGCATGGATTTTGTGGGTCCTATCAACCCTCCTTCAAAGCAATGGTCTTACATCATTGTGTGCACCGACTATCTGACCAAGTGGGCAGAAACGAAGGTAATCAAAGCAACAACAGAAGAAAAGGTGGTTGAATTTCTGAGGGAAAATATCTTCTACAAGTATGGCTACCCAAGAGAGTTAATCACAGATCAAGGAAGCCAGTTCACCTCCAACCTGATTTAAGATTTGCTTGCTCATCACAAGATCAAGCACAAGACTTCCACCCCCTATCATCCTCAAGCAAATGGGCAGATGGAAGTCACTAATAGAGCATTGGAAAGTATTTTGACTAAGGTTGTGAGCAGCAACAGAAAGGATTGGGCAGATCACCTAGTTGAGGCCACCTAGGCCTACAACACCACTTGGACGACTACAACCAGTTTCACACCTTACGAGCTGGTCTACGGGAAGAAATCCTTGTTGTCCATAGAGTTTGAGTACAATACATTGACGGTGGCAACTCAGCTGGACCTAGATCTCAGCCATGCTCAACGTAAAAGATTGTTCCAGCTGAATGGATTAGATGAACATAGAATGCAGGCCCTCCTCCACTCAGAAGTAGTTCAACTTCAGAGGAAGATATGGCATGACACCTTAATGAAAAGAAATTCCAGCTGGGAGATTGGGCGCTGCTGTATGACTCCAGATACAAGGATTTCAAGGGGAAGCTAAGGACAAGATGGTTAGGACCATATACAGTGGAGAAATGCAATGACAATGGTTCAGTCCTTATCATGACCATTGATGAGGAAGCCATCCCCATGCTTGTCAATGGGCATCGACTGAAAATCTATAAGAAACCCCTCTCGAGGCAGGAGTTCATTAAAACTGTGGAAAAATCAGTGTTGGTAGTAGAGCAGAGTTCTGCCTCTATTCCTGCCACACATTGATCATCAAACAAAAAAAAAGGGAATAAAAAAGATCCCTGGGTGAAAACCTCTTTGAGGTGCCTAGGCCAGACAGTAAAGGTGAAAACCTCATCGAGGCGCCCCAGCTGTCTCTCAGAAAATAAAGAAATGGAATAAAAAAAAGGATCCTTGGGTGAAAACCTCTTTGAGGTGCCCAAGGCAGATAGTCAGGGTGAAAACCTTATAGAGGCGCCCCTGCTGTCTCTCTCAAAAAAAAATAAAAAAATAGGTCTGATCTCTGAAATTATTGCAGGTTGCAGGGCATATAGTGTAGATAAATAAGGTTGCACAAATCAAGGAAAGGGGTCCATCACAAGCTACCAGGCCTCCTCACCGACACTCCGTCCATGGCCACTCACTTTTTCCAAGATTTGAACACATTCGGGCCAAGATTCAACCTCCTATAGGAAGTTCAGGGCTTTCTACAAGAAGTTATGCATTTCTACAAGAAACATCCTGTAGAATCTTCGGGCAGGAAAAAATCGATTATGGAAAGGGATTTAAAGCTTGAAGTCTATTGATGAGGCCTGCAGCCAACCCTCTCTTTCATCCATCACTGGTTTCATCACTCTCCACCGCCATGCAGCGATCTGGTCATGTATTCCTACACAGTCATGCAAAGAGTCTTTTTTTCCTCAGAGTGAATTTTTTTTCCAAGAGACAAATCAAGTGTTCAAAAGCTCGTAAACTCTACTTGTCAAAAGCTCCAATAGTACCCTTCATTTGTAACTATAGCCTTGCCCTTTTTAGCATGCATCCCAGGAGGAGAAGCAGCTACAAAATCTCCTACAGGAATCCTGTAGCAGCTGATCCGTCTGGAGCACACACTATGGAGTCAGGAGCAGTTGAAATCAACACAGGAGGCATGCAACCAGCTCCGCGTGAATGTGAACACCTCCTCGACAACTGAGAAAAGACAGAGCCGTGCATGCAATGTTCACCACCAGAGGATCGGGTCCTGAAGCCTTGCATCCACATCAGCCAATGGATGAAGGAATTCCAATCCATGTGCACGAAGCAGAAATGAGCAAAGCCATCGTTTCAAGTGCAGAAACCTGCGAAACACGTCCACGGCCACACAGGTAAGTGTCTAACCTTATTTCGTCAAATTGCATAAACTATACTATGAACACTGCATATATGTGAATGGTGCGGATTGAACGAATGCGGTGGCTAGTCAATTGGCCACCCACAGCCAGTAGAATTGCCTCGTGGGATTTGAACGAGATTGGTTACGCTCGAATCCACCAGAAGGATGTGGAGCTGACACGTGGGAAGTGTCCAGTCGGGGAAAATCAGCAGATTTGCAGTGAAATTGGTGGACTGACAGGGATGACGGCAGGTAATGGCAGAGATAGACATTGGTGGTCAGAGACACACTGAGGAATGATGGCCGTGACATTGGCTAACAGATCGGCCTAGACACCTCACCCCCGCGCCATGAATTGCATCGTAATTCAAAATCATTCGGCCAGAGCACTCACATTAACCACTGTCATTTACGCCTACAACCAGTTTTCAGCAACGTGAGCGCCTCCTCCTCTGCAGTTCGTTAGCCCAAGTTTCTCAGCCTGGTTAAAAATCTTCCCACGTCCCAGGCTTGCTCAGAAGCACCATGACGTCCTCCAAAAGCAAGAAAAGCTCTCTACAGGAAGGAGCTCTACAAAAAGCACAGTGTAACCTCCTGGAGCAGAGAAACCTGTATCTTCTGCGTCGGAATTGGAAATTTCGAACAGAGGTAGGCTCAAACATGCCATTCCCATGCTTTATATTTCGAAAGGTGGTGAGTTAACTTGTTTGGAGTAGGGAAAATTAAAACCAGTCTGCCTGTGGGTCTAGAATGGTGGTTTGCTTGTGTGATACATGGAATTTCTTTCAAATGATGCTGTGTCACATTCTCCTCCATGGTTCCTGTTAACGAATTCCTCCTGTAGAAACAATAAACCCCTGTAATGACTAATCTGTGCATAAAAAAATATGAATTGTATATGGTTGGTGTGAAAATTAAGCTCTACACTCTGTCTATGAGAGCCTAATTTCCTTTTGACAAGTCGAGTTTTGGGCAGCAGTAGTATTATAACCAGGGAATTGGTGAAAGGGGAGATACAAGCATCTAAGAAACCCTATCCTGAGAATCAAAGGAGGAAACCGTAAACAGAATTCCCTTTCTGATCAGAGCACAAGCCAAAACAGAGTATTTTTCACCATGCCAAGAGGGTTTATCAGAAAGGAACCCTCAGATTCCAAGAAGTTGCGAGAAACTCCTGAGGTGGTCGACCTATTTACCCGTGCAAATTGGATGACCTTCTGTGATAGAATTCAAGGTCACGATGATGAGATAACAGAGGAGTTCCTAAGGTCCCTGTAGCCCAAATCAAAGGCACTAGCCACTGTAAATTTCATAGGATTGACCTTAAAACTCACCCCACAACTCATTAGTTGGGTCATTGATTTGCCATTGGGGATACCCTGGGATAAAGAGGAAAGGAAATTGGGCCAGAAAGCCAAAAAGGAATTCTTCCTACCGGAAGAATAGTTTTCAGAGGATATGAATGGGGTCTGGAGAGCCAGCCTTAAGCCATTTTGGAGCAAGGTCAGCCTTCATATTATGAAATATATTACCTGTGAGGGGAAATTCAGTATTGTGTATGGTTATCACTTCCGCTTGTTGACTGAGCTCAGGCATAAGATGGATTTGCCCTCATAACAAAAATTGAGCATCCCATACTTCCTCCTACAATCATTGATTTAGTGTGGCACAAAACTGAAGGAGGGTACACCATACCAGCTGGCTCATCATGGGCTTATCAAGCTCCTAGTAGAAGATGCCCTCCATACTCATACTATCCCTCTCTCCTGGGAGATTTTCCGCAATATGTCCAAGGATGATGATATCTGGATTCTGGCCAAAGAACTCACGTCGTCCAACAATGAGGAAAAGGAGCATATTGAGGCAGAGAGGAAAACTAAGGGTAAAGAAGCTAAGGGTAAGAAAACCCAAGGCAAACCACCATAGGAAAAGAAAGAGGAAAAGCAAGAAAAAGGACAAGTTGCTGAGGCCAAAGCTGTGGATGGAGTAAAATCACAAACGCCAAGGGAGAAGTGGTTGCAAACTCTGGTAGATAGGATTGAAAAAGTCCAAATAAGTGAGGGCACACCCAAAGAAACCACAGCACAAGTCAAAGAGAAGGCACCCCCAGCCAAGCAAGCCAAATCAGTAAAAACCGATTCTACAGGAAGCCGACAGACTGCTTCTACATGAAGCTAGAAAATGGTCAGTACAGGACTTTCTACAGGAAGTCTAGGGAAAGGGTACCAGAAGGAGAAATCGCCCGAGATTTTAGCTAGGGAGGCAGTAGTTGTGTTAGCCACCCTAAGCACATCTCCTAAGCAGAAGGGGAAGCGAAAGAGGGAGCCTTCACTGTATTTTAAGGTGAGAAGGAGCGTGAGGATTAAAACTGGCAAACCCCATCCACCATCCAAAGAACCAATCACAATTATAGACACCCCTACCACACAAAAGGAGAGGTCCCCCTCCAAGGTAGCCATCACTTATGAACGGAGAATCCCGAAGACATCCACCTGGAGGGAGAGAATGAAAATGTTGGACATAAAGGCCTCTCTACAGGATGTTGAGACTATTCTACAGGAAACATTGGCTAGACTGAAGGAAACCGAAGCAATGGAGGGTGAGGTAGCTAAATCACCTTAGAGGGAAGAAAAGGTATAACACATTATGGAACCTAGCCCCCAGCCCAGCTTGGGCTCCTACTATAATTTCTTGGAGGCTGGAAATATCATTCCTCAGAAATTCACAGTGCCACTTTTCCTTGCACTAGAGGAAGAGAGAGTGAGGACCCACACTTGGATGAAAATCACTAAGTCCAAGGGAGTCGCAGATATAGGTCCTCTGGAGGAGTAGCTCAAGGAGGATAGAAGAGAATTGGCTATGGTACGACATGTGGAGAGCAGCCAGTGGGTCAAGCTATAGGAAGAAAATGAGCTACTCAAATGATAGCTACAGTCACAGGGGCAAGGGAAGGAAGACAGGCCTCATATCTTGGGAGAGTAACAGCAACAGGAGGGGCCCACAACAACCAAAGGTACCCCTTATGAACAGCAAAGAAAGGAAGGGATGCCGACTGAAATTGAGGCACTGAACCAACAGCTACATGAACAAGAATTGCAGATAATTCTCTGAAACAGCAGGTGTAAGGAAAGGAGGCCCAACTGGCCTGCATGGCTAGTTGGGCAATGAAAGCTCTGTAGTGTAGGCAGCCTGCCAAATCTTATGCCCTATACCTCAAGGACCAATGGTTACAATTTCAAATCAATACCTTGGCTCAAAGGGGCATCATCCCTTTCCAAAATTATCATCAGTTTGTAGCTCTATGCGGCAGTAGTTCATCTGAGGATAGGGCAAAATTGTCAGAGTTCTACTTGCACAACTTCGCCTTCCAGACATGAACACATGGGATCCCAACACGGTGATAGGAGATGTCCAGCTTATGGCCATGGCCTCCTGGATGAACCATGAGGAAAAGAGAGCAGCAGAGGTCCACAATCTCATAAGCAGAGAGCTCAGTGAACCACTCATGATCAGAGCAGAGCCAGATAACCCCTCAGCAGTGATAAACGCCCACCAACACTTGGCCAACAGTCCTCAGGATCTACCAGAATATATTGAGCAACAGGCTCAAGCCATTGCTCACTTTGAGGACATGGAGAGACTGTTGGGAATAAGGGAATACCACTCTCCCACCAGGATGAGGGAGGCCTTGGCAAGGATACCTCAATACAAATAGCTGATGCAGAATCTGCAGGCCAATTGGATTGGCCTGAAATTCAATCCTCCTTTGCTTTTAGGATTGCTAGAAGGAGTTAAGGTGGAGGAGGAAGGCAGACAGTGGGAGGAAGTGGAAAGGAAAGCATGATTCCATGAACGGGAAGAGGATATCACCACAGAGGCCTAGGACGTGAGGGAGGAGGTCAAATCCATCAAGGATGATGAGCTGGACTAGTTGCTGATGAGCCCCAGATTTTGGTAACAATTTGGGCTCATTTGGCCTACTTACCTTGCTCAACCCTTCATTTTTTATCACTTATGCATCATTTCTTAGTATATTCGTGTTATTTGTAGGAAGAAGGGCAGTCATTATGCCTATGTGGCTAATACATGATGATTTCAGGTTTTTTGGCATTAAATGGAGCAAAGACCACTCAAATGGAGACAAGGAGACAGCCAAGGTGGCATTACGGGTTTATAGGGAGGTTGTCCACAGCCTTGAATGACGTCCCTCGTGATCTCCACCCCAACTCCGAGCTCCAACAGCTATCACCACCGAGCTAGAAGGCAGCCAACAGATTCTATAGGAACAGCAGTTTACTTTCAGTTGGACAGCCAAGCTCCACTAATTGAGGAGGCCAGCTTGGCCCTCATCATGTATAAATATTGAGGCTGTAGCCTTTGATGAGACTCTTGAACTTTCGTTATAGATTTTGGATTACGAGATGTAGCTCTGTTTTTGCTCTTTGTAAGCCAATTTTGGCATGTTGTTAGACTCATGATTATGATATTTTAATAAAAGGCAGGCAGATTTGGGTTCGATTCTGAGTTCTTAGGGGAGCTATAGCTCTCAGGTTAGGGCCCAACCTGAGAGCAATCGACCTCCTTTTTTTTGTATTGTTACTTGTCTTTCTTTCATCATTGCATTTCTTTCCTTTACATGCACTTGAAAAACACGGTTTGCTGAGTTGACTGTTTCGGTTTGGTTATGTAGGTTAGTTTCATGAATGCAATTGTTTCAGTAGTTCAGAATTAGCGTAGGGAGATTGAAGCTACATTGAGTTCAAAAAAAAGGTTGAATGCATGCTCACTTTCACCTCTGTTTGGGGACCGGAAGTGTAGACCGTGCCAACTGCCAAAAACACCGTTTTAACATATGCATGCAAGTATTGATGTAATGTTTTCGATTGAAGAATTGTCCATGCGATTATATCTTGAGTAATGACTCTTTGGTTCAGCATCATGCACGAATTACTTTCAACTTACATTGTTGTTCTTTGATTCCTAATAAAATAGTTAGAATAGGTTAGTGAACTTTTGTTTACATGCAAGATAAGGGTGATTTGTTTCATTTACACTGTGCAGCACCACTTCATCGTGTTCTTATCCTCCTGAACCGTGCCTAAGCCACCTACTCATCCTCTGTTCAGCTCATTTTCCTTCCAACCCTTCTATTATCCACGTTGCCTCAACTTTTCGGCCTTCCCTTGCCTCTACCCTTCTATCGACCAACCAGCTCTATCCACGCCTTCCCCATCTCATCTCTCTGTCCATAGGCCATCTCAAGTTCCTCTTTCATCTTACCTATCCACCCACATAGCTCCTTCACTCCTCCATCACCCAAAACTCCGACTGTAGAACATCCTGTAGAAGTTAGCAGACTTCCTGTAGAAATCCCGAGTTTCCTGTAGGATCCCCTGCAGACATCTTGTAGAAGCCTGCGAACACGGTTGCCAAGCACCTGAACATTGTGGACTTCTGTGGAATGATGTGAGGGATCCCCTGGAACCTCTCAAAGTCCTCCTGACTATTCCCAAGCCTTCCTTCCCTTTGAACTACCCCTGCACAGTCAAGACCCAGTAAGGAGCACAATCATAATAACTCCAACCACTTGAGAAAAAATACAAAAACATGTTCTCTTCAATGGAAGTATTTTAAATTCATGCATCTCATCTCACTAGAAGTAATGGCATCATTTTTAGAAATTGCATTCCCACCATTGCATCATCGGGATTAAGCTAGTCAGATTAGGGTTTACTAGGGTTTCCATGTTTGGTTGGCTTTCAGTTCATTCTTGCAAAGTAGGTTAATTTCCTTTGAGATAGCCTTCGTTCATCATTTAGAAAGCTTCTTCTGAGAACATAGAGAAGTTGGCTTGAGCCCTAGTGGACTTGTGCCAGCTGACCAAGTGACAGCTGCGACAAGAGCTAGTACTTGTGCATACAGCACCGTCGCTTCCAAGTTTGTTACGAAGTACCGGGTTGATAAAATTAGAGAAGGAAGCTCCAGGAGTTGTAGCATTATTGTTACAACACTGGAGCCCACCATCTTTTTGGCGCCATTGCCGGGGAAGCGTCAGAGTATTACTAATTGTTGCTTTTCTTCTATTTTCTTAATCTTGCCTTCTGCCAAGTAGTTTATTTCATTTCCATTCTGCAAAAGTAGCATAGACATTTCCCGCTTTCATAGATTAGCATTTCAATTCCGCAATTTCAATTTTGCAAGCATATATTAGCCTTTCAATTTTGCAAGCATAGATTAGCCTTTCAGTTCTGCAAGCGTAGACTAGCATTTCCATTCCTGCAATTCCATTTGAGCAAAGTAGATTAGTCCTTTCCTGCTTTCATTTCAATTCTGCATTTTTATTTCAGCAAGATAGTTAGTTGTAGATCAATCTGTTTCAGTTTTGCAGGTACCAAAGAAAAAACAAAAGCAATCAAAAAGTCTTTCCATTTCATGCCTCGTAGGAACCGAGATAAAATAGGAAAATTCCTACCCAACACCCCCACCACATCACTGAGTCACCCTTCTCTCTTCTTCGGTGAAAGTGATCCAGAAGAACCTATAGGTGAACCTCCTGAGATATACGAAGATCCTATAGCAGAAGGAGAATTAGAGACCATCCCATCTGAAGCTATGGCTGACAATAGAAGAGAAGATGAGAGAATAGAAGGTGCCTTCCCCATCCGAGAAACCAATGAAGAAATGAAAATGAAAAACATTAGCCCCTCCGCTCTGCCTCACTTCCATGGACTGACTACAGAAGATCCTGATACCTTCCTGTTTGAGTTTTCTGTCCTTTGTAGAACCTATGACTATACTGAAGATGAGCAAAAGCTGAAACTCTTCCCTTCCACTCTTAAGGATGCAGCATTACGCTGGTTCATGGGCTTACCTGGGAATAGTATCACCACATGGGCTCAAATGCAGCAAGATTTCAATACCAAGTACCGGGACTACTGTAGGTCCAAGGAAACCAAGGGAGAAATCTTTCGGATGACCATGGGAAGTGATGAGTCCTTAGAGGATTATGAGGAGAGGTTCCAACTTAGCTATAAGCGGGATAGGTGCACACTGGACCCTGAATCCCTCAAGTTGGTCCTGCTCCGAGAAGTCCCTGAAGACCTTTTAGATACCCTTCACATGTTAGCTGGGGGAGATTTTTAAGGACATCAAGACTGTGTTCAGAAACCACTCTAGGGCAGCCCGGAAACGAGGTAGAGGAAACCCTCTCTCAGCTGGTATTCCTTTCTCCAAGCATGAGTTTGCAAACCAATTAGAAGATCTTAAGAGTGAGGTGAGACAGACCATCGCCATGCAACTGGACACATTCAGGATCCAGCAGAAGAAGGAAGAAGCTAAGAGGGCCTTGGCTATCTTCTGCCCTAGATGTACAAGGAGACACCCTAAGAACGAATGCCCATTGCATTCGGTGGAAGTGTGCTTCGTTTGTGAGGAGGACCATCCCACAAATCAATGCCCAACCTTACCTGGGTTTAAAGCTATGTACCAAGGGACAGAAGCTCCCACTGAACCTCTCTATTTCCTCAACCAAAGGAGGCCACAAGGACCTAGACCTTACCAGCAAGGAATGCAAGGGGCACCTCAAGCTTATTACAGCCCCAACCAATTGACTCCTATGCCTTCCTGGGGTCCCCCTGCTCATCCTTCCTAGTCTATGCCTCCTCCATGGTCTTATCCACCTCAGTACCCTACTCAACCCACTACTCATTCATATCATTCACACGCCCAGCCACAGCCTCAGTGGAATGCACCTCAGTCGGGGTGGAGGCCCCAGTACAACACTCCTTTGGCCATTTTGCCTCCACCACCAGTTCAACCTCAACCATTACCTCCTGCTCCTCCAAGGCAACCTCAAATGCCTGCTCAACTGAACCCGAACCCCAACAATAGACAGGCCCAACAGGTATACACTGGGGAAACATCATGCCCTACCTATGCGGTGGATATCCAGGAGATCAATCTTCGATCTGGAAAGACTCTTCCAGATCGCCAACCCCCTTGGTTCTTCTTGTTACATCAGATTCTTCTATGCCGGGGGGCATTTCACCTGTTTCTACAGAACCCCCTCCAAGCAGTGAGGTCTTTTCCTTTGATTGGAATAGACTAACAGAACCTCGTCTTCCTTCCTCCATCCCTTTTCAAATCATTGTCAATGCTGGTTGTAGGGACATACATCGTACTCAGGTAGATGAAGGTGCTTCTATTAGTATTTTATCCTCAACTGTTTGGAAAGCTTTGGGTTCCCCTCAGCTTGCGCCTATTACGCAGAATCTGAAAGACTTGTGGGAGTTGTTTCATTTTTTAGTGAGCTTGACACAAGACAAGGAACTATTCTCATAACTCGTGTTTCATTTTTTAAACGAGCTTAACACAAGATAAGGAACTATCCTCGTAACTACTCTCTACAATCTACCTAACAAAAAACTCTACTCTAAAAACCTTGATTCATTTTTTAACGAGCTTGACACAAGACAAGGAACTATGCTCTAAAATCCTTGTTTCATTTTTTAATGAGCTTGACACAAGACAAGGAATTATGCTCATAAAAACTCTCTACAATCTACCTACTTAACCTACCCTTGTTTCATTTTTTAACGAGCTTGACACAAGACAAGGAACTATGCTCATAAAGTTCACATGCCCCCAGGATAATGATGCAAAGCGAGGTACATGCCCCCCAAGCTTCATTGCATTCAACCAGATGGATGGAATGAAGGTTTACTTTCAATATTTAACGTGAAAAGGGAGTTGTTTCATTTTTAAAGAGGTTGACACAAGAGAAGAACTATCCTCATACCTGATTCATTTTTTAACGAGGTTGACTCAGTAATAGGAACTATCCTCAAAACCCTACTTTCTACAATCTATCTACATATCCTAAAATCTACCTGATCCATTTTTTAATGAGGTTGACACAGGAAAAGAACTGTCCTCATGGCAACCTGTTTCATTTTTTAACGAGGTTGATACAGGAAAAAACTATCCTCGCACACACTGATTCATTTTTGAACGAGGTTGGCACAGTAAAAGGAACTTTCCTCACACACACTGATTCATTTTTTAATGAGGTTGACACAGTAAAAGGAACTTTCCTCACTCACACTGATTCATTTTTTAACGAGGTTGACACAGTAAAAGGAACTTTCCTCGAAACATTTGATCATGGCTTCCAACTGGAAGAAAGACATGTCAATGGACACACCTTGATCATGGCTTCCAAGAGATCTTCATCAGAAGGAAGAATAGTTCTCCGGAAGGAACACATGTCAAGGGACTCAATAGGGATAAGAACATCGTGTTCAAGTAATCCCATAGAGTTTTCCATGTCAATCACCGGATCTAAATCAAAGGAAGATGAGCAAACAATGAAAGGCTCACTTACATCGGTAACTGAAGACATGGGACCAGTTGCCACATAATTAACCCGTGGCAGGGTAGATACCACTTTAGAATCAGGAACATTTAGGGGTGTCATATTATTGGTAGTTGAAACAAGACTAGGGAACGAAAGATGGTCTACAGTCACAATACTGTCGTTGTGAGGGAAAGACATCACGTGAAAGAGTGTCGATACGACAACTTTCATTGCATAAACATAGTCTCACCCAAGGAGTAAATTGAAATCCAAGGGACCTCGAACTACCATAATATCAATACAGACAGTTTTACCTTCCAAGGTAATAGAAAACTTAGGAAGGATCCCTAAAGGTTCACTAATGGTTCTGTTAAAAGCTTTCAGATTCTGCGTAATAGGCGCAAGCTGAGGGGAACCCAAATCTTTCCAAACAGTTGAGGATAAAATACTAACAGAAGCACCTTCATCTACCTGAGTACGATGTATGTCCCTACAACCAGCCTAATAAAAAACTCTACTCTAAAAACCTTGATTCATTTTTTAACGAGCTTGACACAAGACAAGGAACTATGCTCTAAAATCCTTGTTTCATTTTTTAATGAGCTTGACACAAGACAAGGAATTATGCTCATAACACGTGTTTTCTACAATCTACCTAACAAAAAACTCTACTCTAAAAACCTTGATTCATTTTTTAACGAGCTTGGCACAAGACAAGGAACTATGCTCTAAAATCCTTGTTTCATTTTTTAATGAGCTTGACACAAGACAAGGAATTATGCTCATAACAACTCTCTACAATCTACCTACTTAACCTACCCTTGTTTCATTTTTTAACGAGCTTGACACAAGACAAGGAACTATGCTCATAAAGTTCGCATGCCCCTAGGATAATGATGCAAAGCGAGGTACATGCCCCCCAGCTTCATTTCATTCAACTACGGTGGATGAAATGAAGGTTCAAGTACAAGATCATTTGAAAGACCCGACCTAAAATTACGTAAAAAACTGAAATAACTAACTTAAATATACAACTTGACATTTATGAGATCTAGTCAAACTCTCGACTCAATTAGAGGAGGATTTGTTTCATTTTTTAATGAGCTTGACACAGGAAAAGAACTATGCTCGGATTCAGTTTCATGTTTACGCAAGCTTGAAACGAAGAACTATGCTTGTTATAAATTCACATGCCCCCAGCATAATGACGCAAAACGAGGTACATACCCCCCAAGCTTCATTGCATTCAATGAGGTGGATAGAATGAAGCTTTACTTTCAAGATCTTAGAAAGACTTGTGGGAGTTGTTTCATTTTTTAGTGAGCTTGACACAAGACAAGGAACTATGCTAGATTCTCCCCGAAGTCTATGATTTAGATTCTCTAGTGCTTGATGCTTCATACGCTCAGGTTCTTCTTGTTACATCAGATTCTTCTATGCCGGGGGGCATTTCACCTGTTTCTACAGAACCCCCTCCAAGCAGTGAGGTCTTTTCCTTTGATTGGAATAGACTAACAGAACCTCGTCTTCCTTCCTCCATCCCTTTTCAAATCATTGTCAAGGCTGGTTGTAGGGACATACATCGTACTCAGGTAGATGAAGGTGCTTCTATTAGTATTTTATCCTCAACTGTCTGGAAAGCTTTGGGTTCCCCTCAGCTTGCGCCTATTACGCAGAATCTGAAAGACTTGTGGGAGTTGTTTCATTTTTTAGTGAGCTTGACACAAGACAAGGAACTATGCTCATAACTCGTGTTTCATTTTTTAAACGAGCTTAACACAAGATAAGGAACTATGCTCGTAACTGCTCTCTACAATCTACCTAACAAAAAACTCTACTCTAAAAACCTTGATTCATTTTTTAGCGAGCTTGACACAAGACAAGGAACTATGCTCTAAAATCCTTGTTTCATTTTTTAATGAGCTTGACACAAGACAAGGAATTATGCTCATAACAACTCTCTACAATCTACATACTTAACCTACCCTTGTTTCATTTTTTAACGAGCTTGACACAAGACAAGGAACTATGCTAGGTTGTCAGGCGGAAAGAGTCGATTGTGCGGACACAACCAACCTCCTTAGGAGCCTAAGACTCTCTAGTGACAAACAAGACAAACAAGAGCAATCCTTCTCTAAACATGCATTTACTATATAAGAAATCAAGTGTTTAGATCCTACCTGTAGTCCAACGCTGTTGTAGCAGTCCAGCTCCGCTGATCCGGATGAGCTCCTCCTTCACTTTGGTACCTGCATCCACTAACAATCAAACGATTAAATAGCACTTGATAATCTCATAGAATAAAGCATATTTAACACATAGACCAAGGAGTACATGAAACAACTCATAAATAACAAGTTATTAAGAAGAATGGACTCATTTGCATTAATAGGTAACAAAAGGAACAATTACAACCTGAGCCTTGGTGTTGTGCAAGTCCCTCCCAGGGTCCATCAAGAGTTCTCCTTTACTTTGACAAAGCTCACCCACTTCCAAATAGAACAAGCAAAGATGGAAATCTCTCCTCACAAGCTTCTAAATGGGAGTCCTAATTCCTGCAGCATCTACCCTTAGAAATGTTTAGCTTCCAACCTCTCCTCCTTCTGGCCCAATGCCTGTATTTATAGTACGAAAGAGGAAGTTAATCAGGTCCACCATCAATGGGATAATCCCCTCTTTGGATGGGATAGCTCCCTTATTGATGGGATAAGTTCCTCTTTGGTAGGGGTACATGAACCATCTGGAGGCGCTCAATACACGTCAAACAACCTTCTAGAATGCTCTAGAAATGACCACAAGTAACTTTTTAAAGATGAAACTTGCGCATTTTGACCTTTACAGGGGGACGCACCTGCCCCTTTACATATAGAGCGTACAAGGACGCAGCTTTTGTGAACATTGGGTGCGTACCCGCAGGTAAGGTTGAGAGAACCTGCGTACCCAGAGATAAATACATTTATAAAGACTTTCTCTCTTTTTGAAGTTTGACATGGAGAGCAGAGGCATAAGACTTGCCTAAGAGGACAGCATGACTGTTGATAGAGCCATACTAACTGTAAATAGCCATGGTGACATTTTTTAGTGTAACAGATTGCCCCCTAAAGTGCGAAGCCTGTAATAGATTAGGGTTTTGTACTATCTAGGAAGGGTGAAGCACTTTATCATTTCAAGGATTATCTCGTGGAGAGCCTGGTCAGAACCTGCAATTTCCAACACAAAATACATGTATAAGATTATATCATCACTGAGGTAGGCATTCCCATACTCAGACCAAAACTTTAACTAACAGACTAACTACTCTGATACAGAAATGATCTTGCAGTACATCATAATAATAGACTTTTGTAGACATAGTATGGGCGCAGCCATCTGTTTATGATTAGTCTACTTAGATAATGAATACAAAACTCCTCGCGGCCTGGATGGTGGAAACTAGATCCAGGGTCTTCATTTCTGCTTCCCGAATTGGTACGATTCTAGCCATGCGAATGAATGAGTTGATGTCGAACATGGTAGAAACCACTTGATTACCAGTCGATGATGTAAACTGTTAACAAGTGTGAGAGAGACCACCAGTAATGTCAATGGTTCTCAAAGTACCCAGTACAATCCATGAGATGTGAATGAATGAGTTGATGTCGAACATTTCACAGAATCCTTTGATCGAAAGTCAATGATGTAAACTGATGTCAAAGGCGAGAAACCTGCCATTGATGCATGCAGACTTCAAGGTAATGATGATTTCTAAGTCATCTCTCTAGATAATGTGTTGATGTCGATAGAAAGCGACCCGTTGCAGGCAAGCCCACAACACAAAATCATTGTTCCAGTTGAAGAAATGTTGTTGTAAGGACTGACTCAGGGATGGTCAAATGGATGACAAGTATTTTGCAGATGAAAGTTTTGTTTGCAAACCTCTTGAACACATAACGACACAACAGATGGTTTGGTGACGAATGACTCAAAGTTAATCCCCGGAACCCGGCTGAAGACTTTCAATGTGGTTTGATCAACTGTGAGGCAAAGGATTTCCCAACCCAGGTGAATGAAAAGTGTCGTGTCCAAGAGTGGTAATAAAGTTTCTTCTGAGACAAAAGATAAAAAATAGGCTCATTCTTCTCTCTTTTCCCCCACCATTTCTGGCAAGTACCTCTTTATTTTTAATAAGCTTGACGAGGATAACATATGCTTGATTATAAGCTCATCCTTCGGATGAGTCCAACCTAGTTTTGATTCGAACCCTAGGAAGGAGTGGTTCGTTCCTGTTTGTAATTGAACAGGTCCTTTACTGTGAAATTTTAACGAGCCCAGTATAGGAGAAACTCAGCGTTTTTCAATTTTAGAGAGTCTGAAAAACTTAAGAAGACTCCAAGTTGAACTTTTTCGTAAATTTGTGTCCCCCAAGCCCGAAAAAGTATAAAATAATACCTGGGAGAACCGCTTGATCTTGCGACCAAGGAGTACTTTCATGATTAATGCCTTTGACCTGAAAAGTAAAAAGCGATCAGAGGCATGTCGTTTTATTTCCAGTATCGAATTTGAAACGACAAAAATCCGGCAATCTTTTCTTGTTTTTATGGTCAGAAAAGGGCTATAAGAGGACCATCTTTTAATTCCGTTTTAACGAGTGTAAAAGAAACGCTCAGCAATCTTTTCATTTTTTGGGAGACAGAAAAGGGCTTAAAAGATGACTCTGATGTTTCACTTTTTTGTAAGTTTTAACGAGTTCGAAAAAATGATAAAAATGTACTCATATGGCCGACTTTCAATTTAATTTATGAGTAGGAAAAGACGGAAAGAACTCGGCATTTTCATTTGTTTTACGAGAATGAAAGATAGCAAAATAATCTCGGTATTTTCATGAGTTTAATGAGTCTTGAAAATAACTGAAATTGACTCGAGATAGGTTTCATTTTTACAAAAGCTTGAAACAGAGAAAAACTATGCTTCAAATTAGTTTCATTGTTTTACAAGCTTGAAACAGAGAGAAAACTGTGCTTGATGCCCCCTAAGCATAACTGCTAGAGTGCATGCCCCCCAGCTTCATTTCATTCAACTACGGTGGATGAAATGAAGGTTCAAGTACAAGATCATTTGAAAGAACCGACCTAAAATTACGTAAAAAACTGAAATAACTAACCTAAATATACAACTTGACATTTATGAGATCTAGTTACACTCTCAACTCAATTAGAGGAGGATTTGTTTCATTTTTTAATGAGCTTGACACAGGAAAAGAACTATGCTCGGATTCAGTTTCATGTTTACGCAAGCTTGAAATGAAGAACTATGCTTGTTATAAATTCACATGCCCCCAGCATAATGACGCAAAACGAGGTACATGCCCCCAAGCTTCATTGCATTCAATGAGGTGGATGGAATGAAGCTTTACTTTCAAGATCTTAGAAAGACTTGTGGGAGTTGTTTCATTTTTTAGTGAGCTTGACACGAGACAAGGAACTATGCTCATAACTCGTGTTTCATTTTTTAAACGAGCTTAACACAAGATAAGGAACTATGCTCGTAACTGCTCTCTACAATCTACCTAACAAAAAACTCTACTCTAAAAACCTTGATTCATTTTTTAACGAGCTTGACACAAGACAAGGAACTATGCTCTAAAATCCTTGTTTCATTTTTTAATGAGCTTGACACAAGACAAGGAATTATGCTCATAACAACTCTCTACAATCTACCTACTTAACCTACCCTTGTTTCATTTTTTAACGAGCTTGACACAAGACAAGGAACTATGCTCATAAAGTTTACCTGCCCCCAGGATAATGATGCAAAGCGAGGTACATGCCCCCCAAGCTTCAATGCATTCAACCAGATGGATGGAATGAAGGTTTACTTTCAATATTTAACGTGAAAAGGGAGTTGTTTCATTTTTAAAGAGGTTGACACAAGAGAAGAACTATCCTCATACCTGATTCATTTTTTAACGAGGTTGACTCAGTAATAGGAACTATCCTCAAAACCCTACTCTCTACAATCTATCTGCATATCCTAAAATCTACCTGATTCATTTTTTAATGAGGTTGACACAAGAAAAGAACTGTCCTCATGGCAGCCTGTTTCATTTTTTAACGAGGTTGATACAGGAAAAAACTATCCTCACACACACTGATTCACTTTTTAACGAGGTTGACACAGTAAAAGGAACTTTCCTCACACACACTGATTCATTTTTTAACGAGGTTGACACAGTAAAAGGAACTTTCCTCACTCACACTGATTCATTTTTTAACGAGGTTGACACAGTAAAAGGAAGACTAACAGAACCTCGTCTTCCTTCCTCCATCCCTTTTCAAATCATTGTCAAGGCTGGTTGTAGGGACATACATCGTACTCAGGTAGATAAAGGTGCTTTTGTTAGTATTTTATCCTCAACTGTTTGGAAAGCTTTGGGTTCCCCTCAGCTTGCGCCTATTACGCAGAATCTGAAAGACTTGTGGGAGTTGTTTCATTTTTTAGTGAGCTTGACACAAGACAAGGAACTATGCTCATAACTCGTGTTTCATTTTTTAAACGAGCTTAACACAAGATAAGGAACTATGCTCGTAACTGCTCTCTACAATCTACCTAACAAAAAACTCTACTCTAAAAACCTTGATTCATTTTTTAACGAGCTTGACACAAGACAAGGAACTATGCTCTAAAATCCTTGTTTCATTTTTTAATGAGCTTGACACAAGACAAGGAATTATGCTCATAACAACTCTCTACAATCTACCTACTTAACCTACCCTTGTTTCATTTTTTAACGAGCTTGACACAAGACAAGGAACTATGCTCATAAAGTTCGCATGCCCCCAGGATAATGATGCAAAGCGAGGTACATGCCCCCCAAGCTTCATTGCATTCAACCAGATGGATGGAATGAAGGTTTACTTTCAATATTTAACGTGAAAAGGGAGTTGTTTCATTTTTAAAGAGGTTAACACAAGAGAAGAACTATCCTCATACCTTATTCATTTTTTAACGAGGTTGACTCAGTAATAGGAACTATCCTCAAAACCCTACTTTCTACAATCTATCTACATATCCTAAAATCTACCTGATTCATTTTTTAATGAGGTTGACACAGGAAAAGAACTGTCCTCATGGCAGCCTGTTTCATTTTTTAATGAGGTTGATACAGGAAAAAACTATCCTCGCACACACTGATTCATTTTTTAACGAGGTTGACACAGTAAAAGGAACTTTCCTCACACACACTGATTCATTTTTTAACGAGGTTGACACAGTAAAAGGAACTTTCCTCACTCACACTGATTCATTTTTTAACGAGGTTGACACAGTAAAAGGAACTTTCCTCGAAACCTTTGATCATGGCTTCCAACTGGAAGAAATACATGTCAATGGACACACCTTGATCATGGCTTCCAAGAGATCTTCATCAGAAGGAAGAATAGTTCTCCGGAAGGAACACATGTCAAGGCTGGTTGTAGGGACATACATCGTACTCAGGTAGATGAAGGTGCTTCTGTTAGTATTTTATCCTCAACTGTTTGGAAAGCTTTGGGTTCCCCTCAGCTTGCGCCTATTACGTAGAATCTGAAAGATTTTAACATAACCATTAGTGAACCTTTAGGGATCCTTCCTAAGTTTTCTATTACCTTGGAAGGTAAAACTGTCTGTATTGATCTTATGGTAGTTCGAGGTCCCTTGGATTTCAATTTACTCCTTGGGCGAGACTATGTTTATGCAATGAAAGCTGTCGTATCGACACTCTTTCGCGTGATGTCTTTCCCTCACAACGACAGTATTGTGACTGTAGACCAGCTTTCGTTCCCTAGTCTTGTTTCAACTACCAATAATATGACACCCCTAAATGTTCCTGATTCTAAAGTGGTATCTACCCTGCCACGGGTTAATTATGTGGCAACTGGTCCCATGTCTTCAGTTACCGATGTAAGTGAGCCTTTCATTGTTTGCTCATCTTCCTTTGATTTAGATCCGGTGATTGACATGGAAAACTCTATGGGATTACTTGAACACGATGTTCTTATCCCTATTGAGTCCCTTGACATGTGTTCCTTCTGGAGAACTATTCTTCCTTCTGATGAAGATCTCTTGGAAACCATGATCAAGGTGTGTCCATTGACATGCCTTTCTTCCAGTTGGAAGCCATGATCAAAGGTTTCGAGGAAAGTTCCTTTACTGTGTCAACCTCGTTAAAAAATGAATCAGTGTGAGTGAGGAAAGTTCCTTTTACTGTGTCAACCTCGTTAAAAAATGAATCAGTGTGTGTGAGGAAAGTTCCTTTTACTGTGTCAACCTCGTTAAAAAATGAATCAGTGTGTGCGAGGATAGTTTTTTCCTGTATCAACCTCGTTAAAAAATGAAACAGACTGCCATGAGGACAGTTCTTTTCCTGTGTCAACCTCATTAAAAAATGAATCAGGTAGATTTTAGGATATGTAGATAGATTGTAGAAAGTAGGGTTTTGAGGACAGTTCCTATTACTGAGTCAACCTCGTTAAAAAATGAATCAGGTATGAGGATAGTTCTTCTCTTGTGTCAACCTCTTTAAAAATGAAACAAATCCCTTTTCACGTTAAATATTGAAAGTAAACCTTCATTCCATCCATCTGGTTGAATGCAATGAAGCTTGGGGGGAATGTACCTCGCTTTGCATCATTATCCTGGGGGCATGCGAACTTTATGAGCATAGTTCCTTGTCTTGTGTCAAGCTCGTTAAAAAATGAAACAAGGGTAGGTTAAGTAGGTAGATTGTAGAGAGTTGTTATGAGCATAATTCCTTGTCTTGTGTCAAGCTCATTAAAAAATGAAACAAGGATTTTAGAGCATAGTTCCTTGTCTTGTGTCAAGCTCGTTAAAAAATGAATCAAGGTTTTAGAGTAGAGTTTTTTGTTAGGTAGATTGTAGAGAGCAGTTACGAGCATAGTTCCTTATCTTGTGTTAAGCTCGTTTAAAAAATGAAACACGAGTTATGAGCATAGTTCCTTGTCTTGTGTCAAGCTCACTAAAAAATGAAACAACTCCCACAAGTCTTTCTAAGATCTTGAAAGTAAAGCTTCATTCCATCCACCTCATTGAATGCAATGAAGCTTGGGGGGCATGTACCTCGTTTTGCGTCATTATGCTGGGGGCATGTGAATTTATAACAAGCATAGTTCTTCGTTTCAAGCTTGCGTAAACATGAAACTGAATACGAGCATAGTTCTTTTCCTGTGTCAAGCTCATTAAAAAATGAAACAAATCCTCCTCTAATTGAGTCGAGAGTTTGACTAGATCTCATAAATGTCAAGTTGTATATTTAGGTTAGTTATTTCAGTTTTTTACGTAATTTTAGGTCGGGTCTTTCAAATGATCTTGTACTTGAACCTTCATTTCATCCACCGTAGTTGAATGAAATGAAGTTGGGGGGCATGCACTCTAGCAGTTATGCTTAGGGGGCATCAAGCATAGTTTTCTCTCTGTTTCAAGCTTGTAAAACAATGAAACTAATTTGAAGCATAGTTTTTCTCTGTTTCAAGCTTTTGTAAAAATGAAACCTATCTCGAGTCAATTTCAGTTATTTTCAAGACTCATTAAGCTCATGAAAATACCGAGATTATTTTGCTATCTTTCATTCTCGTAAAACAAATGAAAATGCCGAGTTCTTTCCGTCTTTTCCTACTCATAAATTAAATTGAAAGTCGGCCATATGAGTACATTTTTATCATTTTTTCGAACTCGTTAAAACTTACGAAAAAGTGAAACATCAGAGTCATCTTTTAAGCCCTTTTCTGTCTCCCAAAACATGAAAAGATTGCCGAGCATTTCTTTTACACTCGTTAAAACGGAATTAAAAGACGGTCCTCTTACAGCCCTTTTCTGACCGTAAAAACAAGAAAAGATTGCTGGATTTTTGTCGTTTCAAATTCGATACTGGAAATAAAACGACATGCCTCTGATCGCTTTTTACTTTTCAGGTCAAAGGCATTAATCATGAAAGTACTCCTTGGTCGCAAGATCAAGCGTTTCTCCCAGGTATTATTTTATACTTTTTCGGGCTTGGGGGACACAAATTTACGAAAAAGTTCAACTTGGAGTCTTCTTAAGTTTTTCAGACTCTCTAAAATTGAAAAACGCCGAGTTTTTCCTATACTGGGCTCGTTAAAATTTCACAGTAAAGGACCTGTTCAATTAAAAACAGGAACGAACCACTCCTTCCTAGGGTTCGAATCAAAACTAGGTTGGACTCATCCGAAGGATGAGCTTATAATCAAGCATATGTTATCCTCCTCAAGCTTGTTAAAAATAAAGAGGTACTTGCCAGAAATGGTGGGGGAAAAGAGAGAAGAATGAGCCTATTTGTTATCTTTTGTCTCAGAAGAAACTTTATTACCACTCTTGGACACGACACTTTTCATTCACCTGGGTTGGGAAATCCTTTGCCTCACAGTTGATCAAACCACATTGAAAGTCTTCAGCCGGGTTACGGGGATTAACTTTGAGTCATTCGTCACCAAACCATCTGTTGTATCGTTATGTGTTCAAGAGGTTTGCAAACAAAACTTTCATCTGCAAAATACTTGTCATCCATTTGACCATCCCTGAGTCAGTCCTTATAGCAACATTTCTTCAACTTGAACAATGATTTCGTGTTGTGGGCTTGCCTGCAACGGGTCGCTTTCTATCGACATCAACACATTATCTAGAGAGATGACTTAGAAATCATCAGTACCTTGAAGTCTGCATGCATCAATGGCAGGTTTCTCGCCTTTGACGTCAGTTTACATCATTGACTTTCGATCAAAGGATTCCGTGAAATGTTCGACATCAACTCATTCATTCACATCTCATGGATTGTACTGGGTACTTTGAGAACCATTGACATTACTGGTGGTCTCTCTCACACTTGTTAACAGTTTACATCATCGACTGGTAATCAAGTGGTTTCTACCATGTTCGACATCAACTCATTCATTCGCATGGCTAGAATCGTACCAATTCGGGAAGCAGAAATGAAGACCCTGGATCTAGTTTCCACCATCCAGGCTGCGAGGAGTTTTGTATTCATTATCTAAGTAGACTAATCATAAACAGATGGCTGCGCCCATACTGTGTCTAGAAAAGTCTATGATTATGATGTACTGCAAGATCATTCCTGTATCAGAGTAGTTAGTCTATTAGTTAAAGTTTTGGTTTGACTATGGGAATGCCTACCTCAGTGATGATATAATCTTATACATGTATTTTGTGTTGGAAATTGCAGGTTCTGACCAGGCTCTCCACGAGATAATCCTTGAAATGATAAAGCGCTTCACCCTTCCTAGATAGTACAAAACCCTAATCTATTACAGGCTTCGCACTTTAGGGGGCAATCTGTTACACTAAAAAATGTCACCATGGCTATTTACAGTTAGTATGGCTCTATCAACAGTCATGCTATCCTCTTAGGCAAGTCTTATGCCTCTGCTCTCCATGTCAAACTCCAAAAAGAGAGAAAGTCTTTATAAATGTATTTATCTCTGGGTACGCAGGTTCTCTCAACCTTACCTGCGGGTATGCACCCAATGTTCACAAAAGCTGCGTCCTTGTACGCTCTGTATGTAAAGGGGCAGGTGCTTCCCCCTGTAAAGGTCAAAATGCGCAAGTTTCATCTTTAAAAAGTTACTTGTGGTCATTTCTAGAGCATTCTAGAAGGTTGTTCGACGTGTATTGAGCGCCTCCAGATGGTTCATGTACCCCTACCAAAGAGGAACTTATCCCATCAATAAGGGAGCTATCCCATCCAAAGAGGGGATTATCCCATTGATGGTGGACCTGATTAACTTCCTCTTGAGCACTATAAATACAGGCATTGGGCCAGAAGGAGGAGAGGTTGGAAGCTAAACATTTCTAAGGGTAGATGCTGCAGGAATTAGGACTCCCATTTAGAAGCTTGTGAGGAGAGATTTCCATCTTTGCTTGTTCTATTTGGAAGTGGCTGAGCTTTGTTAAAGTAAAGGAGAACTCTTGATGGACCCTGCGAGGGACTTGCACAACACCAAGGCTCAGGTTGTAATTGTTCCTTTTGTTACCTATTAATGCAAATGAGTCCATTCTTCTCAATAACTTGTTATTTATGAGTTGTTTCACGTACTCCTTGGTCTATTTGTTAAATATGCTTTATTCTATGAGATTATCAAGTGCTATTTAATCGTTTGATTGTTAGTGGATGCAGGTTTCAAAGTGAAGGAGGAGCTCATCCGGATCAGCGGAGCTGGACTGCTACAACAACGTTGGACTACAGGTAGGATCTAAACACTTGATTTCTTATATAGTAAATGCATGTTTAGAGAAGGATTGCTCTTGTTTGTCTTGTTTGTCACTAGAGAGTCTTAGGCTCCTAGGGAGGTTGGTTGTGTCCGCACTATTAACTATTTCCGCCTGACACCCCTCCCCCAGAGGACAAGGAGGACAAACAGGAAAGTGAACCAAAGGCTATTCCACCCTTTCCTGAGAGACTAACAGCCACCACACAACCCAACCCAGAGGAGGATGAGCTTTTGGGAGAGCTCAAGCAGTTGTGTGTGAAAATACCACTTCTCCAAGCCATCAAGGATGTGCCAATATACAACAAACTGGTTAAGGAAAAGTGTTTCAAACACCCAGGCAGGCGAAAGAGAGATGCTTCAACCATCAATGTCTTAGGACAACTGTCTGACCTTATGTTAGGACAAGTCATCTGCCCAAAGGACCTAGATCCTGGGAGTCCTGTAGTAGATGTCCACATCAATGGCACCATCATACCTCACACCTTGATTGATCTGGGGGTTGCCATTAATGTGATGACCAGGGATACCATGCTCAAACTCAATCTTCAGGGTTCCTTGAGGAAGACCTCGACAGTACTGCAACTAGAAAATCGCTCCACTGTGACTCCTGAAGGGATTGTGGAGGATGTCTTGGTCTCTGTCGACTCTTGGGAATACCCTGCAGATTTCTTGGTTCTGCAACCCAAGGCAAAGCTTACTAGATACCCTCTTATTTTGGGAAGGCCTTGGTTAGCCACTGCAGATGCTTACATAAGTTGCCGTGCAAGAAACATGATCATTAAAAATGGTCCTATGTCCAAGCAGCTAGTCCTATATCCTCCTGCCCAACCCTCCTTAGAGCATGACTTACCACTGTGGTTGGAGGAGGGAGAAGAGGATGAGGTGTACTCAGCACCTTTGTGCACCCTAGATACCACTAGAAGAGACCCCCCAACCGAGGATGACTTGATTGAGACTTTGATCCAGAATCCACCTTCCAGTGCACTATCCTTAGAGAAATTGGTGGAGGACGCCCAAGCCAGCACCTTAGTGGACCTTTGTGCCACCAACCCTGTCACTCCCAGAGTAAAAAATGTGGAGTTCGGCCCTGAGAGAACGTTAAAGATCAGCTCCTCCCTATCTCCTTCCCAGGAAAAGGAGCTGTGTAGCCTGTTGGCCAGTCACCTAGATGCTTTTGCTTGGAGCTATAAGGAGATGAAAGGAGTCCATCCTTCGGTCTGTATCCATCACATATACATCAAAGAGGGTTGTAAACCGGTTAGGCAACCTCAGAGGAGAATGAATCCAGCCCTTAAGGACATTGTCAAGGAAGAATTGCAAAAACTGTTGGATGCCGGATTCATTTACCCCATCTCAGATAATGAATGGGTGTCCCCTCTGGTGTTGGTTCCCAAGAAAAATGGGAAGTGGATAATCTGTGTGGACTACCGAGAATTGAACAAAGCTACCAAGAAAGACCATTTCCCTCTACCTTTCATAGATCAAGTGTTGGATGGACTGGCAGGAAAGAAGTTCTTCTCTTTCCTGGATGGGTTTAGCGGGTACAACCAAATCCAAATCAGCTCGGAAGACCAAGATAAGACCACCTTCACTTGTCCTTGGGGTACCTTTGCCTATCGAGTCCTTCCCTTTGGGCTATGCAATGCTCCTGCTACCTTCCAGAGAGCTGTCTTGAGCATCTTCTCGGAGCTGGTCCATGATGCGGTGGAAATCTATATGGATGACTTCACTCCTTATGGGTCCAACTTCTAGGAAGCATTGTCCAATCTAGGAAAGGTCCTAACCAAATGCATTGAGATGAACCTGTCCCTTAATCCTGAAAAATGTGAATTCTTGATGACTGAAGGGACTGTGCTAGGCCATACCATTTCTTGCCAAGGGTTACAAGTGGATCCTAACAAAATTTCTCTCATCAAGAAGGTTCCACCTCCCCAAAAGGTAAGGGATGTCCGGAGTTTCTTAGGATTAGCAGGGTATTACCGGAGATTCATTAAAGACTTCAGCAAGCTAGCCTCACCATTGTTTGGTCTGTTGGCAAAAGATGTGGAGTTTAAATGGACTGACGATTGTCAGAGGGCTTTGAATGAATTAAAGGACAAGTTGGTGTCAGCCCCAATCCTGAGAGGTCCAAACTGGGCCCTACCTTTCCACATCCACACTGATGCCTCAAACAAAGCCATAGGGGCAGCTTTAGGACAAGTTGAACAAAAACTTCCATATGCCATTTACTTTGTTACCAAAAACTTGTCCAAAGACGAACTGAATTACACTGTAACCGAGAAAGAATTCTTGGCTGTGGTCCATGCATTGAACAAGTTCCGACATTATATTACTGGCTATCAAACCTTTGTACATACGGATCATGCTGCAATTAGATATTTAATGAATAAACCAGATGTGAATGCTCGTATTATTAGATGGTTACTTTTGTTGCAGCAGTTTGATTTGACCATTGTTGACAAACCAGGTAAAGAAAATGTTGTTGCTGACTTTTTGTCTAGATTGGATTTGTCTGCAGATGAGGATGGAATAGTGGATGACCAGATGCCCGATGAACATCTGTTTGCTATCTCAGTACTCTCTCCATGGTTTGCTGATATAGCAAACTACCTTGTTTCAGCACAGTTCCCTTCGCACCTATCTTCAAGAGAGAAGAGCAGAATCATCAGAAAAAGTGCTTCATTTACTTGGATCGGGGGCAATCTGTTCAAGCTTGGCCCTGATCAGATCTTAAGGCGTTGTGTAAGGGAGGAGGAAGTCTTTGATATCCTCCTCACCTGTCATGATGGGCCTTGTGGAGGACATTTTGCAGCAAAGAGGACTGCCTCCAAAATCCTGCAGGCAGGCTACTATTGGCCCACACTTCATCAAGATGTCAGAAGATATATCAGCCAATGTGACCGATGCCAAAGAATGGGGAAACCGACTCCAAGGGATGAGATGCCTCTCCAACCTCAAGTGACTCTTGAGCCATTTGAGAAGTGGGGTATGGATTTTGTGGGTCCAATCAACCCTCCTTCGAGGCAAAGGTCTTACATCATTGTGTGCATTGACTACCTGACAAAGTGGGTAGAGACTAAAGCAATCAAGGCAGCAACAGAAGCGAAGGTGGCCGAGTTCTTAAGAGAAAACATCTTCTACAAATTTGGCTACCCAAGAGAGCTGGTCACCGATCAAGGGAGCCAGTTCACATCCAACTTGATTTAAGACCTACTAGCTCACCACAAGATCAAGCATAGGACTTCCACCCCCTATCATCCACAGGCAAATGGGCAAGTGGAAGTCACCAACAGAGCATTGGAAGGGATTTTGACTAAGGTGGTGAGCAGCAGTAGGAAAGATGGGGCAGATCGCCTGGTTGAGGCCACATGGGCTTACAACACCACCTGGAAGACCACCACCGGCTTCACACCTTATGAGCTGGTCTATGGGAAGAAAGCTTTGCTGTCCATTGAGTTTGAATACAACACTTTGAGGATGGCAGCTCAGCTGGACCTAGATCTCAGCCATGCACAACAAGAAAGGTTATTGCAGCTGAATGGACTGGACAAGCACCGGATGCAGGCCCTCCTTCACTCAGAAGTGGTTCAACTTCAGAGAAAGGTGTGGCATAACCAACACCTCCATGACAAGCAATTCCAGCCGGGAGATTGGGCCTTGTTGTATGACTCCAGATACAAAGATTTCAAGGGGAAGCTGAGAACCAGATGGCTAGGACCATATACAGTGGAAAAATTCCATGACAATGGATCTATTCTTATTCGAACCATTGATGAAGAAGCCATCCCCATGCTTGTCAATGGGCATCGCTTGAAGATCTACAGGAAGGCTCTCTCAAGACAAGAGTTCATCAAAACTATGGAGAAATCAGTGTTGGTCATAGAGAAGGGTTCTGCCTCTGCTTTGGGCATACCCTGAAAGATCTAAAAAAAATAAATAAATAAATAATAATAAAATAATAAAGATCCTTGGGTGAAAACCTTTCTGAGGCTCCCAAGGCAGGTGGTAGGGGTGAAAACCTCATTGAGGCGCCCCTATTGTCTTTTCAAAAAAAAAAAAAAAAAGATTTAAAAAAGATCCTTGAGTGAAAACCTCTCTGAGGCGCTTAAGGTAGATGGCAAGGGTGAAAACCTCATTGAGGCACCCCTGTTATCTTTCAAAAAAAAAAAAAAAAAAAAGAGAAAAGAGAAAAGAAGACAATAAGCAAAAAGATAGGGACAACAAGTTTATGCATGCAGGTTGCAAGTGTTCTATGAAGGAGAGGACGTCTTTTAATGCAAAGCCAAAGATCCTTATCATGCTGCCAAGAGACCTCACCAACACCTCCTCCAAGAATACTCATTTCCTCCAAGGTATGTGCACAATTTCATCTCGGCTTGAGTCTTCTACAGGAAGATGCAGACTTTCTACAGGAAGGTGCAGACTTTCTACAGGAAACGCAATTTTTCTACAGGAAGTTCTGTATTTCTACAGGAAGCTTCCTGTAGAAGTTCGGGACAGCCCATAATTCATTTTATGAGGAGATCTAACGACTAAGGATTGGTTTGGACGCATGCAAGCTACTGTTGGCACCCTTATACACTGCTGTCACCTCTTTCTACCATCCCTGTCGCCATGCAACGAAGTTACCTGCACCATCAAAATAGATCATTGAGTATCAAGAGAAAAGCAATTTTTGAGATGAAAAAACGTTGAGATGTCATACCATATCTATCCCAGCCATCCATGAGCTCTGTGAGCGTGATCGTGGGGCCATTTCCTTCATCGTGCAGCATGCACCCGAGGAGGAAGAAACTGTTACAGGACATCCTGTAGGAGTCCCGTAACAGTTAAGCCCGCTAGAGTGCACACCGTATACAATGAAAACGCGGGCGCATGCAGCTGAAGCATCAAATCCATCATCAGCGACCTGTGAATATGAACCTCCGGGCCTGTGCAAATCAAGCAGCAGCAAATAAATCCACTCCTCGTCATCCAAAAGCCTGAACAATCGTGTTGCGGCCGCACAGGTAAGTGTCTCGACCCTCGCTTTCGACGAATTGCATGGATTTTACTTTGAAAATGTTTGCAAAGTGTGAAATGGATGGGTTGAGCGGTTGTATGGTCAATCGATTGGCCACGTCGACCAGTCAGCTGGTCGAGCCGGATGTGTGAATGGTGGCCGTGGAAAAAACGGGCAGTGGACACGTGAGAACCGTCCACTCGGGGAGAAACGAGTTCTAACAAGAATGGCGGCGGCGGATCTGCGAGGAATGATGCGGCAGTAAGGGAACTTGCAGAAGAATGATGGTGTGACGTCGCCCAACGGTCCGGTAGGGATAGCTCACCCCCGCGCCACAGATTCCGCCGATTCAAATCTAATCGGCTAGATTATCACCCCCATGCATTTATCATTCACCGTTTGAGACTCGAGTGATCATCCGGATCCCTCTGCAGTTCAATACTCCGAGTCTTTGTCCATCAGAATGCCTGTGAAGCAACACCAAGAGCACAGACCCACTGCAGTATCCCCTGGAAATCGCGCACTGCTCCTACAGGAAAGCTATTTCTACTGGAAGTCGGGTTCCTCACGTCAAAAGGTGGTAGATTAAAAAGGTAAGCCTGAACTCTCCATGCAATTGGTTTTTGAAGGTGGCAGAATCGTCGTCTACAGTCTGGTTGTAGAAAGTTGTTGCAATTATTGTCTGTCGTGCATGAACTATCGTTCTATAGGATGTCAGTGTAGTTGGCTGTGTTAAAGGTTCTCAGGGGGTAAGCTTTGTGAATTATGTGCATGACAGAGGCGTAATCCTACGCTCTGTCCCAGTAGACCGAATTTCTTCCCCATTTGCCACCTCCAGCTAACGCAGCAGTTTTTCACCATGCCGGGTGGGTTCATCAGAAGGGAGCCCACTGATTCAGCGAAGTTAAGAGAAAATCCTGAGGTGGTGGAGCTCTTCACACGAGCACAATGGATATCCTTCTGTGACAAATTATAGGTCTATGACGACGAAGTGGTAGAAGAGTTTTTGCAAGCTCTGAGGCCGAAATCTAAAACGTTGGCCACCGTTACCTTCAGGGGTTTAAGCCTCAAACTCACCCCACAATTCATCAGCCAAGTTACGGAGCTACCAATGGGATTACCATGGGATAAAGAAGAAAGGAAATTGAGCCAACAAGCTAAGAAAGAGTTCTTTCCACCAGAGGAGGAATTCTCAGAAGACAAAAATGGGGTTCGTAGAACCAGTTTACTGCCACCATGGAATGAAGTGAGCCTGCAAATTATGAAGTACATCACCTGCGAAGGCCGTTTTAGCATTGTATACGGGTACCACTTTCGGTTACTCACTGAATTAAGGCACCAGATGGAGCTACCTGTAGAAAACAAGCTTAGTCTCCCTTACTTTCTACTACAGTCTCTGATTGAGTGTGCAACCAAGTTGAAAGAAGGCATACCAGACCAGGTAGCCCACCATGGACTGATCAAACTCCTTGTGGAGGATGCGCTCCACACATACAAGGTTCCTCTCTCATGGGAAGCCTTCAGAAATTTGACAAAGGACGGGGACATAAAGATGCTAACCGAAGAGCTCGGTTCTTCTAGCAGTGAGGAGAAAGAGTCAGTGGCCACAGTAAAGAAAGAAAAAGGCCAAAAGACCCCGACCACAGAGCAGAAGAAAAAGCAAGAGAAGAAACAAGAGAAAAAGGGTGACAAGGAGAAAGACGACACACACATCTTGAAAGCAAGAGAGCAAAGGTTGCAAGGCAGAGTGGACAAGGCTGAGAAGGTCCACATCAGCAAGAGTGCCTCGACAGCGACCGCAACCAAGTCAAAAAGCAAAACTCATGCAGCAAAGCAAACCAAGGCGGCGACACCTATTTCTACAGGAAAGCCGAAACCGGCTTCTACAGGAAAGCCGAAACCGGCTTCTACAGGAAGCCCGAAAATTGCTGAAAAAGGGTCTTCTACAGGAAGCCCGAAATTGACTAAAACAGGGTCTTCTACAGGAAGCCCTGAAAAAGTGAAACCCAAGGAGAAGAAAGCTGGCATTCGTGAAAGGGAGGCAGCAGCTGTGCTGGCCGCCCTCAGCACACCTCCTAAGCCAAAGGAGAAGAGAAAGAGGGAGACCCCTCTATACATTAAAGCTCGAAGAAGTGTGAGAATAAAGACGGGCAAGCCACAGCCTCCGTCCAGCAGCCCGATCATCATTGAATATGCCCCTACTTCACCCAAGGAAAGGTCCCCCTCGAGGATATCAGTCACCTATGAGAGGGGAAGCCCGAAGAAAACTACGTGGCAAGAAATATTAGACCAATTGACTGAAAAAGCTCAGCTACAGGATGCTGAAAATGCTTTACAGGAAACCTTAGCCAAGCTTAAAGAAACTGAGGAAATGGAAGGAGAATCACCCTTATCACCACCAAGGAAGGGTGAAGTAGAGCCATCAAAGGAAGTGGAGAAAGAACATATACCAGAGCCCAGCCCTCAGCCAAGTCTGAGTTCATATTACAACTTTTTAGAGGCTGGCAAAATTATACCTCAGAAATTTACTGTGCCACTGTTTTTTGCATTAGAGGAAGAAAGAGTCTGTACACACATGTGGATGAAAATAGCCAAGCCAAAGGGTGTGGCGGACATAGGTCCCTTATAGGAGCAGCTCAAGGAGGCCAGAAGTGAATTGTCCATGGCCAAACACGTGGCAAATTGCCAACGCGTGTTTCTACAGGAAGAAAACCAGAAGCTGAGATTGCAGCTACAGGAGCTGAGGGCAAGGACAGGTACATCCTCCAAGGACACCACAGAGGAACATCAAGGTAAAAAGGAACTAAACACCAGTCTTGGGGAGCCAACCACACTTCTACAGGAAGCAGAACAGCAAGCACAAATTGAGGTGCAAGCTCTCAAAGAATAGCTGCAGCAGAAAGAAGCACAATTGGCCTGCATGGCCAGCTGGGCCATGGATGCTATCCAATGCAGACAGCCAGCCAAATCCTATGGCTTGTACTTGAAATACCAATGGCTGCAATTTCAGATCAATACCTTGGCACAAAGAGGTATCTCTCAGCTCCAAGACCCGCAGCAATTCACTGAAGTTTGCAGTACTAGCTCGTCAGAGGATAGGGCCAAATTAGCGGAGTTCTACCTCCATAATCTGGCCCTGCCTAATGTAGTTTCATGGGATCCCAATACGGCCTTGGGAGATATGAAATTGTTGGCATTTGCCTCATGGCTGAACCATGAGGACAAAAGAGCAGCAGAAGCCAAAGCAATCATGAACCGAGAGCTGAACGAGCCATTTCTCATCAGACCAGAACCAGGGGATCCAGTTGCACTAATCACAGCACACCAACATTTGTCCACTGACCCCCAAGCGTCATTAAGGTATATGGATCAACAGGCCCAAGCCATAGCTCATTTTGAGGACATGGAGAGACTGTTAGGAGACAACGTTGTCCAAGCATGCACATGCATATGGAATACATTGGCACACAGTCTAAAAATCCGAGAGTACCATACCCCAACTCGGATGAGGGAAGCTCTAGTACGGGTAGCCCTCTATAAGAAATCCATGCAAAACCTCCAGGCCAGCTGGATTGGCCTTAAACTCATCCCACCACTGCTGCTAGGATTGATGGAAGGCAGCACAGAGACAGATGATAATGAATAGTGGGAAGAGGTAAACAAAAGGGTTGGGTTTCATATCAGCAAGGAGGACACTACTACAGAGGCTTGGGATGTAAGGGTAGCAGTAAAGGAAATGAATGATGAAGAGTTGCACTAGTTGCTCAAGGATGAGAAAATATTTTAGCTGGGTGGTGATGATGAGCCCCAGATTTTGGTAACAATTTGGGCTCATTTGGCCTACTTACCTTGCTCAACCCTTCATTTTTTATCACTTATGCATCATTTCTTAGTATATTCGTGTTATTTGTAGGACGAAGGGCAGTCATTATGCCTATGTGGCTAATACATGATGATTTCAGGTTTTTTGGCATTAAATGGAGCAAAGACCACGCAAATGGAGACAAGGAGACAGCCAAGGTGGCATTACGGGTTTATAGGGAGGTTGTCCACAGCCTTGAATGACCTCCCTCGTGATCTCCACCCCAACTCCGAGAACCAACAGCTATCACCACCGAGCTAGAAGGAAGCCAACGGATTCTACAAGAACAGCAGTTTACTTTCAGTTGGACAGCCAAGCTCCACTAATTGAGGAGGCCAGCTTGGCCCTCATCATGTATAAATATTGACGCTGTAGCCTTCGATGAGACTCTTGAACTTTTGTTATAGATTTTGGATTACGAGTTGTAGCTCTGTTTTTGCTCTTTGTAAGCCAATTTTGGCATGTTGTTAGACTCATGATTATGATCTTTTAATAAAAGACAGGCAGATTTGGGTTCGATTCTGAGTTCTTAGGGGAGCTATAGCTCTCAGGTTAGGGCCCAACCTGAGAGCAATAGACCTCCTTTTTTTTGTATTGTTACTTGTCTTTCTTTTATCATTGCATTTCTTTCCTTTACATGCACTTGAAAAACACAGTTTGCTGAGTTGACTGTTTCGGTTTGGTTATGTAGGTTAGTTTCATGAATGCAGTTATTTCAATAGTTTAGAATTAGTGTAGGGAGATTGAAGCTACATTGAGTTCAAAAAAAAGGTTGAATGTATGCTCACTTTCACCTCTGTTTGGGGACCGGAAGTGTAGACCGTGCCAACTGCCAAAAACACCGTTTTAACATATGCAGGCAAGTATTGATGTAATGTTTTCGATTGAAGAATTGTCAATGCGATTATATCTTGAGTAATGACTCTTTGGTTCAGCATCATGCACGAATTCCTTTCAACATACATTGTTGTTCTTTGATTCTTAATAAAACAGTTAGAATAGGTTAGTGAACTTTCGTTTACATGCAAGATAAGGGTGATTTGTTTCATTTACACTGCGCAGCACCACTTCATCGTGTTCTTATCCTCCTGAACCATGCCTAAGCCACCTACTCATGCTCTGTTCAGCTCATTTGCCTTCCAACCCTTCTATTATCCACGTTGCCTCAACTTTTCGGCCTTCCCTTGCCTCTACCCTTCTATCGACCAACCAGCTCTATCCACGCCTTCCCCATCTCATCTCTCTGTCCATAGGCCATCTCAAGCTCCTCTTTCATCTTACCTATCCACCCACATAGCTCCTTCACTCCTCCATCACCCAAAACTTCGACTGTAGAACATCCTATAGAAGTTAGCAAACTTCCTGTAGAAATCCCGAGTTTCTTGTAGGATCCCCTGCAGACATCCTGTAGAAGCCTGCAAACACGGTTGCCAAGCACCTGAACGTTGTGGACTTCTGTGGAATGATGTGAGGGATCCCCTGGAACCTCTCAGAGTCCTCCTGACCATTCCCAAGCCTTCCTTCCCTTTGAACTACCCCTGCACAGTCAAGACCCAGTAAGGAGCACAATCATAATAACTCCACCCACTTGAGAAAAAATACAAAAACATGTTCTCTTCAATGGAAGTAGTTTAAATTCATGCATCTCATCTCACTAGAAGTAATGGCATCATTTCTAGAAGTTGCATTCCCACCATTGCATCATCAGGGTTAAGCTAGTCAGATTAGGGTTTACTAGGGTTTCCATGTTTGGTTGGCTTTCAGTTCATTCTTGCAAAGTAGGTTAATTTCCTTTGAGATAGCCTTCGTTCATCATTTAGAAAGCTTCGTCTCAGAACATATAGAAGTTGGCTTGAGCCCTAGCGGACTTGTGCCAGCTGACCAAGTGACAGCTGTGACAAGAGCTAGTACTTGTGCATACAGCACCGTCGCTTCCAATTTTGTTACGAACTACCGATTTGATAAAATTAGAGAAGGAAGCTCCAGGAGTTGTAGCATTATTGCTACAATACTGGAGCCCACCAGTTGCTCAGAGGATGAAAAACCCTTTTAGCAGGGGGTGATGTTGAGCCCCCAAATTGGGTAACTTATTGGGCTCATTTTGCCTAGTTGTCCTTGTTCAATCCTCCATTTTTCATAGATTATGCATGTTTTCTTAGCATGTTTGTGTTATTTGAACGAATAAGGGTGGTCACTCTACCTAGGAGGCTAATACGTGGTTATTTCAGGATTTTTGGACAAATTGTGGAGCAAAACCAAGCAGCCATGTGTCAGATGACAACCAAGCTTGAGGGGAGGATTCGTAGGGAGGTTGTCTCTTGCATTAAATGGCCTTCTTCGAAATCTCGACCCTCAACGCTGAGCTCCACAGGCCACCAAAACAAGTTTTAAAGGTAGCCAAGCAGCTTTGGGAAGAGTGACTGTTTACTAGTAGTTGGGACAGCCGAGTCCCTTGAATCTAGGAGGGCTGCTAGTCCCCTCATATTGTATAAGTAGGAAGGCCTTAGCCTTCGTAGTTTATTTTTGGAACTGTTGGTATTTTTGCACTATAGTGTTGTCATTTTGCTCAGCCTGTTTTCTTGTAGCTACTTCTGTACAACTTTCATATGATGATTATTTTTGAATAATGAGAAGCAGCTTTACTTGGCACTAGATTTGAGTTCTTTATAGGAGTTGCAGCTCTTGGGGTTTGGCCCAACCCAAGTGCTAAGGCCTCCTTTATATATTGTTATTTGCTCTTTATGCATTTGCAAAATCATTTCTGTTAAGTAGATTAAATTTTGCTGATTAACTAGGTCACTCTTAATGGTTAGAAAGACTTTTGATGCTCAGATTTAGTTGATAGGTTGTTAACAAGGAAAAGCTTCAAAAAAGGGCCATCGAACATCTCTGGTTTCACCTATCCCTCAGCAGGATCAGGAGCTGGGATCAGGGTGACCTTGCTGCCCACAAAAACACTGATTTTGCTTTGCCATGCAATCACTAGTGTTTTATTTTCATGTGTAGAATTTGGTTACAAGTTCAGACTTTTGTTTGTTTAGTTGCATAGGTTAGCATACATGGTTTCATTACAGGTCAAACTTCTTTTCATTCTGTTTACTGATAGCTAGCAGATTAGGTCAACGTAACTAGGTTTTTGAATTTACAAGTCTTCGTTGGATCAGTTGGAAAAATGCCTTGCAGAGCACCTGTACCACTCCTTCATCTGCTTATTCTCCATCAACACCATCCGCTCCACCCTCTACTTAGAATCCTTTCCTCATGTTTTCCATTTGCTCCCATAACCCTAGTTTTGTGTAACATTGCTTCAGTGTTCCTTGAACCAAATCCAGCCATCTACACATGTCGACAAATCCATCCACCAAGTCCTGGACCATCTCCAACCCTCACCCTACCTCCCCACTCACTCCTTCACCTTTTCCTCTCCATCCATCCACCAAAATCTCATTTCTAAACATCCTATAGAAAATTACAGACATCTTGTAGAAAATCACAGACATCCTGTAGAACCCATGCAGACTTCTTGTAGAGACTCACGAATGAGGTTTCTTGACAGCCAAACTTGGTGAAACTCTATGGAAGGGTGTTAGGGACCCCTTAGGCCCTCTTTAAATCTTCTTGACTTCCTCCAAGCATTTCTTCTCGCCCATCCACCTCTGCACAACCAAAAATAGTCAAATCGCATGCATAATAACTCTCGCAACTTATTCAAAAAAATACAAAAAGATGTTTTTTCAGATGTTACTATAGAAGTAGCTTAGATACATGTATTTACCTTCCTAGAAGTCAGTGGCATTTCTTTCAGTAGCTTACATCCTCTTTCTTGCATCGGTAGGGATAGCTAGTAAAATTAGGGTTTGCTAGGGTTTACGTTTCTTTTTAGCTTTCTAATTTCTCTCTGCAAGTAGATCAGCCTTCTTTAAGTTAGCTTTCATCCATCAGTTAAAAAGCTTCTTCTCAGAGCTCATAGAAGTTAGCTTAAACCCCTAGCGAACTTGTGCCAGCTGACCAAGTGACAGCTACGGCAAGAGCTAGTACTTGTGCATACAGCACCGTCACTTCCAAGTTTGTTGCGAACTGTCGGGTTGATAAAAGTAAAGAAGGGAGTCCCAGGAGTTGCAGCATTATTGCTGCAATTCTGGAGCTCACCAGCAAGATCTCCAATCTGAGAACTGGACAGCAGTAGTCAATGTTCGTTACAGTTGTAGATCTTTCTATTCACACCAAAGCAAATACTGGAAAGAACAATTCAATTAATAGAAAAGGAACAACAACTAATCTGTTGAAGAAATCAAATAGCGAAGCTTAATCTACAGGAATGAATTAAGCAGCAATCTTAGCCGAAATGAAAGGAACTTTAACTAATAAAGGAATTTGAACAGTGATCTAAGAAAGGAACAACAAATCTAAGTAAGTCTATGGAAATTGAACAGCAGACTTAATCAAATGTAAACACACAGCAAATATAGAATCAGTAATCTTATTCTAGCATAATGGGCAATAACCACAGTTATAAAGGAACGAAAATTGCAATGATAATGGGACAATAATCTAATGAATAACCATCACAATTGTAAGTCAACTGTAGCTAAATGAACAACAATGTCAATATGTAAATGAATAGCAATATCAATATGTAAATGAACAACAATGTCAATCTATAAATGAACAACAATATCTGAATTAGACAGTGCGATATTATTTTAGAATGAACAACATAACATTTTTAGTTTCAAATAATAATCTTGCTATTTCAATTAAGAATTCGATATAACAGAGCAAGTCAATGAAATGTCTAGGAATAGAAGATTATTTATGGTCGAGCCCCTACCGGTCCTTACTGACTTCGATCTCTGAGAAGCCGAGCTATCAATTAGGTACGTTAGTGACTCGACCAACGGGAGAGGGAGAGGACTTGAATCCAATTCATTGGCTGCCGTAATGACATATATAATGAGAGTGATTTCCTAGCTAGAGAGAGAGAAGAAAGACCAGTCATTGTTATGGTGGTAGTTATGTACTGTCCTAAAAACCAAAGGTATCCATCGAGAATCGCATTGCTTTACTCACCCCAAGGCCTTGCTTCCCGTTGCTCTCTCAGCCAAGCTCTCCAAGGGGGAAAGTCTCGATCCAATCCCTCACCATATGAATAGTGAGTCGATGGCGGCCTTGTGTTCTTCGCGTTCCTCTCCCGTTGGTCGAGTCACTAACGTATAAAGAAAATTTAAATGAATGCAAAGGAAATCAAGCCACACATGACTGTAATCGGAAAATAATGATACAGAAAGCAAGTGATCCACTAGGAACGGGCCCTTAGCCACCAGGGAAGCATTGTTGCAGTTACTCCGGAATCAGATAATAGAACGACAACGAAGTTATATATTAATCATAAAAGCAGAGTTACAGCTATCACTCTTTAAAGAGAGTTGGTGATCAAAGTTCAGATTACAATAGTAAATTTTGCAAATCAACAATAATAATCCACCCCTTAGGCTAGCAGTGTTGTCCCTTTTTATAATGGCTAGGCAGAAGTATCAAAAATACAGATAAGTCTTGAGGTAGTGATCCCTTAGGATCAAAGGATCCTGAGGGATTCTCCATATCTTTAATCTTCAGTTATCGTTTTGTCCTCTTGCACTGATACCATGTTTCTTCTTCCTTTTCCTGGTCCATGCACTCCAATCTTGATTTCCTCATCTAGATGCGGTTTCCTGTCAAAGGGATAGCAATTGGTTCTACTTTGTCTTTTCCTTTGGAATAGTGCTTTTCCGTTTTCTTCACTTTTTGCATAGAAAAAGACAATAATTAATCATTTTACATCAATCATAAATCTCCTTAATTCTATCATAATCCTTTAACAGATTGCCGTCTTAGAATGTAAAGAAGTTATGATTTAAAGAAAAATATAAAGAAATAGATGGTAAATACATACCGTTTCCAATGCTCAACAAGAGGGTTTGTAGTTCAATTAAGCATGTGTGATTGCTAATTTGTAGTCAAGGTCAATTATTTCAAGTTGTTTTTAGTTAAACTAGTTCTAACAGTTGATAGAACTAGTGGAAGGTCAGTTGTGTAGTGGCACAACAGTATAACTCAGTGATCATCCAGTTAACTGATCAATCAATCCAAACTATCTAGTGCATGCAGATAATTTTAGTTCCCCACCTGCAGTGGAGATTCCAAGATAGTGTAACATCAGTTTTAGACTAATATTGAGTGTATAGGTGTTGGATGCGATTAGATGAACAACCTTTGGAATTGCACAATCAATTGGAGGGAAAATCCTAAATAATAGCGGCCTAATTCCTCAAGATTTTCACAAGGAAGTAGGGGTTCAAGCGAAGGTAGAAATTGACCAAGTCTGGTTCAGGGCTTCTCAATGAGTAGACAGATAGATTATTCACTTGCAGGTCGAGCTGAGAGCAAGCTAGCAATTGTAATACATTCTCTATTCATCTGCAGGTTGAGCTCAGAGCAAGCTAGCGATTGTAATACATTATTTATTCATTTGATTAATGCAAGCATGCTTAAGGGGTTTTTAGTAGTTTTTTCCCCTAAAAAGATATTGTGAATGTGTGTTATTTCTTGTTTCATGTCTGAGATTTTTGTCCTAAATTGTGAATTAATTTTTGTAGAGAAGTAGAGTAGAATTGTGTCTCTTGATTTGGATTAAAATTTTTTGAGCAGTTGCAATTCTACACCATATTTCTACAATAGTTGTTTTTGTGTGTTTGGTTGGATCACTAGCAACCAGTATTTTTGGCACAACATTTTCTTCCAACATCAAATTAACATGATTCTTGTGGGAGATGAATTTGATTTTTTTATTCCCCATAGAAACATGTATGGAAAATGTCAAGAATCAATATGTCAAATAAGTTGATAATCGCCTACAATATAACTTGTTTACAAGTGAAAATTTTAATACATTCAGTGACTAATTTCAATATAACTATTTTGTCTAATATCATATAGATGTGATTCTAGTTGTCTATATCCACAAGAAATAATCTCTAAAATTGTAATACTATGATGCACCAAATACATTATCAAATTGTCAAAATGCAAAATTATGACAGTGTAGATTTTATTAGGCATAATTTTTTCATACTATATAGAAATGAAGTGATTCAAATTGGCATGTAAACTATATTCCATGTTCTATTCCCCTTAGAAATAGGCTTTTAAATTTCCCTTATTTTTTCTCCAAAAAAATGGCTATCACAACTTCATTTAGTTTGTTCATTTCTGCAACGTTCTTGTATGTTTCCCACAACCTTCTTGTAGATTTCTTGTATCCTAGATGCAAGATCCCTGTAGACTTCTTCCAATGAAACTCATGAGATGTATAGTGTAATGAAACACATGTATAGTGTGTACCTTTTAGCTAATGAAAATTAAATTATGCTTAATCCCCTCTTCTTTTGCAATATTGGCATGAAGAAACATGATGCTCCAAAAGTAATCGTATAGTGAGAAAGAGGTCATGTAGTTGCACTAATAAGAGAATGTATATGGATTTGATGGTCCTAAGGCTTGATGAAGGAGAAAAAAAGTTATGAAGAGGCATAGTAGTGCATGAACAACCTAGAGTGTTTGGTCCAAGTTGTAAAGCCTAGCCATAGGTAGGATGTAGTTACCAAGGTTGTTGCAAGAAATGTTACTTAGTCATACATGTTGTAGTGCGAAAGCACATGATGTCATCCCTCTCATGCATAGAAACAATGGAGGATAAAGTTTTGGAATGAACTACTTGACTAGGCATGAGGGTGGTAGGTGTACTCGTATGCTATCTTGAGTTTACTTCAGTGTAAGAATCAATAGTCAACCATACATGTTGTAGTGTGATGCCACATGGAGTTACGTATGATCAAATTTTTGAAAGAACCAATTGAATAGGTATGAGGGTGGTAGGTGTACTTGTTGTTAACGTCAATTTCCTCCTGTTGTAGCATCCATCGTCATTTGAATTTCGTTTTTAATATTATCACAAAAATAAAAATAAAATCAAATATTATGTTTTGAGAAAACAAAAGAGAATTTGAAAATTTGAAGTAGTGATTTGATTTAAAATATCAGCAGCATTCAAAGCAATATAAGGAGGGCCCGACCCATATGTTAAAACTCGAGCGGTTTTATGAAGTGTGATCACATGATGGCTTAAGTGGCAGACAAATCGCTCTGCGGGGGAACAATGAGCATGAGTTATAACTCAGGCTCAACCCCCATATTTGACTGTGACGTCGATATGGTTGACTAAGATCTACGGCCTGTGATCGTTGCGGGGGTTCAAGCCTGATGAACCTCCCATACACTCCCTACCCCTCGCAGCGAGTCACCCACACTGTTTCACTTCACCTCACCTCCTCCACGTCATCCGCCACTCTTGTTCATCACCATCCACCTCACCCATTGTATCTCATCACCTCATCTGCCACTCCATTAATTCATTACATTAATTATAGGTTTCCCTCCATTTTTCTTACCATATATATAAAAGAAAAGTAAAAACCCCGTTGCATTAGTCATTTTCTTTCAGTACTGAGTAGCCTCACCTCCAGTTCAGCATTCCAAGTAAGCAATTGTCACTAGCAACTGTCATCAGCAATTTTCATCTACAAACACCATGGCCAAACAAGTAAGTTCTTCCTCAGTCATCCATACCCCATTAATGGACATTGAACGTGATATTTCTGATACCCTCTACACAATTAAGCACCTTTCACTATATCAAGAAGTCACTCTGAACCATAAAAAGTCCCCTATATTCATGGAAATGGTTAGGTCAGGTGTTTTAGCAGCTTTTGTCCCAAGGACTCATTTGTTCCCTAAATTCATTCAATGGTTAGCCTCAGCAATGTTCCCTAAATTCATTCAATGGTTAGCCTTAGTCTGGGGAGAGTGTTTTCCAAGTAACCTCTCAATTAATTCACCAAGCTTTGAATTAACCTATATCTGGAACTGACACCACCTTTACTGAAGAGTCTTTGGTCTCATATTACAATAACCTGTCACCCCAGGAGTTTTCTCATGTTACCTCATTCCTAGCTCCTAAATCTGGACAATTCTCTCTAGATGGAAATATGTTCTCTTTAGACATTTTTGCAGTTGATATAAGACCTGTCTTGCAAGTAATTTCTCATATTTTGGGAAAGGAAGACTCCAAGCAGGTTGATAAAGCAGTGCTGGGATTTTTCTCTTTAATGATGAAACCAGAAGTAGTACTAGATATTCCATCATTCTGGGTAAACATTATCAATACCCAATTCATGACTTTGCCTCTTACTAGGTCTTTTAATTTCCCTTCAATTATTACTTATTTATTTCTATACCAGAATGCTGAACATTTTACAGGTTTGGGACTAAATGTTGTTGACATAAATAAAAAGAAGAAATCAATGGTATTCTGGACAGACCTGAAAATGGGTGATCCAGTAGATGGTCATTTATTTGAATTCACTTATTTATTCCTTCCAGTGGCCTACAAGATCTTGAATGGAACCTTCCCCCAACATTTCTTCCTAAACCTCAATAATTCCTTGAATTGAGTACAGATGTGAGGTGTGGAGACTGGTTCATATTTGAAGAACATGCAGAGATCAGGCTTTATGGAGCCTCTATCAAACCATACAGGTTGCTGAAATTTGTGCCAATCGGGCTTTTTTCCCTTGAATTTATCAGACATAGCTTGAATGTAGATCAGGTCCATTTTGTTCCTATGAAGAAAGGATATTTCTTTAAATTTCCCAAAGTAGTAGGACCCTTCATTGTGAACACCAGACAGGCTACCCAAGAGGTCGAGAAATTATTAAATGGCATGTGTCTTATATAGATGGTTGAGTGGGATTATGACCCTCATCAAATTATTTCAAGGAGGAGGTTATAGAATGGATATTCAGCCTTTGTGCATGAGAGCAGACCAGAAACAAAGAAATTGGAAAATGGAGGTTTACAGAACACCCAGGGGACAGAGATTGAAACCCCTAGTATTTCATAAAAAGGTGTCAATAGGGCTGGAGAAGATGTTATTAACTTGGATGAAGAAGAATCAGAAGCAGCAAAAAGGACTAAACTTTTGGATGAAATGTCTTCAGCATAACCTGGTTTAGTAATTTCAATTAGGAGAAACAAAGGGTGTGCCAGCTTCCCCATCTTCTAGAGAACCTGTTCATGATCGGGTTCCTTTAATTCAAAGTATGTTTTCTCAAATAGTTGAGAGGAACCAGAAAGTGAAGTTAAATATGGAGGCTCAAGCTGAGTCTCAAGTTGCTCCTGAACAAACTAGATTGTTATCTGCTATGGATTTGGGGAAAAGTCAACTTAAAATTTCTTTCTCTCATCCTACTGTAATGTTAGTTGGTCCACCCATAATTTTAAAACTGTCAATTTGACTGTTGATACTCATAAGCTTCCAATGCTTGACAAGATCAATTTGCACATGAAAACTAGGCAATTGGTTGTAAATGATTTACATAAAACAAATGTAGCTACTATGAAGGCAAAGAAAATGTTAAATAAAGTAATTCAGAAATTGAAGTTGGAGAAAGCCAACTCCAGGGCTTTGAATGCCCAAGTGGATGAACTAAAGAAGATTATTATAAAAATAGGTGTCAACCCTGATGATCAACCTGTAATTCAGAAATTGTTGCAATTTGCTAAGTCAGAGATTTGGGTTTTAAAGAAGAAATTGAATCTACCTAAGGGTGAGCATCCCATTGCTGCAGGGATAGCTAAAGTTGAAAATGAAAAGGAAAAGCTCCTACAGGATGTATTGTAGAAAATTGAAGAAGTTTCTTTACTTAAAGAATCTTTGGATAAGCTGCAACAACAGGTAGATACTCATGTTTGTACAATAGTAATGCTAGCTAATACAGAGGATCCAGCAGCACAGGTATTATAGCTAGGAACAAAGCTAAAAATGGCTAAGCATGATGTAAAGAAAGCACAAAGGGAATTGGAAACAACCTATAAGTTATTGAATTTGAGTGAAGAAGAAGCAAGAATGGAGAAGGAAAATGCAAAAAAGTATAGGGAAGATCTTCTAAGGGCTGAAGATGAAATTAAAAGACTGAAGGAAAAAATGAAGGGCAATATGTCCTTAATTCAAGCCAGGGAGATTCTATGGGATGAAATCATTGAAATTGTTAAATAATGAATCCATACAGGTGAGGATAGTTTTAAATGGAGGAGGAATGCCCTGCCATAGAGTTTTATGAACCCAACATTTCGGACTACCAAGTGAGTCCATCATGAGCAGATGCGTCAATAGATATTCTAAAGATATTAATGATGTATCCATGAGCTATAATTTAGGGTATATATATAGGTTATGAAAGAATTAATCTAAGAAATTAGGTCGGCCATTATCCAATTAGTTTGTTAATATTCAGATTTTTATTTATTTATTAATTTATTAATTAATTAATTAATTAATTATATTTTATTTTATTTAATTGATTTGTTTATTTGATTAATTAATTTGTTTAGTTAATTAAATAATTTGTTTAATTAATTAATTAATTTGTTTAATTAAATAATTTGTTTAACTAATTCTTATTTAATTAATTTGTTTAATTAATATATTTATTTATTTTGTTATTTTATTTTATTTTTTAGTGTGGTTCACGAACACCCTGTCAGTGAGTGGTCACTACATCCATGGAAAAATCTGGGCTAATCGCCCCTCGACATACTAGCAAGACCTAACCCCAAGGGCTTCGAGCAGAATCGACCCTGGGACCTCCCAATGGCGAGGCATGGTTTTGACCAACTGAGCTAACCTTTGTGGCTAATTAATTAATTATTTATTATTTAATTAATTTGTTTATTTAATTAATTTGTTTATTTGATTAAGTTGTTTATTTAATTAATTTGTTTATTTGATTAATTTGTTTATTTAATCAATTAATTCGCTATACTTTTATATGATGATGATGATGACGGTTAACGTCCACTCAGACCAAATTGGTCTATCGGACCTACAATTTTCTTAATTTTTACTTGTCTGGCTCCTCGTCTTTCTTGGCGAGATTGGTGTTGTAGCTTTCTTTCTTTTCTCTACAGTCTTCCAACTTCCTTTGTCTTGCATCTCCTTCATCTCTTCTGGCTCTTGGGACATTGGTGTCTTAGCTTCGCGATCTATTGTGTTCGTTCTTTTGAAAATAGTCGGAGAAGAAGTTTGGTTTAGGAGATCTGCTTTGCTGTTAAATGAAGATTTATTTTCTGCGGTATTCAAATCCTCATAACTGTTGATTTGTTGGGGTGGGCTTTCTCCTTGCTTGTTTTGAGAGTTGCTTCCTTCTTCCTTGATTTCTTGTGACTCATTTTCTCTAGAATATTCTTCTTCTTTGATGACAGTGTAGTGTTCTTTTTGTGCTCCTTCCCACCATGTAGATCTGTGGTGGTTTTTTCTAGCAAAATTTTTCTCCGAGGCTTTTGGGCAATTTTTGGCTAGATGCCCCATCTCAAAGCACGATCGACACCTGAAGAGGACACTTTCATAATCAAGCTTCTGGTTCCACACATAGTCTTTACTTGTTAGGTTTATTTCAGCTGGGAATCCGGCGCTGAAATCCATTTCCACACAGATGCGTGCATAGGTGGTTCTGGCATATTCCTCTGTTTCTGGGCACCTGCAGTAAAATTTCCCAATTGCATTTCCGATGGCTTTTAGCGAGGAGAGATTCCAGAGATGCAAGGGTAGGCTTGGCAATCTCACCCAAACTGGTGCTGAGGTTATCACTGCTGTAGAGGGATCGAATGATGGGTTCCATGGCTTCATGAATAGGCCTGATTTTTCCCAAAACCAAGGGCCGGAGTCTAGAATACATTGTCTTCTTTCAGGATTTTCAAAATCTACTATAAAGAAACCTCTAGCACAGGGGTAGATATTAATTTCATCAGAAATGATAGGCTTCCATACCTCCGAGATCCAATTGTGGAGTGTTATCAGCCGCGGCCAAAAACCATTGAACCGGCAAATTAGGGCACTTTCGGAGAACTTCAAAGCTTCATCGAGTGAGTCCTGGACCACTTGGATAGTGGGAGCTGGGGCTTCACTCACGATATGGGCAGGAGATTGCCCTTCAGAGGCAGATGAGCCACCAGTTATTTTTGCGAAGCTCGGAGCCATATTTTACTTGCTCGTAGAACGCAGCCGCAGATAAATAAGACAGAAGATAAGATTAGATCTAGATCTGCCCGCAGAAATTAGCCGCCTAGATCTAGCCTCAGATCTATAACCTCGCCGTGAAACAAGACTTCTGAGATCTGCGGAATAGGAGATCTGAGCCACCGAGACTTCTGGAATCCCACCGAGACTTGTGAAATACTTCTGGAATCTCTAATAGTAAGAGCTGCAGAGGAATAGGCCGATCTACATTCTGGTATGATAATGTAACAATAAGAGCCTCAGAGGTTGGCAGATCTACGTTCTGGTGATAGCCGCAGATCTAACCACCGAAGTCCCAATCAAGCCGCAGATCTCACTAAATTGTAATATCAACGACCGAAGAGCCGCAGACTTACGTTAGCTTCAAATCTCCTACGCTAAGAGCCTCAGAGGAATTGGCAGATCTACGTTCTAGTGATGGGGAGCCGCAGATCTAACCACCGAAGTCCCAATCAAGCCGCAGATCTCTGAAGTAAAGAGCCCGAGATGAAGAAATATAAAACCAAAGCCGTAGAGGAATCAGCAGACTTGCGAGAGAAGAGTCGCAGAGTTAAGGAATAGCCGCAGAGTTATGAAGAGCCGCAGGCACCGAGCCGCAGAGAGCCGCAGTCACCGAGAGCCGCTCTAGTTATTTTAATTTGAGATATTACGACTATATGCTTAATTTAAATTCACATGTTACTATGATATTATAATTAATAAACTATGATTTTAGTTTCTTTTAATATTATCAAATGATTAGTTATGAAATAGCCAATTATTTATTTATATGATTATATTTGTTTTTGTTTCACTATTTAAGGATGATGTTAGATAATGTTTCCGTGTTGTTTTGATTTACATTTTATTAATTTTAATGAGAGAGGAGGGATTAAAATATTAAAAGGGATATGAGTTGATTATTGATTCTTTAAGGTTTCAAGTAAAGGTTTCCAACTGTTGCTTAGTTTTAATCCATCGTCTCGGTTCAAGTTGTTCTTCCTTTTTTCTATTTCAATGGCTTCTTTGATTTTCCTTTTAAGATAGTGGTCTTCTGGTCTAACTAGTTTGACTTCTTCCATGCAGATGTAATGAGAAGAAGAGTGAACATGTTCTACTAAGGACAATTTTGAGGTTCTTTCTCTTCTTAAGTCAGCAGTGTGTTCTTTAATTCTAATGTTAAGAGATCTACCTGTTTCACCTATGTATTCTTTTCCGCATGAGCAAGGAATAACATAAACACCTTTTTGAAGGATAGGGCTTATGGGATCCTTGACTGAGTTGAATAATTGTCTAATGGTATTGGCAGGGGTGAAGGCTACATTAATGTTGTGTTTATTAAGAATTTTAGTAATTTTATCAGTGGTGCCTTTTATGTACGGAAGGGATACCTTAGGAGTTGATAAATTTTGATCTTTGATCTCATTATTATTCTTGTTTAAGGATAGGTGCATGGCTTTCTTAATGGTATTCCTATTATAGCCATTTAATTCAAACACTTTGTGAAGATGGTTGAGTTCATCATTTAAATGGTCAGGGTCAGATATTCTGGCCGCCCTAGTGGTTAAGGTCCTAATGATGCCAATATTTTGTTTAGGGTGGTGATGAGAATTAGCATGTAGATATCATTCTGTATGGGTTTTCTTTCTATAGATTTGGAAGCCAAGTGAACCTTCTTTTTTGGTTAGAAGGATATCAAGAAAGGGAAGCGAGTTGTTATTTTCAATTTCAATAGTGAATTTTATATGGTCAGAAAGGCTATTTAAGTGATTGAGGAATAGGTCAAGTTTTTCTTTTCCATGACTCCATTTGGAAAAAATGTCAACAACAAACCTTTTTCATTCTTCAAGGGTGTATGGAAATGACCTAAGAGCCTTCTATTTGAAGTGCTCCATAAAGATGTTGGCAACTATGGGGGATAGAGGAGAGCCCATAGCCACACCATGGGTTTGTTCATAAATTTTACCTTTGTGTTGAAAAATGTGCAATAAGAAAAGTTAAATTAAGAATGTGCTAAAAATAGCATGTCTAAAAATAACAGTTTGGCCAGTGAGGTCATTGGCCACATTGGGTGAGAGGTGAAACTGCTAAAAATAGCATTTCTGGGTCCCTTCTTATTTTTAGCAGTCCCTAGTCTAACTATAGGAAGTAGAAACAAATTTGGTCTTAACAACAGTTTAAAATATTAATTAGTTAATCTCTATGAGTTAATTAATTATGGAAAATTAAACTTGAAGTCTTTGTGAGATCATGCAATTATTTTCTCCCTTGATTTAGGAATTTATCCCTTGATTAAAGGAGATAAGGTTTAGCTCTATAATCAGAGAATCAGTTGACTTAGTTTTACTTATTCAAGTCTAGTTAGATTATTTTAACAATTTGTTAAAATAATGAAATATAGTTTGTTAATGCTTGCATGCATGTGACAACTATTATTTCAGATAACTGAGCATTCCCTCATGGAGAACTGATGCATGTCAGTTCAGACAAAGACCCAGTTGAGATTAGATGAGGGACAATGGACTATCAGATGCTTGGATATTTCTAGTAAGTATTCCTTGCATGGAGAAGGATCTATTTCCAAGAGAAATATGTATTATAGGAGATTGGAGGACTTGTGGCCTATATATTGAGGCCTAGGTGGTCTATGATCTTAATGTATTCATATCTTCATAGTTCATTGAGAACTAAATAGCTTGAGAGCTAATTATTTTTGTGTTGTGAAGAGGATTTCCACTTGATTGATAATACATGGTTGGGGTTTATGTTGGTGCTTCCCCCTGGATATATCTTGTGTTATGTGTGATTAATTCTCTAGATCAGTTATGCATGTTTCTACTTGATGTTGCTCATGAATTTGATTATACTTCTGCTTAATGTTTTGTAGAAGTAGAAAAAGTACTATGCTTTAGGACATTGCATATATTGGTTTGTTCTACAGGTGATATTTCTACATGGTATCAGAGCTAGCTGATTTGTAGAAAAATTCTACAAAATTCTACATGGTATCAGAGCACAGGTGATCAAGCAAGAATAGTATACTAGCAGGAGAAACTTGAAGTTTATTATTCGAGATATAGATCTTAAGTTCTTATCACATCTATTTCATCGATGGCGTTTTATGGTTTGAGGCTTGAGTATGCCCTTGATGGAAGCTCAAACTATATAGCTTGGAAGGATCGCATGGAGGCAGTTTTGGAAGATAATGGTCTTAAGGATTTCATTGATCAAGAAATCCCTAAGCCTACTAACAAGACTGAGCAGGTGGAATGAACGAAGTGTGTGTCTAGAGCTAGGAGAATTCTCTTGGAGGGAGTGCAAGATCACATTGTCTCGAGCCTCCATGAGAAGTAGACTCCACATGCAATGTGGAAAACATTGAAAGATTTATATCAAAATAGCAGGGATCAAAGGAAGTTGGCACTAAAGGACAAATTCTGAAAGATCAAGTGTGAAAGGGATGAGATGATCTCTGTGTATCTGAACAAGCTCATCACATGCAGGGATGAGCTTGCAAGTGTAGGGATCATGACATCGGATGAGGATATGGTCAGTCTAGCACTCCTTAGCCTTCCTAAGAGCTAGCATAGCTACTAGGACTCAGTGAATGGAAGGGAGAAACTGCCAGATAGGGAACGACTATGGTTGGATTTGTTGCAGGAGGAGATCAGATGGAGCACCAGAGACAGTTCTTCATCCATGCATGATGAGGAGAACTATGCCTTAGCGAGTAAGGCGAAGAAGGGGAACAAGAAGGTTTCTCTTTCCAAATCCATTTCTCCCAATGATGGGAAGAAGGTTGACAAATCAAAAGTGTAATGCTTTCGTTGTCGTGAGGTGGGCCATTATGTTGCAAATTATCCACAGAGGAAATCCAAGAAGGGATCCAAGGAAGGATCTGAAGGTGAGGCACTTGCTTCACAGTTTGAGTTGGATTTCACACTCTTCGCATGCATGGTTTCATCCATGGTGGGAAGTGGTTGATTTATTGGCCCTGGAGCTTCTTTCCACATGACCGGCGACAAGCGTTTGTTCAGTACTTTGGAGGAGAAAGATCTCTAGATACACATAGCGATGGGTAATGATGAGAAGCATAGTGTCTCAAGTGTAGGCACGGTTATTTTTGAGAGGCAGCATGGATCTTGCCTTACCTTGACCGATGTCAAGTATGTACTAGGACTGAAGAGAAACTTTGGTGTCGATCACGATGTAGGAAGACAGAGGCTATGATGTAGTCTTCAGTAAGGGAAAGGTTTTCCTTAGACACATCATCACTAGACAGGTGAAGCAGATTGGTTCACGGGTCAAAAGCCTATATGCCCTTGAGGTTCAAGATGCATGGAAAGCCTTGAGTAGCAAGGCGACTGATGGAGACTTGGTGGTTGAGAGGGAGGGTGTAGAAATTTTGAATAATATGACACTTATTCACAGAGATTATCCCGATTATACACTACTGCGGAATACATGCATAATACATAACCTCCTCTACGTTGATCATCAATTTAGCAACATTAAAAACAATGAAACATCAATCGCATGTGCACATTAACACAGTATGTAACCCGAGGAAAGCATACAACTGAAAACCCCACACTATTTGTATATATAATGATTGAGAATATGCAACAATACATAGTACAATACTCCTCACAAGTACTCAGTACTATCTCCACCTGTTACACACAAACTATCTCAGATCTGATGCCTCAAATCTCCTCCACTGTTTGCCCGCCCCCACTGCGCATTCCTGCAAGAGAATAATGATGAATGGCTGAAGCAAACTCATATTTCCTTAGCTGAACCACGCAATCCTCATTCGCATTACTCAATCCCACTGATTGCACAAGATCTCATGCACAATTATAGTCACAACTGATAGCAGTCTCAACCTCTAACACCTGTCTCCAATGAACTGTACATGAACTGAGCTAATTGATGTATTCTTTAGTTGCTTTATGAGTTAATAATTAGTGAATTAATTAATAATTAATTCACATCACTCATCACTAGTGTATTCTGCAGTTAGACTAAATACAACTAGTTTAACCAAGTCAAATTGAACACAACTCCATCAACTCCTCAATTAACTCCACTAAACTCAATCACTTGAGTTCCAATTGAAGTCCCTCATGCAATAGCTCAACTGACTCATAATAAAAACGTATTTCCTTCTGACAACTGCACGTGCCACATCTGTAGTTCAAACTGAAGTGCTCCAGGAGGATAAGATAATGTTTATAGTCCAATATTATTATGAGCTAATAATATTCAACTGATTTATTTTTAGCCTAGCAATCTAAAAATAGAAACAGCCCATATGTCAAAAAATAGAAGTCCATCTATTTTTACCAACATAACCAATCATCAACAAATAGCATCCTGCAACTCATAGACCTTGATCCATATGTCTAAAAATAGACTTTGCGCCAAAATAGCCTGCGGGCCCACTTAGTGAAGGCGACTTCTTTCCACTAAGTTCCATCATCTTGTTGCATTCTCAACACTCCCTCTCAAAAGATATGGATTATCAGCAACCCATATCTTGCCTTGATGGTATTCTAATTTGCTCATAGTGAGAGCCTTCGTCAAGATATCAACATCCTGATCCTCCGTTGGAATGTATGAAAGTCACATGATTCTCCGCTGCACACAATCTCTGATATGATGGTACCTCATGTCAATGTGCTTGGATCTATCATGAAATACTGGATTAGCCGAGAGTATAATACAACTCTGGTTATCACAATAAATCACTGTATGCTCCAAGTGTGAACTGAACAACCCGACCAGGATCTTCCTCATCTATATAGCCTCGCATGCAGCCAAGCTTGTTGCCATATACTCAGCCTCTGCTGAACTAAGTGCACAGATCTCTGCTTCCTACTGTACCAAGAAACTGTTGTCGACCTGATACTAAAGACCCCTCCAGATGTGCTCTTTCTGTCCGTTGGGCTCCCTACCCAATCTGCATCAATGAAGCCACATAGCTTCACCTCATCCTCCTTGTTACACAGTAATTTGTCACCATTTGTCACTGTCCCTGTCGCCCCTCTCCCGCACTTTAGAGGACTCATTCTGGGACCTGTGAGAAGTGACACAACTTGAAAACACTTGCATCATATTACCCTAAGTATGGACTTCATATGCCCTGAAGACATCTCCTGCAGGATACCCTTAAAAAGCCCCCTTTTTCCATTAGCGCGGTTTCCTAATGTACTACTCGCACCAATGGGGGAAATCCAACAAAGAGGGTGTGCTAGTTGGCGCACTGTCTCAGTGTTGGACCCACGCCAACCAAATTTGGTAAAGTTTTTAACAAACAGGCACGGGAAGGTTCTTTCCAACTCATGAACTCTATCCGTGAACACTTTCCAAGGGTAAAGCCAACTCGATCGATGATAGAGCCAACTCGATCGATGTTGTCGTTGATCTTATCTCCTTAAGGATGAAGCCAATCCCATCTCCTTCCCCTATCTATAAAAGCTTGTTCTGTTGCCTTTGACAAGCTAATGGGAGTTTTTGGGGAGTGAGTGGCAGCGATAGCTTCAGTCCCATTTCCAGCAGAAGGAGAATCATACTTTCAGAAAGCTAAGAGATTGCTGCAAGGAATAAGGAGATTCTTGTAACCAAAGAGAGAGAGGCTTGTTTCCCATCCCAACAAGCTTTGCAAGGCATGTGTACCTGATCACCCAGCCAAAGGAGGATTTGACGTCAGAACTATGGTTGTATTCTTCTTTGTTGATTATCAATAATAGATGACTATCATTATGGTTCCACTCTTGTCGTTTATTGTAATGATGTTTGAGTTATATCTTTTCTGACTGATATATAGTTGCATCTATTGGTTTCTATGCTTGTATTTGTGTCGTTCTTTGCATGTGCAGGTGTCCATTCACGGAGATCGTGGGGATCGTGACCGGCCGGAGCAAAGGATCGACTCTTCTACAACACTAGCGTTGGAATCCAAGTAAGCTCTCATCGCTTACCTATAGTTTGCAATTAGGAACCTGCGTGTTAGCATTGTTTGATTGTTGCTAGACCCGATCTGGGCTAGTAGGGATCGCCTCTGTCCGTAGAGGGGATTTACCTCCACAACAATTTGGCGACTCCACTGGGGAGACTATTTGTTGTTTGATTTGTAAACTTTGGATCTCCGGTTTGGTTTACGAACCGAACAATTTGGGGTTTGTCTTGTCTCTTTGGTTTCTCTTGCTTGATTGCTTAGATAGCTTTCTGGGTTGATTCTTTGGTTCTTGCTTCTTGGTCTGTCTGGGTATTGCTAGCCTAGTCTTGGATTTCTTGTTTTTTATTTTAGCATAGCAAACTCAATTGGCACTCTTTTTTGCATGACAGTTGTGCCAATTGTCAATTGGCACTCTTTTTTGTGTGACAGTCGCGCCAATTGGCGTTTGTCAATGTACAGCTCGTGCCAATCCTCAATTGGCACTACTTTTAGCCTAAAAGTCGTGCCAACCCAGGGAACCTTTTAGAGTTTGCTTGTTTTGAGCCTTCCAAGCTTGGTTTTTGTGTTTGGATACTACCTTTCAATCACTTGAGTGTGTTAGAGTCTTGTTTGATTGGTTTTGGGCCCTCATCCTTCGGGTGTTTGCTTGTTTCTGTCGATTTTACATTGTAGCCCTAGGGCATCTAATGGCTTTGTGCATCGAGCCTTCCACAGGAGTTTCGGTCTTCTCTTCGTCCAGTCAACTTTTTGGTTACTCTTTTGCACCTGTTTAGTGGTTGTTAAAGCTTGTTATTGGGTTATTCGAGCAATTTACTTCTTTTTCGCTTGGATTCCATTTGGCTTCGTTTTGAGCCTAGATCACATGGCTCATTGAGGTCTTTGGCATTTTTCTTGGTTTGAAGGACTGCCTTCCTGTTCAGGGATTTGATTGTGTTCCCATTGAGTGAAATTTGCTTTTTTCTCTTTGTTATTGTTTCTCAAAATTTGTTTAGTGCGCTTTGCCATCAAAAAGAAACAAACAATCTCTTTTGCTTTGCATTAGTTAATGAAATTAAAACTTTTCGTTGTTATTAGCGATTAGTAACTTTGGAGAAAAGTTTTGTTAATTGTCATTAGCTGCATTAGAGTGTTGTTGATTGTTTTATGGTCATTTTGTTTGCATGAAAGCTCTCAACTCTTTCGTAGATAGCGTTCATCGAATGAAATGATGTATTTTGGCATATAGCTTGCATTTAGGAAATTGTGAGAAATTACATACGGTAAGGCCTGAAAATCGAAACCTAATCCAAGATCAACCGTAAAATGAACTGAATAAATCTAACAATGCATTGGAACTTAACGCACACATCTAGAGGTCTAGGCTAGAGACGTGTTCTGGCGTCGTTAAACCTAGTCACTATTGTTTCACATCATGGTTGGGTGATTCCTCCTTTTGTGACTCGATAGTGGTCTAACACGGATATGTGCTCCCACATACCATCGAGTATATGGGGAGACCCCACTAGGTTATCATCCTTTATCCACAGGAAGCCGTGTCTGCCGCCTTACAAGCCGTAATGCACCGAACACAGCATTCGGGAAGATTGACTGCCGTACAAAAATTCCTTGGTTTTCATATGATTGCCAAGGTGTATATGCAGTTTTACGGATTGTCTGGTAAACCCTTTGCCTAGTTTCTCCAGAGTAGTTAGTTTTGATCCTTTTCGGACTCCCTAAAATAAAAGGCTCAGTTGAGCATTTTGTCACTTCGGGCTCATTAAACATTCGAAGGAGACTAGAGTCATCTTTTTGTCCTTTTCTCGACTCTTAAAAAGTGAAAAGGTCAAGTTTGGTTCCTTTGTCTTAAAATTTATTCGGCCACAATTCACATTTACCTGGTTAGATCTTGTTTGCGTTAGCTTGAGTAGGCTTCTTTTTCGATGGCAACCTTTCTGGGGTTCACCAACCCAGGGATCCCCTCTGACAAGAATCCTGGTCATTTCGATCCTTTTGGGAATGTTGGTGCTCCTTACATGGCAACGTTGTCCCTTCTTGGGTTAACCGTTGGGTTGCCTGATTGGTTGTTCTCAACATCTTTGGTCCTTGCCGTCTCACCTACTAGTCCATCAGTCCCTCCACCTGAACAACATCATGTTGATTCTAAGGTGGACCTCTCCGCTTCTTCGCCTGTTTCTATGTCCTCATCTTCTACTTCGCCTAGTGAAAGTTTGGATTCCAATAACCAGGTGGCTAAGAAGAAGAAGAAGAAGACGAAGAAGAAGAAGTCTCCTAAGGGAGAGGCTAAAAGTGCAGCTACTACCTTGAGTCCACCTCAAGTCAGGCCACCTTCTGCTCCTCTGCGGAAGGTCAAGTTTCCTTGTAGATTGTGTAAGGATGACCACCTTCTTCGTGATTGTCCTGGCATTCCCAGGGTCTGAGAAGTATAGTCTCGTGATCCGGCCCACCCCTCATCGTCCTCTGAAGCTCATGGAAATGCTACCCTATTCATTGGCAATGGTAAGGGAAAAAGGAAGATTTGAATCCCCTGTAGACTCTGTGAAGGCAATCATCCATTTCACCTTTGTCCGCTCATGGATAAAGCCTCCGCTGTTTTGGAAAGTCTTACAGCTCCCTCACCCCAACTCCCAGATGGTTATCAACGTCTCTCTGCAACTACAGATCGTCCCCCTGTTGACAAAGAGATTGACTTAGATTCTTCTCTTGTCCAGGATCCTCTTCCCGAACCTGGCTGTGCCACACCCGTTCCAGACCAACCATTGGTCGGAAAGAGTGTCAACTCGAGCTCACCTCCCGTCGATCACTCTGTTTCGGGAGAGAATAATTCCCATGTTCTTCTTGTCTCCTCAGATTCTCCTGAGCCTGGAAATGACTCTCCTATCTATTATAGACATTTTTGTGCCTTACAGCATGGAGCATGAAATGTCAATAATCTGAGGGATCCAAAGTCCCTAAACATGTTGTTCTTACCCTTGGAGGAACAAGGTCAACAAACCACAGCACTGCAAATCAGTTCTCCACTGAAAAACACTCAAAAACAGGTCAGTTTTGGATCAAAGCAGTTGCTCCACTAGGCATCTGCGCTGCATAGCAGGTACAACAAAGGCTACCTGCGTTGCATAGCAAGTAGGACCAAGGCTACCTGCGTTGGGCGTACTTGGACATGTGGAGGAATCTTTTCTCAATGTGCCAGTGCCCAGGAAGCTTCCAAAATGACACTTGGATCAAAAGATTCGCCTAATGATGAGTTAAGAGCTTCTAAAACTTCAAATGAAAGGTAGAAACTCCGAGTGGACTCAAGGACTGAAGAACAACTAGAGTTGAAGAGGACAACAAGTCACACATCAAGATGACTTGCCTTCACTCCAAAACTCTATATAAGGATCTCATCCCATGGGATCTGGAGGCCAGAATTGAGTGCAAAGAATCGCTGTTGGTTTGCAGTTGAAGAGTATTGGGTGATTTCTTGAGGGAGGTGAAGAAGAGATTTCTCTCCGTCGGGAAGGTGATGCTGGATTGGACCTCTCATGGTTGTATCACCGCCTGAACCTTACTTCCATATATTAATAAATCATTTGAGGTTCTTCTATTCGCATGTGTTTCAATAGTGTATTGTCTTACTTGCGTCTTTGATTTATGCTAATCCTTGAATCGATTATGAATGCATGCTTCTTGTAGTTTCCTTTTCTTGTCTTATTTGCAGGATCTCGCGTAGCTGGGCCCGTGAAAAGACTTGGAGCTGGGAGCAAGCGGCAAACAAAGGGGGTTGCATCGACCATTTGCGCAAGACATCGGTAAGTGGATCTATCCTTTTTATCTCTTGCATGTCATAAAGAAGAAACTTTAGATAGCTTTGCTTTCAGCTGCTGCTAAGGAACTGTCACCCTTAGAGTGGGTTAGGGTCATTCCGAGTTGGATACTTTCCCCCACAACAGACTGGCGACTCCGCTGGGGATCATGTCTTATTGGTAGCTTGTGTATTCTTGCTATTCATCTCTTGAACAAAAGGGAGTACCGAATCGAACTGCATTCGAGTCCTTCGAATGCAAAGTAGAGGGTAGCTACTCTAGCCCAGTGCTGGGCATGTTCATGATTTGAAGAGCTGATCCACAAGGACTCTTTTTTGCTCTTTGTGATAGTGTTCATCTTCCTTAATCATCCTCTAGAGTATACTTGACTGATAGCTTCTGATTTGGCCAAAAACCGTTGATTTTTGAGCAAACTGTGACCCGGAATCCGAGTGAGACGAGAGTTGTCTCAATCAGTGCAGCTGTAGCAAAGGCTACCTGCACTGCAACGCAGGTCCCGAAGGGGCTACCTACGCTGCATCCCTGTTTGACAATGCAGTACCTGCGCTGATCCAGATTTGCCTTGTGCAACTGGGATTCCCCACTGTCTGTTGCCCAGTTTTCAATATTGTTTTTGCAGCCTGCTGTCAACCTGTATACCCAGCTGAAACTACCTTTCTTTGCCCTCATTCCGCCTCAGTTGTATGTTGAAACCGTGATTGTTCTTATTGTATTTCTTGCTTTCATTCACAGTTTCCCGTAGCGAAAGTGAACTAGTCTTGCTGTGACCTCTTGGATCTAGACCTTTGAGAAAGTGTCGTTGTGGTTCTAAGAGCTAGTTTATTGCTGTTCATAGCTACTTGAGCATTTGCTTTCGTTATATGGTTTGAATTTCAGTATTTCTTGTGTAGAAACGAGTAAATCTTAAGGTGTTCTTTTGATTGTTGGACAATACTTGTTTGCTTTCGCTTGAAATTGAATTCGAAATCGTACAACAGCTTTCTTTTTGTCATACACCAACATTAAGAGAGAAGAAAAGAAATACTTGCATTGTGCATGTGCATTTTGACAGTTTGCATGTCGATTTAGGAAAAGTGCATCAGTGTGTGCTCTATGATCTGTTTGAAAAGATGATGTCTTTCTTTTCCTTCAGTAGTTAAGGTTTTCATAAGTTGAAAGAATTGAAAAAGCTTGCTTATCATTCTTAGACTGCATTTAGGAGTTGTATCATACATCACGTGGTGATCCATAAAGGCAAACTGCTAAACAAGATCAACCTAAAAAGAACTGAATTTATCTAACAACGCTTTGAAACATAACGAAACACAGTAGAGGTCTAGGTAGAGACGTGAACCGGCGTCGTTAAACATAGTGACTGTCGATCTCTACGAAGGTGGGTGATTCCTCCTGAGGGACGATAGCACTAATACGGACTTGTGCCCCCGCGTACCGTCGCGTATATTGGGGTACCCCTATAGGAACAAAGCCTTTATCCATAGGAAGCCGTGTCGGCCGCCCTACTGATCGCGATGCAATGAACACAGCATTCACGAAGATTGACCACTCGTACCGTAAAACGTATTCTGTGGTTTCGCGAAAGGTTTGGCACACCCTTGCCTAGAACTCCAGAGTAGTTTCTTTTGGCCTTTTTCAAACTCTATAACTGAAAAAGTCCAACCGAGCATTTGTCACTTCGGGCTCGTTAATACATCGAAGGAGACTAGAGTCATCTTTAGCTTTTTCTTGACTCTTAAAAAGTGAAAAAGCAAGTTGTGTCTTAAAAGCGTCTAAAATTAATTCAATTCGAAAACACATTTTACCCTGTGCATTGTTGGTTGATCAAGTAATCCGCAATCGTGGAAGAAAGTCAATCAATGAACCGTCGTTCGCAGAGGCGTACGAGTAAACCATCTTTGTCTCCGGATTCGAAAACAACCTGGGCAAAGCGATCTCGTTCAACTGGTTCCAAATCTCCTGTCAAAGTTAGAACAAGTGTTCCGACGACATCTGAGGTTCCGGTTACGCCAAACATTTCTGGAAACCCTGCCCCTATTGAAGAAGTTCAACAACCCCAGAAGCACAGTAATACTGATCCTAGTCTGAGAGCAAATACTTGTGTTACTGAATCAGTTCCATCAGCGATCGGTTCAGAGAGTCTTGTTCCTCAAACAACTGTCGCTGTCGAAACAACCCCTTCTTCGGCACCAGAAATATTCTACGGACCTGACGGTCTTCCTCTTCCACCTGGTCTGATCGCAATAGAAGAAATTGTAGAAGATCCGCAAGCAACTACTCCAACACATCTTGGAGCAGGGATCACCCTACTTCCTACTGCATCAGAAGCTAGCCTATCACCCAGAGAAGTTCCTGAAGAATCACTAGGCAATCTACTAGATAGACTAAAAATGTCTGAACAACCGTCAACATCTAGGACTGTGCCAAACGACACAGCGACAGCAGAACTCCCTGCAGTCATTCTGACAATGTTCGCCGGCGTACCATCTGTCCCTAACTCTCAACAGCTGGAAAGGGTCCCTTCGGGGGCCGTGACGACGGAATGGTCTGTTCCTGTTTGTTCTCCGGGATAATACCCGGTAACTCCTATGTTGGAACTCAACAGATTGATCCTTTTGGGAATCAGTTTGGGCAGTCCGGTCCTCGAGGTGTAATAAATCCTCTCAGTCCCGGGCCACCACCGTATGGGGGGCTATATGCTTTTTCATTACCCCCTCCGGGAGGGTACCCATACGGGAGTTCACAACCATACCCAAGTTATACTGGAATAACTACAAGTGGTTGGATACCTATGCTTCCCCAGCAACCAAGAGTTGTGTATTCTATGCAACAACAGATGCCTGTGACGAACATCCCGATGACACCAGCAATTGTGACTGTGTCGCAAGTTCTAACGATACCTGTTGCATGTCAACCTCAGTTTTCTCAGGTTGTAATGCAACAACCATTTGACCCTGCGACCCAACCACAATCGCCGACTGGCGGGGCGACACAAGCACAAACAGGTACCCTTACCCCTCATCTTGGCCCAGTGGTAAGCATCGCACAACAACCAATGGTATCGCAACCATGGTTGGTGCAGTATCAACAACTGCAGTTCCAGCAAGTGTACCAAGGTATCGAGCAGCAGATTTTTGCGAACAATGGACAACCGTACCTACAATACGGTCAAAACCAACCACTTTACAGTGGAGTAGTCCATCAGCCGTATCAATCATATCAGCATCAATTACATTATGCTGGTATGCAGAGACCAACTGCTCAAGCGATTCTGTCGTACCCTGGGTACGCTTCACCTAACTTGAGTCAGCAGCTGCCATTTGTGGCAACTCTAGAGTTACCCGACCTACATCGGTTGACAAACGATCCTATTGCCTACGCCCCTTGGTGGCCTGCGATTCCTCACAAACTTCCCTTGGACATTCCTAAATTCAATGGAAATCCAGGTGAAGACCCGTCGAATCACATCATGACCTTTCATCTGTGGTGTTCATCGAACACTCTGAACGATGATTCGATAAGACTTTGCCTCTTCCAGAGGACATTGACAGGTCCGGCGGCCAAATGGTATATAGAATTGCCAAGAGCCTCTTTCGACAATTTCAGCTCCTTAGCCACGACTTTCTTAACCCATTTTCAATTACCTATTAGGTATGAAACAGGAACCGAGATACTGACCAACTTTAAACAGACGACAGCTACTCACATATCTGATCATATACATGAGTGGCGTCGTCGACGTAGGATGGTGAAAACATACGTTCCTGATCAGCTATTAGCTGAATGGTTTATAAAATCATTACTTCCGGCTATAACGGAAGATGTGGCCAAGGGGGGAGTCGTAACAGAGGAGCAAGTCATCGCTCGTGCTCAATATTTAGACTTAGTGTATACTCAGTCTGGCACGCTCTACGACAAAATACCTGATGCCCCTAGACCTGAATTTTCAATTCCTCCCCCTCCTAAATCGAATATTGACTCTCATGCCGGAGATGGCGTGATTGGCACTGCAAGCGCGAAGTCGAGAAAGGCTTCACCTCAGAAAGCCCGTAAGACTTCAGATCGAAATGCCCATGACGAGATTCTTGCTTCGGAAGTAAATGCCATATCAGCAGATAAAGGCAAAGAAACCAATCAACCAGGAAGCAAGAAGAAACAAAACAAAGGGAAGAAGAAGCAACAGGATGGTCCGTCACCTAAAAAAGCTTCTTCAAGCTCTCCTAGGAAAGGGAAACAGAAAGGGAAGCAACCTGGTCCATGTTCTATATGTGACGAGGATCATTGGACACAAAATTGTCCATACAAAGCTGAGCTCAAGAGATTCTTTAAAAGTCCAAAGAACCCAGCTGTGTTGACTGACCTGTTTCCCAACCCAGGTCAAAATATGGTTGATAGTGGAAATGCTTCCCCGTCACAAGTACTGATGTTATCGATCTCTAAGCAACAGAATGATGCTTTGATTTCGACAAGGAACAAAGATTACGGGAATCCGCAACTGTCAAACGAAAAAGGTAAAGATCAACCTAGTAGTTCGACAATAACTTCGACAGAAGTTGTCCCACCCATAATGCCAGAATTAACAATAAAACCACCTAAGGGTGTAGTACACAAGTCGACGTTTAATCCTCGTGCCAGAGCAGCACAGCATTATAACATGGTAGAAGATTTGGCTCAATCGCCATCGGCTATGTCGACTCTAGAGGTACTACAAAATTGTCCATCCCAAAGGCAGGCATTGTTATCGGCAATAGGGGGGGTTGATCCTAAGGATTCAAATCTTGTGTCCTTTGATCACAAAGGGTATGACCCTTAGTTACCAGCTCAATTAGCTTTCCTTATTCAGGTAAAGACCCTCAACAAAACTGTTCACAGAACAATTATTGACGAGGGGGCATCGACATGTATTATGTCAATGAGCTGCTGGAAAACACTGGGGTCACCAACCTTGTCGAGATCTTCGACAACACTAAAAGCTTTCGACGGTAGGACATATACCCCTTACGGTATCCTAAGTAACTTGAAGGTTGAACTAGGTGGAAAAACAATAGAGATTGATGTTGAAGTCATAGATGGAAATCTGGATTACAACATCCTACTGGGAAGACCATGGATTTACGCCATGGCAGCTGTCGTGTCGACTTATTTTAGGAAGATCGCTTTCCCGTTTGAAGGAGGGATTACGGTCGTCGACCAACAGAACTTCCTCCTTAATGGTTCACAAGTTACGGGAAGCATTCCCATGATCCATGAAAGCGACCATTCAATTCAAGATATAGGAGTAGGCCTGTTGAAGGACCCCACAATGATGGGGACTTTCTCACTACCAAATCATACGTACATAGGAAATGTACCATTGGTGGCTACCTGCAACATGATATCTTCCACGAAGGTCGCAAAAGACAAAGTCATCATGGATCGGGCAATGGTTTTGCACCCGAGCCCAATCGAAATATTGTAGCAATCAATATTTCAGGCATGGGAGGCGAGCCCCAATCAACGCTCGTCAAGCGTTTGGGTAGATAGGTCAGGAGAATGTGGTACCCCTTTGGATCCTTGGTCATGAGTGCATGCAAGTGACGAAGGAATCTTGCAGTCAATGATGATTGAGGGGGCACCATGGGATGATAACCACCATCGTTCCCTTCCAAAGGAAGATACTCAAGGCGACCTGTATCACCCTTCAGTATTTGAATTCCTAACAAATACTATAAATACGGTGGACTCCGAGAGAAACCTATCCAATATAGAAGAGACTATAGCCATAGATATCTCGACAAAAATAGACATTGTAGAGAATATTTATGTCGGCAAGGGTTGTTCCCCTTCAGAACAAGAAATATATAAAGCTCTTTTTCCGCGAATTTAGAGATGTCTTTGCTTGGTCATATGATGAAATGCCAGGCATTGACTCGAGTATCGTTGAACATGAAATTAAGATGTATCTTGATGTCAAACCAGTGAGACAACGGCTTCGGCAGGTGCACCCCAAGAAAGCCGCTACCATTAAGGCAGAAGTTGAAAAACTCCTCCATGCTGGTTTCATCTACCCGGTTCCTCTAACCAATTGGGTATCGAACATTGTCCCTGTTATGAAAAAACAAGGAACAATACGAGTGTGCGTCGATTATAGGGATGTAAATCAAGCTTGTCCAAAGGATAACTACCCTACACCCTTCATCGACCAGATAATTGATGAATGCGCCGGATGTGAAATCTTTTCGTTTATGGACGGATTTTCCGGGTATAATCAAATAAATATCCGCCCACAGGACCAGTCAAAGACTGCATTTATTTGTCCGTGGGGCACATTCGCTTATCGAAAATTACCCTTTGGTTTAAAGAACGCAGGGGCGACGTTTCAGAGAGCAATGAATTATGCTTTCCATGACATCAAGAACATCGTTCAACCTTATCTCGAGGATCTTCCGGCCCATTCGTGAAAGCGGACTGATCATCCGCAGCATTTAAGAGCGATATTTCTACGTTGCCGACACTACAAGATAAGACTCAATCCGCACAAATGTGTGTTTTGCGTCGGTTCTGGTCGTTTACTTGGCTTTATAGTCTCCAAGGATGGGATTCGTCTCGACCCTTGCAAGGTGCAGGCAATCATTAATTTGCCTCCACCTTCGAACTTGCTACAGATTCAGAAACTCCAAGGGAAAGCAAACTTTCTGAGGAGGTTCATTCCAAATTACACAGAACTTGCTAAAGGTTATACCCGTCTCCTGAAAAAGGATGTACCTTTCGTCTGGGACCAGGTTGCACAAGCTTCCTTTGATGCTTTGAAAGAAGCGCTAGTCAAAGCATCATTAATGTACGCCCCAGACTATCTAAGGGATTTTAACCTGTATCTGGCTGCAGCAGATACGACCATTGCGATGGTTTTAGTTCAAGAAGTCGATGGAATTGAACACCCTATATATTATTTAAGTAAAAACTTAAATGATACGGAAAGTAGATATTCTCATGTTGAAAATCTGGCATTGGCAGCTGTTCAAGCGATACAAAGATTTCGGCATTACGTCCTCTTTAGGAAGACCACTGTATTGTCAGATTGCAACCCCATGACGTATATACTGTCGCGACAGTTGCTTGGGGGCAAATATTCAAAGTGGATAGCTATCCTTCAAGAGTTTGATCTGGAATTTGTTAAATCCAAATCAAAGAAAGCTTTAGTTTTTGCAGAATTATTATGCGATCTCCCATCATCGTACAACGATGAAACGTCCAAAGAATCAATCGTGGACGAGAGCTTGTTTCTGATATCAGCAAGTGACGAGTGGTATGGAGATATAATAGTTTATCTCCAAACCCAAAAATTTCGGCAAGACACCTCACACTCAGAACAGAAACGCATTCGATACCAAGCTAAAGACTACATGATCGTCGGTGATACGCTTTACCATCGTGGTGTCGATACGGTTCTGAGAAGGTGTCTAACCCATGAGGAAGCCGAAAAAGCCCTGAATGAATGTCATTCAGGCACCTGTGGGGGGCATCAATCTGGATATGCTACAGCACAAAGAATCTTATGAGCAGGATACTTCTGGCCAACCATGTTCAAAGATTGCATAACCGCAGTCAGAAGTTGCCATGCATGTCAGATTTTTTATAGCAAAACTAGAAGACCCCCCGCTCCTTTACAGCCAATAATAGCTGTGGGGCCGTTCGCCAAGTGGGGCATCGATTTCATGCAATGTAACCCCACCTCGACCGGGGGGCATGGGTATATTATAGTCGCAGTTGACTATTTTACCAAATGGGCCGAGGCGATGCCTACATTGGATAACACTGGTGAAACAGCAGCCCTATTCTTTTTTAATCATGTAGTCGCCAGATTCGGCGTACCACAGGCCATAGTAACAGATCATGGGTCGCATTTTCGCAATCACATGATGGTTGAATTAACTGCCAAACTAGGATTGTCTCACGACAGCTCTACTCCGTACTATCCGCAAGCTAACAGACAGTTGAAGCAATCAACAAAGTCCTGAAGCGCATGCTGCAAAGGATGGTGGGGGTTCACAAAAGAAGATGGCATTTGATCCTGTACTCGGCTTTGTGGGCCTACCGAACGTCGGTAAGGAATGCCACTGGGTTCACACCGTTTCAACTGGTGTATGACCTGGAAGCAATCCTACCAATCCAGTGTGAAATTTCGTCCCTTAAACTCGCAATTGATCTCCTCCCCGGAACCTCAGAAGAAGAAGCTCGTTTCTTGGAGTTAATCCAGTTGGATGAAACCCGTCGTAATGCCGCCTTGGCCAACGAAGCCCATAAGAAACGAGTCAAAGCACAGTTCGACAAAAATGTCAAACCCCGTGTCTACTCGGAAGGTGATTTGGTCTTGCTTTATGACCAAGAATCCGATAAATGGGCCCTTATATTGTTAAAAGTGTGTTAGCAAAAGGTGCCTACGAGTTGGTAGATTATGACGGAATTCCATTGGCGCAACCCCGCAACGGGTTGTACCTTAAGCGCTACTATGCCTAATAGTAACCTGTATGCTTTTGTTACATTTTTGTTTTCGCTAAAGCGTTTTTTCGGTTTAAGTAATCTGCTTTTTACACTTATTGCAGATGTCAAATCTGTTGGAACCGTGGGTTGGATATGCCGACGGAGCGAGTCGTAGTTCGAGGAACCTATCCTCTGCAGCATGGGCCATTTTTAACCCAAGCGGCGAGTTAGTGAGTTTCAGGGGGGTATGTGTTGGTCAATCAACAAATAATATCGTTGAGTACCTCTCATTGCTTACCTATCGTTTGCAATTAGGAACCTGCGTGTTAGCATTGTTTGATTGTTTCTAGACCCGATCTGGGCTAGTAGGGATCGCCTCTGTCCGTAGAGGGGATTTACCTCCACAACAATTAGGCGACTCCACTGGGGAGACTATTTGTTGTTTTATTTGTAAACTTTGGATCTCCGGTTTGGTTTACGAACTGAACAATTTGGGGTTTGTCTTGTCTCTTTGGTTTCTCTTGCTTGATTGCTTAGATAGCTTTCTGGGTTGATTCTTTGGTTCTTGCTTCTTGGTCTGTCTGGGTATTGCTAGCCTAGTCTTGGATTTCTTGTTTTTTATTTTAGCATAGCAAACTCAATTGGCACTCTTTTTTGCATGACAGTTGTGCCAATTGTCAATTGGCACTCTTTTTTGTGTGACAGTCGCGCCAATTGGCGTTTGTCAATGTACAGCCCGTGCCAATCCTCAATTGGCACTACTTTTAGCCTAAAAGTCATGCCAACCCAGGGAACCTTTTAGAGTTTGCTTGTTTTGAGCCTTCCAAGCTTGGTTTTTGTGTTTGGATACTACCTTTCAATCACTTGAGTGTGTTAGAGTCTTGTTTGATTGGTTTTGGGCCCTCATCCTTCGGGTGTTTGCTTGTTTCTGTCGATTTTACATTGTAGCCCTAGGGCATCTAGTGGCTTTGTGCATCGAGCCTTCCACAGGAGTTTCGGTCTTCTCTTGGTCCAGTCAACTTTTTGGTTACTCTTTTGCACCTGTTTAGTGGTTGTTAAAGCTTTTTCTTGGGTTATTTGAGCAATTTACTTCTTTTTCGCTTGGATTTCATTTGGCTTCGTTTTGAGCCTAGATTACATGGCCCATTGAGGTCTTTGGCATTTTTCTTGGTTTGAAGGACTGCCTTTCTGTTCAGGGATCTGATTGTGTTCCCATTGAGTGAAATTTGCTTTTTTCTCTTTGTTATTGTTTCTCAAAATTTGTTTAGTGCACTTTGCCATCAAAAAGAAACAAACAATCTCTTTTGCTTTGCATTAGTTAATGAAATTAAAGCTTTTCGTTGTTATTAGCGATTAGTAACTTTGGAGAAAAGTTTTGTTAATTGTCATTAGCTGCATTAGAGTGTTGTTGATTGTTGTTTTGGTCATTTTGTTTGTGTGAAAGCTCTCAACTCTTTCATAGCTAGCGTTCATCGAATGAAATGATGTATTTTGGCATATAGTTTGCATTTAGGAAATTGTGAGAAATTACATACGGTAAGGCCTGAAAATCGAAACCTAATCCAAGATCAACCGTAAAATGAACTGAATAAATCTAACAACGCATTGGAACTTAACGCACACATCTAGAGGTCTAGGCTAGAGACGTGTTCCGGCGTCGTTAAACCTAGTCACTATTGTTTCACATCACGGTTGGGTGATTCCTCCTTTTGTGACTCGATAGTGGTCTAACACGGATATGTGCTCCCACATACCATCGAGTATATGGGGAGACCCCACTAGGTTATCATCCTTTATCCACAGGAAGCCATGTCTGCCGCCTTACAAGTCGTAATGCACCGAACACAGCATTCGGGAAGATTGACTGCCGTACAAAAATTCCTTGGTTTTCATATGATTGCCAAGGTGTATATGCAGTTTTACGGATTGTCTGGTAAACCCTTTGCCTAGTTTCTCCAGAGTAGTTAGTTTTGATCCTTTTCGGACTCCCTAAAATAAAAGGCTCAGTTGAGCATTTTGTCACTTCAGGCTCATTAAACATTCGAAGGAGACTAGAGTCATCTTTTTGTCCTTTTCTCGACTCTTAAAAAGTGAAAAGGTCAAGTTTGGTTCCTTTGTCTTAAAATTTATTCGGCCACAATTCACATTTACCTGGTTAGATCTTGTTTGCGTTAGCTTGAGTAGGCTTCTTTTTCGATGGCAACCTTTCTGGGGTTCACCAACCCAGGGATCCCCTCTGACAAGAATCCTGGTCATTTCGATCCTTTTGGGAATGTTGGTGCTCCTTACATGGCAACGTTGTCCCTTCTTGGGTTAACCGTTGGGTTGCCTGATTGGTTGTTCTCAACATCTTTGGTCCTTGCCGTCTCACCTACTAGTCCATCAGTCCCTCCACCTGAACAACATCATGTTGATTCTAAGGTGGACCTCTCCCCTTCTTCGCCTGTTTCTACGTCCTCGTCTTCTACTTCGCCTAGTGAAAGTTTGGATTCCAATAACCAGGTGGCTAAGAAGAAGAAGAAGAAGACGAAGAAGAAGAAGTCTCCTAAGGGAGAGGCTAAAAGTGCAGCTACTACCTTGAGTCCACCTCAAGTCAGGCCACCTTCTGCTCCTCTGCGGAAGGTCAAGTTTCCTTGTAGATTGTGCAAGGATGACCACCTTCTTCGTGATTGTCCTGGCATTCCCAGGGTCTGAGAAGTATAGTCTCGTGATCCGGCCCACCCCTCATCGTCCTCTGAAGCTCATGGCGATGCTACCCTATTCATTGGCAATGGTAAGGGAAAAAGGAAGATTTGAATCCCCTGTAGACTCTGTGAAGGCAATCATCCACTTCACCTTTGTCCGCTCATGGATAAAGCCTCCGCTGTTTTGGAAAGTCTTACAGCTCCCTCACCCCAACTCCCAGATGGTTATCAACGTCTCTCTGCAACTACAGATCATCCCCCTGTTGACAAAGAGATTGACTTAGATTCTTCTCTTGTCCAAGATCCTCTTCCCGAACCTAGCTGTGCCACACCCGTTCCAGACCAACCATTGGTCGGAAAGAGTGTCAACTCGAGCTCACCTCCCGTCGATCACTCTGTTTCGGGAGAGAATAATTCCCATGTTCTTCTTGTCTCCTCAGATTCTCCTGAGCCTGGAAATGACTCTCCTATCTGTTATAGACATTTTTGTGCCTTACAGCATGGAGCATGAAATGTCAATAATCTGAGGGATCCAAAGTCCCTAAACATGTTGTTCTTACCCTTGGAGGAACAAGGTCAACAAACCACAGCACTGCAAATCAGTTCTCCACTAAAAAACACTCAAAAACATGTCAGTTTTGGATCAAAGCAGCTGCTCCACTAGGCATCTGCGCTGCATAGCAGGTACAACAAAGGCTACCTGCGTTGCATAGCAAGTAGGACAAAGGCTACCTGCGTTGGGCGTACTTGGACATGTGGAGGAATCTTTTCTCAATGTGCCAGTGCCCAGGAAGCTTCCAAAATGACACTTGGATCAAAAGATTCGCCTAATGATGAGTTAAGAGCTTCTAAAACTTCAAATGAAAGGTAGAAACTCCGAGTGGACTCAAGGACTGAAGAACAACTGGAGTTGAAGAGGACAACAAGTCACACATCAAGATGACTTGCCTTCACTCCAAAACTCTATATAAGGATCTCATCCCATGGGATCTGGAGGCTGGAATTGAGTGCAAAGAATCGATGTTGGTTTGCAGTTGAAGAGTATTGGGTGATTTCTTGAGGGAGGTGAAGAAGAGATTTCTCTCCGTCGGGAAGGTGATGCTGGATTGGACCTCTCATGGTTGTATCACCGCCTGAACCTTACTTCCATATATTAATAAATCATTTGAGGTTCTTCTATTCGCATGTGTTTCAATAGTGTATTGTCTTACTTGCGTCTTTGATTTATGCTAATCCTTGAATCGATTATGAATGCATGCTTCTTGTAGTTTCCTTTTCTTGTCTTATTTGCAGGATCTCGCGTAGCTGGGCCCGTGAAAAGACTTGGAGCTGGGAGCAAGCGGCAAACAAAGGGGGTTGGATCGACCATTTGCGCAAGACATCGGTAAGTGGATCTATCCTTTTTATCTCTTGCATGTCATAAAGAAGAAACTTTAGATAGCTTTGCTTTCAGCTGTTGCTAAGGAACTGTCACCCTTAGAGTGGGTTAGGGTCATTCCGAGTTGGATACTTTCCCCCACAACACTATCCTAGCTGCTCCTGAGAGTCCTACTTCGGTCCCTTTAGAGTAGGGAGGCAATCATACGATTCCCCCACCAAGTAGTTTAGTCGTTTCCTTCGATTGGAGTCGTTTGACCACCTCCCGCCTTCCATCCCATGTGCCTTTCTGGGTCACGGTACATGCCTATAATAAGGTGTTACCTGGTACTGTTTTGGATGAGGGTGCATCTGTCAGTCTTATGCCTACCACTACTTGCCAAGCTTTGGGTTCCCCACAGCTTGTGCCAGTCGCACCAAATCTGACGGCTTTTGACAGAGGAACTAGTCAACCATTAGGGATCCTTCCAAAGTTCCCTATTACTTTGGGAAGCAAAACCGTCTATATAGATGTATCAGTTACCCAAGGTGCTTTAGATTTTAGTATTCTCCTTGGTCGTGACTATGTTTATGCCATGGGGGCCCTTGTCTCTTCACTTTTCTGTGTGGTTTGCTTTCCACACGATGGAAGAATTGTGACTATCGATCAATTATCATTCGTTCGTCCACGGATCCTTCCTGCGTATTTGTCATCCCCTCCTGGTTTTCATCCACCAGTTGCATTTGCCCCACCACAGATCAACTACGTGGCCACTTACCCCATGCCTGGATCTAGTGATGTTGCCATCGTGCATAGTGTCCTGGGGGCATTGGGCCCTGACTTCCAAGATGTTGCCCTTCCACCGGGAGTGACACTCTTGGAAGCCCTGACTTCCTGTTCATTATGATGAAATTCGGGTGAAGCATAGTTCATTGTCCTATGTCAAGCTCCTTAAAAAATGAACCTAGGTCTAGTCGAGCATAGTTCCTGATCATGTGTCAAGCTCGTTACAAAATGAAACAAGGGTTATGAGGATAGTCATTTTCCTGTGTCAACCTCATTAAAAAATGAAACAACTCCTCTTTTCCCAATCGAGTCTTTGATTAAGATCTCGTAAAATACAAGTTGAGTCTTTCATAGATCTCGAGAGTGAACCTTCATTCCATCCACCTCGTTAAATGCAATGAAGCTTGGGGGGCATGTACCTCGATTTGCGTTATTATGCTGGGGGCATGCGAACTTATAACAAGCATAGTTTTTCGTTTTAAGCTTGTGTAAACATGAAACCGAATCCAAGAAGAGTTCTTCATGGTTCAAGCTTGTGTAAAAATGAACCCGTACCCGATTTACATCTCGTGATTGCCATTTATCCACTAAGTTCTGCTAGATGAGCCTTGGTTGTTTCATTCCTTCGCCACCATCTCTTTGGTTGATCATATGCTTTCACTTGGTTGTTTATCCTTTCCTGAGGAACCGCAACAATGAGTGGTTTTATTAGCCAGCCTCTTGACCATTACATGTTTTGAGCAGTTCCACCATTGCCAGAACCAGTTGCTACCCTTTATACCACTCCTTCCTCTAGGATGAGTCACTTTTAAGCTCTTTTCTGACTCGTAAAAGATGAAAAGATTGCCGAGTATTTTTCCCTTTTTGACTCGTTAAAGAAAATAAAAATGGAGGTCTGCTTTCAGCTCTTTTCCTGCCGTTTAAAGATGAAAAGATCGTCGAGTTATCCCTCTTGACTCGTTAAACGTAAATAAGAGGCGGTCGTCTTTAAACTCTTTTTCGACCGTGTAAAAACGAAAAGATTGTCGAGCCCTTTTCGTTTGAGGCTCGTTAATGGTTATGAAACGACATGATATCGATCGCTTTTTTACTTTTCCAGGTCGATGTCACTACACATGAAAAGTACTCCTCGATCGTAATGATCGGGCAGTTCTTTCGAGCATTGTTTTATACTTTTTGGGGCTTGCGAGACACAACTTTACGAAAAAGGACACCCCCTGGAGTTTTATTTTCTATTGTCTTTTCAAACTCTCTAAACATGAAAAGACACCGAGTTTTTCCTTTGTTAGGCTCGTTAAAATTTGATGACATCGGATTTCATCGAAATGACGCCTCACAAGCATATGCTATCCCCGTCAAGCTTGTTAATAAAAATAACTGGGGTACTCGCCAGAAATGGTGGGGAAAATGGAACCATAATTATTGTCGTGTCGGCAATATGTCACTCTTGAACAATAGCACTTGTTTGCATTCATGTCTGGGTGGGGACATCTAATCTCGTTTTTCACTAGCCTCCGTGGGTTTGGGTAATCCTGTTTGACCTCTCATCTGCTCATTTCCTCGTCACCATGACCTTTGATCCCTTGATGTCGAATACTGCCAAATCCACTGTCGTGCCGCCGATATGTTCAAGAGAAGTTGACCTCTGCAAGATAACAACCTCCCTCTGCTATCTCACATAATCCTGATTCACAATATTCTCCCTCTGTCTCGTGTCGATGATGTGGGAAACACTATGGCCCACCTTTGATCAAAGTCACTTCCTGTCGACTTCAGCTCACTATCCAAGAAGCTGATCTAGAGACTCCTTTTTGGTGCCTTGGAGCCTGCATGCCTCAATGGTAGGTTCTTCGTGTTCGACGTGAGGTTTTCATCATCGGCCTCTGATCGAATAATTCTACGGGTGTTCGACGCCAGCTCACTAATTCACATGTCGTAGATTGTACCTATAGTTCTTTGAGGACCATTGTCATTATTGGTGGTACCTCTCGCGTTTGTTAATAGTTTTCATCATTGGCTGGTAATCAGACGATGTTCATGCATGTTTGACTCCAACTCCTGTATTCGCATGCTTGAACTTGTACTTTTGTTTGGGTCGAGATGGAGCGCAAGACCCTGGATTTTGTCTATTAGAATCCAGGCTGCGATTTTGTGGATTATCATGATTATTACATGACTCATTTACTGGATGGCTGTGACCATGCCTGAGTCTATTCATTGATCCTCACTGGATGGCTGCGCCCATACCTTGGATCTAGATTATTATGTACTCTGTTATGGATGGCTGCGCCCATACCACATATATCATGTACTTGAGATATCAGTTGTACTTCTCTATGCAGGTTCTCTGACGGTAGCGTTTTCAGTTGCGCATGTTCTTGTAAATCATCTCACCCCTCTCTCTCTCTTGGGCCTCATGCTTTAGGGGGCATCTGTTACACAGTAATTTTTCACCGTCCCTGTCGCCCCTCTCCTGCACTTTGGAGGACTCATTCTCGGACCCGTGAGAAGTGACACAACTTGAAAACACTTGCATTATATTCCCCTAAGTATGGACTTCATATGCCCTGAAGACATATCCTGCAAGATACCCTTAAAAAGCCCCCTTTTTCCATTAGCGTGGTTTCCTAATGTACTACTCGTGCCAATGGGGGAAATCCAACAAAGAGGGCGCGCCAGTTGGTGCACTGTCTCAGTGTCGGACCCACGCCAACCAAATTTGGTAAAGTTTTTAACAAACAGGCACGGGAAGGTTCTTTCCAACTCATGAACTCTATCTGTGAACACTTTCCAAGGGTAAAGCCAACTCGATCGATGATAGAACCAACTCGATCGATGTTGTTGTTGATCTTATCTCCTTAAGGATGAAACCAATCCCATCTCCTTTCCCCTATCTATAAAATCTTGTTCTATTGCCTTTGACAAGCTAATGGGAGTTTTTGGGGAGTGAGTGGCAGTGATAGCTTCAGTCCCATTTCCAGCAGAAGGAGAATCATACTTTCAGAAAGCTAAGATATTGCTGCAAGGAATAAGGAGATTCTTGTAACCAAAGAGAGAGAGGCTTGTTTCCCATCCCAACAAGCTTTTCAAGGCATGTGTACCTGATCACCCAGCCAAAGGAGGATTTGACGTCAGAACTATGGTTGTATTCTTCTTTGTTGATTATCAATATAGATGACTATCATTATGGTTCCACTCTTGTCGTTCATTGTAATGATGTTTGAGTTATATATTTTCTGACCGATATATAGTTGCATCTATTGGTTTCTATGCTTGTATTTGTGTCGTTCTTCGCATTTGCAGGTTTCCATTCACGGAAATCGTGGGGATCGTGACCGGCCGAAGCAAAGGATCGAGTCTTCTACAATACTAGCGTTGGAATCCAAGTAAGCTCTTATTGCTTACCTATCGTTTGTAATTAGGAACCTGCATGTTAGCATTGTTTGATTGTTGCTAGACCTGATCTGGGCTAGTAGGGATCGCCTCTGTCGGCAGAGGGGATTTACCTCCACAACACTCATGTCTGTATCATAATCCATATCCTGATGTGCCTCTGAGATAACGTAATACATGCTTTCCTGCCTTCCAGAAGAGCTTGGTTGGCTTAACCATAGCTTGTGAAAGTTGGTTAACAGCATAACATATATCAGGTCGTGTATTGACCAGATACATAAGCGACCCCACCAACTTTCGATAAACAATGGCATCCACTACTTCTGCTGAAGTAGCATCCTCCTTCCTCCAACCTCCAAGAAGAGGAGTATCAACAGGCTTGCAGCCATGCATGTTGGACTTCCCTAGTATCTCCCGAGCATACTTACACTGAGAAACAAATAGTCCATCACTGCGCTGCCAAATTTCCAATCCCAAGAAATAATGAAGGAGGCCCAAGTCCTTCATCTCAAACTCCTTAGCAAGATCCTCCATGCATGAAAGTATCAACAGCTCATCACCTGTTAGAATCAAATCATCTACATAAAGTACAATGATAAGCAACTTACCCTCCACCAAAATCTGGTATAGGTTAGGATCCACCTTGCTCTTGGAGAATCCAAGTCCGGTGAAATAACTGTCTGTCCATGTGTACCAAGCACGTGGTGATTGATTCAACCCATACAATGCTCTCTTGAGCCTGCACACATGTGACTCGCTCCTGAAGATCTTGAAACCTTCAGGCTGCTCTATGTACACCTCCTCCTCAATGACTCCGTTGAGGAACGCAGTCTTCACATCCATCTGATGAATGTGCCACCCCATCTGCACTGAGAGAGCAAGAATCGTCCATATGGAATAATACCTTGTGACATGTGCAAAGGTCTCTTCATAATCGATCCCCTCTATCTTTGAAAAGCCTCGAGAAACAAATCTTGCCTTGTACTTCTCCACACTCCTGTCAACTTCCTGCTTAACTTTGTAGATCCATCTCAAACCCACCACTGATTTCCCTTCCAGTTTTGGGAAAATTTCCCATGCACCGTTTCTAACAATCGAATCATACTCTTCCATGATGGCATCTACCCATGTGGGGTCCTCCATAGCTTCCTTGAAAGAGGATGGCTAAGTCACAAAACATTTGCTCACAAGAGCCATGTATCCAGTGTACCGATCAAGTGACTATCTCTGTCTACGTTGAGCTGTAGGTGGTCCTACAACCTTCTCTGCATCTTGAGCCAGTCGCTCAGCTTCTGTCATGCGTTTTCTCCCTCTGATGGTTGGCGCTACATGAGTGATCTATTCCACTCCATGAACTTCGTCCTGTGGCTAATTCGCGTCCTGAAACTCATTTTTAGGAACTAATAGCTCCTCATCCGCATGCAAGTGTGGCTCCCTCTCAAGCGAACACTTCATGGCTTTCTCCTCCTGAAATTTTATATCCTATCGCACAACAGTCTTGCCACTATCTGGCAAATACACACGATAGTTGTGAGGCGTATCAGTGTACCCCACAAATATCCCAACCTCTGCAGTCAGCTCCAACTTCTTCCTAGCATCCTTCATCACATGCATGTAAACGTTAGAACCAAAAATCCTCAAATGAGAAATATCAGGCCTCTTACCAGAATAAGCCTCCTCGGGTGTAATCATGCCAAGTATCCTGTGAGGACAACGGTTCTGCACATATACTGCAGTATTGTATGCTTCCACCCACAACTGAAGGGGTAGGCCCTGATCATGCAACATCGCCCGTGCAGCACCCACGATCATTCTATTCTTCCGCTCAGCAACCCCATTCTGTTGTGGGTTATTGGGAGCTATGAGCTCTCTTCGAATCCCTTCTGTGCTGCAGAAGTCCTTGAACTCGCCAGAGATGTATTCACCACCATTGTCACTCCTAAGAGCCTTTACCTTCTTCCCTGACTCCTTCTCGACCAGTGCTTTGAACTCACAGAACTTTGATTATGTCTCGATCTTCTTCTGCATGAAGAAGATCCAGCACTTTCGAGAGAAATCATCAACAAAGATCACATAATACCTATGCTTTGCTGTCGAAGCTACTGAGAAAGGTCCACACACGTCTGTGTGAATTCTCTCAAGGATCATCGTGGCATGACTATCCTTCTCATGAAAGGTGGCTTTCACAAACTTTTCCAAAGTACACCCCTTGCACTAATCTGACTATGCAAGGGTGCCTTTAGGAAGCCCAGTAGTGATCTGCTGCAGTATCTTCAAGGCTCCATGGTGAAGGTGACCCAATCTCCTATGCCAAAGCTCGCCATCATCCCGGCTCACCAATCCTTCTGCCTTGCCTACCATTGTTGCGCAGCCATCTACATGCAACTGATAAAGGTTCCTGACTCGAACCCCTATCTTCTGGGTTTCGCTAGTTGTCTTACTGTGCAGGAAAGTCTTTCCCTCACTGAAAACAACATCATATCCCTTGTCTTCTAACATTGCCACAGAGATAAGATTCTTCTTCAATCCTGGAACATGCATCACTTCCTTCAATACAAAGGGTTTACCAGACTCCCTCTCAAAGGAAATGGTACCGATACCAGTCGCGCTATATCTACCATCATCACCCATCTCAATGTGCACTCCAAGATCTTTCTCCTCCAGATCAGAAAACAAATCTTGATCTCATGTCATGTGAAAAGATGCACCACTGTCCAAGAACCATATCGATCCCATCACACTTGATACCAAGCATGCGATCAACGAAAAATCAAGCTCAAACTGTGAGGCTAAGGCCTCTCCCACTGCAGATCTAGCAGCTTGCTTATTTTTCTTCTTCTGTGGACAATTTGTGGCATAATGTCTGTGCTGGTGACAGTGAAAGCACTTCACCTTGGACATGTCCTGCTTCTTGCCTTTCACACCGGAATGAGAAGCTTTCTTGTTCTTCCCCTCCTTTGCTTTGGCAGCCAAAGCACAATTTTCTTCATTAGTTGCCTTTAATGAATATCTGTCCCTGGTATTCCACCTAATCTCCTCCTACACAAGATCTGACCAAAGTCTCTCCCATCCTGGAAATTTCTCCCGACCATTGATAGAGTCCTGATAGGAATGCAAACTCTTCAAAATACCAAGGAGAGCCAAGCTCACCAAGTCCTCATCATCGATAGTCACCCCCACACTTCCCAACTCATCCCGACATTGAGTGAACTTCGTGAGATACTTGTGCATACTGTCTCCTTTCTCACATTTGATGTTTCTGAGTTTATCCTTCAGTGCAAGCTGTTATAGATATTTTTGGGTCCTGCGACTCCAAGCGACAAATATCCATAATTCAAGGGATTCTTAGTCCCTAAAAGTGTTGTTTCAACCCCTAAAGGAGAAAGGTCAAAGGATTATAGCTCCTCCCAGAAAGTCCTTCATGAAAAACCACTCAAAACAGGTCAATTCAGGATAAGAGCACTTGCTCCATGGTCTAACTGCGTTTAAGAGCAGGTGGATACACTGTGGACCTGCGTTTAAGAGCAGGTAGCCCTTCTACAGGGTGCGCTGGGTGGGAAAGTGACAAATGGCAGTGTTGGTTTGCAAGGTGGAAAGGCATGGAATCTTCCATAACTCTCTCCTGTGACACTTGCTACTCAGAATTCGACCTTGGATGAGTCATAGATGCTCATTCACCAAGTGGAAGCATGGACTATCAGTGGGAGGACACTAATCAAAAACAAAGAAGCTGACTCATTACCTTGTCAAATGGCTATAAATGGATCCCTTTCCATGAGATCCAGAGGTTGGAATTGGGCTTATTGTAAGGAATTGCTGATAGTTTCTTGAGGAGATCTTTGAGCTTGTTGGGTGATTGCTTTTGTATGAGGTTCTAAGGGAACTCTTTCATGTCAAGAGGATGATGCTGGGTCGGAACAGCTGGTTGTAACTCTCTTGACTTATTTGATCAATAAAGCCATTCTTGTTCCTTCCATTTACTTGGGCAATATATGTTTATGTTTATGCATGTGAATGGCTAATCTACACTGACCCTAGATTACTTATATGATAGATATTTGTTCTTGCATAGTCTCTGGTTGCTTTTATCTCGCAGGTATTCCTAGAAGTTGGGCATATAAGCGGGCAAGAACCGAATTGCTACAAGAAGGAGGAAGAATCAAGGAGTTCAAGTGGAAGACACAGGTTGGCCCCTTCTTTCTTCTTCTATCTATTCATATAAAAGGAAATAAAGTTAGACTTTATTGTGGTTTTGTTTCTAAGGCCCTACCATACCTTAGTGGGATAGAGTAGATCCATGTGGACACTAATCCCTGTAACAAAAATGGCGACTCCACTGGGCAGAACTTGCTTATAGTTTGTTTGTCTATTTGTAATTTTTTATCTTATAAACACATAGACGGAGTCTGAAGATTAGCCAACTAGCCTTCGAACTGCATTCGTTTTACGAATGCATAGTAGATCAAAGCTACTTCAGTCGATCTCCGGGTTGTTTATGAGTTGAACATTCAATCTACAAACTCTCTATTTTGTTCTCTTTATGGTAGCTTAGAACCTTCATATAAGATCTACCCTTATTTATCAAGCTTACTGATCTTTTACACGGCCTAAAATACTGAACTAAACTGAAAATAGTGACCCGGAGCCAGTCAAAAGTCTCGTCACTGAGCCAGCGCAGGTTCTGAACTGAGCACCTGCTCTTAAGCGCAGTTCCCGTGAGGAGTACCTGCTCTTAAGCGCAGGTAGCCTGTGTAACAGGTGCGCTGGACTGTTGGAGCCTTTGCCACTGAATTTTGGCCCCCAGTTTCACTTCCTTCAGTTTTATTCTCTGTTTTTGCAGCCTTAGATCAGTGTCCCTCTGTTCAGAAACATCTTTTCCTTGCATAAATTCCAACCCCAAATGTGCAAAGGACTGTTAATGTTTTAGTTGTATTTTTATCATTTTCAGTCTCTCTTTCGCAAAAAGTAGTTTAATCAAGCTTTCAATTTGTGTTTGAAAAGTGTCGTAACTGTTGTTTTCAGCCATAGGTAGCCAAACACCCTTTAAAAGTGTTGATTATATGATATACTTTTGCTTTTGATTCGAATTGGTGCATTTTTAAAAGAGTCACAAAGCTTTTTCTCCTTTCGAAAAGAAAAATTGTTGAGTGTTTTTCTACCCTCTCTCATCTTTGAAAAAGGAAATTGTTAAATCGCTTTCGCTTTTAAAATAATTCGAATTTGCACATTTACCTTTCTTTTTGCATACACTAAGAAAGTTGGAAAAGAAATACATGCATTGTACATTTGCATTTTAGACAGTCTGCTTGGCTTGGTTTAGGAAAAGTGCATTGTAAAGTGTGCTCTATGCTCTTTGAGAAAAGAATTTGATTCTCTTTCCCTTAGTAGCTAGGATTTTCATGACTTGAAAAGAAGATAAAATTTTCTTATCATCTTTAGATTGCATTTAGGAATTACATCCATCATCACGCGGTGAACCTCAAAAGGCAAACTTCATAAGAAAGATCAACTTTAAAATAAACTGAATGAATCTAACAACGCTTTGGAACCTAACGCAACATCTAGAGGTCTAGGATAGAGACGTGTTCCGACGTCTTTAAACCTGGTAACTGTCGTCCTCACTGTTGGTTGGGTGATTCCTCCACTTTGAGTCGATAAGTGCCAATACGGACTTGAGCTCCCACGTACCGTCGCGTATATATTGGGAGACCACTATAGGATTAATTCTTTTATCCATAGGAAGCCGTGTCTGCCGCCTTATCGATCGCAATGCACCGAACACAGCATTCGGGAAGATTGACTGTCGTACCGTAAAACGTATTCTGCAGTTTTGTGATTGATCTGGTACACCCTCTACCTAGATCTCCAGAGCAGTTCCTTTTGTTCCTTTTCAGACTCTATAACGGAAAAGTTCCATCTGAGCATTTGTCACTTCGAGCTCATTAAAACATTGAAGGAGACTAGAGTCATCTTTTGTTTTTTCTCGACTCTTTAAAACTGAAAAAAACAGTTGTGTCAAAGCATCTAAAATTTATTCAAATCAGAAATATACTTCCCCTTTTATTTTTAGTTGATCGAGTAATCTGCAATCGTGGAAGAAAGTCAATTGAACCCCCGTCATTCGCGGAGACTAGCGAGTCAATCGTCTTTGTCCCCAGAATCGAAACCACTGTGGGCAAAACGAACTCATTTAACCGGTTCCAAATCTCCTGGTAAAGTTAGAACTAGTGTTCCAACCACCTCTGAGATTCTGGTTACTCCAAACATTTCTGGTATCCCTGCCTCTACAGAAGAAGTTCTACAGTCACCAAGGGACAGTATCACTGATCCTAGTTTGAGGGTAAACACGTGTGTTACTGAACCAGTTTCATCTGTAACCGGTTCAGCAAGTGTTGTTCCCCAAACATCTGTCGCTGTAGATACCATACCTTCTTCGGCACCAGAAATCTTTTACGGACCTGACGGTCTACCTCTTCCACCTGGTTTGATTGCTATCAAAGAGATAGTAGAGGAACTTCCATCTAGTACTCCATTGCAATTTGGAGTCGGGATCACTCTGTATCCATCTTCTTCAGAAATTATCCTACCGCAATCGGAAGCTCCTGTAGAATCGCTAGGTAATCTTTTGGATAGACTTGAAATGTATGAACAACTATCGACATCTAAAACTGTATCATGCGATACAACGACGCCAGAACCTCTTGCTGTTACCCCAACGATGTTCGCCGGTGTACCATCTGTTCCTACTAGCTCTCAATCGTTAAAGGAAGCTCCGCAAGGCACTCTTTCGACAGTATGGTCTGTTCCTGTTTGTTCATCCGGGATAGTATCCGGAAACTCTTATGTTGGATCTCAAGGTCAAATTATTCCTTTGAGAACTGGACCACCGCCGTATGGAGGGCAATATGCTTTTTCATTAACTCCTACAGGAGGACTCCCATGCGGAAATCCCCAACAAAATATAGGTTACGCTGGAATTCTATCTAGCGGTTGGGTACCAACCCTACCCCAGAGACTGAATGTTGTATATTCAATGCAACAATGTTTACCTATGTGAAATATTCCAACCAAACCAGCTATTGTAACAGTGTCGCAAGTGCAAACGCTACCTGTTGTATGTCAACCTCAGGTATCTCAGGTTGTAATGCAACAACCGTTTAATCCTGCGACTCAACCACAATCGCCAACTGGTGGAATGACACAGGCCCAAACGGGTACTATTACCCCTCACCTTGGTCAAACGGTTAGTATCGGGCAACAGCATGTGGCGTCACAACCATGGCTGGTGCAATACCAACAACCACAATTCCAACAAGTATACCAAGGATCTGAGCAACAAATCTTTGCAAACAGTGGGCAACCGTATATCCAAAACGGTCAAAACCAACCATTTTATGGTGGTCACGCTCATCAACCCTACCAGAGTTATCAACATCAAATGCATTATGTTGGTATGCAAAGGCCGACTGCTCAGGCAATCCCATCTTATCCTGGGTATGCTTCGCCTAACCTAAATCAACAGTTACCATTCGTGCCAGATCTAAACCGTTTAACAAATGATCCAATCGCTTACGCCCCTTGGTGGCCTGCGATTCCGCATAAACTTCCATCGGATATTCCTAAATTCAATGGAAATCCAGGTGAAGATCCATTGAATCATGTGATGACATTCCATCTATGGTGTTCATCGAACACCTTGAATGATGATTCGATTAGGCTTCGCCTTTTTCAGAGGACTCTAACTGGTCCAGCGGAAAAATGGTATATTGAATTGCTAAGAGCTTCTTTTGACAACTTCAGTACCCTAGCAACGACTTTCTTAACCCATTTTCAATTACCTATCAGGTATGAAATAGGAAAAGAACTACTTACCAACTTCAAGCAAACGACAGCTACTCACATATCTGATCATATTCATGAGTGGCGACGTCGTCGCAGAATGGTAAAAACGTACGTTCCTGATCAGCTTTTAGCTGAATGGTTTATTAAGTCTTTGTTACCTTCTATAACAGAAGATGTTGCAAAAGGGGGAGTTGTCACAGAAGAGCAAGTCATTGCTCGTGCACAATATCTGGACTTGATTTATACTCAGTCCGGCACGCTCTACGACAAAATACCTGACGCGCCTAGACTAGAATTTTCTGTTCCTCCGCCACCTAAATCAAATAATGACTCTCATGCCGGCGACGGTGTGATTGGCACCACAGACATGAAATCGACAAAGGCCCAATCAAAGAAGGCCCGTAAGAATTCAAGTCAAAATGCAGATGAACTTCTTGCCTCGGAAGTAAATGTCGTCTCATCAGACAAAGGCAAAGAAACCAAGCAACCAGGGGGCAAGAAGAACAACAAAGGGAAGAACAAAAAACGGGGATCGTCATCCCCTGGAAAATCTTCCAAACCTGGAGAAGGGAAACCAAAAACTCCATGCTTCATATGCGATGGAGATCACTGGACATGAAAGTGTCCGCACAAAGCTGAAGTTAATAAATTCTTTAAAGGATCGAAAACTTCTGCGGTGTTAACTGATCCGTTTCCCAATCCAGGAACAAATCTGGTTGCTAGCGAAAATGCTTCCCGATCCCAAGTGCTTATGTTGTCTATCTCAAAGCAGCAAAATGATGCTTTGACAAGGAGTAAAGATTACGGGAATCCACAGCTGTCGAATAACAAGGCTAAGGAACAACCTAGTAATTCGACAACAACTTCGACTGAAGTTGTGCCGATGGATTCCAATCTTGTATCCTTTAATCACAAAGGATATGACCCTCAGTTACTAGCTCAACTAGCTTTCCTTATCCAAGTGAAAGCCCTCAACAACACTGTTCATCGAACAATTGTTGATGAGGGGGCATCTAAATGTATTATGTCAATGAGTTGCTAGAAAAATTTAGGCTCACCATCCTTGTCGCGATCGTCAACGATGTTAAAAGCATTTGATGGACGATCATACACTCCATACGGGATTTTAAATAACTTGCAAGTTGAACTAGGGGGCAAAACAGTAGAAATTGATGTTGAAGTAATCGACGGAAACCTCGATTACAACATCCTACTGGGAAGGCCCTGGATATATGCCATGGCTGCAGTTGTGTCGACCTACTTCAAGCAGATTGCATTTCCCTTTCAAGGAGGAATTACAATCATCGACCAACAAACATTTCTCCCCAACAGTTCACAAGTTACGGGAAGCATTCCAATGATCCATGCAAGCAATCATTCGCTTCAAAATATAGGAGTAGGTCTCCTAAAATACCCTGCCTTAATGGGTACTTTTGCCCTACCGCCTCCGAGGAATCTGGCGGAAGTGGCCACAGTGGAAACCTGCAATATGAAATCTTCTATATCTAATGGATTCAGAAGATTCCTGAACATTTTGATAGCATGGATCGTCGCCCTAATAGAAATATTGTAGCAATCAATTTTCTTGGCCTGGGGGGAAAATTCAAATCAACACTCATCGAGTGTTTGGATAGATAGGTCTAAGGAATATGGTACCTCTTCAGATCCTTGGTCGCATGTACATTTTACAGACAAAGGAATCGTTCAGTCAACGATGATAAGAGATGCACCATGGGAAGTTCACCACCATCATTCCCATCTTCACCATGAAGATTATTCCAGCGACCTTAATCATCCTTCAGTTTTTGATATTCTATCAAATACTGTAAATATGGTGGATTCCGAGGACAATTCTTATCTCGTGTCAACCTCGTTAAAAAATGAAACAAGGGGTCATGAGGATAGTTCTTTTACTAAGTCAACGTCATTTAAAAATGAAACAACTCCCATTCCAAATCAAGATTTTCAAAGATCTCGAAGGTAAACCTTCATTCCAACCACCGAGTTGAATGCAATGAAGCTTGGGGGGCATGCACCTCGATTTGTGTTATTATGCTGAGGGCATGCAAACTTATCATGAGAAGTGTTACCACAGGGTTCAAGCTCGTTAAAAAATAAACCCTCATCGAGTAGTTTTACCGTGGACTTCATGCTCGTTAAAAAATAAATAAGCAAATGAGCACATGTTCCCCCAGAGTTTAAGCTCATTAAAAAATGAACCAACCTCCGGTAAATGACCATCATGAATATAAATTTTTCAGCCTCAAAAAGCCTTGGATGTGTTTTGCACCACCACCTCCACTTTTGCATTGGCTGATCATTCACCTCCATTTGATTGTTTAACCATTTTGAGGAACAGCTGTGAAGAGTGATCATTTAGCCATCCTTGTAACACTGCCGTGATTGGAAAATTCCAAGCCTTACCTGGAATTAGTTGCTACCCATTTTATCACTCGTTCCTCGAAAGAAGAGTCTTCTTTAAGCTCTTTTCAATGGAATCGCTAAATATGAAAAGATAGCCGACCTATTAGCCTCTCCAGCTCGTTAAAGGGACCGGAAGTGCTATCTCTCCTTTAGATTTTAATCTTTTTGGATTTGAGAGATTATTACACAAAAAGATCGAGCGCTTGTTTTGTTCGGCTCGTTAAAAAGATCGAAAATCCATCCCTTCTGTATTGTTTTATACTTTTTTGGACTCAAGGGATTAGATGACGAAAAAGGAATATCAGAGTTTCCTTTATGTACCTTTTCAGACTCTCTAAAAATGAAAAGGACCGAGTTGTCTTTGTCGTTAAACTCGTTAAAAACTAAATAGCGACAAACTTGTCTGTCGCAGGCAAGAACGAGTTTCACCATCGCTAAGCTCGTTAAAACGAAGCGATGGGTTCGCCCGAAGGGCGGATTATAGAACAAGCATATGTTATCCTCCTCAAGCTTGACAAAAATAAAGAGGTACTGGTCAGCAATGACTGGGGAAAAATTGGGAAGGAAACTTGAAGAAACTTTGTTGGTAGCAAGTCGCTCTTGAACATGACACTTTCACTCCGCATCCATGTCGGGTTGGGTTGTTTCATTCACCGGTCACATCACCATGGTCTCCTCACACCATCCATATCTGGGGTAATGCTACCAATCCATCATGTCAGTGTCGCCGATATGTTCAAGAGAAGTCATTCAGAGAGTTCGCCCTGATCCACCCACCACAATACACTTATGCTCCATCCATTCATGACCACCATCCTGAACCTCATATCATCAGTCAGTTTTCACCTCCGTAAAACCATTTGCTCCTTTCCATGTCACTGATGTGGGATTCATTAAGGCCCTCCTGTAACGGATCGCTTCGTGTCGACATCAGCTCATTATCCAAGAAGTCGATCTAGGAATACCCCCCTTCAGTACTTTGAAGCTTGCATGCCTTAATGGCCAGTTTCTCACTTCCGGCGATAGGTTTACATCATTGGCCTCTGATCGAAAGATTCTGCGTGGTGTTCAACGCTAGGTCATTTATTCACACCACGTATATTGTACTGTAGTACCTTGAGGGTCATCATCATTATCGGTGATTCTTCTCGCGCTTGTTAACAGCTTACATCATTGGCTGGTAATCAAGCAATGTCTTTCCATGTTCGACTCCAGATCACTTTTCACATGGTTCAACTTGTACTCTGAGTGAAGATCGGAAGAGATTGAAGACCCCGGATCTAGTTTCAGCCATCCGGGCTGCGATATATTTAGGAAAATAAAAACATAAGATGTACAGCATTACGGCACAGATAATCATCCAATCAGGATGATGGCTCTACCAGAATCATCAGTCTATTTTCAGACAGTTATCTGTCCTATGTACATGAGTATGTATTTATAATGTTGAGCATGGGAATGCCCGCCTCAGCTAGATCATGAAAAATGTTATGAAGATAATGTATTGTGTTGTATCTTATTACAGGTCTCCTCTTGGCTAGTAAAGAACTCTGAATCCTCATTATAAAGCATTTCACCCGACATTTTTTAAAAAGAAGAAGAAAGAAAAATATCGACCTCATGCTTTAGGGGGCAGCTGTTATAGATATTTTTGGGTCCTGCGACTCCAAGCGACAAATATCCATAATTCAAGGGATTCTTAGTCCCTAAAAGTGTTGTTTCAACCCCTAAAGGAGAAAGGTCAAAGGATTATAGCTCCTCCCAGAAAGTCCTTCATGAAAAACCACTCAAAACAGGTCAATTCAGGATAAGAGCACTTGCTCCATGGTCTGCCTGCGTTTAAGAGCAGGTATCCCTTCTACAGGGTGCGCTGGGCGGGAAAGTGACAAATGGCAGTGATGATTTGCAAGGTGGAAAGGCATGGAATCTTCCATAACTCTCTCCTGTGACACTTGCTACTCAGAATTCGACCTTGGATGAGTCATAGATGCTCATTCACCAAGTGGAAGCATGGACTATCAGTGGGAGGACACTAATAAAAAACAAAGAAGCTGACTCATTACCTTGTCAAATGGCTATAAATGGATCCCTTTCCATGAGATCCAGAGGTTGGCATTGGGCTTATTGTAAGGAAATGCTGATAGTTTCTTGAGGAGATCTTTGAGCTTGTTGGGTGATTGCTTTTGTATGAGGTTCTAAGGGAACTCTTTCATGTCAAGAGGATGATGCTGGGTCGGAACAGCTGGTTGTAACTCTCTTGACTTATTTGATCAATAAAGCTATTCTTGTTCCTTCCATTTACTTGTGCAATATATGTTTATGTTTATGCATGTGAATGGCTAATCTACACTGACCCTAGATTACTTATATGATAGATCTTTGTTCTTGCATAGTATCTGGTTGCTTTGATCTCGCAGGTATTCCTAGAAGCTGGGCATATAAGCGGGCAAGAACCGAACGGCTACAAGAAGGAGGAAGAATCAAGTAAGGAGTTCAAGCGAAAGACACAGGTTGGCCCCTTCTTTCTTCTTCTATCTATTCATATAAAAGGAAATCAAGTTAGACTTTATTGTGGTTTTGTTTCTAAGGCCCTACCATACCTTAGTGGGATAGAGTAGATCCGTGTGGACACTAATCCCTGTAACACCAGTTGTCAACGCTTTCCACATCAAGTATGTGTTGGGTGTGGAGCCTGATTATCTTCTATAGTACCACCACATTGGACCCCAATTCAAATTGGGGCGGCAACGCCGCCCGTAAAATATTCGCTGCAAGGGGGGTCCAGGGGGGGGGGGGGGGGGCAACGACTTTTGGGAGCCCCCCCCTGGCGGGGGTTTTCTGGGGCAGCCCCCCCGAAGCTAAAAACAGCTGTAAAATTGCCTTGTAAAAGTATAGTAATTTCTAGTCAATCTGGGCCGTTCATTAGGTGGATGATCTGACGGTAGAACTTATGTTTAGTTTAGGGTTTTTTGCCCTAGAAGGCAACCCCTCTCTTTGTATGAGGGCATTGTATTTGAGGCTATGATATAGATGTGTATTCTGTGAGCGAGAAATAGAGAGGTGAGACTGTGAGAGAAAACAGAGGATATTACAGCGGTTTTGCTGTAGGTTGTGTCTCTTCATTTTGCTGGATAATAGAAAAGGAACGACTGGCTGTTCGGGGTGGACGTAGCCCAAACTGGGTGAACCACGTATATATGTGTCTCTCTTGTTTTGTGCGTTTTTTGTGTTTATATTTCTGCAATATTTTATGTGTTCCATTGCTCCGTAATATATAATATTCTAACAACTGGTATCAGAGCTGAAGGTCTATTTGGCTGATAAACTCACAAGAAAGAAGGGTTCTTGGTTCGAGTGGGAGCAATGGTGGAAGATGGTAAGTTTAGGGTCGAGAAATTTAATGGCTAAAACTTCTTACTGTGGAAGATGCAGATGGAAGATTATCTGTATCAGAAAGATCTATACCTACCATTGGGCGGAAAAACAAAGATGTCGACGGGTATGAAAGACGAAGAAAGGAACCTTCTCGATAGAAAGGCACTCGGAACAATATGGTTGTGCCTTGCTACGTCAGTCACCTTCAACATTTCGAAGGAAACCACGACAGCGGGTTTGATGGAGGCATTGTCGAAACTATATGAAAAACCCTCGGCCTCAAACAAGGTATTTCTTATGAAACGGTTATTTAATATGAAGATGTCGGAAGGTGGATCTGTTGCAGACCATTTAAATGATTTTAATACAGTTACAAGTCAGTTAAGTTCTGTAGGGGTAAACTTTGATGATGAAATTAGAGCTCTATTATTCTTGTGCTCGTTACCAGAAAGCTGCAATGGTTTAGTAATGGCCATTAGTAACTCCGTTTCTAGATCTAGTACTTTAAAGTTTGATGATGTTGTCGATGCTATCCTAAGCGAGGAAATGCGACGGAAAAGCTCTGGTGAGACATCGGGAAATGCTTTGAGTGCAGAGTCTAGAGGAAGAAAAATGGAAAGAGGAAAGAGCTCAGGATATCGCAGTAAATCAAGGAAAGGCAGATCCAAGTCCAGATCGGGGATAGTGTGCTAGAAATGTGGAAAGAAAGGACACCTAAAGAAATATTGTAGATCTCGGAAGGGAAAAGAAGGAGATGCACAGCAAGAAAACAATCATGAAGCAAATGTGACAGGTGAGGTGTTACAAGATGCTTTGATTCTTTCTTTCGAAAATATTACTGATTCCTGGGTGGTAGATTCAGGGGCCTCATTCCATGCCACACCTGATAAGAAATACTTTCATGACTATGTTCAAGGAGATTTTGGACAAGTTCGTCTAGGTGATGATAAACCCTATAAAATTGTTGGAATGAGTAAGGTTCTTGTAAAACAGCAGAATGGAAACCAATGGCTACTAAAGGAGGTAAGGCATGTTCCAGATCTAAAGAAAAATCTGATTTCAACAGGGCAGTTAGGCAGTGAAGCTTGTGTGACAACTTTCACAGATAAAGCTTGGAAGGTCACCAAAGGAGCCCTGGTAATAGCAAAAGGCAAAAAGGTTGGTACATTGTATTTATGCAATGGTATTTCTAACTTTGTTAATGCTTTGACTTTCAAAGGAGTAGATGCAGCATTATGGCATCATAGGCTCGGACACATGAGTGAAAAAGGGATGAAGATTCTTCACTCAAGGAATTTGTTGCCAGGTTTGAAGAATGTTGATTTGGACTTCTGTGAGAACTGCATTTATGGAAAACAGAAGAGAATCAGATTTCTGAGAGTTGGGAAAGAAAAGAAGAACAAAAAATTAGAGCTTGTGCATACAGACGTATGGGGACCTGCTCAGGTATCATCTCTCGGTGGCTCTCGTTATTATGTTACCTTTATTTATGATGCAACTAGAAAAACTTGGATTTATTGTATTAAGAATAAATCTGATGTATTTGATACTTTCAAGAAATGGAAAGCTTTGGTTGAGACTGAGACAGGAAAGAAATTAAAGTGTCTTAGATCAGGCAATGGAGGTGAATATTGCAGCAAAGAGTTTGATAGATACTGTTCAGAGCATGGAATTCGCAGAGAGAAGACAGTTCCAAGAACACCACAAGAATATGGTGTGTCAGAAAGGATGAACAGAACAATCATGGAGCGTGCAAGGTGCATGAGATTGCATGCAGGATTGCCTTTACAGTTTTGGGCAGATGCTATAAATACTGTTGTTTATCTAATAAACAGAGGACCTTCAAGTTCCTTGGATGGTGGTGTTCCAAAGGAAGCATGGACAGGTAAAAAGGTAAACTACACTATTTTAAAGCCTTTTGGTTGTGAGGCCTTTGTCCATATTGATAAAGAAAATAGAACAAAGCTTGAGGCAAAGTCAAAGAAATGTACCTTTATTGGATATGGTGTTAATGATTTTGGTTATCGCTTATATGATTATTCAAATCACAAAATCATTAGGAGTAGAGATGTAATATTCAATGAAAAGTTCTTGTATAAGAATCAGTTGCAGGAAAAGAAACAAGAAAAAGAAAACAAGGAATATGCAGTTCTTGATGAAATCACTGAAAAAGTAAAGGTGGCTGAAAATAATAATAATCAACAACCACAACAACAACAACCATCACAACAACAATAGGCACCCCAAACACCTGAAAGTGGTGTTAGAAGATCTACCAGGATAAGTAGACCTCCTAAACGATACTCTCCTTCATTATACTATTTATTGTTGACTGATTCTGGTGAACCTGAATGTTATGAAGAAGCAATGCAGGTTGAAATCAGGAAGAAGTGGGAGGTAGCCATGGAAGAAGAGATGGACTCCTTGATGCATAACCAGACTTGGGATTTAGTCGGGTTGCCTGCAGGAAAAACTACATTGAAGAATAAATGGGTTTACAGGCTGAAGGAAGAAGAAGGAGGAAAACAGAGGTATAAAGCTAGACTTGTGGTGAAGGGGTTTGCACAGAAGAAAGGTATTGATTTTGATGAAATATTTTCTCCTGTTGTTAAAATGACTTCAATCAGAACTATTTTAAGTCTTGTAGCAGCTGAAGATTTTCATCTTGAGCAGTTAGATGTAAAGACAGCCTTTCTCCATGGGGATTTGGAGGAAGAGATATATATGCAGCAGCCACAAGGATATGAGGTGAAAGGGAAGGAGAAACTAGTGTGCAGGTTGAAGAAGAGCTTGTATGGCTTAAAACAGGCTCCAAGGCAGTGGTATCTAAAATTTGACAAGTTTATGTCTAAAAAAGGTTATACTAGATGTCACTCTGATCATTGTGTTTATCTGAAAAAGAAAAATGATGGCAGCTATATTATATTGTTATTGTATGTAGATGATATGCTTGTTGCAGGGTCTAACATGCAGGAAATAAATGTGCTCAAAAGAAAATTGGCAAATTCATTTGCAATGAAGGATTTGGGAGCTGCAAAACAAATCCTTGGTATGAGAATAACTAGAGACAGGAAAAATCATAAATTAACATTGTCTCAGAATGAGTACATACAAAAGGTGTTGAAAAGATTTAACATGTAAAATGCAAAACCAGTTAGTACACCTTTTGCTAGTCATTTCAAACTTAGCAAGGAAATGTGCCCAAAGACTCAAGAAGACATGGATTATATGTCTAAAGTTCCATATGCATCAGCACTTGGAAGCTTAATGTATGCAATGGTCTGCACAAGGCCTGATATTGCAAATGCAGTGGGAGTTGTAAGCAGGTACATGAACAATCCAGGAAAGGAACATTGGATGGCAGTGAAATGGATTCTCAGATATTTGAAAGGTACCACAAATCAAGCATTATGTTTTGGTGGTTCAAACATATCCCTACAAGGATATGTTGATGCAGATATGGCAGGTGACAAAGATAACAGGAGGAGCACTATAGGATATGTATTCACTGTTGGTGGAACAACTGTCAGTTGGGTTTCAAAAATCCAAAGTGTTGTTGCACTTTCAACAACAAAAGCAGAGTATGTTGCTACTACAGAGGCTAGTAAAGAAATGATTTGGTTACAAAGGTTTATGGGTGAATTGGGTAAGGAGCATGATATGGGCACGTTATACAGTGATAGTCAAAGTGCCATTAATCTTGCAAAGAACTCAGCTTTTCATTCCAGGACTAAACACATACAGCTCAAGTACCATTTCATACGATCAGTGTTGGAAGATGGAGAGTTGAAGCTGGAAAAGATACACACTAGCCAGAACCCTGCAGATATGCTAACAAAAGTTGTAACCAGGGAGGAACTGAGAATATGCTCAGTTTCAGTTGGTCTTCAAGGATGACGATGAAGATGAGAAATAGCTAGGTCCAAAGAGGAGTCATTGTCCAGCAAATGGAGCAGCGGTGGAGTTGCTACAATCAGTCTCCAAGTGGGAGATTGTTGGGTGTGGAGCCTGATTATCTTCTATAGTACCGCCACATTGGACCCCAGTTCAAAATGGGCGGCAACGCTGCCTGTAAAATATTCGCTGCAAGGGGGGTCTAGGGGGGGGCGGCAACGACTTTTGGGAGCCCCCCCTAAGTGGGGGGTTTCGGGGGCAGCACCCCCGAAGCTAAAAACAACTGTAAAATTGCCTTGTAAAAGTATAGTAATTTCTAGTCAATCTGGGTCGTTCATTAGGCGGATGATCTGACGGTAGAACTTATGTTTAGTTTAGGGTTTTTTGCCCTAGAAGGCAACCCCTCTCTTTGTATGAGGGCATTGTATTTGAGGCTATGATATAGATGTGTATTCTGTGAGCGAGAAACAGAGAGGTGAGACTGTGAGAGAAAATAGAGGATATTACAACGATTTTGCTGTAGGTTGTGTCTCTTCATTTTGTTGGATAATAGAAGAGGAAGGACTGGCTGTTCGGGGTGGACATAGCCCAAACTGGGTGAACCACGTATATCTGTGTCTCTCTTGTTTTGTGCATTTTTTGTGTTTATATTTCTGCAATATTTTATGTGTTCCGTTGCTCCATAATATATAATATTCTAACAGTATGGAGAAGCCTTTCCATGCAGCCTGGACACAATGTGATCCTTCACGCCCTCCAACAGAATCCTTTGACACTTTGTTGTCTTCTTTTTCCAAGCATCAACATGAGCAACGTCAATAGGCTTTGGGACCTCATCATCTATGAACTCCTTCAACCCATTGTCATGTAACACTACCTCCATCCTGTATTTCCATGCAATATAATTCGAGCTGCCCTCAAGAGAATACTCCAATCGCAATCCGTTGAAAGACATTGCAACGTTGACACCAAGAAAACGCTACTGCAAATTCGAATTCCACTAGCTCAAAACTCAACCGCTTCTGATCTAAAATTCGTGAGAACAAAGTATTTCTCATACATAGATTGACTGTATGGGCTTTTACCGGACATCTCACCTTCCAAAGGAAGGATGAATCCAGAGGCTACCTTGCCTGATTACAGACTCTGCCTGAAGAAATAAAATGTAAACACTTTCTGAATAATAGATCTGATGATCAACAGCTCTGATACCATGTAGAAATTTTGAACAATATGACACTTATTCACATAGATTATCCTGATTATACACTATTGTGAAATACATGCATAATACATAACCTCCTCTACATAGATCGTCAATTTAGCAGCATTAAAAACAATGAAACATCAATCGCATGCGCACATTAACACAGTATGTAACCCGGGGAAAGCATACAGCTGAAAACCCCACACTATCTATATATTATAATGATTGAGAACATGTAAAAATACATAGTACAATACTCCTCACAAGTACTCAGTACTATCTCCACCTGTTACACACAAACTAGCTCAAATCTGATGCCTCAAATCTCCTCCATTTTTTGCTTGCCTCCACTGCGCAATCTTGCAAGAGAATAATGATGAATGGTGGAAGCAAACTCATATTTCCTTGGTTGAACCATGCAATCCTCATTGGCATTACTCAATCCCACTGATTGTGCAAGATCTCATGCACAACTATAGTCACAACTGATAGCAATCTCAACCTCTAACACCTATCTCCACTGAATTGTACATGCACTGAGTTAACTGATGTATTCTTTAGTTGCTTTATGAGTTAATAATTAGTGAATTAATTAAAAATTAATTCACATCACTCATCACTAGTGTATTCTGTAGTTAGTTTAAATACAACTAGTTTAACCAAGTCAAACTGAACACAACTCCATCAACTCCTCAATCAACTCCACTAAACTCAATCACTTGAGTTCCAACTGAAGTCCCTCATGCAATAACTCACTGACTCATAATAAAAATGTATTTCCTTCTGACAGCTACATGTGCCACATCTGTAGCTCAAACTGAAGTGCTCCAAGAGGATAAGATAATGTTTATAGTCCAAATATTATTATGAGCTAATAATATTCGATTGTTCTATTTTTAGCCTAGCAGTCTAAAAATAGAAACCGCCCATATGTCAAAAAATAGAAGTCCATATATTTTTACCAACATGACCAATCATCCACAAATAGCATCCTGCAACTCATAGACCATGATCCATATGTCTAAAAATAGACATAGTCTAAAAATAGACTTTACGCCAAAAATAGCCTGCGGGTTAGTGAAGGCGACTTCTTTCCACTAAGTTCCATCATCTTGTTGCATTCTCAACAGAGGGTATATTACCTCTCAACATGCAGAGCCAGAAGAAGTCTTAGATGATTGTGGAAGAGCCACGATTGGTGCAGCAACTTCAGAAGGTTGTGGAGCAGCCACAACAGAGGAAGTTAAGAGAAGATCGAGTAGAGACATCTACTCATGCAGAGACCTCCAGTATGGGGAGACTTCGAGCCAGGTGGGCAGATGGCTCATATGTAACCATACCTCCAGGTATGAGGTGGGGCGATATAGAGTGATCGTCCCAAGGAGGAGGGGCAGGATCCTTGAGGTACCCAACCTCTTAGATGAGACCTTGTTACGAGAGCCCTGATGTGGAGTAGCAGGAACTGACTGATTAGGTAGAGATAAATGCGGATGGAGCAGTAGAGAGAGCGATAGTGCAGGGAATCCCAGGATAGCGCATAGCTAGCAGGCTACAGCAATGCGAGAGGCACAACTATTTTTCACAGTGCCAGGTGGCACAGAGAGGTGTGCAATGGTGCGAGATGCATCGAGATGTTGTAGTAGTGCAGATGTCAGAGAGGGAGCACTTGTCAACAGCAGGTAGAGCTTAAACATCAAAGTATGTTCCTAGCCCAACAAAGTGGTCAGTGACTCAGTTGGGAGTGTTTTTGTTCCAAGTGTTGTTGGAGCAAGTGGACCGGGTAGATGTGTTACATGCAGAACATTCCAGAGTTATAGGATCGGATTCAAGAGAAAGCCTTTCTTGTTGAGAGGGAGTGTTGAAAAATGTGCAACAAGAAATGCTAAATTTAGAATGTGTTAAAAATAGACCTACTAAAAATAGCATGTCTAAAAATAGCAGTTTGGCCAGTGAGGTCATTGGCCACATTGGGTGAGAGGTGAAACTACTAAAAATAAAAAGTTCTAAAAATAGAATTTCTGGGTCCCTTCCTATTTTTAGCAGTCTCTGGTCTAACTATAGGAAGTAAAAACGAATTTGGTCTTAACAGCCGTTTAAAATATTAATTAATTAATCTCTATGAGTTAATTAATTATGGAAAAATAAACTTGAAGTCTTTGTGTTCATGCAATTATTTTCTCCCTTGATTTAGGAATTTATCCCTTGATTAAAGGAGATAAGGTTCAGTGCTATAATGAGAGAATCAGTTGACTTAGTTTTACTTAGTCAAGTCTAGTTAGATTATTTTAACAAGTTGTTAAAATAATGAAATATAGTTTCTTAATGCTTGCATGCATGTGACAACTAGTATTTCAGATAAATGAGCATTCCCTCATGGATAACTGATGCATGTCAGTTCAGACAGAGACCCAGTTGAGATCAGATGAGGGACAATGGACTATCAGATGCTTGGATATTTCTAGTAAGTATTCCTTGCATGAAGAAGGCTCTATTTCCAAGAGAAATATGTATTATAGGAGATTGGAGGACTTGTGGCCTATATATTGAGGCCTAGGTAGTCTATGATCCTAATATCTTCATATCTTCATAGTTCATTGAGAACTGAATAGCTTGAGAGCTAATTCTTTTTGTGTTGTGAAGAGGATTTCCACTTGATTGATAATACATGGTTGGGGTTTTATGTTGGTGCTTTCCCCTGGATATATCTTGTGTTATGTGTGATTAATTCTCTAGATCAATTATGCATGTTTCTACTTGATGTTGCTCATGAATTCAATTATGCTTCCACTTAATGTTTTGTAGAAGTAGAACAAGTATTATGCTTTAGAACATTGCATATATCAGTTTTTTTTGCAGATGAAATTTTTACACTTTGAAATTGAAGTAAGAGGATTTTAGGCAAAGCTCCAGAAGATCCACAGTTTCTTTATCTGTGATGTTTCTCATAATATTAATAGCTTCATCAATAGGAATCATAGTATACAAGGATACAATATCGAAGCTAACCATAAGATCTTCGTCCTTCATTCTATGTTATTAATCGATTGAACAAAGGAATATGAGTCTTTAATATAGGAAGGGGTATCACAGTTTCTTTATCCGTGATGTTTCTCATAATATTAATAGCTTCATCAATAGGAATCATAGTATATAGGGATACAATATCAAAGCTAACCATAAGATCCTCATCCTTCATTTCTATGTTATTAATCCATTGAACAAAAGAATATGAGTCTTTAATATAGGAAGGGGTGTCACAATTTCTTTATCCGTGATGTTTCTCATAATATTAATAGCTTCATCAATAGGAATCATAGTACAGGGATACAATATCAATGCTAACCATAAGATCCTTGTCCTTCATTTCTATGTTATTAATCCATTGAAAAAAAGAATATGAGTCTTTAATATAGGAATGGGTATCACAGTTTCTTTATCCGTGATGTTTCTCATAATATTAATAGCTTCATCAATAGGAATCATAGCATACAGGGATACAATATCAAAGCTAACCATAACATCCTCATCCTTCATTTCTATGTTATTAATCCATTGAAAAAAAGTATATGAGTCTTTAATATAGGAAGGGGTATCACAATTTCTTTATCCGTGATGTTTCTCATAATATTAATAGCTTCATCAATAGGAATCATAGTATACAGGGATACAATATCAAAGCTAACCATAAGATCCTCGCCCTTCATTTCTATGTTATTAATCCATTGAACAAAAGAATATGAGTCTTTAATTGTTTAATTAATTAATTAAACATTTAATTCATTAATTAAACAATTTAATTAATTAATTAAACAAATTAATTAATTAATTAATTGGGAATTAACTAAACAAATTAATTAATTAAACAAAACAATTAATTAATTAATTAAACAATTAATTCATTAATTAAACAAATTAATTGATTAATTAAACAACTTAATTAATTAATTAAACAAATTAATTAAATAAAAATTAACTAATTAAAAATAAATAAATAAAAATCTGAAAATTAACAAACTAATTGGATAATGGCCAACCTAATTTCTTAGATTAATTCTTTCATAACCTATATATATACCCTAAATTATAGCTCATGGATACATCATTAATATCTTTAGAATATCCATTGACACATCCCCTGATGATGGACTCACTTGGTAGTCCGAAACGTTGGGTTCATAAAACTCTATAACAGGTCATTCGTCCTCTATTTAAAACCATTGAAATTATCAGGGACATCTGGGAGTTCCTTGTTATTATCTCTAAGGAAAAAACAATTTTTCGAGATATGGAAGGTGTGCGTTGAAAATAGCAACAAGAAATACTAAATATAGAAGTGCTAAAAATAGCATTGCTATAAATAGCATTTCAGGATACATTCCAATTTTAGTGAGTCCCTGAACTAAAATTGAGAATTAAAATTCGAATTGATCTTAGCAGTTGTTTGAAAAATAATTAATTATTCATCTCGAGTTAATTAGTTGGAGAAAATCAAACATGAAGTCTATGTGAAGACATGCAACAGTTTTCCCTTTGATTGAGGAAGTTATCCCTTAATTAAGGAGATCAGGATGAGTTGTACTTTGAGTTGTAATTAGTTAGCTCAGTTAACTCCAGTTAGATTAGTTAATTTAAGTCCAGTTAGATTAGTTCCAACAATTTGTGGAACTGATTATGAGTTCAGTTAAGTCCAGTTAGATTAGTTCCAACAATTTGTGGAACTGATTATGAGTTCAATTAGTTAATGCATGCATTCATGTAACTAGTGTACTTCAGATAACTGAATATTCTCTCACAAATAACTCATGCATGTCAGTTCAGTCAGAGACCCAGTTGAGATTAGAGGATGGGACAGTGTACTACCAGTTGCAGGAATATTCCATTGAGGATATCTCTTGCATGCAAAAGGAATTCATTCCTTGAGGATTGTTCAGTTATTTTCTCAGTTTGGTGAGTTGTGCGAGAGGTGAATTCACATAGGTGGTAGCCAGAGGACCCAGGAGAAACTGCACAAGGAAATAGGAGGCTTGGAGGACTAAAGGAAGGCATATGTTGTGTCTATTCAGTCTATGAGTAGCATTAGAGGGATTGTACTAAGAGTTGGATAGCTTGTGAGCTAAAGTTTTGTGTAATCTGGAGATATTTCCACTTGTATGATAATAAGATAGTAGGGTTTTTAGCTGAGGCTTTCCCCAGAGTATTCTTCTGTGTTCATGTCTGATTGATTTCTCTTCATCTATTATATGTGTTCTATTTGATCTTGCTCAAAATCGATTAAGCTTCTGTAAGTTTGTTTGTAGAATTAGATCAAGTATTTTGCTTTAGTATAATGCATTATCAGGTGATATACAGTGAGAATTTATACATGGTACTAAAGCAAAGGTGATCAAAGCAGAGAACAGTAAACAAAGAAGGGAGAAGTTTGAAGGCTGAATTTCTTGATTATAGAAATTGAATTCTTATCACATCTCAAATTTCACCAATGGAATTCAATGGTTTGAGACTCGAGTATGCCCTAGATGGCAGCTCGAATTATATAGCCTAGAAGGATCGCATGGAAGCGGGATTAGAGGAAAAAAATTTGAAGGATTTCAATGATCAAGAAGTCCCCAAGCCAGCAGCTGCTAATGCCCAAGAATTGGCGGAATGGAAGAAATGTGTGGCTACAGCAAGGAGGATTCTTCTAGAGGGAGTTTAAGACCACATTGTTTGGAGTCTCCATGGGAAGGAGACACCGTTTTCAATGTGGAAAACATTGAAGGATCTATATCAGAATAGCAGCGATCAGAGGAAGCTGGCGCTAAAAGACAAGCTTCGAAAAATCAAGTGTGAAAAGGGTGACACGATCTCTACATATCTGAACAAGCTCACCACCTACAGGGATGAGCTTGGAAGTGTAGGAATCACGACAGCCGATGATGACATGGTGAGTCTTGCTCTCCTCAGTATTCCTAAGAGCTGGCATAGATACCAAGACGTGATAAATGGAAGAGAGAAATTGCCAGATTGGGAACGACTGTGATTGGATCTGATGCAGGAGGAGATAAGGAGAAGCACCAGAGATGGATCTTCATCAAAGCATGATGATGAAGAAAATCTAGCCTTAGTGAGTAACGAGAGGAAAGGGAGAGGGAAGGCTTCCCATTCCAAATCGATTTCTTCCCATGGTGGGAAGAAGATTGACAAATCGAAAGTATGATGCTTTCATTGTCATGAGGTGGGCCATTATGCTATGAATTGTCCACAGAAGAAATCCAAGAAGGGATCCTCAAAAGGATAAAATGGTGAGGCATTAGCCTCACGGTTTGAATTGGATTTCACCCTCATCACATGCATGGTTTCATCAATGGTGGGTTGTGTTTAGTACCTAGACAGTGGAGCCTCATTCCACATGACCAGCGACAAGAGTTTATTCAGTACCTTGGAGGAGAAGGACCTCGAGATGCGCATAGAGATGGGTGATGTTGGAAAGTACCATGTTTCAAGTGAAGGCACGGTTGTGTTTTAGAGAGAGCATGGAGCTCCTCTCACCCTGACTGATGTAAAGTATGTGCCTTGACTGAAGAAGAACCTGGTGTTCGTCTCTATGTTGGAAGACAAAGGCTATGATGTAGTATTTAGTAAAGGAAAGGCATTCCTGAGGCACATCGGCATGGGAAAGACCAAGAGGATTGGAATTCAAGTAAAGAATCTCTACAAGCTAGAGGTAGATGACTGTGCTGCATTGATTTCCAAAGCAGAGTTGGTGCAAAGATAAGATATTGGAAAGCTATGGCATAGAAGATTGGCCACTTACACCATGGGACCTTGAAGATCATGCAACATATTTCTACCAGACTTCCCAAGGGAAAACTTAAGTGGATACATGCAAAGGTTGTACCTTGGGTAAGTATGCAAAATATTCCTTTCAGGATCAAGACAGTTGAGTTGGAACAATCCTAGAGCGAGTTCATATAGATGTGTGTGGACCATTCTCGATAACCTCCACCGCTAAACAAAGGTACTATGTTATTTCCATTGATGATTTTTCTCGTAGACGTTGGATCTAATTCATGCAAAAGAAGGATCAAAACTTCTCAAGGATTTGTGAGTTCAAAGCCTTGGTTGAGAAAGAATCTAGAAATAAAATAAGGGCCTTGCGAAGCGACAATGGAGGAGAGTGTGTCTCTCAAAATTTTAAGGACTTCTGTGTAACAAAAGGAATTAAATGGGAGTTGACAACACCCCATAACCCACAGCAGAATGGGGTGGCTGAAAGGAAGAACAAAACGATTGTGGGAGCAGCTCGGGCGATGCTGCATGACCAAGGCCTACCACTTCATTTGTGGGTTGAGGTATGCAATACAGCAGTATACTTGCAGAATAGAAGCCCGCATCATATACTGGGGATGAAGACACTAGAGGAGGATTTCTCTGGGAAGAGACCCAATGTGAGTCACTTCAAGATCTTTGGCTCATCAGTATTTTACCATGTGACCAAAGATGTCTGGAAGAAGCTAGAGCCAACAGCTGAATTGGGGATACTTGTGGGGTACACTGGTACACCCCACAACTATCTAGTGTTCTTTCCTACCAATCAGAGGACAGTGGTACACAAAGATCTAAAGTTTGATGAGTAGAAGGCCATGTGAGTATCCCTTGAGAGGGAGATCAAGTTGCATGCAGAGGAGGAACTTTTGGTTCCTAAGGAGGAGGAGCCTCAAACTTATGCAAAGCAGCCACATGCAGAGGATCCAAGCATGGAGACATCCACTCATGCAGAGTCTTCAGAAGATAGGCGTCTTATCACCCTAAAATTTTTGCTTCTAAACTTTGGAAAATTCACCTTGTTTGTAGTCATAGTATTATAATATATTTTGAGTCATCTCATATCAATAGTGTCATTCTCTTTTCTAAATAAATTTTTACAGCCTCATTCCACGTCCTAGAAGCCTCACCATGTGTTTAGAAGTCATATCTTACATCATTTTGAAGAAATTTTGAAATTAGCTATGAATCCATGTTTTCATAGCATAGATAGTGTAAAAAGCCTGTTTTGCGCTACGAAATCACTGAACTAGGAGCTTTTTTAGTTCGCTACAAAACCCCTGAAAAAACCTGTTTCAGCATAAAAGACTATGTTTTCTACTTTTACTAGTCAACTTCCAGAAGGGTTCCTGAGCCGCTGAGAACTCAATTTTGAAAACTAAAAGCGAATTTTCTTCCTAACATACTAAAATAAAAAAACATCTTTCAGTTTCTTCAACTTCGTTCTGAGGTGGGAGGAATTTATGGTTAAACTTGCGCTACGAAACTGTTGAAAGTCAACCTTTGTCTTTTGGTTTTAGCTGTCTTTTTCAAGATCAATTTCTGGTCACAGGAAAAGGTATTTTGGAATTTTGAAGGCGGTTTCTCTTCATTAAGTCTCCAATTACAATAAAATGTCTCACTTTCTTCATAAGTTTTTTCAGTTGGGAGATACTAAGCTTTCTTTGAAACCCTAATTTCAGAGAACAGATTTTTCCTGTTTTACACATTTTTTCAAGGAGAGATTCTGGACAGCTGGAGAAGTGTTTTAAAAAACCAAGAGAGGTTTTTGTTCTTGATAGCATGGAAAAAAAAATGTTCTTCAATTTCATAAAATATGTCATGGATGAGAAGATAAAGGCTTTGTCCCACGTGCCAATTTTCAAGGATCCTAAACCTAAAAATAGGGAAACATGTTCCCTAATTTCTAGTGTTTATCATTAGCAGTAAGGTGACAACGTGGAAGGCTTCATCAAATTTGACCCCATGAGGTTGCAGCTGTCAAAGAATGCATTCAATGTTTAGTTAAGGTGGTTTAGTCATAATAAGGAGTTACACTCCTAGTTGTATTAGGTCATAAGGACTGCTAGTTAACAACTAGTTGTAATTAATAGTTTGTTTAAGGATCAGTAGGTGTCAGGTCAAGTGAAATTCGAATTCCCCTCAATCTAGAGGAAGGAATCCAAGTTGTAATGAACTCTATAAAGAGGAAGATGTGTAATGCACCAAGGGTTGGAAATTTTCAAAGAAACAAGAACATTGTGTTATTGTATGTGACTGTATGTTTTCAGGTTAATACAAAGAGTTGCTTTCACTACTCAGGATTCAGAAAGGGTTTTAATGTTTGATTTTCCTCATGGATTCCTTCATATACTTACTTGTAGTGGTATAGACACATGTTACTTAGAATTCATTGATGATGCTCTAAATTCTTTCATGTGTTTGTAGGTTGTGTTCTTTACATTATATCGTTGTTTTACTTTTATGTTAAAACCCTCTATGCCCTGACTTCCATGTGAAATTGATCGTATTGTTGTACTGAAACACACTTTGACTCCATGGCCCAATGGAAGTTTGTTAATTGGTATTTCAACCATTTATACATTGTTGTTCGAATTTTCCATAGAGTTAGCCATCTTATTTTCAAAATAAAATATTTAACCCAGGGAGAGAGCCCTCTCAGGTTAAGGAGGCTAAGCCTCAGCCAAAAGTTTGGTTTGAAATAGTTACACTGAGATAGTCTAATCAACAGCATATCAGGGTCCTATTTTTGTGATAATAGGGTGGAAACACTCAAGGGAAGCTGACAGATTGATAATGGATGTGAGAGAGAATGTGGGATAGCCATCTTCTCAGCGCAGACAGAGGAGATCACTCGAGCGATACACTGGTTACATGGCCCTGGTTAGGGAGTGTATAGAGACCACACTATCTTCCTTCGAGGAAGAAGTGCAACAACTAGTTTGGGTTGATGCTATGGTGGAGGAGTACGAATCCATAGTTCAGAACATTGTTTGGGATGTTGTTCCAAGACCAGAGAACAAGTCAGTAGTGAGTTCCCGATGGCTTTACAAGGTAAAGCAAGCAGCTGATGGGAGTGTGGAGAAACATAAGGCAAGGTTCATTGCCCATGGTTTCTCATAGGTCGAGGGGATCGACTATTATGAGACTTTTCCTCCTGTAGCAAGGTACTCATCTATCAGATCAATGTTGGCACTATCAGCACAGATGGGTTGGAAGATCCATCAGATTGATGTGAAGACTGCGTTCCTCAATGGAAAGATTGAGGAAGAGGTGTACATAGAGAAACCGAAAGGATTTGAGACCTTCGATCATGAGTTGCATGTGTGCTGACTCAAGAGAGATTTGTATAGGTTGAAGCAAGCACCTCATGCTTGGTACACCAGGATCGATAGCCATTTCACCAGGTTGGGCTTCACAAAGAGTGAAGAAGATGTGAACCTATACCACATCATGGTAGAAGGTAAGCAGTTGATCATTGTTCTTTATGTTGATGATCTAATATTGATAGTTGATGATCATTTGATCATGTCTTGCAAGGAGGACCTTGCAAGGGAGTTCAAGATGAAAGACATGGGTCTCATGCACTACTTTCTATGCATGAAAGTGTGGCAGAAGGATGGGGAAGTGTTTGTGTCTCAAGGTAAGTATGCCAATGGGATACTCAGGAGATTCCACATGGAGAAGTGCAAGCCCATGCAGACTCCTCTAGCAGGGAACTAGACGAAGGAGGATGCTACTTCAGGTGAGGTAATAGTTGCTATTGTCTATCAGCAACTTGGGGGTTCATTGATGTATTTAGTGAACACACTACTAGATTTGTGCTTTATGGTGAACCAGCTGAGTCAAACTATGGTTTAGCCTACCAAGATTTTTCGGAAGGTAGCGAAGCATGTGCTAAGATACCTCAGAGGCACATCTCAGTATGGATTATGGTATAGATGGAGAGTGAAGCTTCAAGGCTTCACAGATGTAGATTGGGCAGGGAGTCCATTAAATTGGAAGAGAAATTCAGGAGGAATTTTCAACCTTGGTTCAGTTGCAGTTTCTTGGTACAACAGGAAATAGAGGTTAGTTGCACTTAGCTCAACAAAGGTTGAATACATGGCTATTAGTCAGGCAACATGTGATGCCATTTGGATGCGGAAAATTCTAGTTGGATTGTTTGATCAGAGGATGGATCCAACTGCGATCTATTGCGATAATCAGAGTTGTATCAAACTCTCTGAGAATCCAGTATTTCATGACAAGTCCAAGAACATCGATATCTGGTATCATCATCTTTAAGACTGTGTGGTGAAGAGGATCATGTTGTTGCTGTGTGTTTTGACCGAGGAGCAGGATGTAGATATTTTGACTAAGGCATTGTCAAAATGAAAATTTAAGTTCCACAGAGACAGGATTGGGGTGACAGATAATCCCTTTCATGTTGAGGGGGAGTGTTGAAAATAGCAACAATAAATGCTAAATATAGAAGTTCTAAAAATAACATTTCTACAAATAGCATTTCGAGATACATTCCAATTTTAGTTAGTCCCTAAACTAAAATTGAGAATTAAAATTTGAATTTGATCTTAGCATCTATTTGAAAAATAATTAATTAATTCATCTTGAATTAATTAGTTGGAGAAAATCAAACATGAAGTCTATGTGAAGACATGCAACAGTTTTCCCTTTGATTGAGGAAGTTAACCCTTAATTAAGGAGATTAGGATGAGTTGTACTTTGAGTTGTAATTAGCTAGCTCAGTTAACTGAGTTAAGTCCAATTAGATTAGTTCCAACAGTTTGTGGAACTGATTGTGAGTTCAGTTAGTTAATGCATGCACGCATGTAACTAGTGTACTTCAAATAACTGAATATTCTCTCATAAATAACTCATGCATGTCAGTTCAGTCAGAGACCCAGTTAAGATCAAAGGATGGGACAGTGTAGTATCAGTTGCAGGAATATTCCATAGAGGATATCTCTTGCATGCAGAAGGAATTCATTCCTTGAGGATTGTGCAGTTATTTCCTAAGTTTGGTGAGTTGCGTGAGAGGCGAATTCACACATGTGGTAGCCAGAGGACCCAGGAGAAACTGTGCAAGGAAATAGGAGGTTTGGAGGACTGAAGGAAGGCATATTTTGTGTCTATTCAGTCTATGAGCAGCATTTGAGGGATTGTACTAAGAGTTGGATAACTTGTGAGCTAAAGCTTTGTGTAATCTGGAGATATTTCCACTTGTATGATAATACAAATAGTGGGGTTTTTAGCTGAGGATTTCCCCAGAGTATTCTTCTGTGTTCATGTGTGATTGATTTTTCTTCATCTGTTATATGTGTTCTATTTGATCTTTCTCAAAATAGGGCTTCCGCAAATTTGTTTGTAGAAGTATATCAAGTATTTTTGTTTAATATATTGCATTATCAGGTGATCTATAGTGAGAATTTCTACAGTGTGGTTATGTGAAAGCAGCAAAAAGATTTAGATAGATCAAAGTTTGAAAATAGAATGATAGATTTCATTAATTCTATATCTACTTCAGAATTAAAGGAGCATGACATTCCAGACAAAACACTATGTGCAATAGATTTTAACAAGATGATTGTCAGAAATATTTACAGAAATACTGCTGAGAAGAAGATAAATGAGATGAAGGAAGCAGTTTCCAAGTTTAACATCCTATTAGATAAAAGGGTTAGATCTGGACTTCCCACTTGCTGGGCTCTACAAGGAAACTTGCTGCCATGGAAGACATATGAGACTTTGCTAGTTGAGGCAAAAAGCAAAGTTTGCAATACTCATGAAAAGACAATAGCATTGAAGGGAGCCACTATTGTGAATTACCTTAATAAAGATTTTAAGCTTCTATGGATGGTGAAGACTCTGTTTACAGATAAGCCTACTTATAGTAGGATTACATCATGCAGGATAGCACTTGAAAAATTGGAAGAAGCACCAAAGTCAAATGTACCATTTTGGAGAAAATGCAAGGAATGGATGATAGAGCATACCAAAGACACACCAGTAGGACAACCTACTCAAGCCATAGATTCAAATAGCGATCAGCAATCACCAATCATACTTTAATTTCTTTTACTTTATGTTATCTTATTTCTTGAGAAAAATGAGGTTCCTTTTACCCTCTAATGTTTTGTAATGACTTTTACTTTAGACAGTTAGAAAGTAGTTAAGCAGTTTGACAGTTTTGGTAGTTACCAATTGTCTCGTGATGTATAAAAAGAGGGAAAATTATGGAAGAAAGGTTGGAATTTTGAATAATATGAAGACTATACTATTTTTTACTTGATAGACTAATGATTAATGAAAGAATCAGGATTTTTTCATACAATGTTGGGTATGATTTTGTAATTTCTCTCTTATATGTCATTATGTCTCTTCCTCTCTTTAAATATGGTAATGAAGCCACAGGTCTTTGTTTGCTTATGTGAATAAAGTTAAAAATCCTTAAAAGAGCGCTCCCATATCTAAAACTATTTTCTCTATATTTATTCTAAGTTACAGATAATAGTTTCTGTCAAACACAGCATATTGTCTTTAATTTCTCAAGATATTCTTCACAGAAAATTTATATTCAACATCACATGGAAATTTGAGATTTTCATATCAGCGAAATATTAAGGGTTTAAGGTCAGTTCCTTGAGGTCCTTCAAATGAAGATACATTATACAAATAAGTGACATGCATAATAAAATTTAATATCTTAAGAACAATTTCTCCATAGCCAAGAAATTGGTTTCTTAAGGGACAACACCTCTTATGGCCAATAGTTCACACTCTACCTATTTTCCCAAGATCTATACAAATAGAGGGGAGGACCATTCAAAAACTTTCCTTAGATATACAATCTATTTTTCCTTGAGAGATTGAGATGAAGGAGAAGGAATTTACATACATTTTATCTCTAAAGTTTGAATTAAATCATGACTAGTGTAGCTAATGAGAATCCTACTCCAAATCTTAGAGATTGTGTCTCTACTTCTCCCACATAATCCTGAACACATCATAACTAAAGAACAACGATATGCATTCACGCCAAATATATATTAGAGTAATACACTAGATCTATGTTATATTATCTAAGTCAATCCAAATCCAATCTAATGCATTCAAAAGATGGAAAATATTGGGGGAAAACAATGATATCCAAATTAGAAATGATAGAGTTGCTTAAAATAGATACCTTGGATGCAAGCGCTCCCTTCCAATCCATGTTTGCTGCATGGGGCCTGACCCAGGTTCAATGTTAGCTACCCAAACAAATCCCTACACTACTGGCCCTTTCGGCATCGTCCAGTGGAGTGCAGACCGAAGTCTCACCTGAGATGCTAGAACCAATTTTTCACACCCTGAGATGGTTGTGATGTCGGGTTATTCCTTCTGTTCCTTATTTTGTGCAGGTCATTAAGTTCTAGGGCTTTGTCTATCTAGCCCTTTATTCTGCCCTTCAATACCTCTGCGAAAGGGTACGATTGACCTTCGAGCAGCCCTAACCTTTGGTTCAGGTACTTTCGCGTTGCTAGGGCAACGTATTGTGTAGATTCCCAAGTTAGCTTAAGTGTCTTACTTATCTTATTAAACAATCAGGGTTAGCACCTTGTAAACATATATCCTTACTTGCGTTCAATTAACCAACATAATTACATACATTCACGCATCACATAAGCATTATAAATGAAATTCATACACAATATGACAAGATGCATTACCAGGAAAAAAGACACACAATTTGTAGAATTTTTCTCTTTATTGATATCTTCAAATGATTACAGACTCTACATGCCCTGTGCACATAGCTACAGGGGTTTGTGCACTCAGCTGCGGACTTCCACCCTAGGCCTCTGCGCACTTAGATGTAGAGCCTCTACCTAAGCTAAGACCCGAAACTTAGACTTTTCTAAAGACTTCCTCCTTATTACTCAAGACTTCTTACTTCTAAAAGCTACTTAGAGCTTACTTACTTAGCTCTTTTTATACAATCCCATGGTCCATGGACCATGGGTAGATATTTACAGCTGAATTTACACTTTACAAAATAAGGGTGGACAACCCTTTATGACTCATGACACCTTCATGCTCCGCGACCACAAAATGCGGAGGCTTTACAACTTTATTACAAAATTTGACCCAAAATATGGGCTTTTAGCCCCAAAATTGTCTTTGGGGGATCCCGTTCCCAATAGGCCTCCAACCCAAACATCATGACTTGCCCTCGAGTCACTTTGCAAGCACAGAGATCTTAGCGTGAAGACCTCCCAGCTCGACCTATATGACCGCAACCTCAACAGTGCACTGTGCGGCTGCCTGCTTCGCGTCTTCAACCATCTGCTCAGTCACTACTCCTGAATTATCGGCCTGAAGCTTTTTCTTAGTTTCTTGTAGAGTCTCAAGCTTTCCTTTAATAGAGGTTGTGACAGCATAAGCCTCATCCAGCCAGGGCTTCAATCGCGCCTTCAGTACTACTTCCTTGTGCTGCGCTACATCCACCTATTCTTTTAGCTGCTTTGCCTCCTATAGCTTTGCCAGTCTCTGTGTGAGCACGACGGTTTGATCTATGCCTTTGACCTCATCATAGCATTGTTGTAGCTCGCATGCTTCTGTCTCCATTCATTGCACAATCCTCCAATTTCACAGCTCCCCAACCCGGGCAGTGTAGTTTATAGTCCCGCGCCTCCTTTCAGCTACCCAGAGTGCTAAGACTGTGCTACCTTCATATAGTCACATGGTCAGACCACCGGTGTATGGCTTCAATTGGCTACCATTCACCTTCCGTGGGAAGGGATCTCCATTCAATTTGACCAACTGAATTTCTCCTTTGTCAGTAATCTCCTTAATGACATAGGGCCCTTAACAGCGCATTCTGAATTTCCCTGGAAATTTATCAAACTTGATGTCATATGACAAAACCAGGTCATTTACCTTAAAGGTGCATAGCTTAATGTGTTGATCATTCCATGCTTTTTCGTGCTCCTTTTGGAGCTGTTGGTGAAATCTAGCTAGAAATATTTCTTCCTCAAGCTTAGCTAGTTGTGTGAGCCTCTCTTCCAGGGCTCCACGATCTGTCATACCCATGAGTGCGGCTATGCATAGACTAGGCACAATGTATTCCATGGGCATCACCACTTCAACACCATATACAACCCTAAACGCTGTCTATCCAGTCAACATATTGAATGTCATCTAATAGGCCCATATTACTGCGGGTATGCGTAGCTCCCAATCACTTCTCTGAGCATTGCAAACCTTGGTCAGCATGTTCTCCAACACTTATTGAATGCTTCCACCATGTTGTTAGCCTGCGGGTGATAAGGCATGCTCTTCTGGTGATATACTTGAAATTCCTCTGTCAGCGCACTGATTGTCTCATTCAGAAAGTGCATATCATGATCACTCATCAAAATCTTGGGACACACGAATCATGTCAGTACATACTCAAAGAGGAACTTTGCAGCAGTCACACCTGTACAATCCTTTACAGGTTGTGCCTCTGCCCATCAAGTCAAATACTCTGTCACGGTGATAATGTACCTCGCTCCCATCTTCTTCCCTTGGGGTTGAATGGGTCCTACAAAGTCTATCACCCATTTCTCAAAGGGTTGTAATGTCATTTGTGGATTCAGAGGAAGCTCATCCCTCCACAATGGCCTGCTAGTCCTTTGACCCACACCACATGCTTTGCAGTAAGCTTTTGAATCTTGATGTAGGGTTGGCCACCACAACCCTACACGTAGAATCTTCTGTGCAGTCACTCTCCCTGCATAATCTCCTCCTGTGGTGCCCCCATGAGTGTCCACAAGGATACTGGTCCTTTCAAACTCCAGTACATATCATCGCAATATTTCATCAAACCCCATTTTGTACAGGTGCCTGAAAATGAATAAACATCTACCGCACGCACCACTAACTCCTTCTTCTGTTGGACGATGTATCCTTCCGGGGCAGTTCCTATCATTAGGAAGTGTATGATATCTTCAAAATGACCATCCGCAATGTGCACTGCAAATAGCTGTGAATTAGGCAATCCCTCCTCCAAATTAGTGGGCTCTTCCCTTGTTTCGATGCATGATAGATGGTATGATCTCGCATTCTGTCGTCCAAGCTTCACAATAAATTCAAAAGCATACTCTTGGAACAATAACAACCACCTATAGATTCTCCCCCCTAACACATGCTTATTGACTAGGTATTTCAATGCAGAATGATCTGTATACATATTAAAATGGCCACCCAACAAATAGTGTCTAAACTTTTGGAGTGCGTATACCATGTCTAACCCTTCACGCTTAGTGGTGGAATAGTTATTTTCCACCTTGGATAACCTTCTTCTTGTGAAAACTATAGGATGGTCCAAGTCTCCTCTGTCAGCTTGTGTTAGTACTGCTCCCAGCTCTATACATGACGGGTTGACATGTACATGAAACTCCTTCTTCCAATCTGGAAAGACTAGAATCGGTGCGATCACCATATTTTCTTTTAATACACCAAAGATTTTCTTACAGTCTGTGTTCTAGCAGAATGTGACATCCTTTTTCAACAACTTCTCCATAGGCGCGGTGATTTGGGCATAGCCTTTGATAAATTTTCTGTAATATCCAGTATGTCCTAATGTAGAACACAACTATTTCACACTCCTCAGTGCTTCTAAGTGAAGTATCACCGCGATATTCATGGGATATTCCATCAGTCCTTGTCTACAAACCACATGACCTAGCAGGGTCCCAAAAGGAACACAAAACAGGGATTTCTTCAGATTGAGAACGATCTGGTATCTTTGACAGGTATCCATCATTATGCGCAAACTTACCACATGGTGTTTCACCAGCCCAAACACAGTTCATTCATCAAAGTACACTTCTATGAACTTATGAATAAATTCCTTGAATGCATCTATGACTATGTGCGAAAAAATCGCAGGTGCATTCTTCAATCTAAAAGGCATTACAGTGTACTTAAAACATCCCCACTCAGTCACGAAGGTTGTCTTGCTCCTATCCTCTGGCGCGATTTTGATATGATGGCACCCAGAGAACCCATCAGTGAAGGAATATTCTTCTTGGCCACCTACATTGTCCAACACTTCATTAGTGAATGGAGTCGGGAAAGGATCATGTACACAAGCGTCATTCAACTTCTTGAGATCTATGCATATCCTTATTTCATCCTTCTGCTTCTTTTCTTGTACCACCATTAGGCTTACACAATCAGATTCTTCTACGGGCTCAATGATGCTTGTCACGAGCATCTTGTCTAGCTCTAAGCAGACCTTCTCCTTATACTTTGGATTTAGATGGTAAGGCCTTTGCTTAACTGGCTTCACATTGAGCTTCAACGTGATCTTCATTACATCCAGGTCTCCTATTATCCCTTTTAGATCCATAAACTTGGTAGGGAACAAATCCTGGTATTTACGGAGCAATTCAGTGACCTTATTCAACGTCACGTCATCCCAGTAATCTCCAATCTTCGTGAATTTGGGCTCTGCCTCCGTACCAATATTTACTTGTTTCATTTTTAGTGGCACGGTAATATCAGGATTCTCAATATGCGGTCCCTCAACCTCATGGTGACCTTTTATTTCAGGGATGTTAATCTTTTGCGGATCCTCATCTTCTTCTTCAACAGTTATGTTATAGCATTACAGTGCGTGACTCAGCTGAGTAGTCCAATCAAGTTGAATCAGGTCCAAAGGATCCTATAGTATCCTAAATATTGCTACTTTTACTCCTTGTAGCGCCTCGTCAATACAGTCAAACACGTCTTCAAAGCTGAATGTCATTATGGATCCTTTGTGCTGAATATCCCGTTCACTTGTACCATGGAGGATCTTTGTTTCTAAGTACCAGTTGATCAGGATGACATCCAAGGTGTGACAGAACAAGTGCACCCATTCAGTTTGGGGCTTTGCTCAATAAGCCTCAGCCCATTTGGTCAAGTGTGCATGCAGATCATCGTTGCCATCATACTTGTTTGTCATTCATACCTTTAGCTTCCCAAAGCATGTTCTCATCATCCTCCTACATTTGCACCCATCATCAAAGCTACCCTTGTGCATACCCCACCATCTTGCGAGCGTAGCACGTAGTGCCTAGTCCAAAGCGTGGAAGCGCTACCTTTCTGGTACCTCCCTCTCAAATGCATCCAAAAATACATCTACATCGTTCAGGTCATCATAAGTTGGAAAATTTCTTACCTCTGACGACACACAACGTAGCGACCGATTCATCATGTTACAACTCAGTGTCGTTACTTCACGTAATTGATTCTGCCAGTGCTATGATTCTTCATCAAAGTCTGAGGTGCAGGAACTCTCGCGATCCCATGTAATTCATCCATCTACTATTGGATTCACCCAATTTTGGTCTCGCGATGTTATCTTATATATACAGTCCAAATTATCATCTCTCTAATAATTGCAGACTGGTTCAATATAGCGCGATCCTTCAATAGGATCTAGGGGTACTATTACGTAGAGTGATTTCTTTTCGAATATCATCTTTAGCTTCTTTAGGTTGATTACCCGTTCATATTCAGTAGCCCAATAAATGCCAAGGAGCACAGGGTAGGGGTTTCTATCATCCACATTTTCTATTACCTCAAACTCAACCAGCACGCTCGCACCTTCAATATCTATAGTCATCCCTTGTAGCCGACTCACGGGGATGATCTTCTGCCGATTTTCCATCCTTAACTAAATCGGACACCACTGTAGCACGGGCCTTCCCATATATTCCCAAGTTTACTTTGGTAGGATGTTCACGTCTGACCCCAGATCCAAAATAACCTGATCCATTTCATACTCTCCTATCTGCTCGGTCAACCTTATTTCTCATCATGTCCTTGTTTTATTCTTACCAATCTTTCATACCACGTTCAGTTCACCCAGATTATTTCCGGCGCATCTATTTATAGGCTCATGTAATCCCTTCACAGCCTTGCTATCACGTAGCAGCTTAATGCAGGTCTCTAGAAAGTTCGTAAACATAGAAGGGTCCATTTCTTGATCAAGCTTATCCTTTCTCCCTGAGGTGGAGGCCTCAACGAAGCTCTTATTTTCTTCCATGAACGTTTCAAGTGCACACTCCAAATCAAATTCAGCCTCCTTTGTCGAGGCTTTGCGAACCCACGTGTTGTCTTCAGACTGTTTCCCCTTATCATCCCCTATTGCAATTCCACTTCGAAGCACTATATTCACATTCAAATCCTCTTCACGGTGCTCACACCTCATCATTTGCAAGTTCTAAGTCAGTTGAGATGGTAGCACCCCTTTGTCACATATCCTTGCTATCATCATAAAACAGTCCTTCATTTCATGATCAAACAAAGTGCAATATTTGCACGACGGCCGCGTTGGGTTAGTGAAATCACGGTCGTAGTGTCTTGGTCCTCTGCAATTGTAGCAGATTAGCTGTCCTCGACCTCTACCAATTCCTCCTCCGCCTCGGCCTCGTCTGTACCCCTAAAAGCTTGTTCGTGCCATCCCTGCACTCTGATCAGGGGGCCAAATTTCTACCTGAACCGTATAGGTGGGTGTTATGTCCATCATCAATTCATAACTTCTGCAGTTGTGCTCATCATGCCCTACTGACCTGCAGAAGTTGCAGAACAGTTGTTGCGGTGTTTGTACAAACTTATGTAGCAAATGACAACTATCTGTCATATGTTTTCCTGCTACCCAACATATAGCGCACCATAACTCAGGCCCCACGCTTGGTTCTGCTTGAGCTTCCGGCCTCAAAGGCTTTGATCCTCCTCCTGCAATATAGTTCGCAAAGACCGGACAATGGTCTTTGTCATGACCCTGACCTTTACATTTCAGGCACCATACCTCTTCGCGCACCTCCAGCCGAACTGTTATGTCCTACTTCAGACTTTTCATTTCAAGGCAAAGATTTTGCAACTGTGCATGGATCTGTTGAACCCCCAAATTCAGATCTTGCATCAGTGTTTCATGCAGTCTCATTGCAATCTCCAAGGCCTCTACCTGAGTCGTTATCTTCTATTGTCACAGTGGAACCCTTAGGTGTGGTAGCAACAAAGCCATGAACCATTCACGGTGTTGTCCATCTATTAAGTTCATATTAGCTTCGCAGGTTTTACACTTCAATATCTGATCTAATTCCCAAGGTGTATCGCCTAATTTGATCGAGATTTCCTTGAACCCCACAATCGATTGTGCCTCAGATTTAGTCCTACTAAATTCTTTATTCAGCGTGGACTGGATGTCTACCACTCCAGTGTTTGGGTTATCATTAGAGTATTTAGTGTCCCAGGTTAGCACGTGATCCTGCAAAGCACTAGCCAATGTTGCCTTCTTCATGTGATCATCCGTGACACCCTGAGCTTCCCATAAAAATTTCACAATGAACCAGAACTGGTCCGGGTCCTCATTTCCCAATCCCTTAAACAAAGGCAGCTTCACTAAATTTTCCATGTTGAACCACGCTGGAGGCGGTGGTGGTATGGGTGAAGTCGTAGGTGATGGTGGTGAAGTTGGAGGTGGTGTGGGTGGAGGTGGCAATCACGGGAATCCTTGTCTTATTAACTGAATAACACTTTGTGAAGAAGCTTGTGCTACTCCCTCTTCATCACCCAATGGAGGTGAAATCAATGCACTATATTTAGGACCCTTTCTTCCTTTGTTCCTGTAAGTCTTTCCACTTCGTGTAGCCCTGAACATCAAGGTAGTTGCATAACCCATTTTTCACACAATAGCATATTAATCCAGGTATTCAAAGACTTCAAGAACTTACCTCGAGGACCTTTGAAAAAGTGTCGCTCCGCCTCACTGTAGTTAACTGAGGTATCTACCACGAATTCAGTCACAAATCCTCATATGATGTGATCAAGCCAATAATAATAGCGCAGGCGATCTTATCCTTAGAGGCTTCTAATATTTGTACTAACTTCAGGGTCGAGACAATAGGACCGTTAAGTCTGCACCTTCCTTGGCTATCTGTTAGCTTTGTGATCCATTAATATAGCTCAACTAGAAAGGAATAGAAAAAGATCTCGTGGATCTCATATATAGGTACCTGTCCAGCCACTATTCCTTTGTCAGTCATAGATTTCTATTCTCCTACACCGCAAATTCATGGATCTTCCTATCCAACTAGTCTTTGATCTCTTTCTTAGTTGGATTCCAATGATACGACATCACACATCTCTTATGCAGATTCTGGTCCCGGTAACAGAACCATTTGTTGGCTGCATGGGGCCTGACCCAGGTTCACCATTAGTTAGCCAAACAAATCCCTACACTACTGGCCCTTTTGGCATCAGCCCACAGAGCACGAACCAAAGTCTCACTCGAAGCAGTATGGGGGGATGTTGGAACCAAGTTTTCACACCCTGAGATGGTCATGATGTCAGGTTATTCCATTTGTTCCTGCTTTCATGTAGGTCGTTAAGTTCTAGGGCTCTATCTATCTCACCCTTTACTTTGCCCTTTGGTACCTTCATGAAGGGGTACGATTGACCTTCACACAGCCCTAACCTTTGGTTCAGGTAATTTCGCGCTACTAAGGCAACATATTGTGCAGATTCCCAAGTTAGCTTAACTGTCTTACTTATCTTATTAAATGATTAGGGTTAGTGCCGCGTAAATAGATATCCTTACTTGCATTCAATTAACCAACGTAATTACATACATTCACGCATCACATAAGCATTATAAATAAAATTCATACACAATATGACAAGATGCATTAACAGGAAAGAAAGACACAGAATTTGTAGAATGCTTCTCTTTATTGATATCTTCAGATGATTACAGACTCTATCCGCCCTGCACACACAGCTGCAGGGATCTGCCACACAACTGCAGGGATCTGCCACACAACTGCAGGGATCTGCGCACTCAACTGCGGACTTCCACCCTAGGCCTCTGTGCACTCAGCTGCAGACTTCCACCCTAGGCCTCTATGCACTCAGCTACAAAGACTCTACCTACGCTAAGACCAAAAACTTAGAATTCTCTGACGACTTCCTCCTTATCGCTCAAGAATTCTTACTTCTATAAAAAGCTACTTAGAGCTTACTTACTTAGCTCTTTTTATACAATCCCATGGTCCGCAGACCATGGGTAGATCTTTACAGCTAACTTTACACTTTACAAAATAAGGGCAGACAACCCATTATGACTCATGACACCTTCGCGCTCTGTGACAACAAAATGCAGAGACTTTACAACTTTATTACAAAATTTGACCCAAAACATGGGCTTTTAGCACCAAAATTGTCCTTGAGGGATCTCGTTCCCAACAATCCCTCAGCCTTGTCTCAGGCTTGGCTAATAGGCTATAGTCAGGCTCACTAAAACACACAAAAAGGTCTTCCTAAGAATTTCACGAACATTTACCTATTAACTTTTCTCTCTCCTCCCATAGGAATGGCCTCCATGTAAGCTTCTCAAGGATATGGGAGGATGGATTTGGACACCTAGAGCCAAGAGAAGTTATCATTTGGAATCAACCGTTATGCTAGGGAATATCAAGGCATGTCAAGAAGTGCTATAGTGTGCTAGGTAGTTTAGGTGTGTGCTAACATGTGCCAAATAGTGCCAAGGCATGCCAGGTGCTAAGACATGCTAAGATGTGCAGGGTGCCAGAGTATGCCAATATGCGTCAAGGAGTTTCAAGGCAACAAAAGATATAACCAAGCTAAATTTCAAGGAAATAAACCCATAAGAGTGTTAATAAGTCAGGACTTTATCTTTTTCAAAACGGGCATGCTAGGCACACTAGTAATAAGTTCCAATACATACCAAGTGCCAATGTTTGCCAAATGCTCATGTTTGTCAATGAAATATTATGCCAAGGTGTTCCAAGGCATGCTAGGGACTACAGGGCATTCCAACACATGATAGACAAGTGCTGTGCTATGCTAGGGCATGCCAACATGTGCTTGGGTGTCCTACTCATGGCAAGATGTTCTAGGTACAAAGATGTTCCAAGACATGCGAGGTGCCAAGGAATGTTAGTGTACTCTTCCAAAGCATGTTAAGGTGTGTCATGAGTGTTGAGGAGTGCTAGGTCTCTCTCATTAATAGAATTGACAGAGCTTGATTATTATTACATAATATAGTTCCTACACACAATAGTGGAACTTTATTTAAAATAAATTTGTTAGATAATAAAGCTAATAGAGATTAATCATGTGTTGACTCATAGGAAAACTATATTCTTATGACTTGAGGGAAATGATACACACTAATTACTTCTTAACAAATTGAATGACTATTATAACCACTGTGACCTTAGACACATAATGAAAAAGACTCCACAACAATGGTCTTAAATCATTATCTTTTGACAAAAACTATAGTAACAAGTACATAGCATCATAAAGAACTCATTGGAATGATCAATTATGACAAACATTTTTTGATTGTCACCAAAAGTAACCAAAAAGAGCATTGGTGAGGGTCAATAAAAGATCATCACTAGAAGTGTCACAAAAGAGAGAATTAGCGATGGGCCTTTAACGAACCTTACCAAAAGTGTTGGAAATAATACTGGGGGGGGTGAATTAGTATTATCAGGTTAATAATTTTATTTCCCAAATATATTTGTATACGCTACTTCAGCTAAGTGAACCAGCGTGTACACGCGACTATACTTAAAGCAACCAGTGTATATGCATAAAACTTTTGATTTACCTAATTTATCATGCAATGAACTTTAACCAATATATCAGAGATTTATTAGACAGTGCAGTAAAAGAAGAATAAAGCATCACACATAAGCAACAAACATGAACACCAATATATAAGGTGGAAACCCAATGTGGGTAAAAACAACCTGCTGCTATTATCTCCATCTTCTTTTAATAATAAGAAAATCTGTTTACAATCTTGTACTGGTGCAGACTTATACCAGTACGCAGGCTTCTACCTACAGAAGGTTACAACCTTCTCTCATTCTCCAGTGTCTATTAGAAGGGAGCTACAACCCCCTAACTCTTGTAGTAGCTGATATGTTTACTAGTACGTAGATGGCAACCTACAGAAGGCTACGACCTTATTTCTTCCTTCAAGGACCACATTTCATAAATTTCTAGATTGGATCCATCAACAACATCATAATTCAATCATCAAATACATCTGCATCAACCAATCACTGAAACTTAACCACAGTTGAATCAATCAATCATTTTGACAACCCATCATTAAATCGCAATCAATCTGATCATTCATAATACTGTCACCAAAATACAGTAACCAGAACCTAAAACTCTGGAAGAGCAAACAGAAACAACTAAAACATACTTTATGAGGTATACGCTACTTCCATGTGTCTAACTTGCATGTATACACACTTTTATTGAAGCCAACCAGCGTACACATCTGCAAATATTAATTTATAATTCTACAGCTATTCTGAACTTTAGTTATACCTAGATCATAATATTTATAGAACAACACATGCGTTAGTATTCAGATCTAGACTATACATGATCATAACACATAATGATAATTCATTTCAAGCCTTAAGATCCTGATCCATCATTAGATCTTATCCTTCATCAACCACTAAGGTTCATCCTTTGTTCAAATCAAGCATGGCACCATAAGCCAATAACCTACATACTAGATCTCACACTTCATCAGATATTTGATATTTTCACTCCTGGCCTAATGATCTTCTCCTCCTTTTATAGTTTTAGGCCTTTCTCAATACCATGGACCAAAACAACTTGGTACCAATACCTTGGACCAAATACCTAGGTTCAATACCTCGGACCAGATATCTTGGACCACTACTATGGATCAAAATGCCATGGACAAAATACCTCGAACCAAAAACTTAGTTTTCCAAGATATACATGTTTTTCCTTTTGTGAAGGTGCGTGTGTATGTGAAGGCTAATGCATCCCCTGAACCGGTGCTACCTATGCATTGTTAGCAAGTCAAAGATCAAGGCATCTTTGTTATTCAGATAAAGTTAATGAACAGAGAGTATTAACCATCAATATAAGTTACAACACCCATATCAGAGCCTATCGCACTATTTTTCTTGTTTGAAAAACATATACACTCCTTGACCCATAGAAACCTGCATGTGTACGCGACTACACTTCAGGAAACACACATATAATCACCTTTCTCTAAAAAGTTTGAGTTAATAGCAGGATGATGTAGCAACTACTCCCAGCTTTTGTCTAAGATATTCAAATGTCTCTCTAGGTAGTGGTTTAGTGAATATATCAGCAACTTGTTCTTTGGAGGGAAAATATTCTAATTTGACCTTTTGTTCAAGAACTTGTTCACGTTGAAAAGGTATTTAATGGGTATGTGCTTGGTCTTGGCATGCATGACTGGATTCTTTGAAATATTGATGGCACTTGTATTATCACATAGAATGGATATGGGTGGAGTACATGTGATTCGAATGTCTTGCAATGTTTGCATCATCCAAAGTAGTTGTGTGCAGCAAGATGCAGTAGCCACATATTCTGCTTCAGCTGTAGATAATGCAATGGAACTTTATTTCTTGCTGAACCAAGACACTGAACCCATATAGAATGCACCACCACTAGTGCTTTTTCTATCATCAACACTTCCTGCATAATCTGCATCTATATATGCATGAAGAGTAAGATCTATATCTCTAGAATACCATAAACCAAAGTTTTGTGTTCCTTGAAGATATTTGAAAATCTTTTTTACTTCCTGAAGGTGTGATTCCTTTGGATTTTCTTGGTATCTTCCAATTATTCCTACTGCATGCATGATGTCAGGTCGGGTACCTATTAGATAAAATAGACTACCAATCATGGATCTGTAAGTTGGTTGATGTACTGTTGCCGATTCATCATTTGAGCTGAGACTGCATCCTATTACCATTGGGGTACATACAAGTTTAGAATCTTCTATGCTATACTTTTTCAAGATTTGTTTGAGATATTTGGTTTGTGAAAGAAAAATACCATCTTTATTTTGTTGAACTTGTAGACCAAGAAAATATGTAAGTTCACCAAGCAAGGACATTTCAAATTCTTGCTGCATTACTGAAGCAAAATTCTGACTCATGGATTCTTCATTGCTACCAAACATCATATCATCAACATAAACAACAATTATTAGCAATTTATCAGTGTCAATCTTCATATATAGATTGTTATCTGCTGACCCTTTTGAAAAACCTTGTTGGTGGAGATATTTATCAAGGCGGTAATACCATGCCCTTGGAGCTTGTTTTAGACCATAGAGAGCCTTTCTGAGTCTGCATACAAGTTTTGCATCATTTCCAAGAATGAATACTTCTGGTTGTTCAATATAGACTTCTTCTTCTAAGTCTCCATTAAGGAAGGCATATTTTACATCCATTTGGTATACTTTGAATTTCTGAAAGCTATAAAGAGCAAGAAACATCCTTATGGCTTCAAGTCTAGCAACAAGTGAAAAATTTTCTTCAAAATATATACCTTCTTGTTGAGCATATCCTTTACAAACAAGTCTGTCCTTGTTTCTAATAACTTCTCCTTGTGTTTGAATATCCATTTAGTTCCTATGATATTTTTATCATGAGGTCTAGGAACTAATTCCCAAGTATTATTCTTTTCAGTTTTCTCAAGTTCTTCATTCATGGCCTTGACCCAACATTCATCTTTGCATGCTTGTTTTACATTTTGAGGTTCAGTGGAGGATAGTAATGCTAAATAGCTTGAGGTTTTTGTAATAGTTCTTCTTGTTTGTACACCTACCTCTTTTTCCCCTAAAATTTGAGTTTCTAGATGATTTTTCTAAACATACCTGGATGGAGTCTTTTATTCTATCGTTATCTCTTCTTCTGGTGCTTCATTGGTTTCTTCTTCAGAATCGTTATGATCTGATGTAGGAAAATAATACCCATCTTCTTCATTTTCATAATCTTTGTTTTTTATCTGTTTTGGATTTTTCCATGCTTCATCAACTACAACATCAATACTTTCAATAATTTTCCCAAGTCTTTTAATATAACATTTATATCCTTTACTTCAAGAAGAGTAACCAAGAAGAATACCTTCATCTACTCTAGGCTCAAACTGACCAAGTTTTTCATCAATCCTTTTGATATAACATTTGCTTCCAAAAACTTTAAAGTATTTTATAGTAGGAGTCTTACCATATCAAAGTTCATGTGAAGTTTGAGTGTTGTTTACCCGAACATTTGCTTGGTTGAGAATAGTTACGGCAATAAATGCAGCTTCACCCTAGAAGGTTGCAGGTGTTCCAAATTCATCTAGCATAGCTTGAGCCTTTTGTTGAACACTTATGTTCATTCTTTCTACCACTCCATTTTGCTAAGGAGTCCTTGCAGTGGAGAACTGCCATTTTATTCCATGTTGTTCACAAAAGTCAAAGAATTCATCAGAGGTAAATTCCCCTCCTCGATTAGATCTGAGGCATTTGATTTTGCGATCTGATTCATTTTCAACCAAAGCTTTGAAGGCTTTAAAATTTTCAAATGCTTCATCTTTATGCTTTAGAAGACCTATCCAACACATTCTGGAAAAATAATCAATGAACAAAATAAAGTATTCTTCTCCATAAGGTGACTTTTTCCTTGATAGTCCACATAAATCAGTATGGACAAGTTCAAGAGGCTTACCTACTGATCCTTCCTTTTCAATGAAGTGAGCTCTGTTTTGCTTACCAAATTGACATGGTTTTCATATTGTATTTTTAAGGATGCTGATATCTGGAAGATCACAAATAGCCTAGAATCTACATGTTTTTCTTATTTGAGAAAAGCTTAGATGTCCCAATCTTCTATGCCACAGCTAGTTTTCATCATTTTTGCTTAGATAGAATTGTTGTTTTCCTCCCTTGAGTATGTATAAGTTTTTTTGGAGTTATTGTACCTTTGAACACAGTTTCTCCTGTATCAAGCTCACGAACAACACATCCGTTTGATTGAAACACCACTTCATTTCCTTGATCACACATTTGACTGACACTCAATAGGTTATGCTTTAGACCGTCTACATACATAACATTCCCAGCTTTAACCTTTTCTTTCAAGAAAACATAGCCTTTACCTTTTATGACAGCAGGAGTGTTGTTTCCAAATGAGACATTCTTTTCCTTTTCCGAGGCATTATATGAGTGAAGTTTTTCTTTGTCACCTGTCATGTGTTTTGAGCATCCACTATCGATGTACCACTAATTTTCTTTTCCTTATGCATACAAGGCTATACCACATCTTTTTGTTTGAGGTTCTTTCCTTCTCCATATCTTGGGATTTAATAGATTTTGCTCCTTTTGAGATGTTTGTCGAAATTTGCTCCTACATTCAGATTCTTCATGGCCAAAGTTGTTACAGATTGAGCATTCTGTATCATTTTCAAGAAGAGAAAAGTTATTATAGGAACTTTTCTTGATCCCTATCACATTCCTTTGATATCGTGCTTCTCTAGTCATGATGGTTTTGTAAGCAACACATTGAGCAACTTTATGTCCAAAATTATGATGTGAGAGACATTGACCATTAAAGAAGTTCCTGCAATTATCGAATCTATTGACCTAGTGACTGTAGTTTCTATTCATCTTTGGAGAAAATTGAGTATGGTTTAGTTGAGGTTGGTTGTGGCTTCTATTCATACTTGAAGCAAATTTAGTCTGATTTACCTAGTGATCTTCTTTATGCCTTTGTTAATGATTGTCATACTATTCACTGTTCTTTGTTGCATCAAGATAGCTTTTAGTGGAGGTTGACAGCTTCTGTGATTGAGATGCTTCTTCAGTATATCCAAGACTTGTCTTTATCAAACGAGAACGCTACACTTTGATAAGTTCATTTAAGTTTTCTGATCCTTTAGCAAATCTAATATTGAGAGATTTCATTTTCTCAAGATCCTTTCTTAGACCCACAATTTCACATTCTAGTTTTTCATTGTGTTTTTCTTTTTCAGCAAGTTAGTATGTCAAGGAATCTATAATCATATTCTTTTCTTCTAAACAGATTTTGAGTTTACAGATTTCTTCATGAAGTTCATCTTCTTCTAAAGCATCCCAAAAATTATCATCGACATAAGCCATTAGAAGTCTATAGTCATTACTATTTTCATCTTCATCACTATTTGATAAACCATCGCTATCTTCATGAGTATAGTAACACTTTTTACTTACAACTTGTTTTCTATTCCATTTTGCATATTCCTTCCCTTTATCAAATTCATCTTTATGAGGACATTTGGCAGCATAATGACTGACGCTACCATAGGCAAACCATTTGGAGGGTAGTTTGCCTCTAAATCTTTCAAAACCCCGTTGAAGCTTCTTTACAAAGTTTACTTCATCTTCTTCTTCTGAAATATGTTCTGATTCATTAAGTTCTTCCTTTCCTTTTGTTAAAGCTTTAATGCAACTTCTTTCATATCTGATGTACCTCCTTTTCTCATCTCAAAGGCAGTTAAGGTTCCGTGAAGCTGCGTCATAGTGATAGTCTGCAGATCTTGTTTTCCTTCTATGGCAGACACTTTTGATTCAAATTTAGCAAACAAGGATCTTAAAACTTTCTCAACTAAGGTAACTTCCTTTATATATTCACCCAGATTCTTCATACAATTGACAACCTCATCTATACATAAGAGGTAACTAGTTATACTTTCATCATTGTGCATCTTAAGAGTTTCATATTGAATTCTGAGAGTTTGAAGTTTAGCACATTTTACCTGAGAGTTTCCTTCGTAGCTCAGAACGATTTTGTCCCATATTTCTTTGGCTGATTTGAGCTGCATAACTTTGAGAAACTCTGATTGTGACAGACTTCCCAATAATGTATTGATAGCCCTGGCATTGGTTTCATAGTGCCTTTTACCTGTCGTATCTGTAGGAATTGTTGATGCAAATTTATATCCTCCTTCCATGATTTCCCAGACATCCGCTCCAAGTGATTGTAGATAGGTTGTGGTTCTTATCTTCCAATAAACAAAGTTTCTCCCATCAAAGATTGGCGGTCTAATGGATCCCATGCTTTCTTAATTACTCATGATGATGGATCTCCTTCAAGCGATCCTGCTTCTTCTGAAGGACCAACTCTGATACCAATTATTGGAAATAATACCGAGAGGGGGGCGGGGTGAATCAGTTTTATCAGGTTAATAATTTTATTTCCCAAACAGATTTGTATACGCTACTTCAGCTAAGTGAACCAGCGTGTACATGTGACTATACTTAAAGCAACCAGCGTATTTGCAGAGAACTTTTGATTTACCCAATTTATCATGCATTAAACTTTAACCAGTATATCAGAGATTTATTAGACAGTGCAGTAAAAGAAGAATAAAGCATCACACATAAACAACACACATGAACACCAAGATATAAGGTGGAAATCCAATGTGAGTAAAAACCACTTGCTGCTATCGTCTCTATCTTCTTTTAATAATAAGAAAATCTATTTACAATATTGTACTGGTGCAGACTTATACCAGTACACAGGCTTCTACATGCAGCAGGTTACAACCTTCTCTCGTTCTCTAGCTTCTACTGGAAGGGAGCTACAACCCCCTAACTCTTGTACTAGCTAATATGTTTACTAGTACATAGGTGGCGACCTACAGAAGGCTACTACCTTCTTTCTTCCTTCAAGGACCACATTTCATAAATTTTCAGATTGGATCCATCAACAACATCATAATTCAATCATCAAATACATCTACATCAACCAATCACTGAAACTTAACCACAACTGAATCAATCAATCATTTTGACAACCCATCGTTAAATCACAATCAATCTGATCATTCATAATACTGTCACCAGAATACAGTAACTAGAACCCAAAACTCTGCAACAACAAACAGAAACAACTAAAACATACTTTATGAGGTATACTCTACTTCCATGTGTCTAACCTGCATGTATACGGGCTTATCAAAGCCAACCAACATACACATCTACAAATATTAATTCATAATTCTGCAGCTATTCCGGACTTCAGTTATACCCAAGTCATAATATTTATAGAACAACACATGCATCAGTATTTAGATCTAGACTATACATGATCATACCACATAATGATAATTCATTTCAAGCCTTAAGATCCCGATCCATCATTAGATCTTATCCTTCATCAACCACTAAGATTCATCCTTGGTTCAGATCAAGCATAGCACCATAAGCTAATAACCTACATACTAGATCTCACACTTCATCAGATATTCGATACTTGCACTCCTGGCCTAATGATATTCTCCTCCTTTTATAGTTTTAGGCCTTTCTCGATACCATGGACCAAAACCACTTGGGAACAATACCTTGGACCAAATACCTAGGGTCAATACCTCAAACTAGATACCTTGGACCAAATACCTCGGACCAAAAACATAGTTTTCCAAGATATACGCGCTTTTCCTTATGTGAAGGTGTGTGTGTACGTATACGCTACTTGTGATCAGTGAACCTACATGTATACGTAGCTTGGTCAAGGTGAACCCATGTATACCTCTCTTTCTTCATTCTTTTTATTCTGATCTGTAATTCTTTTCTGTTAACGTACTATACTATGATCTTTCATCTGAGTGAGTTTCCATCAAGGACAACACCTATATCATAATGCCAACAAAAAGTGTCACCAAAGAGAGAATTAGTGACGGGCCTTTAACAACCCTCACCAAACGTGTCATTGAAAATTAATTTGGTGACAAACCTTAAAGAACCATCACTATATACACTTACAAAAACGATTTTTAAAGACCATCACCATATGCGACATTGGTGATGAACTTTAAAGGTTCGTCACATGCATGAAGAGTGATCAAAAACTCATTAGAATGATCAATGATGATGAACAATTATTGACCGTCACCAAAAATAACCAAAAAGAGCATTGGTGACGGTCAATAAAATATCGTCACTATAAGTGTCACCAAAGAGAGAATTAGTGATGGGCCTTTAACGACCCTCACCAAAAGTGTGACCAAAGAGAGAATTAGTGACAGTCCTTTAATGACCCTCACCAAAAGTGTCAGTTAAAATGGCTTTGGTGGAAAACCTTAAAGGACCATCACTATATACACTTACAACAACGCTTTTTTAAAGACCGTCACCATATGCGACATTGGTGATGGACCTTAAAGGTCTATCACAGGCATGACCCTCACCAATGACATTTTTTCTTGTAGTGCTAAAAGCTACTTAGAGCTTACTTACTTAGCTCTTTTTATACAATCCCATGGTTCGCAGACCATGGGTAGATCTTTACATCCGACTTTGCACTTTACAAAATAAGGGCGGACAACCCTTTATGACTTATGACACCTTCACGATCCGTGACCACAAAATGCGGAGACTTTACAACTTTATTACAAAATTTGACCCAAAGCATAGGATTTTAGCCCCAAAACTGTCCTTTGGGGATTGTGTTCCCAACAATCCCTTAGCCTTGTCTCGGGCTTGGCTAATAGGCTATAGTCAGGCTCACTAAAACACACAAAGAGATCTCCCCAAGAATTTCACCAACATTTACCTATTAAATTTTCTCTCTCCTCCCCTAGGAATGGCCTCCATGTAAGCTTCTCAAGGATATGGGAGGATGTATTTGGACACCTAGATCCAAGAGAAGTTGTCATTAGGCATCAACTGTTAGACCATTGGCAAGTCATCATCTCCCATTTCGAATTGATCTCCTTGGAAACAAGATGTTCTAGAAGATATGACCTTCATCTCTATGTCATATAGCATCTAAAGCATTGATGACAAGATAATCTCTCTTTGCACACTACAAAAAAATAATGCATTGATCTATATCAAGGTAGATGGAGTGATGAAGCTTCAATTATTGTCTTCCAAGGGTCATGAGAAGGGTATCTCATCCTACTAATGATGTAATTTAGGGTAGGGTTTCTCCTTTGTCTCTAGGGTGTCAAATAGGGTTATAACCATTCATATGCTAGCTTGAGTGGGGAATGGTTGATGAATCATATACAATAAGAAATGTTGCAGATACAGCGACTAGTTATCCATATATTTTGATGAATGGTAACTTTTTTATATGGAATTCAACAAAGATATTGAGACCAAGTTAATCACACAAGTCAATTTTAAGGCGGGATTGTTAAAGTAGTTAGGGTAAATTTGACTTGGTCATAGAATCAATTTTGATGCAGTAATTAATGGGTTTATCATTGGCAGTTTATAGACCTAATGTTTTAGCTACCCCATGGTATTTTCATGTAATATAGCCTATTTAAGGGCTTGAGGACTCCATCGTAAGATGTCTCTAGCCCAAAGAACAATAAATATATTATTAGGAGTTGGTTTTCCCAAAAGGGTTTCGAGGAAATTTATGGTGTTCATATGTTCTTACCTTTATGTGTTCCTATTATACTTTTATTTTTTCTCTCTTTTTACAACAACATCTTCATTAGGTTATCATAATAGACCATGCAAATTAGGTCCACATCATCTATAGCAACTTCTTAAATTTATTCTTCAGTCTTTGCATTATGGTTTTCCCTCGACTTCAATATAATACTATGTGTAATGGCCCCTACACTAAAGATTCCTTGCACTAGAGTTAACTGCAACCTATTTATTTTAATAGATATAATATTGATTTAAACCCAAAATATTCTTCTTTGTCTTCCTTCTTCATCTAACTTGATCTAAAAAACATTTATATTCATATTATTATTATTATTATTTTAACACTGATGAATTTATATTATAGTACAACTTTTGTACCTATGTCACAGCTTATACATCATGAGATTACAATTTCCTTGAAACCAAGGTGAAATGAAGCTAGGGCTTCTTCTTATTTGTCACATATTATGGCTATCTACCGACATACTTTCCTTAAATACGAAGGGTCTTTGGAAGAGAAAACTTTGCAAAAGACGTATAAGATTTCATAAAATTTACAAAAACACAAAGACAAAAAAAATTAAATAAATCCTTTGGACTATGTTTAATTATTTCCCTATTTCAGAAGGATCATATTCAAGTCAAACGTGTCTTATTTTCAAAATTGTCTGTGCTACGAACAATGGGGGAGCATAGGTTCATTATGTTGAGGAGAGCTTGCAATTGCTCCACTAGTTGCCGCAAAATATCCAACTCATCATTTGTTCTCTATGTTTTCGACTTATTTTCCATCATTGTCTCAAATGAAATTATGATTGCAACAACTAATTGGTTGAATTTCAAAAGCAAGATAGAAATATTTTATTTTATTTTGGTTCAGTTCTCAGATATTTTTTTGGTTGTATGGCACGTATAAGGAAACACCCACAAGTAGGAAATGCATGCAAGGTTTATCAGTGGGCCAAAGAGGTTCACATAGTCTATAGCATGTGCATAGGATTTTGGGTTGTAGAAAAATGATGTGGGCTCAAATAGAGGTGTACACAAGCTATAGAATACCTTGAATGTGCATATTGGTTAAAAATCAAGAATGGAAAAGGAAAAAGGAGAGAATGTAGCTCCAATGTTGTGTTGATGTAAATCTCAAGTGGATAAATCTTACAAGTGGAAAACCAAAGATGATATTTCACAAGAAATCCCTAAATCTAATATAAATATAAGGTTAAAAGTTGAAATAATCTCCTCCTTGGTAGAGTTTCCAAATCCATCTTTGAACTTTTTCTTATGGGGATCAAACCATGAATATGTCTTCATAATTTCTATTTCTTTTTAGTAATGAAATTCCTAAAATTGTAGGATTTTAAAGTCTCACACATTAAATCTCTTAATTGAGAACTTCAATATATGGCAAAAAAATATATTGTAAAACAACTTCAATATATAGTAAAATATAAGTTGTAAAGCATTTCGTTGTATTAATTCATCTTATGTTGTTAATTAGGTCTATCATTTGTGGTTGTATGACATATTGGTATTATGCTCACACATGTTCTATTTATCTAAGTGACATGACACTACTTTGAGATTCTATATAATATAATTTACCATGGGTACCATCCTCAGAATGAGAGGAAGTGCCTCGTGAGTTTCCTCGAACTCAATTTAAATTACTATATTTCAACTCATTTAGCTTGAATTTTTTTTAAGTATAATCCTAATTGCACATAAATGTAATGAAGTTAAATTTTAATCACTACATAAATTTTAGAAAAGATGGGTGAATTTGAATTGGATTAGAAGAATTTTTACCAAAAATAATATACATCAATAAATTTTATATAAGATCATGAAAACATTTGATCATTATGATACTAAATATTTGAAATGATTTAGTTAAACATTAAATAGGAAATAGAACACAACTTTGAAAACATTACTCCACATTGTATATAAAAATTAATTAATTATCTAATTATCTATCTTTTAAAATGAACTATTAATGATACTAGCATCGAATAGGTATTTCCACATAGGTCTAGCTGTCTAGACATCTAGGATTCTTCTAAGAGGACCTAATATCTTTAGCAATTACTTTAATAAATGGAACTATGAAAGTAATTTACTCTTATAAGAAAAAGCATATTAATATAATAAAATTCTAAGGTTATTTGTATTAGTGAATTAGTTGAATCTTGATCATTAAACTCAAGCGACATTGAGATCTAATATCAATCATTAATCACTTTGGGTATTAGAGTTGTGGATTCGGTCAATAACTCAAAATTATAAAAGGAAGGTTAGGATAAGGGAATGGCACATCTAGGGAGCACAGGTAGTAATATCTCAATGATTAGGTGGAGAAGGAAATTCTTTTGAGCTTTGTAGATTGTGAGTGTTGGGAGTGGGATCCCCCAAGGGCAGTTTTGGGGCTAAAAGCCCATGTTTGAGTCAAATTTTGTAATAAAAATGTAAATACTTCGCATTTTGTGGTCGCAGAGCGCAAAAGTGTTATCTGCCATAAAGGGTATTCTACCCTTAGTTTTGTAAAGTTATGTTGGTTGTAAAGAGATCTACCCATGGTCTGTGGACCATGGGATTATATAAAAAGAGCTAAGCTCTAAGTAGTTTTAGAGACATAGAATAATGACTAATGTAAGAGAATCGTAGCTCTGTAGTAAGAATTCTAAGTCTTGGGTTGTAGCATAGGTAGAGGCTCTGCAGCTGAGTTCACAAAGGCCTAGGATAGAATTCTGCAACTAGGTGCGCGAACCCCTGCAACTGTGTGCATAGGGTGGACAGAGTCTGTAAACATTTGGAAGATATTAATAAAGAGAGGTATTTTGCGATTCTTGTGCCTTTGTTATGTTATTGCATCTTACTATGTTATGTATGAATTTCCTTTATTAAGCTTATGTGATGCACAAATGAATGCAATTACATTGAATAATTGAACACAATTACGATTATCTGTTTATGTGGTGATAACTATAATTATTTGATAAGATAAGCAAGTCACTTAGAGTAATTTGGGAATCTGCACAACACATTGCCATAGCAGCGCGAAAGTACCTGAGTAGCAGGATAGGGCTGCGCGAAGCTTGATCATACCCTTTCATGGAGGTATTGAAGGACAGGATAAAAGGCTCATCTTGCAAGCCCTAAAGCGAAGTGACCTACACAACGGTAGGAAGAGAGGGAATCAAACAACATCACAACCATCTCAGGGTGCGGAAACATGGTTCCAGCATCCCCCCATACTGCTTCAAGTCAAACTTCGTTCCGTGCTCCATGGGTTGATACTGAAAGGGCTAGTAGTGTAGGGATTTGTTTGGCTAATTAACGTTGAACCTGGGTCAGGCCCCCTCAAGCCAACAAATGGTTCCGTTGCCGGGACCATAATCTGCATAAGAGATGTGTGATATCGTATCACTGGAATCCAACTAAAAAGGAGATCGAAGACTGGTTGGATAGGAAGATCCATGAATTCGTGGTGCAAGAGAACAGAAACCCATGACTGACAAAGGAACAGTGGTTGGACAGATACCTATATACAGAGATCCATGAGATCTTTTTCTTCTCCTTCCCTATTGAGCTATACGAGTGGATCGCGAAGCTAGCAGATAGCCAAGGAAGGTGGAAACTTGAAAATCCTATTGTGAGGACCCCGAGCTAGTGTGGAGGTTGGAAGCGTCAGAGGATAAGATCACTCACATTGTTGATCATTGGCTCGATCGCGTCATAGGAGGATTTGTGACTGAATTTGCAATCGAAACCTCAGTCAACTACAGCGAGGCGGAGCGGTGCTTTTTCAAAGGACCGCAAGGTAAGTATGTAAAATCTTTGAATACTTGGATTAAAATGCTATTGTGTGAAAAACAAGTTATGCAGCTACCTTGATGTTCGGAACTATGCGAAGCGGAAAAAATTATAGGAATGAAGGAAAAACGGGTTCGGAATATAGTCCATTGATTTCACCTCCATGAGGTGACGAAGAAGAGATAGCGAAGGTTTCTCCGCGAACTGATATTTAGTTAATAAGACAAGGATTTCCACGAATACCACCTCTGCCCACACCACCTCCAACTTCACCAACATCGCCTCCAACTTCACCCGTACCACCTCCACCACAGTTGAGTATGGCAAATACAGTGAAGTTGCCTTTGTTCAAAGGCTTGGGAAATGAGGACCCAGACAAATTTTGGTTCAATGTGAGGGTTGTATTGGAGGCTCAACGTGTTATAGATGATCATATAAAGAAGGCGACGTTGGTTAATGCTCTGCAAGATCGCGCGCTAACCTAGTATATTAAGTACTCTAATGATAACCCAAATGCTGGAGTGGTAGACATTCAGAAAACATTGAATAAAGAATTCAGTAGGGTTAAATCTGAGGCGCAATCGATTACGGGATTCAAAGAAATCACGATGCAACCAGGTGAGATTCCTTGGGAACTAGATCAGAGGTTGAAATGTACAATCTGTGAAGCTAACATGAACCTAACGGACAGACAGCGTCACGAGTGGTTTGTTGCTTCGCTCTTGCCACACTTAAGGTTTGCTCTATCACAGTAGAAGATAAACACTCAGGCGGAGGCTTTGGAGACTTCCATGAGACTACATGAGACTCCGATGCAAGATTCAAACCTAGGGGTTTAGCAAATCCATGTGTAGCTGAAGAATCTATGCCTTGAGATGCAAAGTCTGAAGCAGGACAAGACAGTTCGACTAGAGGTGCACGAGGAGGTATGGTGCTTGAAATTCAAGAGTCAGTTACATGAAAAAGATCATTGCCCTGTCCTTGTGAACTATATTGCAGGAGGGGGACTGATGCCTTTGAGGCCAAAATCTCAAGAAGGACCTAGCGCAGGGCCTACATTATGGTGCGCTATCTATCAGGTAGCTAGAAAACATGCCAGAATAACTTTCATTTGCTGCAGAAGTTTGTAAATGCACCACAACAACTATTTTGCAACTTTTGTAGGTCAGTAGGGCATGATGAGAGTACTTGCAGGAGCTATGAATTGATGATGGATAGAACTCCTGCCTATAGGGTTCAGACCAAATTGCGGCCCCCTAAACAGAGCGCAAGGATGGCGCGGATAAGATTTTAGGGGCGTGGAAGAGGCCGAGGTAGAGGAGGACCTAGCAGAGGTTGAGGATAGTTGATTTGCTACAATTGTGGAGGATCAGGACACTATGCCCGTGATTGCACTAATCCAACACGTCTGTCGTGCAAGTATTTCACATTGTTTGATCATGAAACGGAAGATTGTCTTATGCTGATAGCTAGGATATGCGATAAAGGGGTGATACCACCTCCACCGACTTAGAACCTCCAGATGATGAGGTTTGAGCTGCACGAAGAGGATCCAAATGTAAATATAATGCTCAGGAGTGGAATCATGATAGGAGATGACAAAGGGAAAACAAACAGAAGACAATACATGGGTTCGCAAAGCTTTGACGAAAGAGGCTAGCTTTGATTTGGAGTGTGCACGTGAAACCTTCGTGGAAGCTAAAAAGAGCTTCGTTAAGGCCTCCACCTCAGGAAGAAGGGATAAGCTTGAGCAGGGGATGGACCCCTCTATGCTCACAAATTTCCTAGAGACCTATATGAAGTTGCTGCGTGATAGTAAGGCTATGAAAGGGTTACAAGATCTCATCAATAGATGCACTGGAACCACGTCGGGTGAGCTGCACGTAGTATGAAATATTGGCAGGTATAAAACAAGGACGGGACTGGAGATGAGACCGACCACACAGATAGGAGAGTATGAGATGGATTAGGTTATTTTGGACCTGGGGTCAAACGCAAACATCCTACCGAAGTAGACTTGGGGACAAATGGGGAGACCCGTGCTGCAATGGTCTTCGATTCAACTAAGGATGGCCAACCAGCAAAAGATCATCCCCATGGGGCGGTTGGAGGGGGTGACTATGGATATTGAGGGAGCAAGTGCGTTGGCTGATTTTGAGGTGATAGAGATAGTGGATGACAGCAATCCCTATCCTGCACTCCTAGGAATTGACTAGGTCACTGATATGAACGGGGTAATCAATCTGAAGAAGTGGAAGATGATCTTTGAGAAGAAATCCCTACGTGTAATAGTATCTCTAGATATTGTTGAGGGATCACGTTATACAGAACCAATCTGCGATCATGAGAGTGATGACAATTTGAATTGTATCTATAAGATAATGGCGCAAGATCAAGATTGGGTGAATCCCACCGTTAATGGATAGATTACATGGGATCGCTAGAGTTCCTACACTTCAGACTCCGATGAAGAGTTAGAGCACTGGCAGAACCAGTTACATGAAGTGACTATGCTGAACTGCAACATGATGACCCGATCGCTACACTGTGTGTCCTCATAGGTAAGAAATATGCCTACTTATGATGGTCTGAATGAGGTAGATATATTTTTGGATGCATTTGAAAGGGAGGTACCAGAAAAGCAGCGCTACCAGGAATTTCACTGGGCACTGCACACTACGCCCTCAAGATGGTGGGGTACACACAAGGGAAGCTTTGATGATTCGCGCAAATGTAGGAGAATGATGAGAACTCGCTTTTGGAAGCCGAAGATATGAATGATAGACAAGTATGATGGGCATGATGATCTACACATGCATTTGGCCAAATGGACCCAGGCTTATGGAGAAAAGCCCCAACCTGAATGGGTGCACTTGTTTTGTCAAACCCTGGATATCATCCCAATGAACTGGTATGTAGAAACTGAGCTCCGCCATGGGACAAACGAATGGGATATCCTGCGCGAGCGATTCATGATGACATTCAATTTTGAGGATGGGTTTGACAGTATTAATGAAGCACTACAAGAAGTGAAAGCAGTAATATTTAGGATACTGCGGGATCCTTTAGACCAGATTTAGCCTGAATGGGCTACTCAGATGAGTCACGTACTAGAATGTTGTAATGTAACTGCTTAAGAAGAGGATGAGGATCTACGAAATATTAACATTCCATAAACAGAAGGTCACCGCGAGGTTCAAGGACCACAGATTGAGAACCTTGATATAACTACGTCGTTGAAAATGAAACAAGTAAACATTGGTACAGAGACAAAACCCAAGTTCACGAATATTGGAGACTATCGGGATGACGCGACGGTAGAGAAGGTCGCTGAATTACTCCGTGAATACCAGGATTTATTCCCTACCAAGTTTACGAACCTAAAATGGATAATCGGGGACCTAGGAATGATGAAGAGTACATTGAGACCCGACACAAAGCCAGTTAAGCAAAGGCCTTACTGTCTCAATCCAAAATATAAGGAAAAGGTCCACTTAGAGCTGGACAAGATGCTCATTGTAGGCATCATTGAGCCTATGGAAGAATTTGACTGGGTAAGCCCAATGGTGGTACAAGAAAAGAAGCAAAAGGATGAAATAAGGATATGCATGGATCTCAGAAAGTTGAATGACGCTTGTTTACACGATCCTTTCCCGACTCCATTCACTTATGAAGTGTTGGAAAATGTAGGTGGCTAGGAAGCATATTCCTTCACTAATGGGTTCTCTGGGTACCACCAGATCAAAATCACGCGGGAGGACAGGAGAAAGATGACCTTCATGACTGAGTGGGGTTGTTTTCAGTACATTGTAATGCCATTCGGATTGAGGAGTGCACCTGCGATCTTCTCGTGTGTAGTTATTGTTGCGTTCAAGGAATTTATTCATAAGTTCCTAGAGGTATATTTTGATAATTGGACTGTGTTTTTTCTGGTTAAGTGCCATGTAGGAAGTTTGCACCTGATGCTAGATACCTATCGAAGATACCAGATCACGCTCAATCTCAAGAAGTGTCTGTTTTATGTTCCTTTTGGAAACTTGTTAGGGCATGTGGTTTGCAGACAGGGACTGATTGTACACTCCGCAAAGATCGTGATGATACTAAACTTGGAAGCGTCGCGGAGTGTGAAGCAATTGCATGCTACTCTGGGACATACGAGATATTACAGAAAGTTTATCAAAGGCTATGCCCAAATCACTACGCCTATGGAGAAATTGTTGAAGAAGGATGTCACATTCTGCTGGAACGATGACTGCAAGAAGAGCTTGGATATATTGAAAGAAAAGATGGTCACTGTGCCGATTCTAGTCTTCCTAGACTGGAAGAAATAATTTCATGTGCATGTCAATGCTTCATGTGTGGCGCTGGGAGCAGTACTGACACAGGCTGGCGGAGAAGGCTTGGACCATCCTATTGCATTCGCAAGCTTACAATTATCAAAAGCAAAGAAGAACTATTCCACCACTGAGCACGAAGGGCTAGCTATGGTGTATGCGCTCCAGAAGTATAGGCACTCCTTGTTGGGAGGCCATTTTAAGATGTATACAAATCACTCCGCGTTGAAGTACCTGGTCAATAAGCCTGTGTTGGGGGGGAGAATCTGCAGGTGGTTCTTATTGTTCCAGGAGTATGATTTTAAAGTTGTTGTGAAGCCTGGATGACTGAACACGAGTCCAGACCATCTGTCGCGCACTAAAAATAGGGGAGGAACCCACTAATTTGGAGGAGGGATTGCCTGACATGTAGCTATTTGTAGTGCACTTCATGGATGGTCATTTTGAGGATATAATATAGTTCCTAACTACAGATACTACACCGGAAGGATACACTATCTAGCAGAAGAAGGAATTAGTGGTGCGCACGGCTTATTTCTCTGTCATTTTTGGGCATTTGTGCAAGATGGGGACTGATGAGATATTGTGACGGTATGTACCAGAGTTTGAAAGAAGCAACATCCTCGCAGATGCTCATGGGGGAGTCGTGAGAGGAAATTATGCAAGAAGAGAAACGACGTAGAAGATTCTATGCGCAGGGTTGTGGTGGCCAACCTTTCATCAGGACTCAAAAGCACATTGAAAGGTGTGCGATGTGTGTCAAAGGACTGGCAGACCATCATGGAGGGATGAGATGCCTTTGAATCCACAAATGACATTGCAACCCTTTGAGAAGTGGGTGATAGCCTTTGTAGGACCCATTCAACCCCAAGGAAAGACAGGAGCAAGGTACATTATCACCGTAATGGAGTATTTCACTCGTTGCGCAAAAACAAAACCGGTGAAGGATTTCTCGGGTGCGACTGCTACAAAATTCCTATTTAAGCATGTACTAATGTGATTTGGCTGTCCAAATATCTTGATGAGTGATCATAGTACGCACTTCCTGAATGAGATGATTAGTGCGCTAACGGAGGAATTTCAGGTATACCACCAAAAGAGCACACCATATCACCCGCAGGCTAACAGGACGGTGGAAGCATTCAACAACGTTCTTGAAAACGCGCTAACCAAGTTTTGTAATGCTCAGAGAAGTGATTGGGACCTATGCATACCTGCAGTACTATGGGCTTATCAAATGACATGCAAGAAGTTGATTGGACAAACCCCTTTTAGGCTCGTCTATAGCGTTGAAGTAGTAATGCCTATGGAATACATCATGCCTAATCTGCGCATAGCAGCACTCACAGGTATGGTGGATTCTGAAGCCCTAGAGGGGAGACTCATGCATCTGAATGAACTGGAGGAACTAATATTTTTGGTTGGATTTCACCAATAGGTCCAAAGGCAGCACGAAAAGGAATAACATGATCAACACATCAAGTTGCACACATTTAAGGTAATTGACCTAGTTTTGTTATATGTTAGTAAGTTTGATCAATTTCCAGGGAAGTTCAGGATGCACTGGTTAGGGCCTTATGTCATTAAGGAGATTACCAATTGAGGAGCAGTATCACTGGTCAATCTGAATGGAGAAACCTTCCCAGGAAAGGTGAATGGTAGTCACTTGAAGCCATACATCAGCAGTCCAGCCATGTGACTAAATGAAGGTAGCACAGTCTTAGCACTCCAGGAAACTAAAAGGAGGTGCAGGACTATAAACTACACTGCCTGGGTTGGGAACTACGTGATTGGCGAATGGTGCAAAGTAAGGAAGTGTCACTGGGTCCACTGCAGTGTGGAGGGAGCTGTGCTACCTGGGGAGAAATCGCGTAGGTCGGCCAGAAAGTGACCATTAAAGTTATTGTTCATGAAAAGAAGGCAGAAGTGAGACCAAATGGAGCAGGCGACCAACATTTAAGACAAAATTTATGGCTTAAATCCTTGAAAATCTGCTGCCAATCCAGCATTAGTGAACTGATTTTGGGGGGAACAGTCGGATTTGAATTCGAAATGCCCTATAAATTATGAGTGGTTGCCCAGAAAAAAGCACTTGGCATTTTGAGAATAGAATTGTTGTGCTGTGAGGTGTACATGAACCATGAATTCTTTCAAGATTTGATAGCGATTCCGACGTTTGAACAATTGTCAAAGGAGACACAGGAACTAGTGAATGACGTCATGTCGACACGAGTAGAAGCTATGGACACCGAAGAAGTGGCAGCCGAGGAGAATGTGTAGGAAATTGATATGGAGGCTGAAGAAGCTGCCCCAAAGGTTGCGAAAGTATTGGCGGAGGTCCCTAAATCCCCAAGAACACTGAGACCAAAGCCAACCCCAACCAAGGAGACTGTGAATGACAAGAAGGGAAACCAGCCTACCATACCAGTGCGCGCCTTGGCAAGGAAAAACCCACCGAAGCCCACTACACAAGAGAAAGGCAAGGCTATAAACCTAGAAGGCGAGAAGGAAGACATCGAAGACATCCCGATGGACGATGAGGATGTGGGAATGGAAGTAGAGGAGGTTGAAACCCAAGGTGCAGACCCTATTACACAGTTTTCAGAGTATGTCCCTCCACACAAGCCTGAGTCCAAGATCCCAAAGGAAATTGATGGAAGTAAGACTCCCCTGCAAACCCCTATGCTACCGGATGAAATTGCTTTCGACCATCCATGTTTGGCATGGGTGCCGATACTGAAGCTTAAAGATTGGTACTTGGTGAACCACGAGAAGTTCCCGCAGCTGATGCGCCGCATCATAGACACAAATAAGGGAATGACCACCTTGGAGCCGTGGAGGTGGCTCAAGGGGGTAGAGAAGGTAGGATTGCTGAACCTACTCAGGGTGCCGCACTACAATCGCACCCCGGTGACATTTTTGGTCATCAAGCAGTTGTTGTGCTTGGTGCATGATGGGTTTTTGTGGCTGGAGGAGCCGATACCCATCACAGATATGTTGATTCACCACATAAAGTGTTTGCCATACACAAGCAAGAATCCAATGATGACCTTTGGCGGAAAGGGTGGCGAGCAGGCTCTCACAGAGTCAATGAAGGAGAAATTCACGTTGGCGAAGAAGCCACGTAGGTACGCTATCTTCAGCATTTGCAACCCCACTGTGAAGGTAGCAACACAAATACTTGTAGCGAAGGTGATGCAGAAGTGCTGCGCTGATGAGGTATCAACGCCTATCATCGCGCTCGCACAAAAGTGCATGGAAGGAGTCTAGTTTAACTGGTCAGACTACCTTCATGGAGAGTTCCTAGCGAACTGTCGAGAAGCACAAGAGCAAAGAAAGACATTCCACTACACATGGCTCTTGTTGTCGATTGTGCTGGTAATGTGGGAGCTACCAGAGAACAACCAATTCTCTTTGGTCACGCCAGACCTTCCTGAAGCAGAGAAGTATGCTTCGTTGTGGGCGACCAAGGATGTGCAATGAGTTCAGGACAGCAAGATCTTCTGGATCTTGATGGAAATGAATATCAGGATGGCCATCAATCACAAGTTGCAATTGTCGCCCATAGTGTACGCTAACCTGTAGAGCTATGCCAAGTTTAAAGTTGATTTCCATCAAATATCAATCAGGGGGCAGAAGGACCCTACGCAGAAGTGGTATGACTTGTCGTATCTAGCCACATATGATGCCATCGATGTGATGCTTGATCAATGGCCAGTGGAGTGGCACACTACCATGGACTTGGTGATGGGTGGAAGCAAGTCTACCACACAGAAGAAGAAGGAAGAGGCCAAGCTAAAAATGGCACAGCTGGTCGAGAAGAGGAAAAAGGAGGCCACTGAAAAGGCCTAGGTAGAGCAAGCAAGAAAGGAGGCAGGAAAACAGATAGGTGGCATAGAGCGGGGCTCTAACAAAGGTGCACAGTCACCTTCACCTGAGACCGAAGAGGAAGACACAGAGCAACATGACACGAACCCTCAGGAGACGTCCCCCCACATTAAGCGCCCAAGAGAGTTGAAGAAGGGAGGGTCAAGAAAGAAATCCAAGGTGATCAAGACCTCATTGGACCCTATCACATTGATGGATGGCGACTTACATGATATTGTTGACACAGTCAGAGATGTAATCACAGAGGCCCTGCAGCAATTTGAACATCAAAAACAGATCATACTAGGGGCTATCCAGACCGAGTTGCGGGAGTTGCAGATCTGCGCACAGACTAGTATGATGTCTACCAGCTTGGCCATCGTCACTACAGAGGCTGCCAATATGCTGCGCACGAAGCCTTCCATTGCAATAAAGTTGCCGGATGGAGCACTGACCATGGACAATGAGGTTGACAGTCCCACTGTCAGTGCCTTGAAGGGAGCTAGGCTGAAATTGGCAGCGCTTTCGCACGAAGAACTCCACCCCTTACAGGATGGAATAATTGCATAAGTGAGGGCCTGAGAGCACCACACCCTCCAAGTGATCAGTAAACAGTGGATCAACAACAAACATATGGCCCTATCGAGAAATGTTGCCATCGTCATTTAGACTGAGGTGACCAACAAGCACAAGAAGATCATGCAGGTCGTTGAAGAGACATGTAGAATGGTCCCAGAGTTGGCCATTACGAAGGAAGAGCCAGTCGAGGTCCGCATCGTAAGTTGGCCACAGGGGTGCGCGACATTTGAACTAAGATGGCACAGGTTCAGTTGGAGTTGAACCTGTAGATTATAAAGCTACAGTTGAGGGCCCAGCCTTCAACACTGTCGGAGGTAAAGGAACAGTGGGCGACTGTTGTCACAGAGGCAGTCGCAGCGGTGGAAAGTGTAGTAGCAGACTGCACACAATTGTTCAAGAAATCATTTGAGGTCCTAACAAGCTTGTAGGAGGACCCAAATGTATAGAGGCTAGAGACGGAAGCACGCGAGCTACAACAGTGCTATGATGAAGTTAAGGGCACAGCGTGAACCGTCGCACTGACACGGAAGCTAGCTAGGCTACAGGAGGCCAAGCAGCTGAAGGAACAAGTGGACGCAGCACTACACAGGGAAGCAGTGCTGAAGGCGTGACTAAATCCCTGACTGGAGGAAGCTTATATAGTCACAGAAAATATTGAAGGCAAGCTTGCAACTCTACAAGCGAAGCAACAAAATCTTCAGGCTGACAACACAGGAGAAGTGACCGAGAAGATAGTGGAAGATGTGAAGTAGGCGACAGCTCAGTACACGGTCAAGGTAGCAATCATATGAGTTGAGCTAGATGGGCTTCGTGCAAAGATCTCCACGCCTACCGAGTGACTTGAGGGTGAGTCACGATGTTTGTGTTGGGGTCATGTTGGGAGCGGAATCACCCAAGGGAAGTTTTGGGGCTAAAAGCTCATGTTTGAGTCAAATTTTGTAATAAAAATGTAAAGACTCTGCATTTTGTGGTCACAGAGCGCGAAGGTATTATGTGTCATAAAGGGTATTCCACCCTTAGTTTTTTAAAGTAAATTTGGTTGTAAAGAGATCTATCCATGGTCTGCGAACCATGGGATTGTAAAAAAAGAGTTAAGATCTAAGTAGTTTTAGAGACATAGAATAATGACTAAGGTAAGAGAGTTGTAGCTCTGAAGTAAGAAGTCTAAGTCTTGGGTTGGATAGAGTCTGTAAGCATTTGGAAGATATTAATAAAGAGAGATATTCTACAATCCATGTGTCTTTGTTCTATTATTCTTACTATGTTATATATGAAATTCCTTTATTATGCTTATGTGATGTGTGAATGAATGCAATTACATTGAATAATTGAATGCAATTATGATTATCTGTTTACGTCGTGATAACTATAATTATTAGATAAGATAAGCAAGTCACTTAGAGTAATTTGGGAATCTTCATGGCAAGCTGCCATAGCAGCGCGAAAGTACTTGAGCAGCAAGATAGGTTGTGTGAAGATTAATCATACCCTTTCACAAAGGTATTGAAGGACAGGATAAAGAACTCGTCTTGCAAGCCCTAGAGCGAAGTGACCTGCATAAAGGCAAGAAAAGAGGGAATCAAACAACATCACAACCATTTCAGGGTGCATAAACTTGGTTCCAGCATCCCCCCATACTACTTCGGGTGAGACTTCGGTCCGCACTCCGCGGGTTGATGCCAAAAGGGCCAGTAGTGTAGGGATTTGTTTGGCTAATTAATGTTGAACCTGGGCTAGGCCCCCTCAAGCCAACAGTGAGGAAGAAGAAAAAGGGGAAACAAAGGGGAGGGATCTAATAGCAAACAAGATTCAAGGATTGGTTTTGTAGAGGATTTGATCAGTTGGAATAACTCGATGTTTTGTTGTTTGTCTTTTTCCTCGAAGGAAATTTTACTAGAAAATAAGCCATTATATGTGATAAGCCTCATCATTGGGTAACGATATGAACCTTAATTAACCTCCTAACTTAGTAAAATCAACTCTTCTCACAATTTATTACATATTTTGATTGTATTTTATTTAATGAGATGAGTCAAAGTGAGATATTATGCCTAGTGGACTAATATGCATTGAATGCAGGTTTGTGAGATAAAATCATGGATTTTTGGCTAATTAAGGGCTGGAACTCAAATGAGACAAGGAGGAGAGATTGTATGAGGTAGATCCTCCTCATTTACTCATCCCTTATTCGAATATTCCTCCATCAATCACACTAGCTCGGAATACAAGAAGCCAAGTCATGGAGATCAAAAGGCAACCAAGCAAGTGACAGTCAAAGAGCTAGTTTATCTTGAGTTTGGGAGCCGAGCCTCCCTAGATTTAATGAATTCATTGGAGACTTCAATTGTATAAATAAAGAGGCCTAGAGCCTCATTAGGATTCGAATGTTTAGTCATTTTTGAGTTCAAGACTTGTGGAAAACATTGCTATGTAATTTTCTGTTTTGATAATGAGAATGAGCATTTCCTTGATCCAGCACTAAGTTAACTCAGAGGGATGAAGCTCTTGGGTTAGGGACCAACCCTAGCAGCAAAGGATCCTCTTCTTGTATTTGTATTCTTATATTGATTTCATAGATTAATGGTTGAATTGTCTTTAGAATTATTTCATTGCAAGTAGTGTAGATATGATTAGTTTACTTATTAGTTTGCTTCCATTTATGCTTTACTTCAACAATAGTTTAGAAGAGATAAAGGAACATCAAAAATATGTCAATAGGTGGTTTTTTCCTCACTCCTTCCTTCAGGGATTAGGGTTTGAGGAAAGAACTCCTATGCAGCCCCGAAAAGACAAAATTCTAGTTTCTCATGGAATTTAGGGTTTTCTGTACTTAGGCCAGCATTTGATTAGTTTGCAAGAGTAGGATTTAGTTTTCATTTATTCTATCTTTAGTATTACATTATATCTCATCCATGTTCTATATTATTCTGCAAGTTTTCCTCATGCATGAAGTAGGCAGTTAGATCATGAAATTATATTTTCCTAGATCATTGAAATTCTTCTTGTTTACATGATTTTTGGGTAAATGTCAATGTTTGATGCACCATAGTTGTTTCAAAAGTATATAGATATTTCATAGTTAGAAACCTCATTCCAACTTCATCCATCCATGATCATTCTCTGCTTTCACTAAAACCCTCACCAATTTCATCATTTCACAAGGAAACTTCTCCAAGCTTGTTGAGCAAATCCAACCATCTCCCCACCTTGGTTTTGAGTTATGAAGTGGTCCTAGGCACTCCCTTGCCTTATTCCATCCACCAAACACCTTCCCTAAACCTTCCATCACCTTCATCACCCATCCTTTTTTCTCTCGGTTGTATCTTGTAGAAATATAGGGGATCTTGTAGGTTTTCCTCTAGTGGCCTGTTTTGAGGCCGAATTGAGGGAAAAGCCTCTAGGAATCTAGAAAATTTCACCTACTAGTCTCCCCAACTTTCTAACCATTCACCAACATCCCTAAGCCACCTTCCACCTCACCAAAAGAGATTAGCTTGCACACTTTCACATTAAAAAATGACAAAAGGAAAAACATATTTGTTTTAGTCATTTACATGCACAGTAGTAGAATGTTTGATGTTTTGAATTTGCATGCTTAGGACAATAGGATTGCATACATGTTAGCTTATCATTCCTTTGAAGCATAGCCTTTTAGCAGTTAGTTATAAAATGGTGTTTTTTTAGTATTTGATTTCAATATTTTTCCTTAATGTAGTATACAAGCTTTCTCTTAGAGTAGATTTCTATTTCCCTCATTAGTAATCAAGCTTCTTCTGAATCCATAGAAGTCTGGCTTGAAAAACCCTAGTGATCCGTCACCAGCTGAGCAGTGAAAAAGAGAAGACCCATCACTTTTACTTGTGTATACAGCACTGTCACCACCATTTTTGTACGAACCCCGGGTTGATAAAGTAATGTTGGTAGCCCCAGGAGTTGCAGCACTCTTGCTGCAATACTCGTTCTTATCATTTTTTGGCTTTGTTGCTGGGGAGGTGTCTGAGTAATATGTGATTACTACTTTCTTTCTTCCATTTATTGTCTCTGATTTTTATCTATTAGTTTCATTTCTGCAAAAGTAATTTAGTTTTCTTTCTTTTCCATTTTGCATTATTTGCTTTCCTTTCCATTCTGCAAGTAAGATTTCATTGAAGAAATTATTTTTTATTCAGTCAATTAGTTTTCATTCAATCTACAATTTCAATTTTGCAATTATTTTCAAATCTTGAAAAAAACACAAAACAAAACAAAAACACTTCTTTCATGCCTCGTAGGAATATGGATAACTTAGGGAAATTTTTGCCAAATACCCACACTACTTCAAACAGCCAACCTTCCCTCTTCTTCAGTGGTTGTGAATTGGAGGAACCCTTAGGTGAGAAACCAGAGATATTTGAAGAGCCTATAGGGGGAGAAGAAGAAGAAGAACCCATTCCAACTGACCCAATGGCTAAAAATAGAAATGATAGAGGAAATAGAGAAAGATTTGAGGGTGCCTTCCCCATCAAGGAAACTAATGGGGATACCAGGATGAAGAATATAAGCCCCTCTCCCATTCCTCATTTCCATGGCATGACCTCAGAAGATCCAGACACTTTCTTGTTTGAGTTTGCTATTATATGCAGAACCTATGATTACACCAATGATGAGCAGAAGTTGAAACTATTCCCATCCACTCTCAGGCATGCAGCTTTGCGCTGGTTCATGGGTTTGCCTTGGGATAGCATCACAACCTGGGCTCAAATGTAGCAAGGCTTCAACAACAAGTATCAAGACTACTACAGGTCTAAAGACACTAAGGAGGAAATTTTTAGGATGACCTTAGGGCATGATGAATCCCTAGAGGATTATGAAGAAATATTCCAGCTTAGCTACAAAAGGGCCAGGTGCACACTTGACCTTGAGTCACTAAAGCTAGTCCTACTTAGAGGGGTAAGGGAAGATCTTATGGATACCCCAAACTTTCTAGTAGGAGTGGACATATACCAGTTACCCTATGAGGATATCAAGACTGTCTTTAGAAACCATTCCAGGGTAGCTAGGAAAAAGGGTAGGGATAGTCAACCTATGGTCAATCCATCCTCTTCCAATACATCCATCAAGGGTGAAATTGGAAACATGCTAGAATATTTCAAGAGATGCTACAAACCCTTGCCCTACAGATGGACACTATGCAAATTAAGAGAAAATAGGAGGAAGCAGAGAGAGCCTTAGCCATTTTCTTCCTTAGATGCACAAGGAGGCACCCTAGGAATGAATGTCCATTAAACCTAATTGAAGTCTACTCAGTCTATGAAGAAAACCACTCCACGGATAGGTGCCCTTCTCTACCTAGACTAAAAGATTTATATCAGGGAGCTAAATGGGTGATTGAACAACTCTGCTACATAAATCAAAGGAGGCCTCATGGGCATCGACCATACTAGTAGGGCATGCAAAGGTCATCCCATGCATATTACAACCCCAAGCAGACCACATTCATTCCCTCTTAGGGGGGCCCTTCTCATCCTTCCTAGTCTACACCACCTCCTTGGTCCTTTGCACCTCAGTATCATTCCCACCTGACCAACTAGTCATTTTAACCATATGCTCTGCTGCAACCTCAGTGGAATGCACTGCCCTAGGGGTGGAGGCCCCCATACAACAATGCTCTAGCTTTATTGCCTTCACCACCTGCTCAACCACAAATTTTACACCTCGATCCACCTAAACAACCCCAGATTCCTACCCAGCCAAATCCGAACCCAAACAACAGACAAGCACAAAAAATATATAGTGGAGAGACATCCTATCCTACTTATGTTGTATAGATTCAAGAAATCAACCTGAGATTGGGGAGAGTACTTCTGAACAACCAACCTCTAGCTACACCTAGGGAGAGTGAGGAAGAAAGAGAGGAAAGCATGCCTAAAGTAAATCCACCACCCTTTCCTGAGAGATTAACCCAACCAAACCAGCCTACCTCGAAAGAGACTGAACTTCTAGGAGAATTGAAAAATCTATGTGTCAAAATTCCACTTCTCCAATCTATAAAAGATGTACCTATTTACAACAAGTTGATTAAGGAGAAGTGCTTCAAACATCTAGGGAGGAAAAAAAGATATGCTCCTACCATTAATTTCATTGGACAATTGTCTAACTTAATGCTATGGCGGGTAATCTATCCAAAGTATTTGGACCCTGGAAGCCCTGTAATAGATGTGCACATCAATGGCACCATTGTCACACACACTTTTATTTATCTTTGGGCTTCGATTAATGTGATGACCAAGGACATCATGCTCAAGCTTAACCTCCAGGGTTCATTGAGGAAGACCACAATAGTCCTGTAACTTGCAGACCGTTCCACAGTGACCCCTGAGGGGATTGTGGAGGATGTGATTGTCTCTATTGACTCTTGCGAGTACCCTACAAATTTCCTAGTTCTCCAACCTAAGGCCAAGCTTATTGGTTACCCTCTCATCCTTTGGAGGCTCTGGTTAGCCACTGTCGATGCCTACAATAGCTATGGGGCTGGAAATATGACTATCAAAAGTGGGCATATGTCTTAGCACCTAGTCCTACACCCTTCTGCTCAGCCACATTTACAACATGACTGACCTTTATGGCTGGAGGAGGAGGAAGAAGATGTAGTTTATTTAGCCCAAATCTATACCTTAGAAACAACCATGGGGGGAGGACAACAAGATGAAGATGATTTGATTGAACACATACTCCAAAGTCCAACTCCCAACACATTGTCCTTAGAAGAAGTAGTAAAGGAAACCTAGAACAACCATCAGATTGATCTATGCTTAGCTGATTCAAACCCTACCCATGTCAAAACCATAGAATTCAACCCTGAGAGAACTTTGAAAATCAACCCATCTCTTTCTGTACACCAAGAAGAAAAGTTGTGCAACATGCTAAAGGAACATCTGGATGCCTTTGCTTGGAGTTACAAATAAATGAAGGGAGTGCACCCCTTGGTGTGTACTCACCACATTAATATCAAAGAAGGTTGCAAAATAATCTAACAACCCCAAAGGAAAATGAATCCAACTCTCAAGGATATATTCAAAGAAGAATTGCAAAAGCTGCTAGATGCAGGATTCATTTACCCTATCTCAAACAGTGAGTGGGTCTCTCCTTTGGTGTTGGTTCCAAAGAAAAATGGTAAGTGGAGGATTTGTGTTGATTACAGAAAGTTAAACAAAGCCATAGAGAAGTACCATTTCCATCTACCTCTCACTGACCAAGTGCTCGATGGCCTCGCAGGGAAAAGGTTTTCTCTTTCCTAGATGGGTTCAACGGGTACAATCAAATCCAGATCAACTTGGAAGACCAGGATAAAACCACCTTCACTTTTCCTTGGGGTAATTTCACCTATAGGGTCCTTCCTTTTGACCTATGCAATGCCCTGCCACTTTCCAGAGAGCAGTCTTGAGCATCTTTGCTGAGCTAGTCCATGATGTAGTAGAGATTTATATCGATGATTTTACACCCTATGGGTGTGATTTCCAGGAGGCTCTATCCAACTTAAGTAAGGAGCTGAAAAAATGCATTGAAATGAACCTATCCCTTAGTCCCGAAAAATGTGAGTTCTTGATGACTGTAAGGACTGTGCTAGGTCATTCAATATCCCAGAAAGCACTTCAGGTGGACCCAAACAAAATAGCCATCATCCAAAGGGTCCCACCTCTATAAAAGCAGAGAGATGTCAGAAGTTTTCTAGGTTTAGCTTGATACTATCAGTGGTTTATAAAAGACTTCAACAAGTTAGCTTCTCCTTTATTTAGGTTTTTGGCCAAAGACTTTTAGTTTGTATGGTCAAAACGTTTTCAAGAGGCCCTGGGCACACTGAAGGACAAGTTGACCACTGCACCTATTCTCCGAGGCCCAAATTGAGCCCTTCCTTTTCATATACATGATGATGCCTTACACAAATCCATAGGAGCAGATCTAGACTAGATAGATGACAAATTTCCTTATGCCATTTACTTTATCAATAAGAATATGTCAAAGGCCAAATTAAACTACACAATGACCGAAAAGGAGCTCCTGCTTGTTGTGCATTCATTAAACAAATTTAGGCATTACATTACATGTTATCAAACATTTGTACATATTGAACATGCTGCAATTAAATATTTAATGAGTAAACCTGATGTGAATGCCCAGATTATTAGATGGTTATTTTTATTACAATAGTTTGATCTAACTATTGTTGATAAGCCTAGCAAGGAAAATGTTGTTGCAGGTTTTTTTGTCCAAATTAACTTTGCCTGCAGAGGAGGAAGGAATGGTTGATGATCAATTACTGGATGAACACTTATTCGCCATTTTAGTTCTCTCCCCATGGTTTCTTGGCATAGCAAACGATTTGGTGACTGCACAGTTCCCACTGAAAGAGAAAAGCAAGATTGTAAGGAAGAGCACCCCATTCACTTGGATTGGGGGCAACCTCTTCAAACTAGGCTCAGATCAAATCTTGACAAGATGTGTCAGGGAGGAGGAAGTCGTTGACATCCTTCTGGCCTGTCATGATGAGCCTTGTGGTAGTCACTTTGCAGCCAAGAGGATAGCATTCAAGGTGTTATAAGTTGGTTAGTATTGTCGCACTCTTCATCAGGATGTGAGAAGGTATACTAGTTAGTGTGATCAGTGCCAAAGGATGGGAAAGCCTACTCCAAGGGATGAAATGCCTCTACAACCTCAAGTGACTTTCTAGCCATTTGATAAGTGGGGCATGGATTTCATTGGACCTATTGACCCTCCTTCTAAGCAAAAGAAGTGCATCATTGTGTGCACTGACTATTTGACTAAATGGGTTGAAACTAAGGCAATCAAGGCAGAAATAGAGGAAAAGGTGGCTAAGATCTTAATGGAAAATGTATTTTACAAGTTTAGGTACCCTAGAAAACTGATCACTGATCAAGGCAGACAGTTTACATCCAACATGATCAAAGACTTGTTAAGCCAGTGCAAGATCAAGCATAGAACCTCCACTCCCTATCACCCACAAGCTAATGGGCAAGTGGAGGTGACCAACAGAGCACTGGAGGGCATTCTGATCAAAGTGGTTAGCAGAAGCAAAAAAGATAGGGTAGATAGATTAGTTGAGGCCACCTGGGCCTACAATACCACCTAGAAGACCGCCACTGGATTCACACCCTATGAGTTGGTCTATGGGAAGAAGGCCCTATTGTCCATTGAATTTGAGTACAATATATTGAAGATGGTAGCTCAACTAGATCTATATCTCAACAGTGCACAAAAAGAGAGATTTCTCCAGTTGAATGGGTTAGAGGAGTTCAAAATACAAGCCCTCCTACACGTAGAGGTGACTCAAATTCAAAGGAAGATCTGGCATGACAAGAACATCAAGGACAAGAAATTTCAAGAAGGTGATTGGGCATTGTTATATGATTCTAGATATAAATACTTTAAGGGAAAGTTAAGGACTAGATGGTTAGGGCCTTATGTCATAGAGAAATGTCATGATAATGGTTCATTGCAGATTAGAACCATAGATGCAGAGGCCATTCCTTTACTTGTTAATGGGCACAGATTGACATTTTACAAGAGGCCATTGTCAAAGCAAAAGTTCATTGATGGTATTAGCAAAACAGTGATGGTGGTGGAGCAAGTCTCAGCTCCTACCTCAACAAGTAATTGAGAGAAAAAACAAATAAATAAGGAGACTCAGGTGAAAACCTCCATGAGGCACCTGAGTCCCACTGGTCAGTTGAAAAGATCTTGAGGCGAACCAATGGTGTCAAAAAAAAAGAGAGAAATAAAAAGATCTCTGGGTGAAAACCTCTATTGAGGCGTGTAGGGAAAGAAACAAGGATGAAAACCTCTTGGAGGCAGATTAGTTGTTTTCAATAATAAAAAAATTAAAAAATTAAAAAAAAATAGAAAAGAAAATTATGAAAATATTGTTTGCAGGTCAGTAAGAGGACAATCAAAGCAATAAAATAGAACCAAAAGGGACCTGTCCATCTCATGTTTTTATTTCTCCATTCATTATCCTTCATCATTCCATCATTCCTTCCATTTTTTCCACTTATTTGCCTCAATTTGAAAGGGTTCTATGTTTTCTATAGGATTCCCTGAAAACCTATAGGATGATCCTGTAGGAATTACAGTGGCTTGGGAATCCTAAAAGAAGTAACCCTAGAGCAAGAGGATGACCTGCCCAAATCGATGAGCCCCAAAAACGGATAATTATATGGGCTCATTTAGCCTCCTAATTCAACTTAATCCACCATTCTCATTAGTTTATTGCATGTTTTTAATTATATTTATGCTATTAGAGTGAATTTGGTTAGTCATTATGCCAACAAGTCTAATGGGTGCTTTGTGTAGTTTTTTGGTCAATTTTGAGACAAAATCAAAGGTTTTAATGAGCACTTGGCAGCCAAATTCGTGGAAGAACAAGGGAGAGGATTTGTAGGAAGGTTTCCCCTTCATTTATGGGCCCTTACCGCGAATTCTCCACAATCAGTTCGGAGTTCAAGGGCCACCACATCAATTATCACAAGGGCAGCCGAGCAAGGGCTAGTAAAGGTGTTGTTAAATACAAGTTTTGGCAGCCGAGTTCCTAAAGTTTAGGAGGGTTGTTGGGGTCCCCAATTTGTATAAATAAGAAGTCTTAGGGACTCATTTCAGTTAGTCACTTTGTAGGCAGAAGTTAGCTAGTTTTTAGTTCGATTTTAGTCATTTTTTAAGCAGTATATTAGCTCTGCATTTCAGCACACTTTCAAGCTTTCCCTTGTGGACAGTTTTTGATGTAACTATTATTTCTTGCTCAATAAAGATGAATCCAACTTTGCACCAGCTCTAATCTCTCTTAGGAGGCTGTAGCTCTTGGGGTTGGGCCCAACCCAAGTGCCTAGTACTTCCTTTGTTTACTTTTATGTGCTTTCGCTGCATTCTTAGAATAAGATCTGCTATTTAGATTTAAATCTTGTTTTGTTATTTAGGTTGCTTTTGATGAAAAAAGGCTTTTCGTGATCAGATTGATTTGATAGGTTAATAACAGAGAAGATCGTCAGAAAAAGGCTATCAAGCACCTCTGATATCACCTCTCCCTCAGTGGGACCATGAACTGGGACCAAGGTGTCCTTGCTGCCACCAAGAACATTTTCTTTGCTTCATCATGCAATTATTGGTGTTAGATTCTCATTTGCAGAAGTTGATACCAGTTGTGGTTACATGCTCAGGTTCATGATTTCTTAGTTTGCATAGCTACTTCACATGATTTCATTGCAAATGAACTGCTATTCATTTTCTTTGCTGTTATTTAGGACAAATTAGGTTAAAGTAGCTAGGTCCTTGATTTTCCAAGTCTTTGTTTGTTCAGTTTGAGAAATAACTTGCAGAGCACTTGTATTACCTGTCTATCTACCTTTCCTCCATCAGATAATCTTCTCCAACCCTTAATCCATGATTCCTACCCTTCATTTCCCATACTTTTCCCACCTTGACCTAATTTCTACATTCTTGTGCATCATCGCCTCCTCCATCCTCGAACAAATCCAATCACTCCTTAGCCCCATTCACCAGGTCCTAGACCCTTAACATCATTATCCAACCTCTATTTCCACTTTCCCACCATTTTTCCTCCATCAACCCTCCAAAATCCTCTTTTCGGAACATCTTGTAGAAATTAGAGAACATCTTGTAGAACCCCTGCAGACTTCCTGTATGAGCTCATGAAATCAGTTTCTTGAGATCCAATCACTATGAAACTCTCTGGAAGGGTGCTAGGGACCCCTTAGGCCCTCTTCTAACCTTCCCAACCTCCTGCAAGCATTTTCTTTCACCAATCCACCTCTGCATAGTAAAAAACAATTAAGGCACATGCACAATAATTCTGCCAACTTACTCAAAAATACAAAAAGATGTTTCTTTTCAGATTTCACTTTAGAAGTAGCTAAGTCACATGCATTTTACCTTTCTAAGAGTCAACGACATTCCTTTATGTAGCTTTCATCATTTTTCTTGCACCAGTAGGGTTAGTCGGTAAAACTAGGGTTTGCTAGGGTTTGCATTTCCTTTCCACTTTCAATTTATTTCTGCAAGTAGATTAGCCTCCTTTGAGTTAGCTTTCATCCATCAGTTAAAAAGCTTCTTCTAAGAGCTCATAGAAATTGGCTTAAGCTCTTAGCGGACTTGTGCCACCTAATCAAGTGATAGTCGCGGCATGAGCTAGTACTTGTGCATACAGCATTGTCACTTCCAAGTTTGTTACGAACTACCGGGTTGATAAAATTAAATAAGGGAGTTCCAGGAGTTGCAGCATTATTGCTGCAATACTGGGGCCCACCATTCTTTTTGGCACCGTTTCCAGGGAAGCGTCAGAGTATTGGTGATTGCTGCTTTTCTTCTATTTTCTACTACAACCTTCTGCTAAGTAGTTTATTTCATTTCCGAAAAAGTAGAATAGACATTTCCTGCTTTCATTTCATTTCTGCAAGCATAGTGTTAACACCCAAGTTGTTCCCTTTGACTCCCAAGGGAATATGGCCAGGGTAACCACTAACCAAGCTTCAGATTACAGGTTCTAGCCTGCCTGTAACCAGAGAGGGCTCTCTCTTTTAGATTTAACTTTGTTTTGAGAAGATTTTAGGCTAGTTATGAGGTCAGTTTTTTGTTTGTAATTTTGGTTGTGAACTGTTGTTTGGAGAAGGGCATGAATTGTTTAAAGGGAATTTAGTCCATTGGGCATATGGAGTCAAAACTTGAGGATGTCTTGGTGCCTGTGATGAAGAAAGGTTTAGTGCAAAGCTAGACAGCTATTCATGATACAAATTTTTGATTTTAGAAATGAAACAGTAGGAAATACTGGACTACACCAGGAAAAGCAATCAGAGAGTTCTTCCAAGGTGTAACAGTAAGTTGAATATCAGTTTCCACTCAGTAGCATAAGAGAATTACTGAAATGAACTAACAAGGATTTAGAGTAAATTGGATCATTTAAGAGTTCCAACTAAACAACTAAATCTGAAGAAAACATTTATAACAGGAAAGATTGAATTCAGGGTGTCTCCATGGAAAAATCCTGAGTTATTCATTTTCCTTCTTGCTAAGTCTAGACAACATACATTAGATATAAGTTAAACAGAAGATGAAACATAAACATAGTTAGAGAAAACTTATTGTATCATGCCATAACACCAGAATTCTGCAGCATTCGATAGTTCCAACACAGCATACATCAGATAAACCAATTTCTGGAAACCCAAAGCTCCTTTGTATTATTTCTCCAAAATCATACAGCCGAGTTCTCTTTCTTGAACAACTGAAGTAACAACAACCCCCAAATGAGCTGCGCGGGGGTGAATATATACAAAAATCTCATCAAAATATCTGAAGTATGAGTTATTGAGCAATAACTGCTTCCTACCAACTTTACAAAATAGTGGTTACAAAATTTAATGCTCCTGGCACAGGTACACAACAGCTGTCTGCTGTTTGTCAGCATTGGTTGACTTTTGGGCCGATGGGCCGGCTAAGCTTCCCTTGGGTGATTCCCACTGGCTTTTCGCTTCTTTGCGGACACGTCATCGGACCGTTGATCTTCGACAGCACATCGGTAATCCTCAGGCCGTGAGCAGTCACTGTCCACCCATTTTAACTGCTTTCTGGTTGCTGTGAAGTGTTTCTTAACTGAATATTTAATTTGATCAAAGCAAAATATTAATCATATTTGTCCACCACTCATCAGTAGGCATTTGGTGTTTCTGCATCTTGATTAATGTTTCATCTGCATCTGTATATTTGTAGTAATTAGGGGGCACTTCAAACAGATGATTAATTTCATGCTCTATATAAAACAGATTTTCCAATTTATCATAAAGTTCTTGCCCTGTAGGTGGCCCAGCTCCCTCTGGAGTGCTTGATGAAGCAGTCAACTGATTGGTGATGTAATTGTTGACTCTTTTTGCATATTGTTCATGAGGCAACAGCCTTCCTGCACTGTTCACTAAACTAGGAAGTCCTCTGCCATACAATGTTGTGATCTTGGTGCCAAAAGCATTTACCTCTGCCTGAATGTCCTGGCACTTTCTTTCCAATGTCTGCACATAGTTTCTGAGAGTAAGTACCCTTTTAATTAACAAAATTGTATCAGTCCTATCTCTGATACCCATGGTTGCCAGTTGCAAGCCAGTTCTATTGTTCAGCACGTTGATCATTCTGGAGGCAACATCAGGCATACTTCCCAAAGAGGCTCTGGCCCTTTGATTCTCTGCATAAGCTTTGCCCAGCAAGTCTATCTGATCATGGATGGTCTCTATATATTGCCACTAGTCTGTGATTGATTGACCAATCTTCACCCATATGATTTTCTTGACCTCTGTTATTACTTTTCCCATGGTCATTTCTTTCTCAATCTCTTTAATTCTTCTATCTAATGTCCTTGCCTCCCTTCTCTTTTCTGCCACTTGTTGCTTGGATTTATCATATTTTTCTTCTAGCTGGGCCAGCTTTCCCTTGTCATCCTTTAGCTCATTCATCTGGGCTTCAAGAGCTTGTAGCTCTTTCATCATTTCCTGCATACTAAGGCCTGGAGCTTGCTCTGCTGTTGCTGCTTTTCCTGTGATTTGGGGCTCAGATGTCGAAGTCTCTGCTTCAGCTGTTTGTACAAGGGGCGGACTTATGATTTGAGGAGGATCCTCAGGATTTATCACTGGTGGAGGAGGTTGAGGAATGTGTTATCCTTCCTTTTGTTTAAGGGCTGCCTCTAATGCACCTTCCGTTTCAACTAATCTCTTGTGTAGGGTCAGTAACATGGCCACTACATCTTCATCCTTCTTCTATTGAGCAACACCTTCTGTTTGAGGGTGAAGGGTTCCTGGAAGTTTGACCATCTTCCTCAAAGTTGTTATGTCTTCTTCTTTTTTTTCATCAATGCTTGCACAGCTTTGGGATCACTTGGGTCATGCCCAATATCAATAATGATGTCTTCCAAAGACTTGATCCTGTTGTCTTTGGCCTGAGAGGAGGCTTTATCCAATTCTAATTGTGCAGTTGTATTATTCAAAGAATTTTGCAGTTTATGAGCCAACAGTGTCTTATCTGCAAGGGTGGAGTAGACCATCTCACCCGTTTGCTTATGCAGCTCAATTTGGTCCATTGGGTGGATGTCCTTTGCAAATATTTCCAAGTTTGTCCTGATGTAGTCTGCAGCTGACTGTGGCTGCAGCATAGTAGGCATGAAGTGGCTCATGGTCATCTTGCCTTCAGCAATGTCATATGCTGACATAAGCCTCTGCTGATTGGTGGGAGCCATCTTAAGCAAATGATTATAAAGCTGCATCCTTACTGGTTCATTCCTAGCTTTAATATCTATGAATTGTTTCTTGATGCCAGATTCTGCTCTTCTCTGCTGCCCTGAGGAGCTGACCTCTCCTCCAAGTGGTCTCTGTTGTTCCTGCTGAAAGGAACTTGCTGAAGCTTCAGTACTTGGGGGGCCCATACCCATGGATGGACCAATAGGCATCTCTTCCTCTGAGAAGGGATTGAGCCTTTGCCTTTTCTCCCCTTGTTGGCTTTCTGATGTAGTGAGGGGAGTCTCTTGCTGTCTATCTCTCTTTTTGCCCCTTTCTTCTTTGATAGGAGTTTGGAGCACAAAAGTCTCCACTGCTGTTTCTTGTGTCTGGGGCACTTTTTCATGAACCTGTTGATCTGTAGGTCCAGGGGCTTCTGCCATTTCCTCCTGCTGCTCAGGCTGTTCCTCTTGCTGTTCTGCAGGTGGTGGTTGCTCCTGCTCTATCTCTTTTCCTCTAACTGAACTGGCTGCTTGTATGGTGGTCTGAGCTGCTTTTTGGGGAGCTGTGGATGATGAGGCAGCTGCTCCAACTTGAGTGCTGGGGAGAGAGAAAACCTGTGCACAATGTTCCAAGTCAGCCTCCTTTTCAAGGTTTCTAGCTGCTCTTTGTGCTATTTCATCTTTAGTAATGGCCTCTTCTATGGTACCCTCTTTCCATTCTAATTGATTGGCATATTTTTCTATGTGTGGCAGCCTGATATGATCATAGCTAGCCAATCTATACTTGACCCTTCTAAGGCTAATAAAGTGATTAGGGTCATAAGGTACCCAAAGGAAACTGGTTTGCAACCCAAGGCTCTTTAACATTTTGTCTGCCTCTTGCCAGGCCTCTTCCCTTTTGTTGTAGATGAATGGGCCTAGTTGGTTTTTTACTTTCAGTTGTGCCTTCTTGCCCTTGCTGTGGAAATGAAGCATATCAGCATTTCCAAACTGCCTGAAATACTCTAAGGCAAACAATCTCATGGGAACATACCTGGGCAGCCTGTATGGGGCCAACTCACACCCATATATCCTGATTACTGTGTGGTTTTGGTAAAAATACCAATCCCCAATACTGTAGACCTTTGAAAGTTGAAGAATTCTTTGCATTTCATCTGTTAATCTTGGAGGAGGTGAACTTACTAGCAAAGACATGGCTGGATGAATGAAAAGGTCTATAAACTCACAGTAACTATATGATGAAAAGCACCCACGATGGAAGATGGAAGACCAATAGACCACTGACCTCTGATTCCCTTGTGCATCCACTCTCTTGACAGAAAAAGGAAACTTGTCATGCTGATTGAATAGGAACAAGTGGTAAATGTAGGAAGTGTAATTGAACACCCTCTCCCTATCCAAATTCATCAACTGTTCATGCATTTTGTTGGCAATGTAGGTGGCATAATCATAGCAGACTGAAGGAGGCTTTCCAGGAGAAAACATGGACATCATGACCAGCACAGTCTCATCTACAAATTCAATTGAATTGTATCCCAGGATATAACTAATCATATCTACCAGACTCCTTCCCAAATCATTGAGATATACATGTGAGATAGGGGGAGACATCACAGTTTGAGAGCCTGAATCAAGGAATAACTGATTAATCTTGGTGATTTGGGCATTAGACAGCTTGCCTCCCTGTTCTATCAAATTCATCATTGATAAAGGAGTCAATTTCTTAGCAGTTTGGAAGTGTAGCATTTGCCTTATGGCCTCAGGGGTGATATGGAATAAAACTGAGCCTGAAGGATTGAGTACAGCTCTCTGAGTTGGGTCATAACTGGCAGAGCACTGGTGAATTAAGTCTGGGAAAACATTGACCTGGGGAAGCTTAAAAATAGGAAGGAAGGAGTCCCAAATACCCAAAATGTCAATTCCACTGCTATGCTTGGCCTTCAGCTCATTTAGTAAATGGATATGGTATTTGATTTTCATTAAAACTTCCTCCCTTATTTGGTAGTCTCTGTCTGCCAAAGGTTTCCATTCCAGCTCTTTGTGGGGGGCATTTAGAGGGGCAATATTCAATGCTACTGGTGTTTCCATGGTTTCTATGTGTTTTCAATGGGAATTTTAACAAATTTCGGGCAAATGCACTCCTGCGCAGCAGGTTAATGTAAACTTGCAGGTTTTACAGTGTTGACAGGTTAATTGAGGTATAATTGGGCACAATTGGCCGGTATGAGAGCAATTGGATTAGATGCAGGGCAATGCTGCTTAAATTCCTCGGTAAAAGGGCAGTTTAGTGGTAATTTAATCAGTGCATAATGAAATAGACCGGGCACATGGAGGATTTTGTAAATACCTGGTCGTGGAGCAATGGCGGAGGCTTGGTTCAAGTCGACTTGTAGGCAGCAACATCTCTGGAGTGACTCAAGGCAAGTTTGTGGCGGAAAGGTCGTAATTTGCATGCAGGAGGTAGAACAGTCTTTTGTTGAAAAATGCCAAAAAACCGTGATTTTTGGCAAAATATGGACATTTTTGGCTTTGGCGCGTTTTTTTGGATGACGTCAGCATGACGTCATCGGGTGGGGTCGGGTACGGAAAGGTGACGTGGCGGCCTGTGAGTGGTCCACGGGGACTGGTGATGTGGCGGACAGCTCGGAGCCATGGCGGGCGGGGCGCTGATGCGATGTTGAGTTGGCATGACGTGGACGTGACGTGGGTGTGACATGGCAAGCGGTAAGCGGTTTGATCGGACCGCTTTAGGTACGGGCGCGGTATTGTCAGAAGGCCGCCCGATCCAATATATTTGCGCCACGCGTCCTCGCCCCTACGTCATCTTCTGACAAATTTCGGGACGTAACGGGGGGACGTCGGGGCCACTCCGAAATGGCAGAGAGCCGTCGGATGGGAGGGCCCAGATCCGACGGCAAGCGGGAGGCTGAGGCGATCAGAGGATACGGAGGGGCGCGAGCCTTAAATAAATATTTTTTATTAAAAATCGCACCCAGTGGAACTTTGGAATTTGATCAAAATTGTGGGTTTTTGCGGTGTTTTATGGGTAAAAGGGTTAAATGGGGTTTTATGGGTAAAACATGGTTACGGCTATTAAACCAAGCGGATCTTGGTTTAATCCTGAGCTTATACTTTTGGCACTTTTTTCATCGTGCTCTAATGTTTTAGCACTCAAACCCTTTAGGACTATATAAAGCTATATTGCTTTAGGGAAAGGGGAATATATAGATATTTTGGGGTTTTTAATGTATAATTAACATAATAGTAGGGGAAATGGGGCATAGGGAGCTAAATAGTAACAAGGTTAGGAGTTAATATGACTGGGAGAAATGAATAAGGGGAATAAACACTAAGTTTCATAGGAAACCCACTTAGGTTAGGGAGTAGATCAAAATGAAAAGATTTATACACAAGAAAGGTGATTATGGTATATAACACAGGTGAAAATGGGATGTTAGTGAAAACTATGATAGGGAGACTGAGGAGGTTAGACATGATTCACCCTGATGCTGCCAAATGATGGAGAGGGAGATCTTCTCTATCCATTAGTGCCTCCTTTGCTTAGACCAGCAAAATGAAAGAAATGATGCTTCTGCAACCCCATCTACCTACCCATCTACTTGCCTAGCATTTTTTGTTTCTTCAGGGAGGGTGCACTTGGACTAGCAAACCCTCAATTGCTCTTTCCTTTCCTTTTTTCATTTTTCTTTTGCTTTTCTATCTAAAACTACCCTTATTACTTCCAAGGCCCCAGATTAAGCAGTTGGGAACCCTAATTTTCTACCTAACTACTACTCTGCCAAGATTAAACAGTTTGGACAGGCTTCTTTCTCTATTCTATAACAAAAAATTGAAACATGGCATGATCCAGATTAGGCTATTGGATCACCCATTCGAACATAAGATATGACCAAACCATGTACAAAAGTGCTTCTCTAGAGAAATATGAGATCTTTGCATCACCAAAGTAGAGCATATTTGGAACTTTCTTGCCAATCATGAAAGATGAAACCTATTGGTATAGGTAGCTAACACGTAGATTAGCATTTTAATTCTACAATTTCAATTTTTCAAGTGTAGATTAACATTTCAATTCCGCAATTTCAATTCTGCAAGCGTAGCCTAGCATTTCATTCCTGCAATTTCATTTCAGCAAAATAGATTAGTCATTCCTACTTTCATTTCAATTCTGCATTTTCATTTCAGCAAGATAGTTAGTTGTAGTTCAATCTATTTCAGTTTTGCAGGTACAAGCAAAAAAAACAAAAATCAACCAAAAAGATTTCCTTTCATGCCTTGGAGGAGTAGAGATAAGTCAGGAAAATATTTGCACAACACCCCCCACTTCTTCACATAGCCAACATTATCTCTTCTTCGATGGTTGTGATTAAGAAGAACCCCTAAGTGGACATCAAGACATATTTGAAGAACCTCTAGGGGAGAAGAAGAAGAAAACATTACTCTAGAGCAAATGGCTACAAGCAAAAATGTTGGGAGCAGTACCTTATCCAAAAATGAATTTGCAAATCAGATGGAAGATTTCAAGAGTGAGATGAGGTAGTTTCTTTCCATGCAACTGGATACCTTGCAGATCCAAAGGAAGCGAGGGGAAGCCAAGAGGGCTTTAGCCATATTTTGTCCCAAGTGCACTAGAAAGCATCCTAAGAATGAAAGTCCATTGCAGGTTATAGAAGTGTGTTTTGTCTGTGAAGAAGACCATCCTACAAATCAGTTCCCTTCCTTGCACGGGCTTAAATTTGCATATTAGAGGACCAAAAGATCCATTGAACCACTCTATTATATGAACCAGAGGAGGCCATATGGACTCATACCCTACTAGCAGGGAATGCAAGGGACATCCCAGACCTATTACGACCCCTATCAAGCCACTTCCATGCCTTCTTGGGGTCCCCATGCTCATCCTTCCTGGTCCACACCCCCTCCTTGGTCATATCCTCCTCAATATCTTGCTCAACCAGCTACTCATCCATTTCATCCCTATGCTCAGCCACAGCCTCATTAGAATGCACCTCATTAGGGGTGGAGGCCCCAGTACAACTCTCCTTCTGTTCCTTTGCCTCCACCACCTGACCAACCACAACCCCTTCCACATCCATCTCAAATATACACCCCCACTCAACTACCCATACCACCATTTCCAAACCCGCACATTGAAATAGCTCAACCTAATTGCAAAGCTGAGGCACAACATGTCCAAATGACTCCTCTTGAGCTCAATGATATTCACCATAGCTTAGAAAGTGTATTGCAAAAAAGAGATTATCTTGAAAGCATTGAAGGACCAGATCCAGCAAAAGAAGGTTCAAAAGAGGAGATCAAAGAACCATGGGTTGCACTTAATGAAGAGAAGACACCAGAATCAGAGATCGAGAGAGTTCCCTCATGGTTACCATCAAATCCTCCATGTACTCAAGAGAAAAATCAGTAAAAAGAGGAAGATGAGAAGGTCATGGTAGAAGGTGACATGAAGAATGATCCAGATCAGTGAAAGGACCAAGGATATCAGAGCTATATTGAGATATGGTTCCAGATGGTCACTAAGTTATAGTAGTACTCTCTTCCTCAGCTATGTTTGATCCCTTCAAAGTCAAATCATGTGGTCTCTGAAATCCGGATACCTGTCAACATGCATTTCAAGCCTCCACATCATTTTGTCTTTAATCTCGATGTGCACATGCCTCCATTGGAAGTATTATTATACTTGAAAACCTCAGATTGGCTCATTGATTGAAAACCTCCATGAGGCGGTCAATGGGTTGGAAAAAAGAGAAAAGAAAAAACGAATAAGATCCTTGGGTGAAAACCTCCCTTGGAGGCGCCCAGGGCAAGCAATTAGGATGAAAACCTCCATGAGGCACCGTAGTTGTTTTCAAAAAAAAGAAAAAAAGAAAAAGAAAAATAAACCTAAGTTCCATTGAATAATTGCAGGTTGTAGCAAGGACATTGCAAGTTAGGAGGATCGCTTAAAACAAAGAAAGAGGAATTGCTATGCCTTCTACAGGAAGTTATGTGTCTTCTATAGCAAGCCTACAAACAAGCCAAAATTGATCTCAGAAGAAGACCAGAAGGCTAGGAATATGTCCATGAGGCCTGCAAGCATCCATGTTTCTCTCCCTCACCCTTCTCCATCATTTTTTCCATCTCATTGTGCTTCTTTCCTAAAAACTACACATTCTACGGGAAGTTCCTGTAAAAATTACAGGATTTCTACAGGAAGCTAGAAATGGATTTCAAAAAGGTAGTTTGGCGAACATGATAGCTTCCTCATGGATTCATAAGTCCTCCTAAAATCCTCAAACCTCTCTCCCATCAATTCCATGCCTACATCACAGCCCAAGCTCATTTTTTCTTACCATGCAAAAAACTACAGAATGCTCAGAAGCAAAAATACATAGTGCTAAAATTTGTTTTTTTCCTAGCTTGAAAATCGTCCATCCATTTGCAAAACTGTTACATGGAGAGTTGTATAGGGATGATGGCAACATGCCTAAGCAATTTCAGTGAATTCCAGTGCACGATTTCCTAGAAATCAGCCTCCATCACCTTCAACCGTTTTTGCATTTTCTCCATATTCGTGAATTCGTTTCAAAACTTCATGGCGAAATGCATATGGGTGATAGTAACCTACCCAAGTAGTTCCAGCCAATTCTGATGCACGATTTCTGAGAAATTGATCTCTGTATTCTTCATCCATTTTCCATTTTTCTCGAGATCTGTGCATTCATTGATCGCAATTTTTCTATGGGAGGTGCATAATGATGATAGGAACATGCTCAGAAAGTTTCAGATCAATCCGGTCTATCGTTAAGGAGAAATGGAGAAAATAAGTCATTGCCTTGTAAAAATTCAACATCAGCAACTTGAGGGTGCAAGTCTGAACATGGAAACAAATTCTTGCAGCTTAGATCCAGCCAAAGGACACCTGCACAAGGAAAACAGCCATGACTCAGCAACCAAACCATCATGCAAGCACAAAAACAAATGCATGCAGCAAATGAAAGGCCACAGCACCTCACAGCAAACACGCTCGACTTCCAAGTACGTGACTAAACTCGTTCCTCTAATTGCATGAAGGTAATTTGAAAATTGCGTGAACAATGAGATGGTTGTGGCTAAAAAAATCGGTGGCCAGCCAACTAGCCACCCTCATCCAGTTCAACAGCACTCGGTGGGTGAATATGACACGTGTGCTTAGCCATCTCAGGAGGAAATCTGGAAACAGGTAGTGGTGACTGTTTAACCTTCAATGTAATTGATGGAAGTGATCACAGGTAGAAAGCATGAAGTTTCGAGACAACACTGCTGTCTGCATGGAGCCAACGCACATTTTGCAACCTCATCCCCTCACCATGAATCACGCCACAATTAAAAAAATGCTCGACTGAAACCACTTGCTGTTCATTTGCACTTACAACTGAAGTATGCGTCCTCCGCTTCCACAAAATGATTAACTAGTCATTCTCCACCGGTTTTGCTACCTGTCATCGATATTCTGTTACGTATCGGGCTTTCTCAGAGGCGCAGTAGTGTTCTACAGGAACCGGGGGGTCTTCTACAGGAAGTACGGCATAGCTTTCCGGAGCAGAGAAGCCTAGACTTTTCTTCGTCGAATTTGGAGTTCCGAGAGAGGTAGGCTCAAAAACACTCTTCCATGCATGGTATATTTCGAAAAAGTGGTGAATTGAACTGTCTTGAATTGGAGGGTTAGAGACAAGTCTGCCTGTGAGTCGAAAATAGCAGTTTTCCTATGTGTTGCATGGAATTTCTCAGTTGGTTTTGCGTCAAAATTCTCCTCCACTATTCCTGTTAAGAAAATTCCTCCTGTAGAAAAGATAAAGCATTGTGAGGGCTAACCTGTATATGAATAATGTGAATTTTACATGGTTGTATGTATGCTGGGGATGAAAATTGAGCTCTGCACTCTGTCTATGGAAACCTAATTCTTCCTTATATACACAGACAATCGAGTTTTGGGTAGCAAAAGCATTAGAACCAGGGAATTGGTGCAAGTTAAAATATAAACACCTAAGAGATCATGTCCCGAGGTTCAAAGGAGGAAGCCATAAAACAGCAGTCCCTCTCTGCTCAGAGCCCAAAATAGAGCACTCTCACCATGCTAGGGGGATTCATAACTCAGCATTATCCATGGTTATCATTTCAGGTTGCTATGTGAACTTAGACATGGAATTGATTTACCTCCAGAAATGAAACTAACCATTCCCTATTTTCTTCTTCAGTCACTGGTTGAATATGGGACAAAAATAAATGAAGGGATTCCAGACCAGTTGGCCCATCATTGGCTCATCAAATGATTAGTAGAATATGCCCTACACACGTACACTATCCCCATATCATGGGAAATTTTTCGAAACATGTCCCGGGATGACAATATCAGAGTTTTGGCCAAAAATATCACCCCATCCAGCAGTGAGGAAGAAGAACACATTGAAAAAGGTGAGAAAACCAGTGATGAAGAAACGCAGGACATTCAGGAACAACAAGAACAGAGAGGAAAAGCAGAAATGGGCCAAATTGTGAGCCTAAAACTGTGGGAGGAACAATGGCACAAACACCTAGGGCAGGGAAAATTTTAAGAACCCCCCCTAAATTTACATGTATAATAAATGGGCAAATCTCCATGGTATATATGAAAAATGGAAGGCGATTTTATCAATAATATGATATGTATATATAATTTTTTTGGCAAATCTCTCACCAGGCATGGCCAATATTTTACTCAATTATAAAATCTTGTGTTTATTGAATACACAAATGAAATCATTGCATTTCTTTAAAATATCTTTTGAAATCAAAATTATCGAAATTACATATTTATGATAAACCTGGAGCTTAAAAATTACTATGAGTAATTTATAAAAATTAATAAAATTAATAGTTGATTTTTATTTTATTTTTTATTTTAACCAAGCTAAAATGTTTAACATACATTAAATTACAACATCCATTTTTACTCTTGATCGGATCAAATATTTTTTTCACTCTATGTTAGTTTGCATACTTAGTAGATCGAGAGTAAAGATGGATCTACCCTAGTTTATTTCCCCCATTTAAATAGGCTACATTCCAGGTGAATACCATGGGTCAATACCATGTGCCATTTTTATTTTTATTAATACTAATATTAGGATTAATAATGTTTTTTTGCATGGTATTAATAACAATCTAGTCCATGGTATTTATCCCATAGTATTTTTCCCATAGGTTTCACCTAAATATAACGCATTTTTTGAGTGTCCTTAAATATAAGGTGACTTATGGAGTAAATATAAAAAAATGTTTTATTTGTTTACTATACCTCTCGTTTATTTATATTTTTGTTAATTTACCATACCTCTTTTACAAATATGGTATTTGGCCCATAGGATTCACTTAAATAAAACCTCTTTCTTGAGCCTTCATAAATAGAACGAGGGTTATGGATTAAATATAAAAAGAGGTTTTATTTATTTACCATGCGTCTAGTTTATTTATATTTTTATTTATTTACCATACCTTTTGAGTAAGATAAAAAGACATTTTATTTATTTACCATACCTCCACTTTACTTATATTTTTATTTGTTTACACCCTTGCATGTATATAAGGTGACTTATGGAGTAAATATAAAAAAATGTTTTATTTATTTACCATACCTCTCATTTAAGTATATTTTTATTAATTTACCATACCTCTTTTATAAATATGGTATTTGGGCCTTTGGCCCATATGATTCACTTAAATAAAACCTATTCTTGAAAATGGGCGAATGGATTCACTTAAATAAAACCTATTCTTGAAAATGGGCAAATGGAAGGTTGTAACTCTTAATTTCAAGGGATAAATTTACCTTTTTTACCCTATCCCTTAAAATAAGGTGGGTTATTTGAGGTGATTTGTAAAAATGTACTATGATACAAAATATTCGCCCACTAAAAACTTAAAATCCCTTAATTTCGCCAAAGGGCGAACATTCACCCCTAAAATTTTCTATGACCTAGGGAGAAACAGTTGTAGAGTAGAGCAAAGAGGACTGAAAAAGTCCACACAAAGGAGGGCATAACCATGGCAACCACACAGAAGCTGAAAGGAAAGACACACCCAGCCAAGCAGATTGAAATAGTTAAAACAGTTTCTACAGGAAGCATGAAAACAGTCGACACATGACTTTCTACAGGAAGCATGGAAACAGAGCAGCAAAATGAGAAATCACCTGAGATTTTAGCTAGGGAGGCAACAGCTGTGTTGGCTGCCTTAAGCACATCTCCAAAGCAAAAAGGGAAGCGAAAAAGGAAGCCTTCCATGTATTTTAAGACAAGAAGGAGCATGCAGATAAAAGTGGGTAGACCCAAACCACAGCCAAAAGAGCCAATTACTATTGAGGATGCCACAACTAAATAAAGGAGGATTCTAATTCAAATATAACCATCACCTATGAATGAGGAAGCCAAAAACCTTCACTTGGAGAGAGAGAATTCAGATGATGGACTCAAAGACAGCTCTACAAGAAGCTAATACAATTCTACAGGAAGCTGAGAATTCTCTACAGGAAACTCTGGCTAAGCTAAGAGAGACTTAGAAATTGGAGGAAAAGGCGGCCAAAAAATCACAAGAAGAAGGAAAGACAAGGAAACATCTGATGAACAGCAAAGAGAGGACAAGCTACACGCTGAGGTTGAGGTGCTAACAAAACTGCTACAAGAAAAGGAGCATAGGCAATGGGAAGAAGCAGAGAGAAAATCATGGTTTCATGACCGAGAAGGGGACATCCCTTCAGAAGCTTGGCATGATAGGGAGGCCACCAGGGCCATCAAAGATGAGGAGATAGATTAGTTGCTCAGAGGATGGGCAACACTTTCAGTAGGGGGTGATGATGAACCCCAAAAATGGATAATTATATGGGCTCATTCAGCCTCCTAATTCGACTTAATCCACCATTATCATTAGTTTATTACATGTTTTTTTATTATATTTATGCTAATAGAGTGAATTGGGTTAGTCATTATGCCAACAAGTCTAATGGGTGCTTTGTGCAGTTTTTTGGTCAATTTTGAGACAAAATTAAAGGTTTTAATGAGCACTTGGCAGCGAAATTCGTGGAAGAACAAGGGAGAGGATTTGTAGGAAGGTGTCCCCTTCATTTATGGGCCCTTACCTCGAATTCTCCACCATCAGCTCGGATTTCAAGGGCCACCACATCAATTATCACAAGGGCAGTCGAGCAAGGGCTAGTAAAAGTGCTATTAACTACAAGTTTTGGCAGCCGAGTTCCTAAAGTTTAGGAGGGTTTTTGGGGTCCTCAATTTGTATAAATAAGAAGGCTTATGGCCTCATTTCAGTTAGTCACTTTGTAGGCATAAGTTAGCTAGTTTGCAGTTCGATTTTAGTCATTCTTTTAGTTATTTTTTAGGTAGTAGATTAGCTCTGCATTTCAGCACACTTTCAAGCTTTCCCTTGTGGACAGTTTTTGATGTAACTATTATTTCTTCCTCAATAAAGATGAATCCAACTTTGCACCAGCTCTAATCTCTCGTAGGAGGCTGTAGCTCTTGGGGTTGGGCCTAACCCAAGTGCCCAATACTTCCTTTGTTTACTTTTATGTGTTTTTGTTGCATTCTTAGAATAAGATCTGCTATTTAGATTTAAATCTTGTTTTGTTATTTAGGTTGCTTTTGATGAAAAAAAGGCTTTTCATGATCAGATTGATTTGATAGGTTAATAACAAATAATATCTTCAGAAAAAGGCTATCAAGCACCTCTGATCTCACCTCTCCCTCAGTGGGACCATGAGCTAGGACCAAGGTGTCCTTGCTGCCACCAAAAACATTGTCTTTGCTTCATCATGCAATTATTAGTGTTAGATTCTCATTTGTAGAAGTTGATACCAGTTGTGGTTACATGCTCAGGTTTATGATTGCTTAGTTTTCATATCTACTTCACATGATTTCGTTGCAAATAAATTGTTGTTCATTTTCTTTGTTGTTATTTAGGACAGATTAGGTTAAAGTAGCTAGGTCCTTGATTTTCCAAGTCTTTGTTTGTTCAGTTTGAAAAATAAATTGCAGAGCACCTGTATTACCTCTCTATCTACCTTTCCTCCATCATATAATCTACTCCAACCCTTAATCCATGATTCCTACCCTTCATTTGCCATACTTTTCCCACCTTGCCCTAATTTCTACATTCTTGTGCATCATCGCCTCCTCCATCCTCGAACAAATCCAATCACTCCTTAGCCCCATTCACCAGGTCCTAGACCCCTTAACATCATTATCCAACCTCCATTTCCACTTTCCCGCCATTTTTCCTCCATCAACCCTCCAAAATCCTCTTTTCGAAACATCTTGTAGAACCCCTGCAGACTTCCTGTAGAAGCTCACGAAAATAGTTTCTTGAGATCCAATCATTGTGAAACACTCTCGAAGGGTGCTAGGGACCCCTTAGGATTTCTTCTAACCTTCCCAACCTCTTGCAAGCATTTCCTTCGCCAATCCACCTCTGCACAGTCAAAAACAATTAAAGCACATGCACAATAATTCTGCCAACTTACTCAAATATACAAAAAGATGTTTCTTTTCAGATTTCACTTTATAAGTAGCTTAGTCACATGCATTTTACCTTTCTAAGAGTCAACGGCATTCCTTTCTGTAACTTTCATCATTTTTCTTGCACCAGTAGGGTTAGTCAGTAAAACTAGGGTTTGCATTTCCTTTCCGCTTTCAGTTTCTTTCTGCAAGTAGATTAGCCTCCTTTGAGTTAGCTTTCATCCATCAGTTAAAAAGCTTCTTCTAAGAGCTCATAGAAGTTGTCTTACGCTCCTAGCAGACTTGTGCCAGCTGATCAAGTGACAACCGCGGCAAGAGCTAGTACTTGTGCATACAGCACCATCGCTTCCAAGTTTGTTACGAACTACCAGGTTGATAAAATTAAAGAAGGGAGTTCCAGGAGTTGCAGCATTATTGCTGCAATACTGGGGCCCACCAAAAATCAAAAAAATAAAATCCCGACTTCATCATCTCCTCACGATACCTCTCTCCACCATGATCACCCCTGCATTCATAAAAAATGTCAGCTTTCAAAAAAATTACAGTTTTGAAGAAAAACACAGAGAAAAGAGGATGAAGACAGAGAGAAAGGAGACAACACCTAAAGGTTATTTTCCTCATGCACAAATCCCTAGAACCCTTCTCTACCCATGTCAGCCATCGTCTGGTTCCAGCAGTAGAAAATGATTAAATATTTTGAGGGAGAAGCAGCTACAGGACATCCTGTATGAAATCTTGTAGCAGCCTATCCCACAAAACAGAAATCACAGGTTGTAGTCAGCTTCAAGCATGGAAGATCCAAAGGTAGAAGAGGCTCCTCCAAAGCCTAGAAGCACCATCATCATCATCATCATCAACACCAAGTATTTTCACATCAAATAAAATCATCAATGGACAACGAAATAAAGGAGAGAAGCATATGCAGCCAACACAACACATAATTCATTTCTTCAACAAACTTCATCAAGGCATCATTACCACAGGTAAGTATCTCTCTTCCACTCCCTCATTAGCATAATGTGATCAAAAGATGTAAAAGTTGTGAAAGTGTTGGTTTATAAGCAAAAGGTGTCCAGTTAACTTGGCCACCTTCATTCAGTGAATGAGGAGAAAGAAGTCAGTACTCACACATGTGGCAGTAGTCAAGTCAAGGAAAAGAAGGATGAGGTTGAAATTAGTTAAGACGTGGATGCCTGAAGTAGGAGTTGATTATGAGGTGAGGAGAATGATGATGTGGTCGTGGGACCAATGGTCCAAAAATAGATATTCATACCTTGGCTACCAGCACACCACCTCACTCAAATCACCAATATGAGTTAACAAATGTTGATCCACATGCATAGAAGCATTCACATTGTCGAGGCTCACACTAGAAAAGTTGCTCTCAGCCCTCAAGCAATCTACATGAAAGTAAAATTTCATTTTCTTCCTGCGCAGGACCACTTATAGGATCCTACATGATACAGTCTAGCACCTACAGGATTGGCAGTGAGCAACTTCAGAAGGGAAAAATAGAGGGTGGCTTCATCAAGTAGTGTTAAGGAGGTAGGCTCTACATTTCCCCACATTTTTCCAAGTGAAAGGAGCATAAAAAATCTTCTATTTTGTTGAAAGTGATTACAGCATAAGGGAATTGTATACACATAATTTTCATTTACATTTCCTCCTTCATTAAAATTTACATCAAACATATGCGCTCCTCCATACATCAAAGAAAATGACAACGGGGTTTAATAAAAGGGAACCCATCAACATAGTGAGGATTCATCAGCACCCTCCTATGCTAGAGATATTCACAAGGCACAATTGGATGGGTTTCTTTGAGAAATTGAGGGGGTATGAGGATGAGGTAGCCAGAGATTTTTCTTTCTCCCTCATTCCACTGACTAGGATCCATGCCACTGTTGTGGTGAGATGCCTCTCCATAGAGCTCACCCCTGAAATCATAGGCAAATCACCACACTTCCCTTAGGAGTGCCTTGGACAAGGGAAATAGCCAAACTGCAAAGAAGAAATTGTTTTTAGAAGGAGAGGCCATGGAAGACAAAAATGGAGTGAGAAGAGAAATACTACCCTATCCTTGGAATGAAATTAGCTACCACCTTATAAATTGTATCTCATGTGAAGGTAGGTAAAGTGTGGTATATGGATACCACTTTAGGCTTCTTGAAGAATTGAGGTTTGGAGCAGACACACCTCCTAAAAACATACTCAACATACCCTACTTCCTTCTTCAAGCAGTGATAGATATGAGCATGAAGGTGCAGAAAGGAAACCACCAACAACTAGCCCATCATGGGTTAATTAGACCTATCATAGAAGATGCCCTCCAAAACCTCAAAATTCCTATCACATGGGAAATTTTAAAGACATGCAAACAGAGGAGGATATAAAAGCCCTTGAATATGACATGATCCCTACTTCCAGTCAAAGGGATGAAGAAGAAACTGAAAAAGATGAAGAAGACACAGAGGGGGATGAAGAGGAAATAAATGAGGAAGACGAGGAAGAAAAAGAGAAGGAAAGTGGTGAAGAAATAGAAGAAGATGCAAAGGAGGAAAATGATGAACATAGTGAGGAACTAGAGGGAGAAGAAGAGGAGAAAGACAAAGATGAGAGGGGGAATGGAAAAGAGGAGGTAGAAGACAAGGAGGAATCACCCAGGGTATCTCCATAACCCACTGAGAAAGAGGCAACAGCTGCCCTCACTGCCCTTAGTACCCCTATCAAATAAAAAGGAAAAAGACAGAGACAAACTCTATTGTACTTTAGGACAAGAAAAAGAACAACAATAAGGTAGGGAAAACCTCAAACTCCCACCAAGGTTCCTATTGTTATTGAAGACCCACCTAACCAACGTGAGAATATGCCCCCTCTTATGAAAAATCAAGGAGAAGGATCCTCAGGACCAACCTCCCCGAAGTCTTCTATCACTTATGTGAGAAGTTCTATGACTAGATCTGCCTCATCCAAAGGAAAATGCATCCTCCAGGATACACAGAAGGACCTACAGGAAGCAGAGGAAATCCTACAAGAAACTCTACTAAACATATAGGATACTCAGAAATTGGATAAACAAGGGAGTGTGCCACAAGAAACAAAGAAAGAGGACTCAGAGCTAAGGGAACCTAGTCCTCAACCTAACCTTGACTCCTACTACAAGTTTATTGAAGGGGGTATGGTAATTCCACAAAAAATTGTCATCCCATTATTCTTTGAGCTTGAGAAAGAAAGAGTGAGAACACATATATGGATGCATATTTCCAAGTCCAAGGGAGTGGAGGACATAGGTCACATGGAGGAAAAGCTTAAAGATATGGGCAGAGAACTGAGTAGCCTGAGCGACAGAGAGGCAATGATGAAAGCTTAGTTGGAGGCAGAAAATGCATGGTTAAAAGGACAACTACAAGAAGAGAGGATCAATTGGCATCCATGGCCAGTCTATCCTTAGAGGAAATCTAATGCAGGATGCCAGCTAAGTCCTATGCATTATACCTTAAGGAACAGTGGTTGCAGTTCCAAATCAAGACCCTAGCATAGAGAGGCACTATGCCCTTCTAGGATTATAGACAGTTCAATGATATTTGTGATCAAAGCACATGGAGGATAGGGCTAAACTATCTGAGTTCTACCTACATAACCATTGTTGGCACTATGATTCAGGTATTATCCTTGATGGTAACTCACTCAGATGAAAGATCAAAGTATAACAAGAAAACAACAAATAATTTTAGATCAATCTTCACAGAATCAAGAAAGAGAGGTATACGTAGGTTCACCATTGACCAAGCTACGTATACACACAGGTTCATTGTATACAAAGTTGCGTATATGTACACACACCCTTTCACGGAAGGAAAAGTGTGTATACCTTGGAAAAATAAGTTTTTGGTCCGAAGTATTTGTTCCATGGTATTGGACCAAGGTATTTGGTCCGAGGTATTGACCCTAGGTATTTGGTCCAAGGTATTGGTCCTAAGTGGTTTTGGACCATGGTATTGAGAAAGGCCTAAACTTATGAAAGGAGGAGAATATCATTAGGCCAAGGGGTGCAAGTATCGAATATCTGATGAAGTGTGAGATCTAGTATGCAGGTTATTGGGTTATGATGCATTGTTGGATCTTAACCAAGGATGAACCTTAGCTGATGATGAGGGATCAGATCTAATGATGGATCAGGATCTTGAGGTGTAAAATGAACTATCATTATGTTTTTTTGCTCATGTATATTCTAGATCTGAATTCTGACGCATATATTATTCTGTAAATGATATGATCTGGGTATAACTAAAGACTAGAATAGCTGCAAAATTCTGAATTTATATTTGCAGATATATACGTTGGTTGGCTTTGAGGAAAGCGCGTATGCACATAGGTTCAACACATGGAAGTAGCATATACCTTATAAAATATGTTTTAGTTGCTTCTGTTTGCTGTTGCAGTGGTCTGGGTTCTGGCCTGGGTTCTGGTTACTGTATTCTGGTGAAAGCATTCTGAATGATCAGATTGATGGGTTGTCAAAGTGATTGATTGATTCGGTTGTGGTTGGTTCAAAAGGAGATTGGTTGATGTAGAAATAATTGATTATTAAATGATGTTGTTGATGGATCCAGTTTGAAAATTTATGAAACATGGTCCCTAGAAGAAAAGAGAAGGTTGTAACCTTCTTTGGGCCGGTACCTACGTACTAGTAAATATATTAGCTAGTACAAGAGTTATGGGGTTGTAGCTCCCTTCCAGTAGAAGCTGGAGAATGAGAGAAGGTTGTAGCCTTCTGTAGGTAGAAGCCTGCGCACTGGTATAAGACTGCACCAGTAAAAAAATTGTAAACAAAATTTTCTTATTATTAAAAGAAGATAGAGACTACACTGGTTTTCACCCACATTGGGTTTCCACCTTATATCTTGGTGTTCATGTGTGTTGCTTATGTGTGATGCTTTATTCTACTTTTACTACATTTTCTAACGAATTCCTGATATACTGATTAAAGTTCAATACATGATAATTTGGGTAAATCAAAAGATCTCTGCATATACGCTAGTTGCATTAAGTACAATTGCATATACACACTAGTTCACTAAGATGAAGTAGCGTATACAAATCAGTTTTGAAAATTAAATTATTGTTCTGATAATACTGATTCACCCCCCCTCTCAGTATTATTTCTAACAATTGGTATCAGAGTAGGTCCTTCAGAAGAAGCTTGATTTCTTGAAGGAAGATCCATCATCATGAGTAATCAAGAAAGTGGGGGATCCATCAGACCACCAATATTTGATGGGAGCAACTTTGTTTATTGGAAGGTAAGAACCACAGCCTATCTTCAATCAATTGGAACATATGTCTGGGAAATCGTGGAAGGAGGATATACATTTCCATCAGCAATTCCTACAAATACGGTAGGTAAAAAGCAATATTAAACCAATGCAATTGATGTCAATACATTATTGGGAAGTCTATCACGATCAAAGTTGGTCAAAGTTATGCAGCTCAAATTAGCCAAAGAAATATGGGACAAAATCGTTCTAAGCTACAAAGGAGACTCTCAGGTAAAACGTGCTAAACTGCAAACTCTCAGAATTCAATATGAAACTCTCAAGATGCACAATGATGAAAGTATAGCTAGTTACTTCTTATGTATAAATGAGGTTGTTAATTGCATGAAGAATCCGGGTGAAGAGATAAAGGAAGTTACCTTAGTTGAAAAAGTTTTAAGATCCTTATCTGCTAAATTTGAATCAAAAGTATCTACCATAGAAGAAAAGCATGATCTACAGACTATTACTATGACAAAACTTCATGGAATCTTAACTACCTTTGAGATGAGAAAAGGAGGTCCATCAGATATGAGAGAAGCCGCATTTAAAGCTTTAGCAAAAGAAAAAGAAGAACTCAATGAATCAGGACATATTTCAGAAGAATAAGAGGAAGTAAACTTTGTCAAGAAGCTTCAACGGGGTTCCGGAAGATCCAAAGGTAAACTACCTTTCAAATGTTTTGGCTATGGTAGAGTCAGTCATTATGCTGCCAAATGTCCTCATAAAGATAAATATGATAAAGGGAAGGAATCTGCAAAATGGAATAGAAAACAAAGTGTAAGTAAAAAGAGCTACTATACTCATGAAGATAGCGATGGTTTATCAAATAGTGATGAAGATGAAAATAGTAATTATTAGAGACTCCTGATGGCTTATGAAGATGATGATTTTTTGGATGCTTTAGATGAATATGACCTTTATGAAGAAATCTCTAAACTCAAAATCTGTTTAGAAGAAAAGAATATGATTATAGATACCTTGACATACCAACTTGTTGAAAGAGAAAAACACAATGAAAAACTAAAATGTGAAATTCTGGGTCTAAGAAAGGATCTTGAGAAGACAAAAGATCTCAATCTTAGATTTGCTAAAGGATCAAAAAACTTAAATGAAATTATCAAAGTGCAGCATTCTCCTTCGATAAAGACAAGTCTTAGATATATTGAAGAAGCATCTCAATCACAAAAGTTGTCAACCTCCACTAAAAGCTATCTTGATGCAGTAAAGAGCAGTGAATAGTTTGACAATCGTCAACAAAGGCATAAAGCAGATCACCAGGTAAATCAGGGTCAATTTACTTCAAGGATCAACAGAAGCCACAACCAACCTTAGGTAAATCATACTCAATTTTCTTCAAATATAAATATCAATAGAAACTACAATCACCAGGTCATTAGATTCGATAATCACAGGAACTTCTTTAACAGTCAATGTTTCTCATGTCATAATTTTGGACACAAAGCTGCTCAAGGTGTTGCTTACAAAACCATCATGACTAGAGAAGCACGAAATCAAAGGAATGTGACAGGTATCAAGAAAAGTTCCTATAATAACTTTTCTCTTCTTGAAAATGAAATAGAATGCTCAATTTGTAACAACTTTGGCCATGAAGAATCTGAATGTAGAAGTAAATTTTGGCAAATATCTCAAAAGGAGCAAACTCCATTAAATCCCAAAATATGGAGAAAGAAAGAACCGCAAACAGAAAGATGTGGTATAGCCTTGTATGTAGAAGGACAAGAAAACCAGTGATACATCGACAGTGGATGCTCAAAACACATGATAGGTGACAAAGAAAAACTACACTCATATAATGCCTTAGAAAAGGAAAAGAGTGTCTCATTTGGAAACGACACTCCTGTTGTCATAAAAGGTAAAGGCTCTATTTTCTTGAAAGAAAAAGTTAAAGCTGGGAATGTTATGTATGTTGATGGCTTAAAGCATAACCTATTGAGTGTGAGTCAAATGTGTGATCAAGGAAATGTAGTGTTTCGATCAAATGGATGTGTTGTTCATGAGCTTGATACAGGAGAAACCGTGATCAAAGGTACAAGAACTCCAAACAACCTATACATACTCAAGGGAGGACAACAACAATGCTATCTAAGCAAAAATGATGAAAACTAGCTATGGCACAGAAGATTGGGACATCTAAGCTTTTCTCAAATAAGAAAAGCATGCAGATTCCAGGTTGTTTGTGATCTTCCAGATATCAACATTCCTGAAAATACTATATGAAAATCATGTCAATTCGGTAAGAAAACCAAATCTCACTTCATCGAAAAGGAAGGGTCAGCTAGTAAGCCTCTTGAACTTGTTCATATTGATTTATGTGGACCATCAAGGAAAAAGTCACCTCGTGGAGAAGAATACTTTATATTGTTCATTGATGATTTTTCCAGAATGTGTTGGATAGGTCTTCTAAAGCATAAAGATGAAGCATTTGAAAAATTAAAAGCCTTCAAAGCTTTGGTTGAAAATGAATCAGATCGCAAAATCAAATGCCTCAGATCTGATCGAGGAGGGGAATTTACCTCGGATGAATTCTTTGACTTTTGTGAACAACATGGAATAAAAAGGCAATTCTCCACCGCAAGCACTCCTCAGAAAAATGTAGTAGAAAGGATGAACATAATTGTTCAACAAATGGCTCGTGCTATGCTAGATGAATCTGGAACTCCTGCAACCTTCTGGGGTGAAGCTGCATTCGCCGCCATCACTATTCTCAACCAAGCAAATGTTCGGGTAAACAGCACTCAAACTCCACATGAACTTTGGTATGGTAAGATTCCTATTGTAAAATACTTCAAAGTTTTTGGAAGCAAATGTTACATCAAAAGGACTGATGAAAAATTTGGTAAGTTTGAACCCAGAGCAGATGAAGGTATTCTTCTTGGCTACTCTTCCCGATGTAAAGGATATAAATGTTATAATAAAAGACTTGGGAAAATTATTGGAAGTATTGATGTTGTGGTTTATGAAGCATGCAAAAATCCAAAATAGATAAAAACTGAAGATTATGACAATGAAGAAGATGAGGGTCATTTTCCCACATCAAATCACACTGATTCTGAAGAAGAAACCAATGAAGCACCAGAAGAAGAGATAACGATAGAAGAAAAGACTCCATCCAGGTATGTTCAGAAAAATCATCCAGAAACTCAAATTTTAGGGGAAAAAGGGGCAGGTGTACAGACAAGAAGAACTTTTGCCGAAGCCTCAAGCTATATAGCATTACTATCTGTTACAGGGATTAGTGTCCACATGGATCTACTCTATCCCACTAAGGTATGGTAGTGCCTTAGAAACAAAACCACAATAGAGTCTAACTTGATTTCCTTTTATATGAATAGATAGAAGAAGAAAGAAGGGGCCAACCTGTGTCTTCCGCTTGAACTCCTTACTTGAATCTTCCTCCTTCTTGTAGCAATTCGGTTCTTGTCCGCTTATATGCCCAGCTTCTGGGAATACCTATGAAATCAAAGCAACAAGAGACTATGAAAGAACAAAGATCTATCATATAAGTAATCTAGGGTCAGTGTAGATTAGCCATTCACATGTATAAGCAAAACATATATTGCACAAGTAAATGGAAGGAACAAGAATAGCTTTATTGATCAAATAAGTCAAGAGAGTTACAACCAGCTGTTCCGACCCAGCATCATCCTCTTGACATGAAAGATTTCTCTTAGAACCTCATACAAAAGAAATCACCCAACAAGCTCAAAGATCACCTCAAGAAACTGTCAGCACTTCCTTGCAATAAGACCAAATTCCAACCTCTGGATCTCATGGGAAGGGATCCATCTATAGCCATTTGACAAGGTCATGAGTCAGCTTCTTTGTTTTTGATTAGTGTCCTCCAACTGATAGTCCATGCTTCCACTTGGTGAATGAGCATCTATGACTCATCAAAGGTCGAATTCTGAGTAGCAAGTGTCACAGGGGAGAGTTATGGAAGATTCCATGACTTTCCACCTCGCAAACCAACACTGCCATTTGCCACTTTTCCGCCCAGTGCACCTTGTAGAAGGGTTACTTGCTCTTAAGCGCAGGTGCACAGTGTATCTACCTGCTCTTAAACGCAGGCAGACCATGGAGCAAGTGCTCTTATCCTGAATTGACCTGTTTTGAGTGGTTTTTCATGAAGGACTTTCTGGAGAAGCTGTAATCCTTTGACCTTTCTCCTTTAGGGGTTGAAGCAACACTTTTAGGGACTAAGAATCCCTTGAATTATGGATATTTGTCGCTTGGAGTCGCAGGACCCAAAAATATCTATAACAGATTTCCCCCTAAAGCATGAGGCCGATATTTTTCTTTCTTCTTCTTTTTTCAAAAAAGTCGGGTGAAATGCTTTATAATGAGGATTCAGAGTTCTTTACTAGCCAAGAGGAGACCTGTAATAAGATACAACACAATACATTATCTTCATACATTTTTTCATGATCTAGCTAAGGCGGGCATTCCCATGCTCAGCGTTATAGAATCATACTTATGTACATAGGACAGATAACTGTCTGAGAATAGACTGATGATTCTGGTAGAGCCATCATCCTGATTGGATGATTATCTATGCCGTAATGCTGTACATCTGATGTTTTTATTTTCCTGAATATATCGCAGCCCGGATGGCTGAAACTAGATCCGGGGTCTTCAATCTCTTCCGATCTTCACTCAAGTACAAGTCGATCCATGTGAAAAGTGAACTGGAGTCGAACATGGAAAGACATCGCTTGATTACTGGCCAATAATGTAAACCGTTAACAAGCGCGAGAGGAATCACCGATAATGATGATGACCCTCAAGGTACTGCAGTACAATCTACGGGGTGTGAATAAATGACTTGGCGTCGAACACCACGCAGAATCTTTCGGTCGAAGGCCAATGATGAAAACCTGTCGCCGAAAGTGAGAAACTTGCCATTGAGGCATGCAAGCTTTAAAGTACTGAAGGGGGTATTCCTAGATCGACTTCTTGGATAATGAGCTGATGTCGACAAGAAGCGATCCATCATAGGAGGGCCTTAATGAATCCCATATCAGTGACACGGAAAGGAGCTAATGATTTTATGGAGGTGAAAACTGACTGACGATATGAGGTTCAGGATGGCGGTCATGAATGGATGGAGCATAAGTGTATTGTGGTGGGTGGATCAGGGCGAACTCTCTGTTCTCTTGAACATATAACGACACTGACATGATGGATTGGTAGCATTACCCCAGATATGGATGGCGTGAGGAGACCATGGTGAAGTGACCGGTGAATGAAACAACCCAACCCGACATGGATGCGGAACAAAAGTGTCATGTTCAAGAGTGACTTGCTACCAACAAAGTTTCTTCAAGTTACCTTCCCAATTTTTCCCCAGTCATTGCTGACCAGTACCTCTTTATTTTTGTCAAGCTTGAGGAGGATAACATATGCTTGTTCTATAATCCGCCCTTCGGGCCAACCCATCGCTTCGTTTTAATGAGCTTAGCGATGGTGAAACTCGTTCTTGCCTGCCACGGACAATTTTGTCGCTATTAGATCTTTAACGAGTTTAGCGACAAAAAAACTCGGTCCTTTTCAATTTCAGAGAGTCTGAAAAGGTACGTAAAGTAAACTCCAGTGTTCCTTTTTCTTCATATAATCCCTTAAGTCCGAAAAAGTATAAAACAATACAGAAGGGATGGATTTTCGATCTTTTTAACGAGCCGAAAAAAACAAGCGCTCGATCTTTTTGTGTAATAATCTCTCAAATCCAAAAAGATTTAAATTTAGAGGAGAGATAGCACTTCCGGTCCTTTAATGAGCTGGAGAGGCTAATAGCTCGGCTATCTTTTCATGTTTAGCGAGTCCTTTGAAAAGAGCTTAAAGGGGACTCGTCTTTTGAGGAACGAGTGATGAAATGGGTAGCAACTGATTCCAGGTAAGGCTTGGAATTTTCCAATCACGGCAGTGTTACAAGGATGGCTAAATGATCACTCTTCGCAGCTGTTCCTCAAAATGGGTAAACAATCAAATGGAGGTGAATGATCGGCCAATGCAAAATGGAGGTGGTGGTGCAAAACACATCCAAGGGCTTTAAGAGGCTGAAATTTTATATTCACGATGGTCATTTACCGGAGGTTGGTTCATTTTTTCTGGATGAGCTTGAACTCTAGGGGAAAGCTTGCTCACAATGCTTAGGTTTATTTTTTAACGAGCATGAAGTCCACGATAAAACTGCTCGATAATTCCAGTCATATAATAGAAATGTCTCATATAATAAATGGCAAGGTTTTTAATCTTTGCCCCACATCCTTTCTTTGTGCAAGCTATCAAACGACCAATCCTACGAGTTTAAAGGGTTAGCCTACAGGTTTAAAGGGAGGACCTAAAAAACTAAAAAAATAAATGGTCGCAGTTTGCATTGCACGCCAAAAGGTTTGCATGCCCCCAGGTATAAAATATGGTTTCAAGGTTACCCCTACTTCATCCGATAAAACATATGTTTTAGCAGGAGAGGCCTACCTCTTACTGGTTACCAAAGATTGTTCTATTCACGGAGCAAATGAACATTTCTTCGGCGTTGTCTACCGAAATAAACAACGGGGAGTGCCGCTGGCGCTCAGCATAACCTTGACAAGAATATCTTATTCCAAACCTACCTCATATCCAGATTCTGGATGGGAATTACGGAGGTTAGTCCTACCTTATTTCCAGATTCCAGACGGGAATTACGGAAGGTCATATACTCTCGCGGAAACCTATTCTATACCCAGAGTTTTCCTGCCGAAGCAGACCAGGATGCATGCCCCCTGGGTTTCAGTCACGTCCCCGAATCACTCGCCTTCATCAGGCTGACGGACTGGGTGTTGAGGCATTTCTTGAGGTAAAAGACCATTTAGGAATGGTAGATGACAATATGTTGCGTGTAAACCAGGGAATGAAAGTTGTTCTACGAGCTTGACCACTCTTCCTTCGTGCGGAAAACACCTCACTCTGAAGAGTGAGGAAACAATTGCACCCATGCAATAAATATAGTCTCGACCAAGGAGTAGATTATAATCTAACGGACCTTGGACTACCATCACGTTCATTTGAACGGTCTTCCCTTTTAACGTAACAGGTACATTGGGAAGAATACCTAAAGGTCGACTAGTTCCTTTATCAAAACCTGTCAGATTTCTCATTTCAGGCAGAAGCGCTGGCGAACCAAGCGCTTTCCAAGCAGTTGAGGAAAGGATACTCACAGAAGCCCCTTCATCTATGATGGTACCGGCCATAACCATTCGGTAGATTTGAACTATAATTCGAAATGGTATACTAGCCGGTAAGCGGGGTCTGCCTAGTTGATTCCAATCAAAGGAAACAACTAGGTTGCTTGGAGGTGGGACCGAATAGACGGCCGGATAGGACTCTGATGAACTTCCTTCCTGCGGTAAAGGAATGGGAAGGCTATTCCCCTGATCATTAGAGTCTGCATTCACGAACAGAATTTGGACGGTGCTATCCTCATTCTCTTCGGTGAAAGTATCGTCTGAGGATGGAACTTCTGAAGGCAAAACCGGGTCAACTGCCGTATCAACCTTTTGACTTTCGTCAGGTATGGATTCAGATAGTTCATTCTCGACGATAGACACTTCGGCTGACCACTTCAGAGGGCCAGCCGGATTCTCGACTAGTGGTGGACTTGGCGAGAGTTTTTTATATCCAGGCGGAAGTCGTATAGGTGAAACCGGACGATCTTCCAAAACTCTTTTTGCCTCGTCTAAGAAGGGACAACGGTGGACGACGTGATCGCCTTCGCACAGTCTACAAGGAAATTTCATCTTTCCTTTTTGTCCGTGGGCTTCACTCCCACTAGTCGACGGTGTGCAGTCAACATGAGATTCAGAGGTTGATGCAACCGGATTGTGCAACCGAGGGGACCAATCCTTCAGGATCTGAGGGATAGAGGGGCAATCTCTATGAAAATGGTCCCCTTCGCAAATGACACATGGCATTTTAGGCCTGGTCGGTGCAGTGTGTGGATTTTCGCTATGTAACTTCCTGTTGCCCCCACTCCTTTTAGGCTCCTTTTCCTTCTTCCCTTTCTTCTTCTTTTCCTTCTTCTCCTTAGGTACTTGGTTTTTCGCTTTTTCAGCCTTACCAAGCGAAGAGGAAGGAAGTGAAGAAGAGTTGGATGAGGTGGAGGTTTGGAGGGCAACTTTTGGATCGTTTAGCTGATGACTAGATTGATCAGGAATAGCGGTGTTCATAACAACTGAAGTTGAGAAGAGCCAGACTGGCAAGCCTATTGTCAACCCTGGAAGTGACAATGTGGCCATATGGGGTGCACCGATTTCTCCCCAAGAGGAGAAAGGACTAGGATTTCCTCCAAGGGGCTTCCCTTGGTCAGTAGACTCCATTTTCTCAACTTAAGATCAACGTAGGAAAAGAGGTGGCAATTTTCGCTTAAAATAAATTTTATGATGCTTGGACACAACTTGTTTTTTCAGTTTTTAAGAGTCGAGAAAAAACAAAAGATGACTCTAGTCTCCTTCGATGTTTTAACGAGCCCGAAGTGACAAATGCTCGGATGGACTTTTTCCGTTATAGAGTCTGAAAAAGGCCAAAAGGAACTGCTCTGGAGATCTAGGAATAGAGGGTGTACCAGATCAATCACAAAACTGCAGAATACGTTTTACGGTACGGCAGTCAATCTTCCCGAATGCTGTGTTCGGTGCATTGCGATCGATAAGGCGGCAGACACGGCTTCCTATGGATAAAAGATTTAATCCTATGGTGGTCTCCCAATATATACGCGACGGTACGTGGGAGCTCAAGTCCGTATTGGCAACTATCGGTTCAACGTGGAGGAATCACCCAACCACTCCTCGACAATTACCAGGTTTAAAGACGCCGGAACACGTCTCTATCCTAGACCTCTAGATGTTGCGTTAGATTCCAATGCGTTTTTAGATTCATTCAGTTTATTTTAAAGTTGATCTTTCTTATGAAGTTTGCCTTTTGAGGTTCACCGCGTGATGATGGATGTAATTCCTAAATGCAATCTAAAGATGATAAGCAAATTTTATCTTCTTTTCAAGTCATGAAAATCCTAGCTACTAAGGGAAAGAGAATCAAATTCTTTTCTCAAAGAGCATAGAGCACACTTTACAATGCACTTTTCCTAAACCAAGCCACACAAACTGTCTAAAATGCAAATGCACAATGCATGTATTTCTTTTCCAACTTTCTTAGTGTTTATGCAAAAAGAAAGCTAAATGTGCAAATTCGAATTATTTCAAAAGCGAAAGCGATTTAACAATTTCCTTTTCAAAGACAAGAGAGGGTAGAAAACACTCAACAATTTTTCTTTTCGAAAGGAGAAAAAGCTTTGCGACTCTTTTAAAATGCACCAATTCGAATCAAAAGCAAAAGTAGAGCATGTAATCAACACTTTTAAAGGTGTTTGGCTGCCTATGGCTGAAAGCGACACTTTTCAAACACAAATCGACAGCTTGATTAAACTACTTTTTGCGAAAGAGAGACTGAAAATGACAAAAATACAATCAAAACATTAACAATTCTTTGCACATTTGGGGGTTGGAATTTCTGCAAGGAAAAGATGTTTCTGAACAGAGGGACACTGATCTAAGGCTGCAAAAACAGAGAATAAAACTGAAGAAAGTAAAACTGGGGGCCAAAATCAGTGGCAAAAGGCTCCAACAGTCCAGCGCACCTGTTACACAGGCTACCTGCGCTTAAGAGCAGGTACTCCTTTCGGGAACTGCGCTTAAGAGCAGGTGGACAGTTCAGTACCTGCGCTGGCTCAGTGACGAGACTTTTGACGGCTCCGGGTCACAAATTCCAGTTTAGTTCAATATTTTAAGCCGTGTAAAAGATCAGTAAGCTTGATAAATAAGGCAGATCTGAAATGAAGGTTCTAAGCTACCATAAAGAGAACGAAATAGAGAGTTTGTAGATTGAATGTTCAACTCATAAACAACCCGGAGATCGACTGAAGTAGCTTTGATCTACTATGCACTCGTAAAACAAGTGCAGTTCGAAAGCTATCTGGCTAATCTTCAGACTCCGTCTATGTGTTTATAAGACAAACAATAGCAAATAGACAAACAAATTATAAGCGATTTCTCCCCAGTGGAGTCGCCATTTTTGTTACAGGGATTAGTGTCCACACGGATCTACTCTATCCCACTAAGGTATGGTAGTGCCTTAGAAACAAAACCACAATAGAGTCTAACTTGATTTCCTTTTATATGAATAGATAGAAGAAGAAAGAAGGGGCCAACCTGTGTCTTCCGCTTGAACTCCTTACTTGAATCTTCCTCCTTCTTGTAGCAATTCGGTTCTTGTCCGCTTATATGCCCAGCTTCTGGGAATACCTGCGAAATCAAAGCAACCAGAGACTATGCAAGAACAAAGATCTATCATATAAGTAATCTAGGGTCAGTGTAGATTAGCCATTCACATGTATAAGCAAAACATATATTGCACAAGTAAATGGAAGGAACAAGAATAGCTTTATTGATCAAATAAGTCAAGAGAGTTACAACCAGCTGTTCCGACCCAGCATCATCCTCTTGACATGAAAGATTTCTCTTAGAACCTCATACAAAAGCAATCACCCAACAAGCTCAAAGATCACCTCAAGAAACTGTCAGCACTTCCTTGCAATAAGACCAAATTCCAACCTCTGGATCTCATGGGAAGGGATCCATTTATAGCCATTTGACAAGGTCATGAGTCAGCTTCTTTGTTTTTGATTAGTGTCCTCCAACTGATAGTCCATGCTTCCACTTGGTGAATGAGCATCTATGACTCATCCAAGGTCGAATTCTGAGTAGCAAGTGTCACAGGAGAGAGTTATGGAAGATTCCATGACTTTCCACCTCGCAAACCAACACTACCATTTGTCACTTTTCCGCCCAGCGCACCTTGTAGAAGGGCTACCTACTCTTAAGCGCAGGTGCACAGTGTATCTACCTGCTCTTAAATGCAGGCAGACCATGGAGCAAGTGCTCTTATCCTGAATTGACCTGTTTTTAGTGGTTTTTCATGAAGGACTTTCTGGAGGAGCTGTAATCCTTTGACCTTTCTCCTTTAGGGGTTGAAGCAACACTTTTAGGGACTAAGAATCCCTTGAATTATGGATATTTGTCGCTTGGAGTCGCAGGACCCAAAAATATCTATAACACTATCTTCCACTTAAGCTCAAAATGTAAATGAAGCATGCAGAAATGAATGTTGGGTCAAGGCCATGAATAAAGAACTTGAGAAAATTGAAAAGAATAATTCTTGGGAATTAGTTCCTAACCCTCATGATAAGAATATCATAGGAACCAAATGGATATTCAAAAACAAGCTAAATGAAAATGGAGAAGTTATCAGAAACAAAGCTAGACTCATTTGCAAAGGATATGCTCAACAAGAAGGTATAGATTTTGAAGAAATTTTTGCACCTGTTGCTAGACTTGAAACCATAAGAATGTTTCTTGCTCTTTCTAGTTTTCAGAAATTCAAAGTATACCAAATGGAGTAAAATCTGCCTCTCTTAATGGAGACTTAGAAGAAGAAGTCTATATTGAACAACCAGAAGGATTCATTCTTGGAAATGATGCAAAACTTATATGCAAACTCAGAAAGGCTCTCTATGGTCTAAAACAAGCTCCAAGGGCTTGGTATTACAGTCTTGACAAATATCTCCACCAACAGGGTTTTTCAAAGGGGTCAGCAGATGGAAATCTATATACAAATATTGACACTGGTAAATTGCTAACAATTCTTGTTTATGTTGATGATATAATTTTTGGTAGCAATGAAGAATCCATGAGTAATAATTTTGGTTCAGTAATGCAGCAAGAATTTGGAATGTTCTTGCTTGGTGAGCTTACCTACTTTCTTGGTCTACAAGTTCAGCAAAATACAAATGGTATTTTTCTCTCACAAACCAAATATCTCAAACAAATCTTGAAAAAGTACGGCATGGAAGATTCTAAACCAATATGGACCCCAATGGTAACCGGATGCAGTCTCAGCTCAAATGATGAATCAGCAGCGGTACATCAACCAACTTACAGATCCATGATTGGCAGCCTGCTTTATCTAACCGGTACCTGACTTGACATCATGCATGCAGTAGGAATAGTTGGAAGATTCCAAGAAAATCCAAAGGAATCACACCTTCAGGTAGTCAAAAGGATTTTCAAATATCTTCAAGGAACACAGAACTTTGGTTTATGGTATCCTAGAGATACAGATCTTACACTTCATGCATATACAGATGCAGATTGGGCAAGAAGTGTTGATGACAGAAAAAGCACTAGTGGTGGTGCATTCTATATGGGTTCCAGGTTAGTGTCTTGGTTCAGCAAGAAACAAAGTTCAATTGCATTATCTACAGCTAAAGAAGAATACGTGGTTGCTGCATCTTCCTGCACACAACTACTTTGGATAATGCAAACCTTGCAAGACATTTAGATCGCATGTACTCCACCCATCTCCATTCGATGTGATAATACAAGTGCCATCAGTATTTCAAAGAATCCAGTCATGCACTCCAAGACCAAGCACATACCCATCAAATATCATTTTCTATGAGAACAAGTGCTTGAACAAAAGGTCAAATTGGAGTATGTTCCTTCCAAAGAATAGGTTGCTGATATATTCACTAAACCACTGCCCAGAGAGACATTTGAATATTTCAGACAAAATTTGGGAGTAGTTGCCGCTTCATCCTGCTGTTAAATCCTAATTTTTCAGATAAAGGTGGTTATACGCGAGTTTCATGAAGCGAAGTCGCGTACATACGCGGGTTTCTGTGGGCACAGTCGTGTATATTTTGGTTTAAAGAAAAGCAGTGGACTAGACTCAAAAAAAGGGGTCTGCTATGGTTATGTCAATTATCTACTCTATTTGATGATGGTTACAATCTATTGATAACATATGGAAATATATTGGTCCTCATAAAGTTGTTGACAACTTGATGTATATCTGATTAATGACGATGCTTTGATATCTCTTACTGACATATGCAATGATCAGATTTGACAGTGAACAGGTGGAACAAGTTCAAGGGGAGAGGTCTTTGGTACCTAATGAGTTCTTACTTTATTATGATAAGGGAACGAAGCAAGTTGATCTTGATGAGCACAAGAGAATGAGTTGATATATGCCAACATACTTTGTCACAAACTGATGATATTTTGGGAACTAATGATGGACATATACAAGTTGCTGCCCTAGATGTTGTTTACAGACGCTGCTGATAGTGCAGATCATATGATAGTTGCTAATGACTATCATGGTCTTGTTTCAGATATTTGGTCTCTGTTACATATATCATGTATATCATTTAATGTAAAGGTCATGAAAAGACCTAATTTGTAACCCCACTATGCATGGGATGGATGATGTAATGTTTCTTGTTTTTGTCATGTATAAAAAATTGGTATATCCCCACTTGGTTGGGTGGATGAGTCAAATTTGGTATATATCCACTTGGTTGGGAGATGGATGTAAGTATGAGTCATTGGTGATAGGAAGGTCATTTGTGATGTATGTATAGAGTAATGTTATTCTTTTAGAACATATTTTTGCAAACCTTGCTTATGCTCAGGGAGAGCATGGACTCGATCATGGGAGCTCAATCAACACACTTCAGCATATCAGAGAATTCAACATGTACTCAAGGGGAGCATGACCCTTTGTCATTGATGTCAAAGGGGGAGAATGACTTGGTGTTGCCATCAAGTCCAAAGGGGGAGATTGTTGGCATTATGATTCAAGTATTGTCCTTGATGGCAACTCACTCAGGTGAAAGATCAAAGAATAGCAGGAAAATAGCAAAGAATTACAGATTAGCCTTCATAATGAAGAAAGAGAGGTATACGCAGGTTCACCATTGACCAAACTGCGTATACACGCAGGTTCACTGTACACAAAGTCACGTATACGTACACACACACTTTCGTGGAAGGAAAAGTGTGTATACCTTGGAAAACTAAGTTTTTGGTCCAAAGTATTTGGTCCATGTTATTTTGATCCATGGTATTGGTCCAACATATCTGGTCCGAGGTATTGACCCTAGGTATTTGGTCCAAGGTATTGGTCCTAAGTGGTTTTGGACCATGGTATTGAGAAAGGCCTAAAACTATAAAAGGAGGAGAAGACCATTAGGCCAAGGGGTGCAAGTATTGAATATCTGATGAAGTGTGAGATCTAGTATGCAGGTTATTGGGTTATGGTGCATTGCTAGATTTGAACCAAGGATGAACCTTAGCTGATGATGAGGGATTAGATCTAATGATGGATCAGGATCTTAAGGCGTAAAATGAACTATCATTAGGTGTTTTTGCTCATGTATATTCTAGATCTGAATTCTGACGCATATATTATTCTGTAAATGATATGATCTGGGTATAACTAAAGACTGGAATAGTTGCAGAATTCTGAATTTATATTTGCATATATATACGTTGGTTTGCTTTGAGGAAAGTGTGTATGCACACAGGTTCGACACATGGAAGTAACGTATACCTTAAAAATATGTTTTAGTTTCTCCTGTTCATTGTTGTAGTGGTCTAGGTTCTGGGTTGGGTTTTGGTTACTGTATTCTAGTGACAGCATTCTAAATGATCAAATTGATGGGTTGTCAAAGTGATTGATTGATTCGGTTGTGGTTGGTTCAAAGGGAGATTGGTTGATGTAGATATATTTGATGATTAAATGATGTTCTTGATGGATCCATTTTGAAAATTTATGAAACGTGGTCCCTAGAAGAAAAGAGAAGGTTGTATCCTTCTGTAGGTCAGCACCTACTTACTAGTAAACATATCAGCTAGTACAAGAGCTAGGGGGTTGTAGCTCCCTTCTAGTAGAAGCTAGAGAACGAGAGAAGGTTGTAGCCTTCTACAAGTAGAAGCTTACGTACTGGTATAACACTGCACCAATACAAAAATTGTAAACATAATTTTCTTATTATTAAAAGAAGACAGAGACGATAGCAGCTGGTGGTTTTCACCTACATTAGGTTTCCACCTTATATCTTGGTCTTCATGTGTGTTGCTTATGTGTGATGCTTTATTCTGCTTTTACTGCACTGTCTAATGAATTCCTGATATACTAATTAAAGTTCAATACATGATAATTTGGGTAAATCAAAAGATCTATGCATATATGTTGGTTTTAAGTACAATTGTGTATACATGCTAGTTCACTAAGGTGAAGTAGCGTATACAAATCAGTTTTGAAAATTAAATTATTGATCTGATAATACTGATTCACCGCCCCACTCAATATTATTTCCAACAACATAACCTAGCCTTGACAGATCTGAATGTATGGGACCCTAATGCAAAACTAGGGGATTTACAGTTAATGGCTTTTGCATCATGGATGAACCATGAGGAAGCAAGTGTTGCTGAAATGAAGAAAATAATGGCAAGGGAAGAAACAGAGCATCTCATGATTAGAGTTGAGAAATTGAATCCAATGGTTGTCATCAGCACACATAACTTAATTGCAAATGACTCTCAACTTGCACCCAGGTATCTTGCTGCCCAAGGGCAAGCAATTACACATTTTGAGGATATGTTCAAGTTGTTAGGGGATGACAGCATGCAAGCTTGCCAAAGGAGATGGAATACTTTGTCCTATAGTTTGAAAATCATAGAGTACCATTCTCCTCAAGGAATGAGAGAAGCACTGAATACGACACCCATGTACAAGCAAACCCCCCAAAGACTCAAACTCAATTGGATTGGCTTGAGACTCAGTCCACCACCGCTCTTAGGGAAGTTATAAGGAAGGAAGGAAGAGGAAGAAAGGAAGTAGTGGGAGGAGATAGAAAGGAAGGCAGGATTCTAAGCACGGGAAGAGGAAACTACAACAGAAGCATGGGATGTCAGGGAGGCCACTAGAGCTATTGAAGACATGGATATTGATTGAGTTTCTCAGAGGATGAGAAACACTTTCGATAATGGGGTGATGATGAGTGTGATGCAGGAAAGTATTCCCTTTGTGGGCAGAGGTAGCTCCTCTAGCCCTAGAGTGGGTCTAGTCACAAACAAGGACAGATCAACAATAGCTTTCCTTAAATAGTCATAGTTGGAGGCCTACCTCAACTGATGGTCGATGGAGTTCCGTTGCATTGCTCCAGCTTCCGCTTCCTTCTCCCAATGAGTGATCAACCTGAAACAATGCAAAGGAAATACAACAAAGCACGTAACCAGAAAACAACAATGATCTATTTCCTCACAAAGTCAAGAAGTCATGAGCTATCAAGTAAATTACATACAAGACATAGGAAAACATCATTGATTGTATTAATAATGAAATAAGAGAAAGCTTACAACCAAAGTCTTGATGTTGCAAACCTTCTCAGAAGGATCCAGCTAGCATGTTCTTCAAGCATTCACTCTTTGAAGATGGATCTCCCAACATATAAGTCACTCATATGTTTTAAACAAAGTTAAGGGCACTTCACAACCTTCCACAAGCTATCAACAATCCCACACTTGTCACACTCACACCAGCTATCTAGCAAACTCACAAATACTATCAGCACTGCTCAATCCAAGAATTTGCCAACTAGCCAACTATCCAACTATCCAACTATCCAAAACTAGTAGTGCATAGAAGGAGTCTCCATGAAAGGTGGAAGAGAGAGCTTATCACTAAGGAAGGTAGCACAATTGACATAACTGCCATGATAGAGAAGGAAGGGCAACACAAACTATACCAACAACCAAGTCTGGAGTCATCGAGAAGGCCGACTGTTGGAACAAATTCATCCAATCTAGATCATCACGGGTGCATAACTAAGCTTTAGTGCTGACATAGCTAGTGAGCAATGTAGTTAGTCAGAACATCGCCAAAGATAATAAGTAACCTCGCGCTGGAGCATGAAATCAGACCATCGCGAGAATTAGATTTACTTCCACGCTGGCATTCATGAGCGCCCTTTAGCACGTATATTAAGTCCACAGTCGCGATGAGGCAAATAACTTAGGGAAAGTGGGTCACTTGGCAACATCAGAGAGCATTTTTTCAATATAAGCATGTTTGACTTGGACACATGACACAGTAGAAAGACTGGAGTGAAGCAGTGACAAATTACTGTGTAACAGATGCCCCCTAAAGTATGAAGCTCGAGAGAGAGGGAGGGGTGAAATACTTTACGAAATTGACTGAGCTGGAACACTATCTGGAAGAACCTGCACGCAAGTACAACTGATATCTCTGATAATGAAATACATGTAGTCTAGGCATGGGCGCAACCATCCAAAAGACATACGAACTAGGCCTGTGGTATGGACGCAGCCATCCAGCTAATAAGACCATGATAGTGATAAAGGTATGGTCGTAGCCATCCATCAATGAGTCATGTAATCACGAACCAATCCATGCAACCCGAACATGTGTAATCTGAGTTTGAGGTCTTGAACCCAACTGATCATAGTACAAATTCTAACATGCGAATAGATGTGCTGAAGTCAAGCATGATAGAAAATCGCTTGATTAGCGGTCAATGATGAAAACCGTTAACAAGCGCAAGAGAAACCACCAATAATGCCAATGGTTCTCAAGGAGCACAATCCATGAAGTGTGAAGAAGGAGCTGAAGTCAAACACTCGTGGAATCACCCAATTGACGACCAATGATGAAAGCCAACCGTCAGGTGCGAAGAACTTTCCGTTGAGGCATGCAAGCTCTAAGGTACCAAAGGGGATCTCTAGATCAATCTCTTGGATAATGAGCTGATGTCGACAGGAGATGACCCGTCGCAGGAGGGCCATAATGTTTCCCCCATCAACAACACGAGATAAGGAACAAGTGATAGATGGCGAAACAGAGTATCAGAAGAGGAGGCAAGGATGCAAACTGTAGAAGGATTATACTCTTGAACATGTCGGCAACATGACTCCGGAGGGTGGCAGCATTCAGGTACCAAGGGATCAGAGGCTCGATGGAGACGGCGTGAATCGGATGGAATGAGGCTAAATGGAAACCCAAACCTATGGAAGGCCAAATGAGGATGTATGGATGTCCCAACCCGACAAGAAGCAAAAGTGTTGATGTTCAAGAGTAACTAGCTGAAAATGATGATTTCCAAATTTTCCCCCACCATTGCTGGCGAGTACCCCTATTATTTTTTAAAACAAGCTTGAAGGGGATAGCATATGCTTGTAATATAAGTTTGATTTTCGATCAAATCCAACCTAGTAACAGTTTAACGAGCCCTAGGGAGGAGAAGCTCGAGTCTCATCATGGTGACGAGTCTAATGTCATCAGGCTTTAATGAGTTCGACATAGGTAAACTCGGAGTCTTTTTCATGTTTAGAGAGTTTGAAAAGACATGAAAAAGAAAACTATATGGGGGTCCTTTTTCGTAGATTTGTGTCTCTCGAGCCCGAAAAAGTATAAAACAATACTCGAAAGAACTGCCCGACCATTACAATCGAGGAGTACTTTTCGTGACTAGTGACCTCGACCCGAAAAAGTAGAAAAGCGATCGAAATTATGTCGTCTCATAACCAATAATGAACCTGAAACAACAAAGGCCCAACAATATTTTCGCATTTACATGGTCAAAAAAGAGCTTAAAGGCGACTGCCTCTTATTTCTTTTAATGAGTTAAAAGGAAAACTCGGCAATCTTTTTGTCTTTAAACGGTCGGAAAAGAGCTGAAAGCAGACCTCTAGTTTTATTCTCTTTAACGAGTCAAAAGGGAAAATTACCTGGCAATCTTTTCGTCTTTTACGAGTCAGAAAATGGCTTAAAGGTGACTCGTCCTAGAGGAACGAGTGGTATAAAGGGTAGCAACTGGTTCTAACAATGGTGGAACTGCTCAAAACATATAACGGCCAAGAGGCTGGCTAATAAAATCACTCATCACTGCGGTTCCTCAGGAAAGGAAAAACAACCAAGTGAAAGCATATGATCGGCTAAAGAGATGGTGGTGATGGAATGAAACAACCAAGGCTTATCTAGCAGAATTTAGCAGATAAACGACAATCACAAGGTGTAAATCAAGTATGGGTTCATTTTTACACAAGCTTGAACCATGGAGAACTCTGCTTGGATTCAATTTCATGTTTACACAAGCTTGAAACGAAAAACTATGCTTGTTATAAGTTTGCACGCCCCCAGCATAATGATGCAAATCAAGGTACATGCCCCCCAAGCTTCCTTGCATTAAACGAGGTGGATGGAATGAAGGTTCACTTTCGAGGTCTTGGAAAGACTCGACTTGGATTTTACAAGATCTTAATCAAAGACTCAATTTGGAAAGGGGAGTTGTTTCATTTTTTAATGAGGTTGACACAGTGAAAAAGAACTATCCTCATAACCCTTGTTTCATTTTTGAACGAGCTTAACACAAGATCAGGAACTATGCTTGTACCTCTTGTTTCATTTTTAAACGAGCTTGACACAAGGTCAGTGTTATGAAACCAACTCAAGAAAAGATAGAAAATATAGATCAACGCCTTAGAATTCAGCCTCTTCAAGGGGGCAACCTCCTTTACATTACATAAATGAACAATTCTTGGATGATTCAAATGACAAAACCTCCTTTCTATATATAGGAGTCTAAGGAGTCACAATATAATCCAGCCGACCTAACAATAATAATATAAAGCCACAAAAATAACAATAGAGGGATTCTATGGGGCACAAAAATAACAATATGGGGGTAATAGGGGCACAACAATATAAATAAGGGGTATAACTACAATAGTAATGGGGTAATCACTAGTATTATAGGGACCCAACATGCCCCTCTCCTTCAAAAAAGTGTTGTCCTCAACGCTTGAGTAGTTCTGGATACTTCTGCATAAAATTCTCATCCTCCCATGTGGAATCTTCAGCGGATAAGTTCTTCCACTTGATAAGATACTCTGAAATTGATCGATTTCGTAGCTGTCGAGTTCTTGTTTCTGTGACTGCTTCCGGTTCCAATATAATTTTTCCTTCCTCGTCAAGTTCTGGCAATATTGTTTGAACTGGGAGCTTGTCACCTATAACCTTCTTTAAACATGAAACATGGAAAACTGGGTGCAATCGAGAAGCTGCAGGAAGCTCCAATTTGTATGCCATAGTACCAATCTTTTGCAACACCTTGTACGGACCATAATACTTTGGTGATAATTTATTATCCTTCTTAGCTTGCTTTAGGGACATTTGCTTATATGGTTGTAGCCGTAGGAATACCCAATCACCTACATCAAAACTTCTTTCACTGCGATGTTGATCTGCCTGTTGTTTCATTCTATTTTGTGCCAACACGAGGTTATCCTTTAAGAGTTGGAGGACTTGTTGTTGATGTTCGATGTGATGTTCCACTGCCTGAACCTTAGAATTTTCTCTTAAATATGATGTGATGGATGGTGGTTGATACCCATAAAGTGCCATAAATGGGGTCATTTTTGTTGCTGTATGGAAGGAAGTGTTATACCACCATTCAGCCAGAGGCAACCATTTGACCCATTGTGTCTGTTTATCAGATACAAAGCAACGAAGATATCCTTCCAAACATTTGTTTACTATCTCAGTTTGCCCATCAGATTGAGGATGATAAGATGAGCTATGAGCTAACTGAGTACCAAGACAAGAAAATAATTCTGTCCAAAAATTTCCAGTGAAAATGGGATCTCTGTCACTTACAATAATCTTTGGGTTTCCATGTAGCTTTTGAATTGTTTCCATAAATGCAGTAGAAACTGTACTGGCTTTAAATGGATGTGATAATGCACAAAAGTGTGCATACTTGGTAAGTCTGTCAACTACCACCATGATGACACTCTTTCCCTCAGACTTGGGTAAACCTGTGATAAAATCCATTGAAACCTCCTCCCAACGTTGGCTTGGAATGGATAAAGGTTGTAATAGACCCGGTGTCTTAATTGTTTCAACTTTATTTTGTTGGCAAACCAAACATTCCGCCACAAACTTTTGAATATCTGATTTAAGGCCATCCCAAAAAAATTCCTTCTTAACCCTGTGGTAAGTTTTTAAAAATCCTGAGTGCCCTCCTAAGGGAGAAGTGTGCAATTCCATAAGAATCTTTTGTTTTAGCTGGGAATTCTTACAGAGGTATAAGCGATCTTTGTACCATAACGAATCATTTTGCCAGCTAAATGTATCAGACGTACTGGAATCTTGTTGTAGCTTTCGAATAAGTGCCCACACTTCTTCGTCATTCTTCCATTCCTCCCTTGCTTCGTTTATCCAATCTGGTTGGATAATAGAAATGGCGCACAACAATGCTTCCACATCCTCATCCTTTCTTGAGAGTGCATCTGCCACCACATTTTGCTTCCCTTTTTTGTAGATGATTTCAAAGTCATAACCCAACATCTTTGTGACCCACTTTTGTTGCTCTTCAGAGGATAATCTTTGTTCTAAAAAGTATTTAAGGCTATCATGATCCGTTTTTACCTTGAAGTGTCTTCCCATTAGGTAGGGTCGCCATTTCTTAAGTGCATGGAGTATTGCCAACATTTCCTTCTCATAAATAGCTTTGCTTAAAAACTTTCCCTTGATTGGACGACTTTCAAAAGCAATGGGTCTTTCATCTTGCATTAGAACAGCACCAATTCCATTTCCTGAAGCATCACATTCCACAATAAAGGTTTTTGTGAAGTCCGGTGTAGCTAAGACCGGTGCTTGGCACATTGCCTCTTTAAGATGTTCAAAGGCCTTTGTTGCTTCCGGAGTCCATGAAAATGCATCTTTCTTCAATAATGTTGTTAGAGGTGCTGCTATTCTCCCATAATTCTTAACAAACTTGCGATAATACCCTGTCAACCCAAGAAATCCTCGCAGATGCTTTATGGATGTGGGGATTTTCCATTCCTTAATGGCTTTAATTTTGCTAGGGTCTACCTTAACTCCTTCATGAGATACAATATGACCCAAATATTCCACCTCCTGGACTCCAAAGAAACATTTGGATCTTTTTGCATATAATTGTTTCTCCTCCAATAGTTGTAGCACCTTGTCAACATGTTCAACATGATCCTTCCAAGACTTGTTGTAGATTAGTATATCATCAAAAAATACTAACACAAATTTTCTAAGGAATGGTTTGAAAATTGAATTCATCAAACCTTGAAATGTTGAAGGTGCATTGGTAAGGCCAAAAGGCATGACCAAAAATTCATAATGACCCTCATGAGTTCTAAATGCCGTTTTCGGAATGTCTTCAATCTTCATTCTGATTTGATGATATCCCGAACGAAGATCCAACTTGGTGAAGTAAATTGATCCATGCAATTCATCCAGTAATTCATCAATGACAGGAATGGGGAACTTATCTTTAATAGTGAGCTTGTTGAGCTCCCTATAATCCGGACACATGCGCCATGATCCATCCTTCTTGTGCACCAATACTACTGGAGCAGAGAAAGAACTTTGACTCGGTTGAATTATACCAGCCTCTAGCATTTCTGCAACCATACGTTCAATTTCACTTTTTTGGACATAGGGATATCTGTACGGCCTGATGTTTGGAGGAACACTTCCTGGAATCAGATGAATAGCATGATCATGATCACGCATAGGTGGGAGACCTTTGGGAGTCTCAAATACCTTGGAATGATTGTCCAGGACTTTTTGGAGATCTGGAGAAATAGATGATTCCAATGTGGAAACATCTAGCGAACATAATTGTGCAATTACACCTCTTTGCTCCTTTTTTAGAAGCTTTGTCATACCATTAGAGCTGATTATCTTTCCTGGTTTCCCTGCAATACCCCTTAATTCAACTTCCTTTCCTTCCGTAGAAAATTTGATGAAAAGTTCTTGAAAATTAAAAGCTATTGTACCCAAGGATTGTAGCCATTGGACTCCTAGTACAACATCAACACCTCCCATTGGAATGGAAAGCATTGGGCTAGTCAATACATATTCTCCCATGGATAGCTTGATATTATGGCACTTTCCAGAGCAATTTATTGTTCCTCCATTTGCAATCATCACTTGACACTCTGGTGCTGGATATAGGAAGCAATTCAATTCTTTTGCTACCCTACAATGAATAAAATTGTGGGTGCTTCCTGAATCAATCAACACTATTACCTTTTTCTTCTTGATTTGTCCTTCTATCTTGATGGTTTGAGGAGTGGTAATTCCCGCCAATGCATTACAAGATATGGTCGGATTTATTTGTTCTTCATCTAGGCTTTGTTCCTGGAGTATATCCTCTTCTTTTGACCTTTCTTGCTCCTTTTCTTCTTCCTCTTCACAATCTATGTAGAATAATTTCTTCTCAGCACACTTATGACCTTTAGTGTATTTGCTATCACAACTGTAACAAAGCCCTTTTGCTCTTTTTTCTTCCAATTGTTGTGGTGTCAACCTTATAGGTTGTGGAAGACTAGGGGCAACAACACTTCCGTCTTTATAGTTGTGAGTGGTATGCTTCCTAGTTGCCATAATTTTGCTTTCCATTTTTCTTGCTAACCTGAATGCCTTCTCTAATGAATCAGGTTCCCAAAGGCGAACATCATGTTGGATATTATCCTTTAAAGACCCTATGAACACATCAATCCTATGCTCCTCTGGAATATCTTTTACCCTTATGTTCAATTTTTGGAACTCCTCAATGTGCTCCATTATTGAACCCTTTTGTTTGAGACTTATCAATTGGCTAAAAAAGTGTTGCTTTTTGTATCCTCATAATGTGCTATCAATTCTTCCGTAAAAATTGCCCAAGTGATAAATTGTTTACGAGAGCAAAGCCATTGATACCATACAAACTGATTTGGTTCCAAATATAAAGTTTCCATACGTACCTTTTGTGTGTTTTGCACATTATTGAGATCGAAGAATTGCTCCATCTGTAATATCCATGTGGCGGGATCCTTGCCATCAAACTTCCTCATATCGATTTTTGGAATATGGTGAATCTTCGATCCAACATTAGCATCTATGGAATCATGATTAACATTTCTTTTATTCTCATCATGAGTTTCCTTTAGTACCCTTTCACCCTTAGTGCCCATTTCTTGTAGCAACTTATTCATATTTATCTTCAATTCATCCATGTCTCTCTTCAGTTCTATCTTCGAATCATCCATCTTAGCTTCCATTCCCTTTATCTTAGATTCCACACCATTTATCTTAGCTTCTGTTAGCTTTTGTGAGCGTGACATTTGTTGCACTTGTTCTTGTAATTTTGATATATCATGTAGCATTTCTTCCTCTTCTTCATGAGTCATGCTAGAGCTTTCAGGTTCCTTACTAGGTGTTTGCATTTTCTTTCGGGGCATCAGTTACCGATAATAATGCTTTACTATGCCCTTTGAATTCTGTTAAACCAAGCTTACGCAAAAATTAAAAAAAAAAACTACACACCTTTTTTCACTTTGTAGAAGCCTGATATTGAATCTGATGTATCTCTGTAATTTCAGATCATCCAGTTCTGAAATTGCGACCTGTAGTAGCCTTCTGCGTTCTCTTTCCAATGCCACAAGTCTGACCCAAATTGGATTCTCCAAGGAAGAGTTATGTGAAATCTCCCACAGTGACTTGCTTCTAGACTAGTTCAGTAGAGCGAACTTGTACGACGTGCCACGAGTCACTGTTTCAACCTTTGGATCTGAAACATGCATACAAGAAACTACAGTCCGTCCTCTTTTTGTACCTTCTTACGAAATTTCAATCCGATCCCCAGAGAGAAAGTTATGACGATTTTCCCCAGGTCACCTGTTTTGAATGTAATTCAGGAGTCTGCCAAAAGACCGACTTCCTCAAATCATATCTCTGTGAATATCGCGCGAAAAGCTCTGAAATTCGGACCCAAGGTTCAACGCAATTTCTTCTCAAATGGTTTTTTTTGCGACTTCTGAAACGTCACAGAAAAAAGTTATAGCGAAAATGCCACGATGACCTGTTTGGAGCAGCGAAACCCTAGAATCCAAAGCTCTGATACCAAATGTTATGAAACCAGCTCAAGAAAAGATAGAAAAGATAGATCAACGCCTTAGAATTCAGCCTCTTCGAGGGGGCAACCTCCTTTACATTACATAAATGAACAATTCTTGGATGATTCAAATGACAAAACCTCCTTTCTATATATAGGAGTCTAAGGAGTCACAATATAACCCAGCCGACCTAACAATAATAATATAAAGCCACAAAAATAACAATAGGGGGATTCTATGGGGCACAGAAATAACAACATGGGGGTAATAGGGGCACAACAATATAAATAAGGGGTATAACTACAATAGTAATGGGGTAATCACTATTATTATAGGGACCCAACAGTTAGGAACGATGCTCATGGCACCTGCTCATGGGCCATACAAGAACATGGCTCCCAAGAGGTCTTCACGAGATGGAAGAAATGCACTCTGGGAGGAATACATGTCATGATGTACCAATGACAGATCAGGTTCCAATGCCCCCAGTACATGATGTACAAGACCATCTGCATGATCATTAGTAGAGGCAGAGACGAAACGGGTAGCCACATAATTGACCTGTGGCAAGGAAGGCACTACTTGCGAGCAAGAACCGAGAGGGGATGACAACTGCACAGGAGGCACCAGGGGACTAAAGAACGATAATTGGTCGATGGTCACCATTCTTCCATCATGTGGAAAACAAGCCACACAGAAAAGTGAAGAGACAAGGGCCCCCATGGCATAAACATAGTCACGGCCAAGGAGAAGACTAAAATCTAAAGCACCTTGGACAACCATGACGTCTATATAGACGGTTTTGCTCCCCAAAGTAACAGGAAGCTTCGGGAAGATCCCTAAAGGTTGACTGGTTCCTCTGTCAAATGCCAATAGATTATGCATGACTAGCACAAGCTGTGGGGAGCCTGAAGCTTGCCAAGTAGTGAAAGGCATGAGACTAACTGATGCACCCTCATCCAAGACAGTGCCAGGTACTGCCTTATCATAGGCATGTACTGTAATCTGGAAAGGCACATGGGATGGAAGGCGGAATGCAGTCAAATGACTCCAGTCGAAGGAAACAACCGAACTACTTGGTGGGGGTATCATATGATTTCCCCCATGCTCTACAGGAACCAAAGAAGGACTCTCGTGATCAGCTGGGATAGGAGGGTCATTCTCGGAGTCAGGAGAATCTGACGAGATGAGAAGAACATGAGCATGATGCTCTTCTGAAACAGAGTAAACAACAAGTGGTGAACTCAAGTCGACACTCTCTCTAACCAATGGTTGGTCTGGAATAGGCTTAGCACAGCCAGGCTCGGAAAGAGGAGGATGGACAAGAGAAGAATCTAATTCAGTCTCCTTGCCAATGGGGAGAGGGTCTAAAGAGAGCCTCTGATAACCAATGGGAAGTTGGGTTGAAGAATATGTAAGACTCTCCAAAATGGCAGAAGCTTTATCCATGAGCAAACAAAGGTGAAGGGGATGGTTGCCTTCACATAGCCTACAGGGGAATCAAATCTTCCCTTTCTTCTTACCGCTGCTAGTTGATAGGGTAGCATCATCATGAGCTTTAGAGGACGATGAGGGATCAGCTGGATCGTGAGACCATACTTCTAAAATCCTAGGAATGCCAGAACAATCACGAAGAAGATGGTCACCCTTGCATAATTTACAAGGAAACTTAACCTTCCGCAGAGGGGCAGAAGGTGGTCCGACCTGAGATGTACTCAGAGCAATAGCTGCACAGGTGGCCTTGCGTTTATCAGACTTCTTATTTTTCTTCATCATCTTCTTCTTCTTCTTAGTCTCCTGGTTACTAGGTGTCGAACTTTCACCAAGCGAAGCAGGAGAGGAGGAGGAAGAAACAGGGGAAGAAGATGTAGGCTCAACCTTGGAATCAACATGTCGTGGTTCGGACGAAGGAGTTGGTGGAACAGGAGTCATGACACTCGAGACCACCGAGGTTGAAAACAAGCACATGGGAAAACTGATGGTTAACCTAGGCAAAGACAAAGTTGCCATGTACAGAGCACCGACATTTCCAAAAGAAGGAAATGGACAGGGGTTCCCATCTGGGGAAAGACCTTGGCCGGTTGACTCGGGGAATGTTGCCATCAGGAATGAGCCTGAAAAACGCTCTAACTGTAATGAGGAACTCTAATTGTTACCAGGAATATTTCATGGGCAAATGAATTTTTAAGATACAGGAATAGAACTTGACCTTTTCATCTTTAAAGAGTCGAGAAAAGGACGAAAAGATGACTCTAGTCGCCTTCGAATATTTAATGAGCCTGAAGTGACAAGTGCTCAGATGGACCTTTTCTTTTAGGGAGTCCGGAAAGGAATGAAAGTGACTACTCTAGAGAACTAGGCAAAAGGTTTACCAGACAACCCGTAAAACTGCATATACACCTTGGCAGTCATATGAAAACCAAGGACTTTCTGTACAGTAGTAAATCTTCTCGAATGTTGTGTTCGGTGCATTACGATTTGCAAGGCGGCAGACACGATTCCTAAGGATAAAGGATGATAACCTAGTGGGGTCTCCCAACATACACTCGATGGTAAATGGGAGCACAATTTCGTACTAGACCGCTATTGAGTCACAGAAGGAGGAATCACCCAACCTTCAGTGAAAACAATAGTGACTAGGTTTAATGACGCTGGAGCACGTCTCTAGCCTAGACCTCTAAATAGTGTGCGTTATGTTCCAATGCATTGTTAGGTTTATTCAGTTCATTTTAGAGTTGATCTTGAATTATGTTTTAGTTTTTAGGCCTTATCATATGTATACAACAAATCCTAGGATGCAGCGAGAATGAGAAAAATATGCTTTTACTTCAATGAAGACCTACCTATGGGAGGGTAGAGAGATCATTCCCAAACCAAGAAAACCAAGACAAACAAAGACAGTCACTCAATGTATACAGACATCAATTCCTAAAGTGCATGGATACTACTAATGAGAGATTTTATCATTCGCTTTCCAATATGCAAACTTGAAATGCAAATTCACTTTCACTTTCGTACACTAAATGAATGCAATATTTTTTATTTTGATGTCTTTAAATCTAGAAGAAACAAATAAGCAACAAGCAAGTGTGGAAAAAACCAGTTGATCCAAACAATTGTGATTTATGTTCGGTAGCGAGAAGAAATCGAACCAATGCTAAGGATTGGTTCAATAACAGTCACTAAACAATCAACCAAAAACAAGCAATAGGGAAGGCTCAATCAAACCAAGAAGAAAGCTACAAATGAACCTTGAGCAAACCAGCAACCAAGCCAACTGATTCAAGAAACTTGAAACAATGAACTAGGTCACATAGGCAAAAAAGCAAGATTCATTCAACAAAGCTGACAAAAGAGTGCCTTAACCATAAACAGTGAAAAACAAGCTACTAAGCAAGCGAGAAAAGAAAGGGACCAGCAGGACTGATGTACTCAGGAGGCAGAATTGAGAAAATCAATTCTACTGGAATTAGCGTGGGTAATACCCAAGCAACTAGCACTGATAAAGGACTAATTGCAGCAACAGAGCGATGTCAGCGCGGAAGTACACGACTTTTCCGCGATGGTCGGATTAACAAAGCTGTCGCAACTGTGAGACGTAATTACGCAATGCACATGATATTACAAAAGGGTGAGTGCCATGACAGCGTGACTGTCAAATTTTAATCTGTGATGATGTTCAAAACAATGACAAGCGAACAAAAACTCCCAAATCAAAAACAATCAATCCTTCAATCAAATAGAGGTACTTCCCAAATCAAGCCAAGAAACTCAAAATATTGATGACTAATCCCCAAACTTCAAAAGAGACCAAATCAAAATCAAAACAAGAGCAAACAAGAGAAGAACATAGGCTAAGATCCCCAGCAGAGTCGCCAATTTGTGATGCAGGAAAGTATTCCCTCTGCAGACAGAGGCAACCCCTCTAACCCTAGAGTGGGTCTAGTCACAAACAAGGACAGATCAACAATATCTTTCCTTAAACAATCATAGTTGGAGGACTACCTCAACCGCTGGTCGATGGAGTTACGTTGTGCTAATCCAGCTTCCACTTCCTTCTCCCAATGAGTGATCAACATGAAACAATGCAAAGGAAATACAACAAAGTATGTAACCAGAAAACAACAATGATCTATTTACTCACAAAGTCAAGAAGTCATGAGCTATCAAGTAAATTACATACAAGACATAGGAAAACATCATTGATTGTATTAATAATGAAATAAGAGCAAGCTTACAACAAAATTCTTAACGTCGCAAGCCTTCTCAGAAGGATCCAGCCAACGTGTTCTTCAAGCATTCACTCTTTGAAGATGGATCTCCCAACATATAAGTCTCTCTCACTCATAAGTTTTACACAAAGTTGAGGGCACTTCACAACCTTCCAGAAGCTATCAATAATCCCACACTTGTCACACTCACACCAGCTGTCTATCAAACTCACAAATACTAACAACACTGCTCAATCCAAGAATTTACCAACTAGCCAACTATCTAACTATACAACTATCCAAAACTAGCAGTGCATAGCAATGGTGAGGGTTTAAATAAGAGAAGGAGTCTCCATGAAAGGTGGAAGACAGAGCTTATCACCAAGGAAGGTAGCACAATTGACGAAACTCCCATGCTAGAGAAGGAAGGGTGACACAAAATATGCCAACAACCAGGTTTGGAGTCATCCAGAAGGTCGACTATTGGAACAAATTCGCCCAATCTAGATCATTGCAGGTGCATAACTGAGCTTTAGCACTGACATCGCTAGTGAGCAATGTAGTCAGTCAAATCATCGCTAAAGATAATAAGTAACCTCGCGCTAGAGCATGAAATCGGACCATCGCGGGAATCAAATGTACTTCCGCACTGGCAGCACGGCTGGACTGTTCATGAGCACCCTTCAGCATGTATATTAAGTCCACAGTCCTGATGAGGCATTTAACTTAGGGAAAGTGGGTCATTTTGCAACATCAGAGAGCAACTGTTCAATATAAGCATGTTTGACCTAGACACATGACACAGTAGAAGGACTGGAGTGAAGGCAATGACAAATATTGTGTAACAATGAGCCTCATCATTGGGTAACTATATGGACCTTAATTCACCTCCTAGATTAGTCAAATCAACTCTTTTCACAATTTATTACATATTTTGATTGTATTTTGTTTAATGAGATGAGTCAAAGTGAGATATTATGCCTAGTGGACTAATGTGCATTGAATGCAGGTTTTTGAAAGAAAATCATGGATTTTTGGCTAATTAAGGGCTAGAACTCGAATGAGAGAAGGAGGAGAGATTGTAGGAGGTATATCATCCTCATTTACTCCTCCCTCATTCAAATATTCCTCCATCAATCACACTAGTTCGGAGTACAAGTAGCCAAGTCATGGAGATCAAAAGGCAGTCGAGCAAGTGACAGTCAAAGATCTAGTTAATCTCGAGTTTGGGAGCTGAGCCTCCCTATATTTAAGGTAGTCATTGGAGACTTCAGTTGTATAAATAAAGATGCCTAGGGCCTCATTAGGATTCAAATTTTTGCTGTAAAAACACTAGTCATTTTCAAGTTCAAGACTTGTGGAAGACATTGCTATGTAATTTTCTATTTTGATAATGAGAATGAGCATTTTCTTGATCCAGCACTGATTTCACTCAGAGGGCTAAAGCTCTTGGGTTAGGGCCCAACCCTAATAGAAAAGGCTCCTCTTCTTGTATTTGTATGCTTAGATTGATTTCATAGATTAATGGTTGAATTGTCTTTAGAATTATTTCATTGCAAGTAGTGTAGATCTGATTAGTTTGCTTCCATTTGTTCTTTACTTTAACAGTAGTTTAGAAGAGATAAAGGAACATCAAAAAGCTATCAATAGGTGGTTTTTGCCTCACTCCTTCCTTCAGGTAACATTGTTTGAGGAAAGAACTCATATGCAGCCCCAAAAAGACAAAAGTCTAGTTTCTCATGGAATTTAGGGTTTTCTGTACTCATGCCAGCATTTGATTAGTTTGCAAGAGTAGGATTTAGTTATCATTTCTTCTATCTTCAGTCTTACATTATATCTTATCCATGTTCCATCTTATTCTGCAATTTTTCCTCATGCATGAAGTAGGAAGTTAGACCATGAAATTATGTTTTCCTAGATCATTGAAACTCTTCTTGTTTACATGATTTTTGGGTAAATGTCAATGTTTGATGCAGTGCATGTGTTTCAGAAGTACAGAGAGATTTCATAGTCAGCAACCTCAGTCCAACTTCATCCAGCCATGATCATTCTTTTCTTTCACTAAAACCCTCACCAGTTTCGTCATTTCACAAGGAAACTTCTCCAAGCTTGTTAAGCAAATCCAACCATCTCCCAACCTTGGTTTTGAGTTCTGAAGTGGTCCTAGGTGATCCCTTGCCTCATTCCATCGACCAACCACCTTCCCTAAACCTTCCATCACCTTCAGCACCCATCCTTTTTCTCTCGGCTGTATCTAGTAGAAATACAGGGGATCTTGTAGGTTTTCAAGATATCTTATAGAACGCATTAGGACATCCTGTAGGTTTTCTTGTAGTGACCTGTTTTGAGGCCGAATTGAGGGAAAAGCCTCTAGGAAGCTAGAAAATGTCACCTACTAGTCTCCCCAACCTTCTAACCATTCACCAACATCCCTAAGCCCCCTTCCACGTCACCAAAAGGGATTAGATTGTGCAATTTCACATAAAAAAGGGACAAAAAGAAAAACAGATTTGTTTTAGTCATTTATATGCACAGTAGTAGAATGTTTGATGTTTTGAATTTGCATGCTTAGGATAGTAGGATTGCATACATGTTAACTTATCATTCCTTTGAAGCATAGCCTCTTAGCAGTTAGTTATAAAATGGTGTGGTTTAGAATTTGATTTCAGTGTTTTTCCTTACTGCAGTAAACAAGATTTCTCTTAGAGTATATTTCTCTTTCCCTCATTAGTAATCAAACTTCTTCTGAATCCATAGAATTATGGATTGAAAAACACTATTGTTCTATCGCCAGCTGAGCAGTGAAAGATCAGACCCATCACTTTTACTTGTGTATACAACACTGTCACCTCCAAGTTTGTACGAACCTTGGGTTGATAAAGTAAAGTTGGTAGCCCCAGGAGTTGTAGCACCCTTGCCGCAATACTAGTGCTCATCAATATGCTAAAGATTAATGTAATGAAACAACATATTTAAAGGGAAAATATTTATGTGTGCATGTGTATGAGATTGGTGTCATTATTTTTCTTATGTTGTTACCTTTTATGTACATGTTAATGTTGGGTATACGACCAAAGTCCCACATTGACTAGAAGTGGGGAGGATCATGGATATATAAGGATGGACAAATATCTCCATTGGTATGAGGCCTTTTGGGGTAAGTCCAAAAGCAAATCCATGAGGGCTTAGGCCCAAAGTGGACAATATCATACCATTGTGGAGATATGTGGTGTCCAGAGTCCTTACAAGTGGTATCAGAGCCATGCCACGAAGTTAGCCAAGTGGATGAATCCTCGAAATGTCGAACGAAGGTGGTGAGCCCCGGTAATATCACGATGGGATCTGTGGATGAGCTCGGTTAGACAGGCGGTGTGCTCCGGATTCTTCATGGACGTGTCCTGGTCTCAACATGATGAAGAGGAGTTGACCTGGGATAGAGCAAGCTCTCGAGGCAGGTGATGCTCCATGTAAGGCGTGTGCTTCCAACGCATTGGAGCGGAGAATCCTAGTTGGTAGAGAGTGGACGGATGGATAATCGTTTGAGGGGAGGCTCAATGGTCCTTTGTTCGAGGGGAGGATTGTTGGGTATATGACCAAAGTCCCACATTGACTAGAGGTGGGGAGGATCATGGGTATATAAAGATGGACAAATATCTCCATTGGTATGAGGCCTTTTGGGGTAAGTCCAAAAGCAAATCCATGAGGGCTTAGGCCCAAAGTGGACAATATCATACCATTGTGGAGATATGTGGTGTCCAGAGTCTTAACAAGTGGTATCAGAGCCATGCCTCGAAGTTAGCCAAGTGGATGAATCCTCGGAATGCCGAACGAAGGTGGTGGGCCCCGGTAATATCACGATGGGATCCGTCAATGAGCTCGGTTAGACAGGCGGTGTGCTCCGGATTCTTCATGGACGTGTCCTGGTCCCAACACGGTGAAGAGGAGTTGACCTGAGATAGAGAAAACTCTTGAGGCAGGTGGTGCTTCCATGTAAGGCGTGTGCTTCCAACGCATTGGAGCGGAGAACCCTGGTTGGTAGAGAGTGGACGGATGGATAATCGTTTGAGGGGAGGCTCAATGGTCCTTTGTTCGAGGGGAGGTCGAGGTAGGTGGTGCTCCATGTAAGGCGTGTGCTTCCAACGCATTGGAGCGGAGAATCCTGGTTGGTAGAGAGTGGACGGATGGATAATCGTTTGAGGGGAGGCTCGAAGGTCCTTTGTTCGAGGGGAGGATTGTTGGGTATACGACTAAAGTCCCACATTGACTAGAGGTGGGGAGGATCATGGATATATAAGGATGGACAAATATCTCCATTGGTATGAGGCCTTTTAGGGTAAGTCCAAAAGCAAATCCATGAGGGCTTAGGCCCAAAGTAGACAATATCATACCATTGTGGAGATATGTGGTGTCCAGAGTTCTTACAAGTGGTATCAGAGCCATGCCCCGAAGTTAGCCAAGTGGATGAATCCTCGGAATACCGAACGAAGGTGGTGGGCCCCGGTAATATCACGATGGGATCCGTGGATGAGCTCGGTTAGACAGGCGGTGTGCTTCGGATTCTTCATGGACGTGTCCTGGCCCCAACACGGTGAAGAGGAGTTGACCTGGGATAGAGCAAGCTCTCGAGGCAGGTGGTGCTCCATGTAAGGCGTGTGCTTCCAACGCATTGGAGCGGAGAATCCTGGTTGGTAGAGAGTGGACGGATGGATAATCGTTTGAGGGGAGGCTCGAAGGTCCTTTGTTCGAGGGGAGGATTGTTGGGTATACGACCAAAGTCCCACATTGACTAGAGGTGGGGAGGATCATGGATATATAAGGATGGACAAATATCTCCATTGGTATGAGGCCTTTTGGGGTAAGTCCAAAAGCAAATCCATGAGGGCTTAGGCCCAAAGTGGACAATATCATACCATTGTGGAGATATGTGGTGTCCAGAGTCCTTACAGTTAAAATTGAAACAATGCTTTTATTGAGTTTATCTACTAAAGTAATTAATTTATAGACAGGAATTTAGTAGAAAATAATTAGTTAGAAGTTGGGGTAAGAAATTAACATGGTATCAAAATTGTCTCTCTAAGGGGGGAATTTATGAAGTACTTCACATATGCATAGAAGCCAAAAATCATACAAGAGTTGTAGGGTTACTCTAGGACCAACCTTTTGAGGAAATAATAATACTAAAAAAGTAGGAAGAAATGAGGTGATGGTTATATAGTAGAAGGCAACGATAAAAGGAACCATATGTGGCCATATGTAGTACAACAACATAGGTGACAATAGATGCAAAAAAATTGTAGTTTCAATGTCATACACGAGATATAATGTTGTACAAAACACAACCAAAAGTAAGTAATCACATAGGAGATAATGTAGCACATGGGTATAGAAAATAGTCACCAAATTCATCCATATAGTTACATGTGATTATATGGTATTGCGTCTAAGAAGTGAGAGGGAATCATTATAGCTCAAATTAGGAGGAACGTTGGAAGCCAATGATGTGTTATTTGTATCAAGACTGAATGATAACTTTCTCTCAATCTTAGTGATGGAGGGTAAAGGATATGAGGTAATGTTCAGGAGTAGGAAAGTGCTCATTCATCCAAAGGATATTAGCCCAAACATAGTAGTTTCCATTCAGGTTAGAGAGGGAAACTTATATAGGTTGAAGGGAACACTTGTTTAGGCTTTGGTACATGACAATGAAAAGTTGTGCAGGTTGTGGTAGAAGAGGATGGGACACTTCATATCATAGTGCATTGCTAATATTGATAGAGAGTGTCCCTAGTGTCCCAATGTTTAGTGTTGAGCAGTATGGTGTTTATAGAGGGTGTGTGTTTAGTAAGAATGTTAAGGATGCTTTTTCTTCTAGTGAGAGTATGTCTGAGGGGATTTTGGATCTAAGTCACTTATATGTGTGTGGATTGATGTCAGTGGAATCAATGTAAGGAGCATTATACTATGTCATTACTATTGATAAATATTCCAAGAAAACTTGGATCTTCTTCATGAAGACCAAGGATGGGGTCTTCAGTGGACTTTAGGATTTCAAGACTTAGGTTGAGAACCAAACAAGCATGAAAAACCAAGGTATTGAGGTCAAATAATGGGGAAGAGTACACCTCCAATGACTTCAAGGAATTCTGCAAGGAGGTAGGGATCAAGAGGGCTATAACAAATTTGTGCAACCCTCAATAGATTGGGCTTGTGAAGAGAAAGAATTGATCCATACTCGATTTTTCCAAGGAAATGATACGTTACCAGGATCCATCTATGTTTTTGGGGAAAAGGCATGCAACACTATAGTATATGTGTAAAACATGAGTCCTTAGAGGATATTGGGGGAAAATACTCTTGAGGAGGAATTCATAGGAGTGGAGCAATAGATAGGACATTTAAGGATCATTTATTTCCCAAAATACATCCATGTGTTTGTGGAGAAGAGGATAGAGATGGAGCCTTACATGATCTTCATATCAACACAGAGGATGATAGTTTTGAGTAGAGATGTTAAGTTAGGGGGAACTTGGCATCTAGCAAGTCTCATGAGTTGCCACCAGTTATCACAGAGGATGAAGAGAATGAGGCTCCTAAGGGAGAACAACATGTAGAGACTTCCACTTTAGGGATTCAACCTTTAGGTTGGGAGGAGATAGTAGCTACTTCCAGTTCCTTCTGACGACCCAGGTGGTTTGAGTAGACATTAAGAGATGCTAAGGAGCATGTGGAGGCTCCTAGGAGCACATTTCAAGAGAGCATACCTCTTAAGACGTTTTTGAACTACCTAAGATTAATGACTAACATCATTGAGGAGGCAACAAATAAAGAGCTTTGGACAAAATCCCTGTTGAAGGATGATGCATGGGACATTTTAGCCAAGGTCAAAGGGGAAGCTAATTACATATGGTTCTTCTAGAAGTATCTTCCTCACTAAGAGGGAGTGTTCATGATAGTAGCATTGGACAAGTACTTCCACACAATTCTAAGTGTCTTGACGAGTGGAAGTCATCCAAAAGGAATTATAACCTTAACAATTATTTTAATCAATAGTAATATTAAAGCAAATGATTTTTACAAGAAAAAGTGAGTTAATCTAATGAAATGCAAAATGTTATTTGCGTTGGTGAAATAAATGAATCTCAATTGTTCATGTCAAATGAAGTTGAAATCTAATCTCAATCGTCAATCACTTTGGAGACTAGGGTTGTGAATTTTGCCAATACCTCAAACTTATAAGAAGAAGGCTAAGTTAAGGGAAAAGACACATCTAGAGGGAACAAGACAATAAGACAGTGAGATCTCAGTGACTGGGTGGAGAAGGATATTCATCCAAGTGTGTAGAGTCTAAGGAGGAAGAGCAAGGGATAGCAAGGGAGAATAATCCAACAACGAACAATATTGAAGGAGAAGTTTTACAGAGGGTTTGATCAGTTAGAATAACTCTAGGTTTTGTTGTTTATACTTTTCCTCAAAGGGTCATTTTCCGAAGAAGGAAGCCCTTGTATAATGAAGATTAATTTAATGAAATAATATATTTAAAGGGCATACATATATGTGTGAATACATGTATGAGATTAGTGTCATTATTTCACTTTTGTTGTAAAAGATTTTTCTGATGTGTTAATATTCAAACAATGATTTTATTCAATAAATTTATAATAATAATTAATTGAAAACAATTATTAGAAATAATTAACCAATAATTAAAGTTAGAAATTAACTAAACTACTTTACAAAATATATATATATATATATATATATTTCAATTTTTATTTTACTCTGATAATATGATATTCTAACTCAAATCTCCTGGTAATTTGTATTAATGTAATATTTTATTAAAAAATATTAATGTAAACTACTTGCACATGGTTTCATTTGAAATGTCATCATTGCATATGCTACTTACACATGATTTCATCTTAGATACCATCATTGTATATGTTATCCATTGTGTATTATTAAATGTTGCACCACATATCAAATTTGAATCCCGTGATTTCTTCACATGGGAGAATCGCCGTACGGGGCATTTTCTAATAGCGGAAGACAACCGACTTTACTGTCGTACCACTAACCAATACATACATTTATTTCTACGAAGTTTCAATCAACGACTTTTCATTTTATAAAATGGAGAAGATTGGACTAAATTTCAGCATTTTATCATAAAACTGGGGAACATAAATCCAAGTTGGGGAAGTGAGCACGGCTAAGTGAGGGACCACAACACCATAAGAAAGCGATATGAATACATTGGATGTGTAACCGCAGAAGGGTTTAATGTTGGATTTTATATGTCAAGTTTGATTGTGGTTAGTATGATGTATAATGAGTTTTATAATTATTATATTGGCCATAGGTATAGTATAATACATTTGGTTTTTTTTTGATTTTGTATTAATTTGTTTTGAACCAATATTTATTAATAGTTTAATATTAAGAATTTTTTTTGTTATTTTCTATTATTATATAAATTTATTTATTTGTAAAGTGATTGGTTAGGATTTTATTATAGGGTTTTTCTTTGATTTTGTATTAATTTGTTTGGACCAAAAAAAATTATGGTATTTATTAATAGTTTAATATTAAGAATTTTTTTTGTTATTTTTTATTATTATATAAATTTATTTATTTGTAAGGTGATGGGTTGTTTAGTAAATTTCATTTCTATTAATTATTAATTATTTGTTTTCTTCCTTTTTATTTCTTTATTTATTTTTTTCCTATTATTTTTATTTGCATGAATTATAATTTTTTCACAATATTTTCAATTTAAAATTACTTGAAATGATTTTTTTTATTAGTTACTAATTTTTTGTTTTATTTTTATTTAATTTTTTTTCCCTTTTCTATTATTTCCATTTCCCTGAATTTTAGTTTTTTCTTCATACTATATGCTAAAATTTAAAGAGAAAAAAAAATTAAAAAACATTTTCCAATATTTTCTTTTTAGTTTTTTTTGCCTTCTTCTTTGGCCTTTGTTTTTTTCTCTATTTTCAATATCAATTTTATTAATCATAATTTTTTTGTTTCTTGTTAAATTTTAATTTGACTTTATTTTTTCCCAATACCTTTCTATAATTTTAGAAGCAACAACTTTACAATAAAACTTTCATTTCAATGAATATAATTAAATTAGTAAAAAATATTTTAAAAATAAGAAATTAGTACAATTTAAACAAAATTTGAGTGTAATTTTCTCCATTGTCTTATATATACACATCTCATTCTTCATTCTACTCCAAATCTTAAAGACCTCTTGCCATTATTGTGGGCACTTAGATATTATAGATTTGGAAAATGACAACTTGTGACAAGGTGGCAATCTTTGTAATTTTTATTTATTTTTTTAGATTATTGTTAAATTTTTAGATTTCAATTAATCATTATTTTTTTTATTTTTTTTGGGATCTCTGTACTTTAACAACTGCTAAGATGACTATCCTCCAAAGTGTAGTAATATCCCATGTAGTGACAAAGGCACTTGTGCCCAACCACTATTGTGTTGCCCAAATCTCATTAATAGGTGGAACTTTTGTAAAGTATTGCAGAAATTTAGCAGTTAGTACTCAGAAAAGCTATCATTTAAATAATGGATGGTGAGTAACTTTGTTTTAAAACTAATTTTGGATGGAATAAATGAAGTATCTAGGATGATTTGAATGAGAACATCTCTTCATGTTTATCATTGTTTTTAGTCAATAGTAAATTATTCATTTTATATGGTGATGAGTTATATTTTCAATTTCTTTGAAAGCATGGAAGAATTTAATCAAAGCATGTTCTTAGAAATCATGAAAGCTTCACATTTGATTGGTGTTACTCTCTGTATCTGAGAGAAACAAATTTACTTTTTAGCTAATTGTATTCTTTTAATCTCTTTCTCAGGTAGTTAACAAGTTTTTATGTTAATTATAGTTTTCAATGCATTTTTTTATAAAAGCACAGTTACAATGTAGATGGGATTTTAGTTGGCTTTTTCAACTAGATTTCAACAAATTGATAGATTATTGGTTTGCTACATTTTCTCAAAATAGTGACATTTATGATTTCTTAGAAAGTGTTTTTAATTTTTTCCTCAATAAAGTGTTCAGTTTTGACTCTTAAGTTTTAAAATCTAAAGTTATTTTAAAATATTTTTTTACAAAATGCAAGAGAATCATTTTGTATTTAATTTTAACGACGCAAAAGTTTTAAACATGTTGTTAGTTTTTGTTCATGAACATTGATTAGATTTTTACAAATAATAATATTGAAAGAGATACAAATTTCAATATTGGTATTACCTTGATTTTTTATTTTGCAATATAAGTCTAACAATGTATCGAAGTTTTACTTCAAATTGATATTATCCTAATTTTTTATTTCTAAGTGTAAGTCTAGCAATATACACAAAAATTTAAACATGTTTTTTCAAATGTTTAGATTTGCAAAATATCTATTTTTTTTATAGATATTAGCCTTTTACGATGTTAATAATGAAACAATACAAAAATGGTATTATTCTCATTTTTTTTCTTATTGTAAGTCTAGCAATATACAAAAAATTTAAACATGTTTTTTCAAATGTTTAGATTTGCAAAATATCTAATTTTTTTTAGATATTAGTCTTTTACCATGTTAACAATGAAACAACACAAACTTCAAATTGGTATTACCTTTTCTACATATTAGATTTTTACCATAATAACACTGAAACAACACAAACTTGAAATTGATATTATCTTAATTTTTATTCTGTATTGAAAATCTTACACATTTGAACATGCATATTTGTGCAATGTCCAACACATAAGTGGATAAGTTTTTGTGCATGATTATTGATTAGCTTTCTACCATAATTTTTTACATATTTGAAAATGCATAATTGTGCATTGTCTCCCACATAAATGGATTAGTTTGTTTGCATGACCCTTGATTAGTTTTTTACCATAATAAAACCACAATAGCTTCAAAACTGGTATTATTTTAATTTTTTAAATAAAATTTTAAAGAGATAAAAATTAGAATAATGGAAAATTAATATACAACATATATTTTATAAATGTGTTTTTCATGAGTGTTATTGTTTAACTTATTTTTGGTTTGCCACATTTTCTCAAAACAATGAGGTTTATAATTTCTTAGAGTATATTTTGAAACGTTTTTGCAAAATATTTGGATTTCAAATAGTAAAATGGAAAGTGTTTTTCAATTTTTTTTTTTACAAAATATGCAAGTGAAATGATGCATTTTGTCTTTTAAATCTAATAGCTTACACACTTTTAAACATATTTGTATAAGTTTTTTAGAGTTGTAATATTTAGTTTTTACACACTTTTCCCAAAGGAAAAATGGTAATTTTATTAAAAAATAAAATTACATGTTGTATATACTCTAGAGCTTTCAATAAAGCACCAAATAAAAAAGTTGACATAAAGCAACAACCTAGAACCATGAAAAAAACCACCATTGGGACCAAGTAAAAAAACTTCGTTACTCCTTCCTTCTTTCCTTCTTTTCCATCTTCCTCTAGCCTCCTAAAATAAGAGTGGCTCTCAAATAGATGAGTTCATTTGTACGTCTTATTTATACACTTATCAATGCATGTTTGTGCTTTAGTCATACATAAAAGATCCATTAATTTAAAAATATAATTATATAACAAAATATTAAATTAAATTTATTATAGAAATTGAAAATTTATTTTTATTATTTTAAAAATAAATATGTCAAGAATATATTTTGAAAAATTATTTCCTTTTATATTTAGAGTAGAATGACAAATTGTTAGGGGATAAATTTTATTTCTAATTTAAATTTATTTTTTAATAGGAAATATTAATTTTATTAATTTTTTTTCAAAAGTAAAAATATATTTTTAATATTTTTGAATGGATATCAAAAAATATTGTTTTTTAGATTAGTCAATTTAATAGACATTTTATCTTAACATTCAAAATATGATGTAATCATATATAAAAAATTTATTAATTTAAAAATATAATGACATAAAAATTATTTAATTAAATTTGAGTTTAATAAATTATAGAAATGGTAAAATTATTTTTAACTATTTTTATTAATTTCAAAATAAATATATTAATAATAGAAAAACTATAAATATTTATACAAAATGATATCTTCCATACTTTTTTTTTGCAAAATGATATATGCAATTTTGGTTATTTATTTATTTTTTTAATTTCAATTTAACTATATTTAAATTAAATTGTAGGTACTAGCTACTATGTAACACTTGTTTATTTAAATTATTGGTTTAATATTTTTCTTTCCAATAATTCCAAAGGACCACTAAAAAAAATCAAATAACGAAGTTATTTGGATATAATATTATATAATTAATGGAATGTTCAACCATGCAATACAATTGAACATGATGGAGATGGGACTAATGAGACATACAACTTTTACATGGACTAGGACCTTGAACTTGTCGATTATTTGGAAAACTCTTTAATCGAGGACATTTTGGTTACCATTGGTGGCACTAAAATATTGGTTTTCAAATATTTCCAAATATAGTTATTTAGGGTTTGTTTCATGTTAATGGAGGACATTTTGGTTACCATTGATGGCACTAAAATATTGGTTTTCAAGGATTTCCAAATATAGTTAGTTAGGGTTTGTTTCGTCCTAATGGATGACATTTTGGTTACCATTGGTGGCACTAAAATATTGGTTTTCAAAGATTTCCAAATATAGTTAGTTAGGGTTTGTTTCACATCCATTTCCATATTTAGTGAATGCAATACAAAAATACATAAATTAAATTTATAATTAATAATATAATTAAATATTTTACAAATAATTTAATTATTAATTTTAAAATTTTAAAACATAAAATATAATATTACTGTTTTTTTTAAATAAAAACGCATGTAATGTGATAAGTTTAGATATTTAAATGAGTTATTGTATATTCAAATGGCTTATACAAGTACCATTAACATAAAGTAAAGATTACCAGATGCGGGTGATAATCAAGATATTAATGAGGATTACCCTGGTAAGCGGCAAGAGGATGAGCCACATGGTCGTCTACGCTCCCTCCCAAGCTAGCGTGAGCCAAATTCATTGATGCCTGCAAGCGAATTTTAATAGGTACTCAGGCCAAGAACTGCCCATTATGTGCACAGATATGGACTCCCCTCCCCCCCGCTCCATTGCAATTGTCCGCCCCAAGCTGCTGAACCCTGTTCACGCACTGTCACTGGGAGCCGTTGCTGGTTAGTGAGTTGTGTTGACATTGGAAATGGGCATCACTACTCTCATTCCAGGCTTTGCAATTTGACCTCTGCCTAGCCTTCCCCTGTTCACCCTCTGCTCAATTCCTCAGCCATCTCTTCCACTGATAACTCGGCTTGGCATTCTGCCATGGCTCGCATTCATCATCGTATGAGAAGTCGAAGAGGTGGAAGTCGGGGTGGTAGCGTCTACCCTCCAAAGACACCGAGCCCTAATTTCGTCTCCCCTTCCCCTTCCCCTGAAATTCCTTACCCTCATAGCTCGGTCTCCGGCAGGTATCCCGATACCCGCAGTGGTCGGGGACGCGCACAGCTTCTAGGAGTCTACCGAAGAGATGTCGCAGTCCACATTGCCAACTTCCCATTGCCCCCTCACCCAACTCCCCACTCAACCCAATTCCGCTTCTGCAGCACCCTAAACAGACTAATCATTACTGCCACCATTACCATTGTTTTCTCTAAATAAAATGAGTCGTAGGATGCCCCGTCGGGAACTACTAGAGCGCAGCAACAGGAGGCACGCAGGCTCAGGAATGAACGTGATTCTGGTAAGCATGCAATGGACGAGGAAATGGGTACTCTGCATGGCAATGCCCTGGGTGGCGGTCTGCATACAGCGAGAGGAAGTTCTGGAGACATGCAACCACCAGGTGGCAGCGTGGTTGACGCATCAGGATGGCATGCAGCAGCTGGCAGCTCCAGTAGCGTCCATGCTACTCGTGGGCCACACAGCGGCGGGTTGGAGGAGGAGGATGACTAGTACCGGTATGCATGCCTCATCGAAGAGGAGCTTGCCCCGGACGAGCTCAAGTGACGATGTGTGGTAGCCAGGTGCCACCCATTTGCCAGCTGAGGTCCCCTTTGCTGACTGGCTCTTTTCTGTTATGACTATTATGTTGGAACTTCTTTGGGTTTATGATTATTCTGTTGGAATTTCTCTTGTTTTGTTATTTCCTGTTTTAAACACTGATATCCCGCATCTAGGTATTTTTGCCTTTGCGGACTGGTTTCCCCATCGATGGGGCAGTCAAGTTTTTTTCTAATAGACAATGTTCAGCACTGCTGAGGCCCGTGCCTCCTTGTAATCATATTTTGTTACATATTAATAGATTAACTTTACTTAGAAAAAAAAAACAAAAACAAAAACAAACAAACATATATAATTTCAATAGTTAATATTAGTTGTGTAAAATTGACCCAAAAAAATTATTATATATAATTTTAATAATTAATATTAGTTGTGTAACAATTAACTAATAAACTTTTATGATAAAGATATTGTGAAATAGATAATTTTTGGGTAATTTTATTTCTTTAAAAAATTATCAGTTTGATAATGAAATATCACAATTTATTTAATTAATTATAAATAAAAAATAATAAAAAATATTTACTAAAAATAATATGAAATAGTTAAGAAAAAAAGTTCCAAAAATTATATTAATAATAAAAAATCACTATTTATTTAATTAATTATAAATAAATAATAAAACAATATTTAATTTATATAATTAATATTTTAATTTTATATTAAAGAATATAATTAAATCACTATTTATTTAATTAATTATGAATAAATAATAAAACAATATTTAATTTATATAATTAATATTTTAATTTTATATTAAAGAATATAATAATTATACAAAAGAGAATTGTATAATTATCAGCGGAAGACCACCGATCATCACTATCAGTTTTTAATTTTCTAGTCACAAGACCACCCACAGTATTTTTTAATTAATTATGAATAAATAATAAAACAATATTTAATTTATATAATTAATATTTTAATTTTATATTAAAAAATATAATAATTATACAAAAGAAAATTGTATAATTATCAGCGGAAGACCACCGATCATCACTATCAATTTTTAATTTTCTAGTCACAAGACCACCCACAGTATTTTATTTTCAAATGGAAGACCACCAACCAATAGATACATTTATTTCTACAAAGTTTCAATCAACGGCTTTGCATTTTATAAAATGGAGAAGATTGGAGTAAATTTATGATAAAAGTGGGTAACATAAATCCAAGTTGGAGCGTATTATAATAGTTGGGGACGTGAGCACGGCTAAGTGAGGGGACCACAAGACCATAAGGAAGCGATACGAATATATTGGATGTCTAACCATGCATCAACGACTGGTGGGTTTAATGTTGGATTTTATAGGTCAAGTTTGAGTGTGGTGTATAATGTGTTTCATAGTTATTTAAATTATTGGTTAATTTTTTTTATTTTTTTTGAATGGTGGGTATTATGAAATGAAATAAAAGGATATTAAATAAGGTTGTATAGTTAGTGTTTTTTGTCATTTAGTTTAATTATTAAAGTTTGATCATATTTGAACAAGGGCTACATTGTAGATACTCTTGCTTAGTATAAGTATAGTTGAATTAGAATATAAACTAATGAAGACAAAATCCTAGAACCATACTTCCAAACCCAAAAAATGTTTCTACCTTATTACACTAAGAGAATATAAAAAAAAATAGTATAAATATATTGTTAGGTTGCATTGGAAATTGGCTAACTAAAACGGCATATATATATATATATATATTTCACATCAAATTCTATTTTTACACAATATTAAATTTGCACAAATACAAATGCTAAAGATGAACATTCAAATATGCTAAAGATAGCCTCACAAATATATTTGAATATACTAAACATGAACAAAAAATATATATATTCTGCACAAGTGAAATTAACTCTCAAGAAGATATTTTTATCCAGCACAATAAATGAACTAATAAATTAAAAAGATGTTGAAGTTGTAATACTAGGCACAATCACATTATTAATTTTAGATGATATAATTTTTTTTTAAAATGTGATTTTTTTATTTGAAGATATTAATTTTTTTTTTATTTTAGGCAAAATTGACTAGTACAATTTGACCATCATTTACATAACTAGATTCCAATATATTGTAAAAAAAATATAAAAAATTTACATTTGCATTAATTACTTTATAACCTTTCAAAATGAATAAAGTATTATTAAAAATATCATTTAAACAATATAAAATAATAATTTAACTAACCATTATTTCACTAACTTGAAAAATATCGTTAAAATCTAGATTAAAATTTATGTAATCTAAGTGGTGTAAAATAATAATTTAGCTAATCATTACATTTTTTTTTTATTTCCTTCATATTTCTCAAAGTGGAATGTTTCATTCACTAAGATAATTTAATGAAATTCTTTAAATTATAATTTAAATCATACTTCCATATATTTCAAAGTGGAATATTGCATTCAATAGGAGAATTTGGGGAAATTTAAAAAAATGTAATTTAAATTATGTATAATAGTAATTTTGTTTACCATTACATCACAATATTGCATGACAATTAGGTATATTTAAAAGATTGTGATTTCAAGTATTTAATGATCAAGATGCTCATGATGAACAAAGTTGATACCATTTATAATTTTTGAATAAGAACATTTCATTTTGTGACAAGTTGGTGGGAATTCTATCAAGTTGGTGGGAAGTATACCAATGGATTTTGAGTCTAGTCCACAAGTATATTGACCAAAATTGTCATCATTGAAGTTCGTCTATGATCTCAACGATTTAACAATATAGATTTTCACATGAAAAATATAACGAGTGTAATTAAAAGTGAGATTTTGGAATCAAAATTAAAATGTGATTAATAATAAATTAGTATAGATATATTAAGAAATGTGGTTAGTAACTTTAGTTAATATATATTAATTGATATTATTTTTTATATGATATAATTTTATATGTTATTTGAGAATTTATATGGTAATTTTATAATTGTATTACTTTAAAATTTGAAATTGAATATAAATTTAAAAATGTAAAATAATTGAATAAAGATTCAAAAATACAAAATAATTAAATAGACCAAAATATATAACATTTAAATTTTTTGAATTAAAAAAAAAAAAAAAAAAAATTCCAAAATATTCAACATAAATTTAACATGACACTTAAGCATATTGCACCCACACTTTCTTACTTTTACTTGTAGTTGAAAACCTCTATTTGACAATGGAAATAATTCACCATTTAGATATTTGTATTGTTGGCTTGAAAATCTTGCACAATCTTTAATAAACATTGAAAGAATAGACTCGAACTAAATGCGCTTAAGCTTGCCAAAAGTTCAATAAATATGCCATTGCAAAGCAAAACCTAAAAGAAAACCATATTCAAACTTCGTTGCTTTGACCTTAGAAGGATAGATGGCAAGGGGTTGATCTTGCACAGAGCAGAGAGTTATAACGACCTCGGTCGCAATCTGAATACAATGCAAGAACGAGGAACAAAACACCCTACTTATATTCTACCCCTGCGTTCTCAAGGTTTCACCCGTCTTCCGAGCATCTATTTTTCTAGCGTCAACCAATGGAGGATACCAAGGCCTCCGTGTCGAGCGAATCCACTATGCATCGTAATTGGCCATCCTTTCTCCATGCCTCATCACGAATAAATTTAGCACGAATGGCCCTTTCTTGCTACTAGATTCCATGTTGCGAATCACAACTATACCTGGAACAAGAGAAAAATTTGAAAATATCTGCATTCATTTAGGGATTCAAACCCTGAACTCCCCCTGCTTGATATTGTACTTGCTGCATGCAGGAGTTTTCTTGATATTGTACTTGTTGTAGGCAGGAGATTGAAATTTGAGAGTAAGACTCCAAAAGACATTATAAATGATTCAAGACATCTGCCACTCGAAGCACTTACATTGCAAAAAAGCCTTCAAACTCAGAATAAATTCATGTCCGGTGAAAGAAGTACAGTTTGTCTGAAGAGAGTGGAAGAGGTTGTAAAGCATGCGAAGGATATGCCACAAGTTAATTCCTTGGTTTATTAATGGTACTGTAATTTAGTCTTTTCCTATCATGTGATGCAACAAGTTAATCCCCGGTAAATAATCATGTGGTTCTATGATGTTTCATTCTGGAGTCAGCAGTATGAGCTCAAGTCGGCAAAGTACAAATATACAATCATGACTTAATAATACTATAGCGAAGCCAACCAATCACAGCCTAAAAAAATAGATTTAAAATAATCCAGTAAATAAATTATTTTTTAATTATAAGGTTAACATTACAGATGGGGCTTTAATTTTTTGGTCGAATTAAAAGAAGTTCGGTCAACGCATTTTTTGAATGTGTTATATCCTACTGCGACAGGAATAATAACGAAGTTATTTTGGTGTAATATTATATAATTAATGGAACATTCAACCATACAATACAATCAAACATGATGGAGATGGTACTAATGAGAAATACAACTTTTACATGGACCACCACCTTCAATTTGTCGATTATTTGGAGAACTCGCTAATGGAGGACATTTTGGTTACCATGGGTGGCACTAAAATATTGGTTTTCAAAGATTTCCAAATATAGTTATTTAGGGTTTGTTCTGTATCCATTTCCATATTTAGTGGTAGGTGGAGAGTCAACCAATTCATTGGCACAAGGTCATGTGGACTTTATTGAAGGTTAGTGGTCATGCACAACATCTCTTCCCGTCAACACATTGAGGAGGAACACTGACAATCACAAGGTCCTAAGCACCTTGCTAGTGAGCCGTAATGGCTTATATAAGAGCATTAATGGTGTCACCTCGAAGGGAGTTCCTTGCCCACAGATAGTAGGTTATGGTTGAATTTTAGTGTTGAGAGTAGACAAGACAAACATAGGGATTATTGGGTCCCAAGTGTTGGTAGGAAAATTGTGGGGTGGTGAGGTTCCACATGGTGGGGAAGCTTACAAATGAAAGAAGAAATGGGTGATAAAATCATGCAAGGGTGAAATTTCTTTGGTAACTGGAGATGACATGAACGTCATCTAGCTTGGGTTATAGGCAAAGAAGATGCTAGTAGGAAAATGCATAGGTTGAAGACTCTCCAATAGATGATTAAATGATTGGATCTAGGAAAACCACGTGGCGTTTATGGGCTATGGGCCAATTTTTCATCAACTCACTAAGGGCTAGGTAGGGTTTATCTTCATATTTGATAAGGATGCACACAAGCTATTAAAGGAATATTGGTTTTTGGATAGGGCATATATATCCCTTAAACAATGGTACTTGTGTTTTGATGCAAAGGATGAACTTATGAAGTTTACAAGGGTATGGATTAAATTGTCAAGCTTGTTGATTGAACATTGGTTGGACCTCTCATTGAAGGATATTTGGGATACTTTGGGTAAGTTAATTCTCTCTTATGATAGTTATAAATCCAGTAATTTCAGTTTAGTAGAAAAAATATTGGTCAAAATTGATGTTAATCAAGGGTTATGCAAGTCCTTGGACATGGTGATAAGGAATAAGATCTACACGTATAGATACTTGGCTATGTGAACTTCATATTCTATTATGCGCATTTCCATACCTATGACCATATAATCCAAGATTTTGATATCAATTTCAAAAATAAAATTTGATCCACTAGGATGAAGGGTTATCTCCTTATACAAAGGTGAAGGAGTTCTTAGAGAAGTCATCTAACCCTGGAAATGAAGAAAGAGTAGGTAGGGATTTTGTCGAGAAAGGGGGAAGAGCATATGTTACAACAATAGAATTTGGTGGTTGCGGACATCTCAATCCCTTTGGGCATGGAATCTCGCTCTCGAGACGATCTGGTGGGGGACCCTCTTGACACCTTGGGATCATTATAATTCTTGGCATCACAACTACACAATCTAGACCTTGTATGGCAACAAATGACATTTGCATCGAGTAATTCCTCTCCATCTTACTCTTAAATTCAAATTTTGGTTTTGGACATTAGTTACTAAAGTTAGGGGTGATGTAGACATGCTTTACATTGAGAAGCTAGGGCTAGTTAACCCTAACCATATAAGACACTTGGATTTTGGTGTCAAATTACATGACAGGGCCCCCCTAATAGTAAACCTGACTAAGAATTTTGGCTTAGTGCTAAGGGGGTTTGTTTTTTGGTGAAGAGTATTTCGAAGGGTCATATGCTTCTAAGATTCATGGGGGAGGCCATTCCCACCTTATGCCTTAGATGACCTTGTAAGAATCCCAAGTCTTAGGGGGATTAGGGAAAGACACCCAAAAGGAGCTAGGGTGTCTTGGATAGGAAAAAGGTTGACTCTGAAGAAAACATAGGAATGAGAAACTAAGGAAGTGATTCATGGTAAATAATGACTCATATATGGGCTTCTTAAAGGAGATAAAACTCTTGCCCGGTTTACCCCATGAACCTTATGTCTATAGACCTAGGGGGTCAGGCCAAAAACTTGACTCTCAAGCAGATGTTATATTATAATAATTCATATGTGTTGTTTATATAAAAAAATATGGGCATGGGTAGACTTGAAAAAATTATTGGTGGGTTGGGATTTTCTTGCATTGGATGTGAATGGGTCTTCAAAAGGAATTATCACCATCTCGTCTTTGAACCTTTCTTTAATCAACTCTTTTGTTGTGTTTTTAGGACTCTCTATAGAGGGTTGGTGTAAGAGTTTTTTGTTTACTTTGACTTTGTTGAATGTCTATGGCCTCTAAGACGATAAATGAGTTTTTTGGTTGAGGTTATTCTTGGCATAGTGGGTGAAGACAAAAAATCTAATCATTGGTGGAGACTCTAGCCTTACATTTAATAGAGGGGAGGTTTATTGTTCAACTACTCATCATAAAAGGTTGCTCGATTTTTTTCTTGATCACTATGAGACAATTAGATGGATTGACATAAAGCCACTAGAATTGAAGCGCACATGGAAAAACGACAAAGCTAGGATGGGCAGGTTCACTAAGTACTTTGGATAGATTTCTAGCAAAATCTTGATTTTTAGGACAAGTTAACAAGTTTCAAGTGATGGGTAGATACCTTGCGGTGCTATGATAACTTTTCAATTTTCCTAGAACTAGGTATGGAAGACGAAAATTTGAAGGATCCATATAAGTACAATCCCTAGTGTTAAAAAAAGGTGAATTCCAGGAGATAGTGAAGTCTTCTTGGAAATCCATTGATGTGTATTCTGAGGATTCAACTTGAATATAATTGACAAGCTCATTAAGGTTGGCAAAAACAAATTGTTGCCTTGGATAGCATAAAGGTTCAAGACCCAAGAGGGACATTTCAAGATAGTGGAACATAGTCTGTAAGTATTATATAAGGATAATTTTGTTGGTTTGTTTGATCAATAGGTTTTATGGAAAACCAACAACTTCTGATTTTAGAAAAATAAGATCTTCTGGGACAAGGATAAGGGTTCCCACATTAAAAATAGAGCCACATGGATGCCTTCGAGAGACTAGAACACTAATATTTTCCACAAATTCATAAACTTAGGAAGAGCCAAAACATTATATGATAATTGAAGGACCTAGAGGGGAACAAAGTTAGAGGATTGAAGGGACTAGTAGCTCAAGGTGTTCACACTTCCTAGACATATTCAATTAATATGAGAGGGCCAATACCAATGAAATTTTAAAGGCGATCTGTTTTTTCCCCTAGAATGATTGAAGAAGTGGAAAACGAGGACATTTTCTTATTAGTTACAATGGAGGAGTTGTCGAGGGTACTCTAGTGCTTTCAAAAGGACAAGTATCTTAGTCTAGATGGGTGGCTTACTGAATTTTATTTGGATTTCTTTGAATTGTTGGGGAGAACCTTTTAAAATTTTTGGATGTATTGGTTGATAGGTAAGGTCCTTAGAAGTCTTAGCCTGACCTGAATTGACTTAATAATAAATTAGACCATCCAAAATAGCTAGATGGCTATAGGAAAATGCCCTTATGTAAATGCGTGTATAAGATTGTGTCTAAATTTATTGTGATGAAGTTATTGTTGGTTTTCAAATATGAGTTATAGATTCAATCCCTTCCACATTTATTGTCAATCCGGGTTTTGTTAATTGTTTCAAGGTTATCGTGAAAAGTTTTGTAATTTTTGTTTTTATAATGAGAATGAGCATTTCTTTGATCTAGCACTGATTTCACTCAGAGAGCTAAATCTCTTGGGTTAGGGCCCAACCCTAATAGCAAAGGCTATAGATTAATGGTTGAATTGTCTTTAGAATTATTTCATTGCGTAGTGTAGATCTGGTTAGTTTGCTTCCATTTGTGCTTTACTTTAATAGTATTTTAGAAGAGATAAAGGAACATTAAAAAGCTATGAATAGGTGGTTTTGGCCTCACTCCCTATAGAAATTTCACTGTAGATTAAACTAATTATGCAATGTACTAAAGAAAAATACTTAATCTACTTCTACAATCAAACTTGCAGATGTAAAGACACTGGACACCACATATCTCCATAATGGTATGATATTGTCCACTTTGGGCCTAAGCCCTCATGGATTTGTTTTTGGGTTTTACCCTAAAAGGCCTCATACCAATGGAGATATTTGTCCATCCTTATATACCCATGATCCTCCCCACTTCTAGTCAATGTGGGACTTTGGTCTTATACCCAACAATCCTCCCCTTGAACAAAGGACCATCGAACCTCCCCTTGAATGATTATCCATCCGTCCACTCTCTACCAACCAGGATTCTCTGCTCCAATGCGTTGGAAGCACACGCCTTACATGGAAGCACCACCTGCCTCGAGAGCTTGCTCTATCCCAGGTCAACTCCTCTTCACCATGTTGGGACCAGGACACGTCCATGAAGAATCCAGAACACACCGCCTGTCTAACTGAGCTCATCCACGAATCCCATCGTGATATTACCGGGGCCCACCACCTTTGTTCGGCATTCTGAGGATTCATCTAGTTGGCTAACTTTGAATCTGGCTCCGATACCACTTGTAAGGACACTGGACACCACATATCTCCACAATGATATGATATTGTCCACTTTTGGCCTAAGCCCTCATGGATTTGTTTTTGGGTTTTACCCCAAAAGGCCTCATACCAATGGAGATATTTGTCCATCCTTATATACCCATGATCCTCCCCACTTCTAGTCAATGTGGGACTTTGGTCTTACCACTTGTAAGGACACTGGACACCACATATCTCCACAATGGTATGATATTATACACTTTGGGCCTAAGCCCTCATGGATTTGTTTTTGGGTTTTACGCCAAAAGGCCTCATACCAACGGAGATATTTGTCCATCCTTATATACCCATGATCCTCCCCACTTCTAGTCAATGTGGGTCTTTGGTCTTATACCCAACATCAAAAGCTCAATCGATTTTGAGAAAGATCAAACAGAACACATATAACAAAGAAGAAGATTCAATCACACATGAAACACAAAAGAATACTCTAGGGAAAGCCTCAGCTAAAAACCCTGCTATCTGTATTATAATACAAGTGGAAATATGTTCAGATTACACAAAGCTTCAACTCACAAGCCATCCAGCTCTCAGCACAATCCCTCTACTCCTCATAGACAGTCAAAGTCTTCTCACTGTTAGAGCCTATATTTGCCTCAGGCTAAAAATACAAGGTTCTAGGTCCACATCAAACCACACTCAGCCTCGTAGTTAGCCCTATGAGGACAGGGGAGGGCTCTCTCCAGGTCGATCTTAGCGAAAGATTATCAGATGGGGCTTGAGATGACTGATTTTACAACTAATTTTAGGCTAGGTATTAAGTGCAAGGATTTTTATTTGAGTTTTGAGGGTTTTGTTGGAAAAAGGGACAGGCAAATTTTGGGTCCGGGGATGAGACAACAGTTTCTGCAGAGTTCTGATTGGGGCAAGGAAGATAATTGTTCTGATGCTTTAGAATGAATAAATGGATGGGTCAGACCGATGAGGAGCCAAGGAGGGCATGAGGGTCTCAAGAGTCCTCCTCAAACAGATGAAAACATGAAGAATTAAACAAAATTTCAAGGCAGAGCACAACAGTCCAATGAATTCTACCTTAATCACTCATTTGCTTGATTGTAGAAGAAAAGAGAAGGGAAAATGATACACATAAGCATCAATGAACTTACAAATACATAGAGAAACACACCATCAAAACATAGAGCCACATGGATCCCAACAAATGTTGCACTTTCCTTTGCCAAAATTGCAGAAATGAAATGTACAATAGAGTGCCAAGCAATCCCAAGTATCCAACCCTAAAAATGACTGAGAAATTACATAATATAGACAAGTCAAACCTATTCCCTTGCCTCTAGGGGTCGAGCTCACCATTCTAGGAGCTATTTGAACCAATTCTAAACAAGGAACTAAAAACTAGGTAGTCAAACAACTTACCCCTATATGCTAGGAAACTCATTCATTCATTTAATTTTCACCTTTTAGTGAAAGAATCTTCTAGAACAAGTAAATATGTGCCAAAATTACATCATTTTCATCAAGTTACATAAATATAGATCAATAATTACATCAAAAAGTAAAACTGGTCAAGACTAGGTGAAATTCTGAGTTGAACAGTGAAAAACAGGCCAAAATTCTCTATGCGCCGCGCCAAAATCTGTGTGCGTCGCACCACTTTGGAGCTGATTTTGAGGCACTTCCTGAAGTCCAAATTGAGCCCAAGTGTGCTCGTTGGAAAGACCTGCCTGTCTACTCTCCAACCCAAGTAGAATTTCTAAATTTGGATGTCATTTTCCCTTCAAAAAATTCAATCTCCCAAGACTGCTTCCTGTGTGTCAAAATAGGGGCAGTGAGGTCATTTTTAGGGTGTTTTTGACCCTTTAGGCAACCCAGAACTTGATGAAATCCTTAGGTAATCCATGACCATGCATAAATTTTGATGAAAAATCCCAAAATGTAAATTTTTCCTCTTGGAGATTTCCCAATTATAAGCGCGCGCCAAGTGGCGCTACACATAGGGCAGGAAAACCTGTTTTTAAAGCCGAAAAATTCAAAATTGACAAAATTTTCTCCAAATTCCTTGAAATTTGGGCTGAAGGTACCTCATCAAGTGCCATGCTCAGCCAAAGAAGCTTTGACCAAGATTTGAAGACGATCATTCTCCCTTTGTCTCTTTTGCTTCTTTGTCACCTTCTTCAATTTTGCCTTCAGATTCCTTATTCGTGCCTTGGAACTCACATGTCACGCCCTGTAATGGAAAACCATGTGTCTCAACAATTCTTTATCTCTATCGGCCTTGTCCAACAGTCTCTCCAAGTGGGGTACCATGATTTAGCTCTATGGAGAAGTTAATCTCTCACTTTGAAGGTAAACTAAGCAACTCCTCTGGAAACACATCGGACAATTCTGAAAGGAAAGGATATTGTTCAAAGGATGAAAGCTCTCCCTCATTTAAAGTCATTACAACATAAATTTGACATCTTTTCCTAATACTCTCTTCATATGAAAGAATGAGATAATTCTTAAATAAACAAGTCTCCTTTCCCCGTGTAGAACCATAGATTGGCCCTCATTACTCAAAAAATGAAGGGTTTTGCTTCGAAAATTAGCACAGCCCAGTGGGCTTCGAGCCAATCCATCCCAAGTATCATATCATAGTGACCAAGTGGCACCACATAAAGATTCACATTTGTGACACACTATCCTAAGTCTAAAGGGCACTCTTGCACTAAGCATTCAACCTTTTGAGATCGCCTTGAGGTCATCTCAACCTGATCAAAATTATTTTTCTCTATTGCCACCAATTTACATTTCAATAAAGAATTAGGAGAAATAAAAATTTCAATTGCACAAAGATCAATAAAAATAGTAACAACCATACCATTTAGCTTACCAGATGCTTCAAGAACTGTAGGTTGATGCTCGACCTGGCGATTTTTCACAACTGCATGAATCCTATGGCTCTGCCCATATCTATAATAGTGGCTTGTTCCTGCTATGATTGTGCTTTAGTATTCTTTTCAGGGAAATCTTGCTCATAATGAGGTCCTCCACAAGTCCAACATCCATTAGTGGGAGTAGTTTTCATAAATTTGACCCTTTTATTAGGTGATTCTTGAGTGTGAGCATTACCTTGTTGAAGATGTTTCCTTGGGTTATTTCTTTGGTTCTTAAAAGTATGACTTTTTTGAAATCCATGATGATGTGAACCACCTGACTCATGTCTTACATATTGGCCTCTCCTTCGGGGATGTTTCCCATGGAATGATAGATTTGGGGTTTTATCCCCACCTTTGTTCTCCAATAATTCTTCCTTGGCTATAATTGCTTGTTGCACTACCTCAAGCAATGTAGTAGGCCTCAAAATGCACACCTTTTCCTTTATAATAGGATTCAACCCATATAAAAACTTGTTTACCTTGAGGGCTTTAATATTTGATGGGTATCATATCTAAGAAACTCCATGAATCGTGCTTCATATTCAAGGATTGTCCTAGTTCCTTTCTTAAGATCATTGAACTCATTCAATTTCCTCTCCAAGTATTCAGTAGAAAGGTACTTTGCTTGAAATTCCTCTTCAAATCATTCCCATGTGAAGGTAGACATGGAGTATATCAATTGGGATTCTAAGTTCCTCCACCATAGTAGTGCACTCTCCTTAAGTTGGTATATAGCCAACTTTTCCCTTTGGTTGCTAGAATAGTTCCTCAAGTCAAAACATAGGCACATGTTTACTAACCAAGCTTCTGCTACCTCCCCTTTTGTGGTACCCTTAAAGATAGGAATCTTAACCTTTTTCAACTCTCTATGTACATCCCCATTATATGGTATTTCTTGCCTCTCTACTTCAGATGAAGAACCAAGCACTGAAGGATTTCCCCCAACCCTAATAATTAAGACTTCAACCATCTTTTGGAAAGAGAACTTCTTATCCCTTACTTCCCTGATGGATATTTGCTCAGATTATTTATCTTGAGGAGGTGGAGATGAGACTTCCTTCCTTCTCCTTGATGTTCTCTCCACGATTACTTAACCTAACCAAGGAAAAATTCAGGTAAGTAAATAAATATTAGAAGGCAAACCCTAGGTCCTATACTTTTAACTTGGCACGGATACCATATGTAAGATCCCACCTTACTAACCATCAATATCTACTAATGCTAACTCAAAATGCGATATTATTTTATTTTCAGTTTAAGTTTAAGTTTTTAAGACGTAAAGGTTAATGCAAGGTCATATATAGATATAGATATAGATATATATAGATATAGATATATATATATATATATATATATATATATATATATATATATATATATATATATATATATATATATATATATATATATATAGATATATATATATATATATATATATATATATATATATATATATATATATATATTGGTATTCTTTACACTACACACTAATTTCTACTAACGAACTAACCCATGGTAATATTAAACTTCTCATCAAAGCTACAGGGTCATGGTTCGTCAAGATCCAAAACTTACAACCATAAGTCTTAAAAACACATTTAAATGATAGAGTCTTTAGTGGGATAAATAATATCAATCTTTACAAACCACAATTTCCAGTAAGCTAATTGTTCATTCTATTAAAATTAAAAGCATTTAAGAGTGACTAGTTTGATCTTGTTCTAAATAATATGCCTATGAATTCTTTGGTAAAACAAAGGAAATAAAAACAAGATAATTCAACTTCTAAAGGAGTGGTTTCCAAGGATTATGAATTTATATGTGAGCTAAAAATTACAACAATTCACGTACCCAATATGACTTCCATGGTTTTTTAATTCAATGGAATCATCATGCTTATTCTTTGAGATATTTCCAAAAACACCTTGGTTGCAAATCCTAAATTCACTTAGACATATTTATAGACAATTCATAGATGTAATTAGCTACAACCATTGAAGCATTATGTCAAACAATTTGCAAGAATGAAATGTACAACCATTGAGGCATTTTGTCAAACACTTACAACCATAACCTTTAAGGTGATTTCATCACCATTAACTAACATGAATTTGAGATCACATAACTTATTTTTCATTGTCAATAATGCCAATAAGTGAACCTAATACATAAGTAGAACTATCATCCATATTCATTGTTGCATATACAAAAACTTAGGCACATAAATGACTATACATATTTAAGAATTTTTACAAATAGCTCGCAACGATGTAGCTATAGCCATTGAAGAATTTTGAACAATGGTTAGCAGTCACAAAACAAGTTGCTAACTATTAAACTATCAAACAAGCAGTCACATGTTATTTAAACTATCAATGTATTAATCATTAATACTTTAAAATAAGAATTCCAAGTTTATATAATAGGCTAGTTTCATAAATATAGATTACCAAGTAATCACAGCTAAAAAAAAAGTAGCAAAACAAACCAAGAGGTAGCAGTAGCAAATCTATGAAATATATCAACTTAAAGAACTAGATTCTGAAACTCTGTTTTTTGAAATCAAAGTTGGGGTGACATGGTCATAAGGTATAGATACCCCCTAAAGTTAAAATGAATCGGAACAAAAGTGCCCATAAATGCAATTATTTAAAACCACAACCAAAATCAAATTCCTACTATCTCATTTATCATGTTCGTCAAACATATAATGTGAAAACTTATCTACAACTGTAAATAGGGAAGGAAAAACCAAATTTATGCTATTAATATGTTTCATAAAACTCATGGCAGCCTGAATGCTTTAGCCATTCATACATGATGTAAATCAACTTGCAATGAAATTGTACAAAAAAACTTACATAAAATGAACTACAGTTATTGCAAAATCCATTCAACATTTAGTCGGAAGCATTTGATATACATCTATGTTTCAGTCAACAACCAAATAAGAAAAAACCAGGTAATGAACTACCAAAAAAACACAATATAATGCTATCAACATACCTGGCATTGAATTTATACAACTCAAAGAAAATGGGAGTATGCTCCAGCTCCAATGAGAGTATGCCCCAACTCCAATATCCTTACCAACTCTTTGTGTACCACCTAGTTTTCCTCCCAACCATATCTAGGAAGAAATTCTCCCCCTGGAACCCGTGAGCTATGAAAGATCACAAACAATACCAAAAGACAACAGTAGAGAGATTTGCAAGGAAAATTAAGGAAGCAAATTTTCACTTCCTCTCAATACCACTCATGGCCAACCTCAATAGCTAGAGATCTTAGGATTTTAGTAAGAATTTCATATTTATTTTGGAAGCAATTGGCTACTCTCCATGTCTCTCTATCTCATTATTTTCCTCAAGTCTCGTACACTCTTGGCCTCATAATCCACCCCCAAGTGAGAATACATGAGACTCATATACAAGAGGAGCAACCAATTCTTGTCATAAAGGAGGAGTAATGTGCATGCATTGGATTTCATTTAGAGTAGTGTAATTTATGCCATTAAGGAGAGGTATGCACGCCTTAGTTAAGGAGAGTGTAATGTATGCATTAAAAAGAGCATAAGAGGAATATTTTATGACATTTTTAATGAGTGAAAAGGAATATGTCATTCTTTTTTGAGTGCATAAAATAGAGTGTAATGTATTATTTAAAAGAGAGAGAGAGAGAGTTACATAGATCCATGAGATTCATGAAGGAGAGGTGTGAATTGATTGAGGAGGTGAAGTTGACTTGTAATTCCATTTTAATAATAATATAATAGTCTCATAAAAGATAATAATAATATTAATAATATTTAGGATTCAGTCAAGATTTAACTATTAGGATTGATTAATGATAAGTTAAGTGGTTTTTCTTCAACTATGCTTGATTACCAATTTATGCAAGGCAATTTACTATGTTTAGAAAGTCATGCTTGAGATGCTGGACATGACATTTTATTTTTAGAAATTCATTCCAGAATTGTGAGAATGAAATTTTATTGAAGGAAATTCATCCTTGAGTGGTATTTTTCTTCTAGAGAATAGGGATTCTGCACCCCTATTTCATGCATCTCCGTTCCTTAGTAGATTGAGGACTTCACACCCTGATCTACCCCAAAGATCCAAGATTCCACAGCTTGATATTTTCAAATATTGAGGACTCTGCGCCCTAAATATACAAGACTCCACATCTTTATCTTTCTTGGATTTAGGACTCCATGCTCTAATTTCCATGCCCTCTCATCTACTGTGCTTTGAAGCTCTTTGTTTCTCCTTATGGTACTGATTGTGAGCATTTACCCATCTGATGGTTCGCTGGTAAGGCCTTGTTCAAATACCTACACACATTACAGTCTCAAATATCAAAGGAATCAAATGAATTTCATAATTAAATTAACGTATTCACATTTTACCGAGAATGATGCATGACTTCCACAATCCTTTTGTTTTTTACAAAATGACTTCCACAGTCATTCATAATTGAACATCCTTGTCGGAAAATGACCAGGTACCCTACCACATCCTGCTTATTACAATATTAGACATATATAATCACATAAATCATCTATCATCCATCAATCATAATCAACCATCTATTCCACATAACCATGAGCATCCATGGGTCTATGTGTCTCAATCTTGGACCAACATCCATGTCATACACCTGCTTCATAAATCAGATGCAAAAAGAGAAACGTATGTATAACATTTACTTAATCAAAACCATCTAATACAGATAATCAAAGATACCACACAGAAGAGGAAATATAACTATATAAAACATTATTCCCCAATCTAGTGATCAATCTGCCATACATAAACATAAAAGGAAATATAACTATGTATATAAAACATTATTCCTCAATCAAGTGATCAATCTATCATATATATATAACTCGTCAAAAATCACCCTTGATAGGAGTGAAAAGACTATACTAGGAAAAAAATAGGACACTACACATAGAAACCGAGAAAACCAACTGTGTTCCTCGGCAAGGGTACACCACCCTCACTGCACAAGGGATAGAGTGTTGCACAATTGTCCAACAACACATAATTTGGGGTTTTCAATAGAGCGCAGTGCAAATGGGTGGCAGCAACAATATAATGGGAAGAGCTACACAACTGGGCACGACTGTCGGGAAACTTGGACAAAGTGTGGGGGTCAAATTTCGGTGGCTTTATGGTTTTGTAAAACTTGTAATTTGTAATGTATTTGCATATTTATATATTATTGGGCAAACTAGACAGGGAGTTGCCCCTCCCATATAAATATGCATAATTGTGTCTTGATGATGATTTTATTCTGCTGCATATATAATTGAAGATAAATTGAATGAATTTTATTTCCACTACATTATGAACACTTGAAGAATTTGACTAAGTGTTGAGTAGGCATAGTATGTGTACTTGAGTAGTGGTGAAACGAAATAGTTCAGTGGTGCCATGCCCGCCTGTGTGGTGGGAAGACTACCATCCAAGTCGGGGTGTGACACAACCCATCCCCGTGAGGTATGAATCTGAACACTAATTGAAATTAAACCCCGCATTAACTAACTAATCTATACTTTATGAATAAAATTTGTGCATATTATAAAAAGTAGGGAATGTAAATCAAGATATGGAAACCCGAATTTTGAGTTTATTATATTAGTAGAGAATGTAGTCATGAATCACAAACATGGACGAGTATGTGGAAACCCATCAACAATATTAAAATATATATTTTATAAAATTTGAAAACAAAGATGGAATCAAATTTAAGCAGTAATCTAATTATTCTAAGTTTCAAAAAACTTCCAAACATATTTTCTAGTGACAAACTTGAATACAATGCCTTATAAAATTGGGAAAGGAAATCACTAATATTGGAAATAAAAATTCCAGCATATATTTAGGTTGATAGGCCCTTTTTTGAATCAGCTAATTTGACATCTTTGTCTACCTTTTTGTTGATACAATGACATATGTCTAGTAACTCTATAGTTACATTTGTCCACATTTACACCACCATGGCTCCTTTTTCGGAAGGGTGCCTCCATTTTCGGCAACTTCAATCACTAGACCTCTGTCCCTATAGGAAAACCAGATGTTGAACCAGGTTTGAACGTGTTGTGGGTTTGCTTTTGATATCATCCAGGAAACCTGTTAGAGAGTAGAAGACAAAGGCCAGCGTAGGGATTTTTCCCAGACTTCTTGGGCTTCACTTCCATGATTTCTTTATTGAGTTAAATTCACCTCAACTATTATTCTTATATTAACCTTTAACAATGCATGATTCTTACTCACTCCCTAACTGATTACTGAAGACAGTTGTTTATGTTTCTTTGCCTTCATCTAGTTGTAGGGTTATGATGGACCAATGTTGATCAATGACCTATCTACGGAGAGAAGCGCACCTAAAAATCTTGGGTTGAGAGGATTCAAAGTCATTGATGATGCCAAGAAAAAACTAGAAGCAGAATTCCTAGGAGTTGTTTCATGTGCTCATATACTTGCCATTACAATACGCGATGCAATAGTACTTGTAAATATCACATTTGTCATTCCCGAAAGCTTGAGTAGTCTGGGAGCAAGCCCTATGTCAGCCTTTACAACCAATCATCCCAGGATTGATGGCCCATGAATTATTTATTTTTAATTAGGAGTTTTTGTTTTTTTTTCCTTTTCATTTCATGGCAATAATATCAAGTTAAGAGTTTGAAAATGGTTTTAATTTAATTTAAATATGAATTATTTATTTTTTATTTGGATTTTATTTTTATGGTAATAATATCAAGTTAAGAGTTTGAAAATGGTTTAATTCAAATTCAAAAAGAGAGAATGACATTAATAAATTTGTGGGTGATTTTTATAGTTTGGTACAAGATATTGATTTTCAATGCTATGTTTCTAATGATGTTGTGATTTTAATTTTGAAAATAGACTTATATTATAATAAATACTTTTCATTTAATTTAAAAAATAAATGACATGATATTAATACTATTTCTCAATTTTAAAGTTAATTTTAAATTTGATTAATAAAATTAAAATATTACTAACACCATTATCAACTTCACAAAATACATAAATAATTATCCATTTTTTTAATTTATAAAAAAAGTTCAAATCAATTATAATTAAAACAATATTTTCAAAAATATTGATGATGACGATGATGATGATTAACATCCACTAAGACTAATGTGGTCTATCGGACCTCAAGAAAAGAGAGTCTAATTGTCATTCCTCAAAATCTTGTTTCTGTGATCAAGGAGCAGGGAAATAAGCGTTCCAAGATCGCTATAATTGGGTTGTTGAATAAGTCAAGGATATTGGAGGTGTGGCTGATGATAGGGAATTGAGAGTAGATGTGGGTAAGAGTCAGGCAGTCTAGATGGACGTGCTGTTCTTTTTCCACCTTATTAGTATCATAAATCTAACAAATTCTATCGTCCCAGGAAGTCTTGGGAGTAGATCACCACCCGATCTCACTCTGAAGCTCATGAGAGTTATTTCTAATCCTACCAATGTTCATTTTCTTCTTAGTGCTAGTTAACATAGAGAGATAATTCTGGTTATCAAGGGTGGGGTTGATCACCTCCTTATAGTACCTTAACTTCCTTTTACCCTCCATCTCCTTAGCATCCCACATCTTGTCCTTAAACTGGAGGTAATAGTATCTTTGATACTGTCATTTCTTCCCATGACGAACTCCTCCTTAATCCCCCAAAGGGTGAGCCAAGACTGAGCATCCTAGTGCCACTTGCGCTTGAGGCACAGGTGGGGGTTTTGAGTAAAGTTAGAAGAAATTTTTGGGAGCCTCTTGGATTCCATATTGTGAAGCTTTTTCTTATATATAATATATCTAAACATAGCCACACTTTCAATGGGGGATAGGCCAACTTCGATCAAGAGGATAGGATAGGGAGTGTTTCCCTTAATCTTGAGGTTTAGGTTACGAATTGCTTTTGGATAATCTCAATCTTTCTCCATGACTCCCTAGATATACTACATCCCCGAACTTCACATCCGTATAAGATAACAGGGGTGATGAGAGTCTCAAAGAGGAACCTTTTTTACTCCAAATGTAAAGTTTGGCTAACTTGTAATTGTTTTCAAGCTCATAATAAGCTTTCCAACCTCCAATAATTCTTTTCTCGATGCTATAATCCCAGTTGAGATGATGAGGAAAGTCAATACCCAAATATTTATAAGAATAAACTTGCCCAAGACAATGGTTATCATAAACAAAACTACCATGGGTGATATTTTTGGATTTAATGATCATGACTTTAGCCTTATTGGTATTAACTATCATAACCATTTTGGAGCAGTAGACATAAAGAGTCTTAAGCTGCTTGTTTAGGTCATCATGGCTCCTTGCAAGAAGAATGATATCATCAGCATAAAGGAGAAGATTAATGATAATACCAACAAGCTCGGTGCCTTTACAGCCTGCAGTTTCTAGACACTCCTCTAGTTTATCGATGTAAATATCAAAAAGGGTGGGGGAAGGGGACAACCTTGCTTAACCCTAAAATTACATTTAATATTTTTAGAACACTCTTTGTTGGTCTTAAGCTGTAGCTTTTAACCCCGTACAGAAATTACCTGCATACGAATTCTAAAACACATCAAATAAACAATGCAAGAGCATAACACATAAAACACATATATACAGAGATTTTCCCCTGGATCCCAAAATCGGGACTACCAGCTTTATTTTTCATTATGTTCCTTTCAATGTTATAATACATATTTATACATGATGAAGCATCCAATACCATGGACTGAAAACCATTGCATCCAAAACTATGGACCAAAAACCATCGCATCCAAAAAACATGTGCAAAAATCATGCACAAAACCATAGGTGGGTGCGCCCAACCTAACATAGGTTCCAAAACCAAAATTTTCTAGGGCGCTACCCCAGTCCCCATAGAGTGGGGTTACCTGCACCCCTTAAGTCCCCTATGACCCCCCACTATGCAATCGGCACAACGAAGGGAGGTCTCCGCCCCCCCTCTAACCCCCCGGTTAATTGCGTGGGCTAATCGTGGAAAGAATATAACACAACCCAACATAAGCTTGGCAATGAGAGTCTCATTGTTATAGACATATTTGGACACTATAACCTCAATCTTATATGTCAATAAAACAAGGGATCTTTAACCCCTAAAAGTGTTGTCTCATACCCTAAAGGATCATAGTCAATAGATTACATCATTCCCCAGAAGTTACACCTGAAAACCACTCAGAAATGGCCAAAACTGGACCATACTGACTGCTCCACTATTAAGGTGCGATGCATACTGGCTCCTACACTAGCTAGGTGCGATGCATACTGAAGAGGCCCTCTGTGGGGTGCGATGAGCAAGAATAGACAAATGGCTAAGACAGTTTGCTAAGTGGATGCTCATGGAATCTTCTAGAAACTTCTCCTATGACACTTGCCTCTCTAAATTTGCCTAGGGATGAGTAAGAGATCAATGAAATCTCCAAGTGGAACCAAGAACGATGAGTGGAATGACACTAATAAAAAAACTAGAGCTGACTCACACACTTGCAAGACATCTGTAAATGGATCCCTCATCTGAGAGATCTAGAGGCTAGAATTTTGTAATTTGTAAGGAAGTGTTGATAGTTTGTCTTTGCGAAGGAACATTGTATTGTTGGATGATCTTGCTTTTCATGAGTTGAAGAGGGCTTTGATGCTGGGAGGATGATGTTGGATTAGATAGCTGGGTTGTAATTCTCCCTTCTATTCTAATTATGTTCTTTTAGTTTTCCTCCATACAATCGTGTATTTGTGAATCTTGTTATTTGTGAATGCAATTGTATGTTCAATGCATTTTTTATTCTGCATTGTTTATGATATTATAGATAGAGATGCTTTGATGGTGTTTTGTTACTTTGTCTCTACAGATATTCTCTAAAGCAAGACAAGTAGGAGAGGTGTTGAAAGCTCTATCAAGGGAGAGAGAAATCAAGCAAGGAGTCAAGCGGAAGATCGAGGTTGGTCCCTTTACTTCTCTCTTATCTATCATACATAAAGGAAATCACAAATTGCTTTGATTGTTTGTTTCTAAGATAGCTACCAATCTTAGTGGGACTAGTAGATCAAAAGAACACTAGTTTTCCCAGAAACAAAATGGCAAATCCACTTGGGAGCGAATAGTTTGTTTATTTTTTATTGCTGTTTGCTTTATAAACTACAGACGGAGCCTGAAGTTAGCCAGATAGCCTTCAAACTGCTCTTACTATGCAATTGCAAAGTAGATGAATGCTGCTTCAATGAATCTCGGGGTTAGTTTATGAATTGAACATCTAACTTACAAGCATTCTAAATGCCCTTGTGGTAGCTCATTAACCTCCTAAGATCATACCCCTGTACTTTGTTCTTGACTATTCACAATAGCTCAGCCTAAATCACTAAACTCAACTGCAAATTTGAGCAAAAACCCACCTCAGTTTCGCTCCCTGGCCCATTGCACTCTCTATAATTGGAAACCAGTATGCATCGCACCTCCCGTGTGTAGCAAGTGAGATGCATCCCTGTTTCTGAAAAGCACAGGTGCGATGACTGAGTAATACTATTTCTCTCTTTGAAATTTGGGTTTTTCTCCTTGTTTTCAACTCTATTAAGTTGTTTTTCTGCTTATGATCAGTATCTCATTGTTGAAGCCTCCTTCCTTTACATAGTTCAGCCTCCATCGATTAGGATTAGTAAATGTTTTTATGTATTTGTCCATCATTTACGATCCTTTGTCAAAAAGTAACTTAATCGAACTATCATTTTGATGCAAAAAGTGTCGTAATTGTCATTTTGAGTCAAAAAGAATAGTGTCGTAAAGTCTTCCTCCTCTAGATAGTCGATTGTACTTTTGTCATTGTATTTGATTTGAATTGTTAATATTTGAAGTTTTGAAAGCTGCTTTCTATTCAAAATCAAAAAGTGTCGTTTAGTCTTCCTTTCGTTTTGAAAAGAAATTGTCGAAATGTCACTTTGAAGAAAATATTTCAAATCTATACTTAGTTTTCCCTTTTGGCATTCTCACATTAAGGAAATGAAAAACAAATACATCCATTTGCATTTTCATTTAGACTGTGTGTGAAAATGATTCAGGAAAAGTGCATTTAGTGTGTGCTCTTTTCTCTTTGTTGAAAGAATCCTAATCTTCATTCCTTAGTAGCTAGGGTTTTCATTGCTAAAAGAAAACAACGACTGTTTATCATTTTAGATTGCATATTTAGGAATTTTACATCTACATCACGCGGTGAACCTTGAAAGAAAAATTCTAAACAAGATCAACTCTAAAATAAATCTCAATGAACTTAAAAATGCTTTGGAACCTAACGCAACACATCTAGAAGTCTAGTCTAGAGATGTGTTCCGGCGTCGTAAAACCTAGTAACTATCGTTTTCATCGGAGGTTGGGTGATTCCTCCTCTTTGATACGACAAGTGCTAGTATGAACTTGTGCTCCCGTACCATCGAGTATATATTGGGAGACCACAATAGGTTGATATCCTTTATCCATAGGAAGTCGTGTCTGCCGCCCTATCGATTGCAATGCACTAAACACAACATTCAGGAAGACTGACTGCCATACATATGTCCTTGGTAATTTCTCTTTAATTTACCACCAAGGTGTATATTACAGTTTTGCGATTGGTTTGGTAATCCCTCTGTCCAGATTTCTAGAGTAGTCATTTTCGTTCCTTTTCGACTCCTTAAAATAAAAGGTCCATCTGAGCACTTGTCACTTCAAGCTCATTAAAAATCGAAGGGGACTAGAGTCATCTTTAGCTTTTTCTCGACTCATAAAAATTGAAAAAGTAAAGTTGTGTCAAAGCCTCATTAAAATTTATTTACTATGGAATAACATTTTTCCCCTTAATTTTGAGTTGATCAAGTGATCCACAATCATGGAAGAAATTCAATTAAAACCCCATTGTTCGCAGAGACTAGCGAGTCAACCATCTTTGACGGAAACGAAACCATTTAGGGAAAAACTATCTCATTTAACTAAGTCCAATTCACCTGATTTATTTGAAACTGGTGTTTCAACATCGTCAGAGACTACAATTACTCCGATCATTTCTGGTACATCTGCCTTTACAGAAGAAACTCCACGGTTACAAGAGGAAATTAGAACTGATCCTAGTGTAACGATAGACACTTCTATACCTAAGATAGCTCCATCTAGAGTTGAAGTAGAGACTGAAGTTCACTTACCTAAACATCTGGAAGTTGAGTTCCAGAATTCAGAAGGTGTCACCCCTCCAGTATCTGTCACTACAGAAGCTATACATTCTTTGGCTCTAGAAATATTTTACGAACTTGACAATATACCTCTTCCACCTCAACTGATTGCCATAGAGTAGATAGTAGAGGATCTTCCATCCAGTACTCCATTACATTTTGGAACTGGGATCCACTTATGTCCTTCTATTCTTGAAGTTAGTTCTTTTAATCATCCTTCATTGCAAGTTCCTGTCGAATTGCTAGGAAATCTTTTGGATAGACTAAATATGTCTGAGCAACCATCAACATCTAGGACTGTGTCATCTAACACAGCAACAACAGAACTTCCTGCTGCCACATCTACGATGTTTGCTGGTATACCATCTGCCCCAACTAGTTATCAATCATAGATGGAGTCCACCCAGGGACTGTTTCGACGACATGGTCTGTTCCTATTTGATCATCTGAGATCCTATTTAGCATTTCTTATGTTGAAACTCAACAAATTGATCCTACATACCAGTTTCAATTTGGACAGCCCAGCCTTCAAAGACTAATCTATCCTTTGAGCACTGGATTGCCACCATATGGGGGGCAGTATGCTTTTTCATTATTCCCTCCTGGAGAACAACCATATGAGAATTCACAACAAAATTTAGGTCAAACTGGAATTACATCCAGTGGTTGGGTACCAATACTACCTCAACAACCAAGAGTTGTATATTCAATGCAACCAGTCCAACCTATGTCGAATATTCCCACTACACCTACTATTGTGACTGTGTCGCAAGTACAAGCACTACCTGTTGTATGTCAACCTCAAGTCTCTCAGTTTGCAATACAATAGCCTCTTGTCTCTATGGCTCAATCACAACCTCAGGTTAGTGTTTCCTTACCTAGAACAACTCAGGCTCAAATGGGTACTATCACCCCGCATCTTGGTCAATCATCTAGTATTGGGCAATAGCAAATGGTCCAACAATCATGGTTGGTACAATATCAAAAACTGCAATTCCAGCAAGCTTACCGAGGACTTGAGCAACAAGGCTTTATAGGTAATGGACAACCACATTTTCAAAATGGTTATCAACAACCATACTATAATGGTTATGCCCATCAACCTTATCAAAGTTATCATCATCAGATACATTATGCTGGTATGCAAAGACCTACTGCTAAGGCAATCCCATCTTATCCTGGGTATGCTTCACCAAACCTAAATCAACAGTTGCCCTTTGTAGCAATTCTAGAATTACCAGATTTGAACCGACTAACAAATGATCCAATTGCATACACCCCTTGGTGGCCAGCGATTCCTCATAAACTTCTCTCTAATATTCCTAAATTCAATGGAAATCTAGGTGAAGATCCATCGAATCACGTAATGACTTTTCATTTGTGGTGCTCATCTAACACCCTAAATGATGGTTCGATTAGGCTTCACCTTTTTCAGTGAACGCTAACTGGTCTGGCAGCAAAATGGTTTATTGAATTGCCTAGAGATTTGTTTGATAACTTCAGCTCCCTTGCCATTACTTTTCTAACCCACTTTCAGTTACCCATAAGGTACGAAATGGGAACATAACTCCTTCCAACTTTAAATAGACAACAGAGACTCACATATATGATCATATTCATGAATGGCGACATTGTCGTTGAATGGTAAAGACGTATGTTCCTTATTAGCTTCTAGCTGAGTGGTTTATTAAGTCATTATTGCCTTCTATTACTGAGGATGTGTCAAAGGGAGGAGTTGTCACCGAAGAGTGAGTCATTGCTTGTGCTCAATAATTGGACTTGATCTATACTCAGTCCGGCGCTCTCTACGACAAAATTCCTGATGCTCCTAGACCAGAATTTTCCGTTCCTCCCCCTCCTAAATCAAACAAGTACTCTCATGCCGGTGATGGCGTGATTGGTACCTCAAGTACGCAAACTGCAAAGGCTCCATCTTGTAAAGCCCTTGCAGTTTCTAGTCAAAAAGAAAATGACAAACTTCTTGCCTAGGTGGTTAATGTTGTGTCATCCAACAAGGGAAAAGAACCAAAGCAACAAGGGGGTAAGAAAAAAAGGAAAATCAAAAAGAAGAAACAAGAAGATTCGACTCCTGAGAAATCTTCTGGAAACCCTGCTGGGCAAAAGAAGCCTCCTCCTCGTTTTCCATGTTTGATATGTAATGAGGAGCATTATACAAGAGATTGTCCACATTGAGCTAAGATTGCAAAGCTTTTAAAGACTTCAAATACCTCAGTGGTATTGACTGATCTGTTTACAAACCCAGAAACTAATCTGGTTTCTATCAATCATGCTTCCCCATCCCAAGTGCTTATGCTATCCATCTCGAAACAAAAAAATGATGCTTTGATATTGACAAGGAATAAAGATTATGGGAATCCACAGTCGTCGAACAACAAGCCTATAGATCAACCTAGTAGTTCGACAACAACTTTGCCAGAAGTTGTTCCACCCATCATTCCTGAATTAACTATAAAGCCGCCAAAGGGACTAGTACATAAATCGACATTTAATCCTCGTGCCTGACCAGCATATAATTATAATATAGTGGAGGATCTGGCTCAATCGCCATCTGCTATGTTGACACTTGAAGTACTGCAGAATTGCCCCTCCTAAAAATAGGCTTTATTGTCAGGAATAGGTGGGATTGACCCAACGGATTCCAATCTTGTGGCCTTGAACCATAAAGGATACGAACCTCAATTACCGACCCAACTCGCTTTCCTTATACAAGTAAAAACCCTCAACAAAAATGTTCATCGAATAATCATTGATGAGGGGGCATCTACCTATATTATGTCAATGACTTGCTCGAAAAATTTAGGCTCACCACCCTTGTCACGATCATCAGCGACATTAAAAGCATTCAATGGAAGAACATACACACCATATGGGATATTAAGTAACTTGCAAGTTTAAATGGGGGGCAAGACAGTAGAAATTGAAGTCAAGGTCATTGATGGAAACCTTGACTAAAATATCTTACTGGAAAGGCCCTGGATTTATGCTATGGTTGTTGTTGTGTCAACATGTTTTAGAAAGATTGCATTTCCCTTACAAGGCCAAATTACAATTGTTGACCAACTAACCTTTTTCCCCAACAATTCACAAGCTATTGGAAGCATTCCATTGATCCATGGAAGTTCTCAATCGCTTCAAAATGTCAGAGTAGGTCTCCTAAAAGACCCTTCCTTAATGGGTACTTTTTCCCTTCTGCCTCTGAGTAATTTGGCGGAAGTGGCCACAGTGGAAACCTGTCATATGATATCTTCTATATCATCAAAGATTAAGAAGAACTCTGACCATTTTGATAGTGTGGATCATCACCAGGTGTTGCCCCCAAGTCCTATAGAATCTTTGTAGCAATCAATTTTCTGGGCATGGGCAGTGAACCCAAATCAACACTCAATGAGTGTTTGGATAGACAAGTCTCTAGAGTATGGCACCTCTTCCGATCCTTGGTCTCATATATAGTCTACAGAGGAAGGAATCATTCAGTCGATGATGATAGGAGAGGCACCATGAGAAGATTACGACCATTGTTCCCATCTTCAAGGTAACAACGAAGATTATTCCAGCGACCTTAATCATCCTTCAGTTTTTTATTTTCTATCAAATATTGTAAATAAGGTGGATTCCAAGCAAAATCTGTCCAATATTCAAGAAACTATCAGCATTAATATCTCGACCAAACTTAATGTTGTAGAGAATATTCATGTTGGCAAATCTTGTTCTCCTTCAGAACTGGAAATATACTACGCTTTCTTTCACAAATTCAGAGATGCCTTTGCATGGTCATATGAAGAAATTCCAGGCATTGACTTGAGCATCGTTGAACATGAAATCAAGATGTATCCAGATGTAAAACCAGTACAACAATGACTTTGACTGGTTCACCCGAAGAAATCCACTGCCATTAAGGCGGAAATTGAAAAAAATTTACACGCTGGTTTCATTTACCCTGTTCCTCTAACTGATTGGGTATTGAATATTGTTCCTGTGATGAGAAAGCAAGGAAAGATTAGAGTGTGCATCGATTATAGGGATGTAAATCAAGGTTGTCCAAAAGACAACTACCCTACGCCCTTCATTGACCAGATAATTGATGAATGTGCTGGATGTGAAATATTTTCATTCATGGATGGATTTTCTGGATACAATCAAATAAATATCTGCCCACAGGACCAGTCAAAGACTGCATTTATATGTCCATGGGGCACATTCACGTACCATAAAATACCTTTCGGTTTGAAGAAGGTAGGGGAAACCTTTCAGAGGGAAAATGAACTATGCCTTCCATGACATCAAACGCATCGTTCAATCGTATCTCGACGATCTACCGGCTCATTTGCGAAAGCGGACTGATCATCCACAGCATTTGAAAGCCATATTTCTACGTTGTCAACACTACAAGATATGACTAAATCCGCACAAGTGTGTGTTTTGTGTTGGTTATGGTCGATTACTTGGTTTCATAGTTTCTAAGGATGGAATTCGACTCGACCCATGTAAGATTCAGGCAATCATAGACATGCCTCCACCTTCGAGTTTGCTCTAGATTCAGAAACTCGAAGGGAAAGCAAACTTTCTAAGGAGGTTCATTCCAAATTACACCAAACTTGCTAAAGGTTATACACATATTTTGAAAAAAGAAGTACCCTTCAACTAGGATCAGGTTGCACAAGCTTCCTTTGATGCTTTAAAAGATTCCCTAGTAAAAGCATCATTAATGTACGCTCTTGATTATCAAAAAGACTTTAACCTGTATCTCGCCGCTACAGATACAACCATAGCCATGGTTTTAGTACAATAAGAAAATGGAATAGAACATCCTGTGTATTATTTAAGCCGCAACTTAAATGACATGGAAAGCAAATACTCCTATGTTGAAAAGCTAGCTTTAGCAGCTATTCAAGCAATACAGAGATTTCGACACTATATCCTCTTTCGTAAAACTACCATTTTATGAGATTGCAACCCTATGACCTACATTCTGTCGCATCAATTACTAGGGGAAAATATTCCAAATGGATAGACATTTTACAAGAGTTTGATATGGAATTCACCAAATTCGAATCAAAGAAATCTCTAGTCTTCGTGGAGTTACTTTGTGACCTCCCATCATCATCCAACGATTTAACATCTAAAGCATCAATCGTGGATAAAACTATGTTTCTGATATCATCAAGTGATCTGTGGTACGGAGATATACTGATCTATCTCCAAACCCAAACCTTTAAGCCTAACGCCTCTTGCTCTGAACAGTGACGTATTCGATACCAAGCCAAAGACTACATGATCATTGGTGATACACTTTGCCATCGTGGTGTCGATACAGTTCTACGAAGGTGCCTCACACATGAGGAGGCCGACAAAGTCCTGAATGACTGTCATTTAGGTGCATGTGGGGGGCATCTATCTGGTTACGCTACTGCATAAAAAATCTTACGAGCTGGTTACTTCTAGCCCACAATATTCAAAGATTGCATAATTGCAGTCAGAAGTTGCTATGCTTGTCAAATTTTCGATCGCAAAACCAGATTACCACCTACACCACTGCATCTAGTAGTTGTTGTTGGGCCATTCGCAAAATGGGGCATTGATTTCATGACATTTAACCCCACCTCAGGCAAGGGGCATGGATATATCATAGTCACTATCGACTATTTTACAAAATGGGCTGAGGCGATGGCTACATTAAACAACAATGGCGAAACAGCTGCTCTTTTCTTTTTCAATCATGTAGTCTCTAGATTCGGTGTTCCATAGGCTATATTCACAAATCATGGATCGCATTTTCACAATCACATGATGGTTGAATTGACTACCAAATTAGGACTGTCCCACGATAGTTCTACTCCATACTATCTGTAGGCTAATGGACAAGTTGAAGCAATCAACAAAGTCTTGAAGTGCATACTGCAGAGAATGATTGGAGTCCACAAATGGAATTGGCATTTAATCCTATACTCAACTCTATGGGCATATAGGACATCGGTGAGAAATGCGACCGGATTTACGCCCTTTCAGTTGGTGTTTGGTCTGGAAGCTGTCTTACCAATTCAGTGTGAAATTTCATCTCTCAAGATCGCAAACGATCTACTTCCTCAAACTTCGGAGGAAGAGGCTCATTTCTTAGAACTAATCCACTTGGATGAAACCCATCGTGACGCCGCGTTGGCTAACGAAGCACATAAGAAATGCATCAAGATGCAATTTGACAAAAATGTCAAGCCTCATGTCTTCTTAGAAGGTGACCTGGTCTTGCTCTATGATCATGACTCTGATAAATTGGGAGCAAGTTTTAACCATTATGGATGGGCCCCTACATTGTTAAACGAGTATTAGCAAAAGGAGCCTATGAGCTGGTAGATTACGATGGGATTCCACTGTCGTAACCCCGAAACGGGTTGTATCTTAAGCGTTACTATGCTTGATTAAGTGTGGTAATCTCTCCATAGATATGCTTTTGTTACATTTTTGTTTTCATCAAGAGTTGTCATTTTGGTTAGGTAATCCACTTTGCATTTTTTGCAGATGTCAGACATTTTGGAATCATTCGTTGGGTACACTGACGGAGGTAGTCATAGTACGCGAAACCTATCTTCTGTAGCCTGGGCCATTTTTGCTCCAAGTGGCGAGTTAATGAGTTTCAGAGGGATATGTATTGGTCGATCAACGAACAACATCACTGAGTATAGCACGTTGATTGAGCTTCTCTCTGATGCCATTTCACATGGCATACGCCAACTTGTTGTCAGGCTAGATTGACAGCTTGTCATTCTACAGCTTACGGGCGTCTATTCCATTCGAAACCCAGCTATTCAATGTATGTTCCTAAGAGTCAGGATTTTGGAAAGACAGTTTGATTCCATTCAATATCAACACATTTCCATAAACTTAAACACATTAACTGATTTATTAGCAAATTATTGTTGGAAATAATACTGAGAGGGGGGGGGTGAATCAGTATTATCAGATCAATAAAACTTTTCAAATTTCATGCTCAGAAACATATACGCTACTTCAGTTAAGTGAACCCGCGTGTACACGCTACTGTGTCTAAAGCAACTAGCGTATATCCAGAAATCTTATGATTCAGTTAGCTTATCTTCAGTAAATGCATCAGGACATTATTAACCACATTGACAGTAAACAGGTGCAGTATAACAGAACAGATCATCACATAAAAGCCACACACATGAACACCATGATATAAGGTGGAAACCCAATGTGGGTGAAAACCACCTGCTGCAATTTGTCTCTTTCTTCTTTAATAAGAAACTTCTTTTACAATGTACTGGTGTAGTCCTTTACCAGTACACAGGCTACAACCTGCAGAGGGCTACAACCCTCTCTCGTTTTCCAACTACTTCTGGAAGGGTGCTACAACCCCCTCAGCTCTTGTACTAGCCGATCCATTTACTAGTACGTAGGTGTTGACCCTACAGAAGGCTACAACCTTCTTTCCTACAGGGACCACGTTTCATCAATTTTCAGACTGGATCCATGAGTACAAAACAAACACTGCTGCAATACAATCATCAACTTATACTTGCATCATAATTCTCTAAATCACCCAATACTGAATCACTGAAACCCTGTCATCAAGAACACAGAAACACAAACCAGAGCCCAGAACTCTGCAACAACCACCAGAATCAACAGCAACCTGAAATATCAAATCTTATTATGCATACGCTACTTCGCTATACCAAAACCGCATGTATACGCGATTTCTCCAAAGGCAACCCGCGTGCAGATCTAGAAATAATTACTTATACCTTTGCTGTCAGATCCGACCCTTGCCAAGCGTCCCGAATAGATAACCAGCAATACCAGATCTTCTCACCTTGTCAGACCCACCTTTCTTCCCTCTCTTTGCCTAATGATCTTCTCCTTATATAGCCTTAGGCCCTTCACAATACCACGGTCCAAAACCATAGTAACACAATACCATCAACTTCAAAACTAGGGATCGACACGACCATCGAGACACAATGGTCCAAAACCATAGGCACAACTTCCAAGGACTAACCGCCACGGACCAAAGGTACGTTTTCACATGTACGCACTTTTACTAAAGCCAACCTGCATGTATACGTTGATTTTCCTTAATGAGCCTGTGTATATCTCTTTCTTGTCCTGTTGTACTAAGATCTGTCCTCTGATTGAGTTGCCATCACTTGTACCTGCTTCTGAGTGAGTTGCCATCAAGGACAACACTTGTATCATAATGCCAACAATCTCCCCCTTTGGACTTGATGGCAACCACCACACCAAGTCACTCTCCCCCTTTGACATCAAGGGCAAAGGGCGGACCAAGATATTCTCTTCTTTGGTATACCTTCTACTGTCCATACTCCCCCTGAGTACATGCTGAAGTTTCTGATTTGGCTCCCCTTTGTATATGCCAAGTTGTATCAATCCATCCATGCTCCCCCTGAGTAGATGCAGGTTCTAAGACCAGCAATAACTATCATTTATCATATATGATTTGTACCATACGCGTAAGCCTGCAATACCATTCCTTTGATCAAACAACAAGATGTATCATTTAGTTTCATCAGCAACTTCTAACCATAATGCCAACAATGAATTATTTAAAGTATACGCTCCCCCTGAGCGTGAGCCAACCATGACCATTTCCTGAGTCTGTTCTGCTGCCCTTTATGCTCCCCCTGAGCCTGAGCCAACCATGACTGAAACATTTCCTGGGTCTGTTCTGCTGCCCTTTCTACATATACGCGACTTTGCAGCCTGTAACTCACGTATATACGCAACTTGTCTTCATTATATCAGCGTATGCAAGATGGAATACTGAAATTCATCACTTTCAGATTCCCCTGTGTCTGTTGTGTCAGCTGACTGAGTTATGCCACACCTTTCTGTCTCTAATTTTGTCTTCTTCAATTCCTGGAACTGTGATGATGTATGGTCCTCTTGTTTTGAATTTTGAAATCTGCTCCTGCATTCCCTTGCTTTATGCCCATATTTGTTGCATGTATAACATCTTACATATTTCACGTTCCTTCTATTGCAGTCAATTGCTTTGTGTCCATATTCATTGCAGGCAAAGCAATATCCTCTGAAATACCTGGGATGCGATGATCTTTTGTAATGGTCTTGAACCATTCTACTTCTACATCTGGCTGCAACATGTCCAAGATTATGACATACATAACATTCAACATTATTCAGAGGAGGAAATAATCGTCTATCACTTCCATAGTTAGGAGTAAAGGATCTTCCTTGAGGAATTTCTTTCCTTGGTTGTTCCTTGTTCATCATTTCAGATTTCTCATTAGAGTTTCTTGCCTCACCTTCTTCCTTTGACGCTTCGAATGCGGCTTCTGATGGTACCTCTTGTCGCATTTCAAAAGTAGTTAAGATCCCGTGAAGCTGTGACATGGTGATTTTCTGCACATTCTCCTTTTCTTCTATGGCAGATACTTTAGAATCAAATTTAGCAGACAGAGATCTCAAAACCTTTTCAACTAAGACAACTTCCTCAAATTATTCACCCAGATCCCTCATACAATTTACAATCTCATCCATATGTAGGAAATAATTAGCTATGCTTTCATTACTATGCATCTTAAGAGTTTCATACCGGATTCTGAGAGTTTGAAGCTTTGCTCTTTTTACCTGATCATCTCCTTCGTAGCTTGTAACGATTTTGTCCCATATTTCCTTAGCTGATTTGAAATGCATGATCTTCATAAATTCTGATTGTGTCAAACTACTCAATAGGACAGTAACAGCTTTGGCATTGAGCTCATATTGCTTTTTCTCTACTGGATCTGTAGGAGTTGCTGATGGGAATTTGTATCCTCCTTCTACGATTCCCCAAACTTCTGCTCCAAGTGATTGTAGATATGCAGTGGTTCTTATCTTCCAGTGGGTAAAATTGTTCCCGTCAAAGACTGGTGGCCTGATGTGTGCCTCTCTTTCTGGATTAGCCATTCTGATGGATCTTTTCCTTCAAGCGATCAAGCTTCCTCTGAACGACCTGCTCTGATACCAATTGTTGGAAATAATACTGAGAGGGGGGGGGGTGAATCAGTATTATCAGATCAATAAAACTTTTCAAATTTCATGCTCAGAAACATATACGCTACTTCAGTTAAGTGAACCCGCGTGTACACGCTACTGTGTCTAAAGAAACTAGCGTATATCCAGAAATCGTATGATTCAGTTAGCTTATCTTCAGTAAATGCATCAGAACATTATTAACCACATTGACAATAAACAGGTGCAGTATAACAGAACAGATCATCACATAAAAGCCACACACATGAACACCATGATATAAGGTGGAAACCCAATGTGGGTGAAAACCACCTGCTGCAATTTGTCTCTTTCTTCTTTAATAAGAAACTTCTTTTACAATGTACTGGTGCAGTCCTTTACCAGTACGCAGGCTACAACCTGCAAAGGGCTACAACCCTCTCTCGTTTTCCAACTACTTCTGGAAGGGTGCTACAACCCCCTCAGCTCTTGTACTAGCCGATCCATTTACTAGTACGTAGGTGCTGACCCTATAGAAGGCTACAACCTTCTTTCCTACAGGGACCACGTTTCATCAATTTTCAGACTGGATCCATGAGTACAAAACAAACACTGCTGCAATACAATCATCAACTTATACTTGCATCATAATTCTCTAAATCACCCAATACTGAATCACTGAAACCCTGTCATCAAGAACACAGAAACACAAACCAAAGCCCAGAACTCTGCAACAACCACCAGAATCAACAGCAACCTGAAATATCAAATCTTATTATGCATATGCTACTTCGCTATACCAAAACCGCGTGTATACGCGATTTCTCCAAAGGCAACCCGCATGCAGATCTAGAAATAATTACTTATACCTTCGTTGTCAGATTTGACCCTTGCCAAGCGTCCCGAACAGATAACCAGCAATACCAGATCTTCTCACCTTGTCAGACCCACCTTTCTTCCCTCTCTTTGCCTAATGATCTTCTCCTTATATAGCCTTAGGCCCTTCACAATACCACGGTCCAAAACCATAGTAACACAATACCATCAACTTCAAAACTAGGGATCGACACGACCATCGAGACACAATGGTCCAAAACCATAGGCACAACTTCCAAGGACTAACCGCCACGGACCAAAGGTACGTTTTCACATGTACGCGCTTTTACTGAAGCCAACCTGCGTGTATACGCTGATTTTCCTTAATGAACCTGCGTATATCTCTTTCTTGTCCTGTTGTACTAAGATCTGTCCTCTGATTGAGTTGCCATCACTTGTACCTGCTTCTGAGTGAGTTTCCATCAAGGACAACACTTGTATCATAATGCCAACAATTATGTGTTAGATAGACATTTGTAGCATTTGTAAAAAAAAACATTTCACATTAACATTTGCATTAGGATCGCATAGCTTAACCAAAATAAAACTTCGAAAATCAAAAATATATAACTGTTTATAGTTTTTAAAAAATGTTTTATTTCTAAGACAAAATTGGTCATATGACCAAGAAACTCAAAAACTAATGCAGAAAAGCACCCTAGACTAATGGTTCTAGTGATAACATGTCACCGCCTATGTGATCATATGCAAGAGCCTAGTCCATCGACTCGACACGCCAGTGGTATGTCATTGTAACCTCAGAGGTAACTCGTCATTCCTCACATCCTGAATACCAAGAGTGAGACCCTCGATCTGATCCTGCAGCACTGCTAAGGTCTTCGCTATGTCCAGATCCTGAAGGACAACCCTCCCTATAGCCTCTCCTGCTGGAACGTCAGCTGTCGCCCTTGGGCGTGCCGTTGGTCGCATTGGGCCAACATCTGCACAAATATATGAGTTTGATTAGTCTTGAAAACATTTAAAAACACAAAAACATTATAAAACTGATAAACAAAGATATGGTCAAGTCATTTTACTCATAACACTCCACTGCTCGCCAGCTGGTAACGCCAAATCCGGGTCACCTCGGAAATCCATCCCAATGTATGGATACTCCACAAAGACCATCTCCTGATGGTCGAACCACTCAAACAAGGCACCAAAGAAAGAAATCTATAACTGACCAGCATGTCTAGCCATGAGATCAACCCGTCTCTGCATCCGTGGTTCCCTCGGTGCTGGAAATCTAAGTGAAATGTACTGAGGCTGCATCAATGGAATCCTCTCCAAGGAAAAAGTAGTCAAAATGGAACCATAGCCAAAGTTCTTGGACCTTCCATTCTATACGTTGGAGAGCTATTCTTTTATAACTGAAAGTACTGCCTCACACCAGTTGAATACCTTTGGTTCCAGGCATTCCAGGGCGTACTGCATATAAGATCTGTTTTCCAAATGAAGAGCCACGCTACCAACTAATCTAGCAAAGGTGAATAAAATGGTGCTCAAGGACCAATCAGTGACATCCTGGATATTGATCTTGCCGTCCCTGCTGGGCTGAGATCCATCTCTACAAAACTGGTGAATATAATCCCTCACAGATTCACCCCCACGAGCGGATCCTGATAGTGAGAGAGGGGCACCACGCCTCGATAACCCCATCAGAAGGTAGATATCCTCGACTGTCAATGGAATGGATTTGCCTCTAATCTGGAATACCTGGTTGACTGGATCCCAAGCATCGAGGAAATACTAGAACAAACTGATTTGTTGCCTCATGCTGGATATGTAGAAGAATTTGAGCAAACCATAGTTTCGTAATGCAGTAACTGTGCTCTGATCATGTAAGGAAATCATGTCCTCTTCTTCATGTTCGCATTCACACCATGTGACGACCATCTTGATCTGATAAATCTTTGAAACACAGACCAAAGATGAATTAGGATCCTCATTTGAGCAAAAACAGGTAAAAATTTCATGAAAAAACACTGTGTAAAGTTTCCCTTCTGCGCCCATCGCACCCTGCCTGTGAGCAAGGTGAGATGCATACTGACTGGCCTGTGTCCAACTCAGTATGCATCACACTTTTCAATGCAGGCTAGGTGCGATGGATGGAGAATGAGTTCTTCAAACCCCAGGGGCCCAGAAGAAGGGAAAAACTTGCTCAAAATCAAAGAAGGATGGAATGAAAATGAAGAGCTCAGGTTTAGCTCCTAACTGATCCTGACGGCGTGGAGAATAGTCCACTGGATCTCCCAAAATTAGCTGGTAAAGTTTGAGGGGGAAAACCACTCTAGAGCTCCAAAATCCCAAATTCGAAATGAAATGGTAAAAATGAGAGGTAAAACTACTTTTTATGTTACTATTCACGTACTTCAAGTAAAATTTTAGTTTTTAATTCATTTTTCGGGCATGTATATGTATTTCTAATCAATTTGATGGAGCAATTGAGCAGGTTGAACGACCGATGAAAGAATATAACGTGTTAAATGGTGAATTTAACATCTTTGACCACTATCATGAGCAATGTTTCCGCAAGGTTCAAGCTCGTTAAAAAATAAACCCGCCACCGAGCATAGTTTCTCCCGATTCAAGCTCATTAAAAAATGAATCCACCTTCAGTAAATAACCTTTGTGATTTCCATTCTATCTGCCTTGCGAACCTTGGTTGTGTTCTTTCCATCACCTCCATCCATTTGGCCGATCATACGCTTCCACTTGATTGTTTACCATTTTGAGGAATAGCTGCAATGAGTGGTCCTGTTGGCCAACCTCTTCACACCACCATGTTTTGAGAAGTTCCAAGATTACCCAGAACTAGTTCCAATAATACTCGGAACCCGTTTGCTACCCAAAATGCCATTCGTTCCTCAAAAAATGAGTCTACTTTAAACTCTTTTCGGACTCGTTAAATATGAAAAGATTGTCAAGCAATTGACCTCTCCAGCTCACTAAAGTGATTGGAAGTGCCATCCCTCCTGTATTTTAATCTTTTTGGACCTGAGGGATTATCCCACAAAAAGATCGAGCGCTTGTCTTTTCGGCTCGCTAAAGTGATTGGAAAAGTCATCCCTTTTGTATTATTTTAATCTTTTTCGGACTCAAGGGATTATGATATGAAAAAGAACTGTTGGAGTTTCCTTTTTGTCCCTTTTCAAACTCTCTAAACATGAATAGGACTGAGTTATCCTTGTCGTTAAACTTGTTAAAACAATAGCAACAAACTTTGTCCATCTATACAAGAACGAGTTTCATTGTCGCTAGGCTCGCTAAAACATAGCGACAGGTTTGCCTGAAGGGAAAATTATAGAACAAGCATATGTTATCCTCCTCAAGCTTGACAAAAATAAAGAGGTATTGGTCAACAATGACTGGGGAAAAAGGGAAGAAAACTTGAATAATTTTATTGGTAGTAGGTCGCTCTTGAACATGACACTTTCACTCCATCGCCATGATTGAGTCGAGTTGGGTTATTCCATTCACCAATCATATCACCATTGGTCCTCCATACCATCCATCTTTTGGGAATAACGCTACCAATCCATCTGAGTGTCACCGATATGTTCAAGAGAAGTCATTTAGAGAATTCACCATCCAGCTAACGCCTCATCCACTGCAATACCTTCACCCTCCATTTTTCATGACCGCCACTCTTGAACCTTGTATCATCAGATCGTTTTCACCTCTAGAAAATCATTTGCTTCGTTTTATGTCGTAGATGTGGGATACATTAAGGCCCTCCTATGATGGGTCACTTCTTGTCGACATCAGCTCATTATCCAAGAAGTTGACTTAGAAACAAGCCTTTCAATACTTTGAAGCTTTCATGCCTCAATGGCAAGTTTCTCACTTCCGGCGACAGGTTTACATCAATGGCCTTTGACCAAAAGATTTTACGTGGTGTTCGACATTGGATCATATATTCACGCCACGTGAATTGTACTGTTGTACCTTGAGGGTCATTATCATTATTGGTGATTCCTCTCGCGCTTGTTAATAGCTTACATCATTGGCTGGTAATCAGGTGATGTCTTTCCATGTTTGACTTCAGAACATCTTTTCACATGGATCGACTTGTACATCGGGCGAAGATTGAATGAGTTTTAAGACCCTAGATCTAGTTTCATCCATCCAGGCTGTGATATATTCAGGAATATAAAGACATCAAATGTACACAGAAGCTACATAGATGGTCATCCAAGCCAGGGACGATGACCCTTCATATGAAGAATCACTAGTCTGCAACTGCAGACGATTATCTGTTCTATGTACATGAAAATGAATTTATAAAGCTGAGAATGGGAATGTCGGCCTCAGCTAGATCATGGAAATAATATGATGATGATGTATTGTATTGTATCTTATACAGGTCACCTTCTAGTTCGAATACCTCGGATCCTCATGATAAAGCATTTCACCCGACATCAAAAGATTTACAACCTCATGCTTTAAGGGGCAACTGTTATCCCCAGATGTAGGTGCCACGCCAGGGTGTTAATGCGATGGGACAGGGGTGGGGCGAGGTGGGACGACACTTGTCTGCCCTATACCACACAGATAATCGCCAAATGAAGGAATAACCTCAGCATTTGGGGATCGCAGGGTTCCCTAGCTTCACCTCAAGTGGCTTTGATCCTCCCAGCCTGTCCTCCGATATGTCTATCGCCTCCGCACGCTGTGGACTACACTGGAACTTGGCTCTATTTAATGCCATAGTAATGGCGGGTGCTATTCGAGGCACGACTGAGGGAGATAAATCTAGGCTCAGCCATGGGATTGCTAAGGAGCCTTTGTTGCTTTGTCAGTCTGGTTATGGTCTGTATGGTGCTGGCTCTAGTGGATTTCACTCAGAGAGCTAAAGCTCTTGGGTTAGGGCCCAACCCCAATAGAAAAGGCTCCTCTTCTTGTATTTGTATGCTTAGATTGATTTCATAGATTAATAGTTGAATTGTCTTTAGAATTATTTCATTGCAAGTAGCGTAGATCTGATTACTTTTCTTCCATTTGTTCTTTACTTTAACAGTAGTTTAGAAGAGATAAAGGAACATCAAAAAGCTATCAATAGGTGGTTTTGGCCTCACTCCTTCCTTCAGGGAACATTGTTTGAGGAAAGAACTCATATGCAGCCCCAAAAAGATAAAATTCTAGTTTCTCATGGAATTTAGGGTTTTCTGTACTTAGGCCAGCATTTGATCAGTTTGCAAGAGTAGGATTTAGTTATCATTTCTTCTATCTTCAGTCTTACATTATATCTCATCCATGTTCCATCTTATTCTGCAAGTTTTCCTCATGCATGAAGTAGGAAGTTAGACCATGAAATTATGTTTTCCTAGATCATTGAAACTCTTCTTGTTTACATGATTTTTGGGTAAATGTCAATGTTTGATGCAGTGCATGTGTTTCAGAAGTACAGAGAGATTTCATAGTCAGCAACCTCAGTCCAACTTCATCCATCCATGATCATTCTTTGCTTTCACTAAAACCCTCACCAATTTCGTCATTTCACAAGGAAACTTCTCCAAGCTTGTTGAGCAAATCCAACCATCTCCCAACCTTGGTTTTGAGTTTTGAAGTGGTCCTAGGTGCTCCCTTGCCTCATTCCATCCACCAACCACCTTCCCTAAACCTTCCATCACCTTCCGCACCCATCCTTTTTCTCTCGGTTGTATCCTGTAGAAATATAGGGGATCTTGTAGGTTTTCAAGATATCTTATAGAACGCATTAGGACATCCTATAGGTTTTCCTGTAGTGACCTATTTTGAGGATGAATTGAGGGAAAAGCCTCTAGGAAGCTAGAAAATGTCACCTACTAGTCTCCCCAACCTTCTAACCATTCACCAACATCCCTAAGCCCCTTGCCACCTCACCAAAAGAGATTAGATTGCACAATTTCACATAAAAAAGGGACAAAAAGAAAAACAGATTTGTTTTAGTCATTTATATGCACAGTAGTAGAATGTTTGATGTTTTGAATTTGCATGCTTAGGATAGTAGGATTGCATACATGTTAACTTAGCATTCCTTTGAAGCATAGCCTCTTAGCAGTTAGTTATAAAATGGTGTGTTTTAGAATTTTATTTCAGTGTTTTTCCTTACTGCAGTAAACAAGATTTCTCTTAGAGTAGATTTCTCTTTCCCTCATTAGTAATCAAACTTCTTCTGAATCCATAGAATTATGGATTGAAAAACACTAGTGTTCTATCACCAGCTGAGCAGTGACAAAGAGCAGACCCATCACTTTTACTTGTGTATACAACACTGTCACCTCCAAGTTTGTACGAACCTTGGGTTGATAAAGTAAAAGTTGGTAGCCCCAGGAGTTGTAGCACTCTTGCTGCAATACTGGTGCTCATCAATGTGCTAAAGATTAATGTAATGAAACAACATATTTAAAGGGAAAATATTTATGTGTGCATGTGTATGAGATTGGTGTCATTATTTTTCTTATGTTGTTACCTTTTATGTACATGTTAAAATTGCAACAATGCTTTTATTGAGTTTATCTACTAAAGTAATTAATTTATAGAAAGGAATTTAGTAGAAAATAATTAGCTAGAAGTTGGGGTAAGAAATTAACATGGTATCAAAATTGTCTCTCTAAGGGGGGAATTTATGAAGTACTTCACATATGCATAGAAGCCAAAAATCATACAAGAGTTGTAGGGTTACTGTAGGACCAACCTTTTGAGGAAATAATAATACTAAAAAAGTAGGAAGAAATGAGGTGATGGTTATATAGTAGAAGGCAACGATAAAAGGAATCATACGTGGCCATATGTAGTACAACAACATAGGTGACAATAGATGCAAAAAAATTGTAGTTTCAATGTCATACACGAGATATGATGTTGTACAAAACACAACCAAAAGTAAGTAATCACACAGGAGATGATGTAGCACATGGGTATAGAAAATAGTAACCAAATTCATCCATATTGTTACATGTGATTATATGGTATTGTGTCTAAGAAGTGAGAGGGAATCATTCTAGCTCAAATTAGGAGGAACTTTGGAAGCCAATGATGTGTTATTTGTATCAAGACTGAATGATAACTTTCTCTCAATCTTAGTGATGGAGGGTAAAGGATATGAGGTAATGTTCAGGAGTAGGAAAGTGCTCATTCATCCAAAGGATATTAGCCCAAACATAGTAGTGTCCATTCAGGTTAGAGAGGGAAACTTATATAGGCTGAAGGGAAAACTTGTTTAGGCTTTGGTACATGACAATGAAAAGTTGTGCAGGTTGTGGTAGAAGAGGATGGGACACTTCGCATCATAGTGCATTGCTAATATTGATAGAGAGTGTCCCTAGTGTCCCAATGTTTAGTGTTGAGCAGTATGGTGTTTATAGAGGGTGTGTGTTTAGTAAGAATGTTAAGGATGCTTTTTCTTCTAGTGAGAGTATGTCTCAAGGGATTTTGGATCTAAGTCACTTAGATGTGTGTGGATTGATGTCAATGGAATCAATGTAAGGAGCATTATACTATGTCATTATTATTGATAAATATTCCAAGAAAACTTGGATCTTCTTCATGAAGACCAAGGATGGGGTCTTCAGTGGACTTTAGGATTTCAAGACTTAGGTTGAGAACCAAACAAGCATGAAAAACCAAGGTATTGAGGTCAAATAATGGGGAAGAGTACACCTCCAATGACTTCAAGGATTTCTGCAAGGAGGTAGAGATCAAGAGGGCTATAACAAATTTGTGCAACCCTCAATAGATTGGGCTTGTGAAGAGAAAGAATTGATCCATACTCGATTTTGCCAAGGAAATGATACATTACCAGGATACATCTATGTTTTTGGGGAAAAGGCATGCAACACTATAGTATATGTGTAAAACATGAGTCCTTAGAGGATATTGGGGGAAAATACTCGAGGAGGAATTCATAGGAGTGGAGCAATAGAGAGGGCATTTAAGGATCATTGATTTCCCAAAATACATCCATGTGTTTGTGGAGAAGAGGACAGAGATGGAGCCTTACATGATCTTCATATCAACACAGAGGATGACAGTTTTGAGTAGAGATGTTAAGTTAGGGGGGAACTTGGCATCTAGCAAGTCTCATGAGTTGCCACCAGTAGTCACAGAGGATGAAGAGCATGAGGCTCCTAAGGGAGAACAACATGTAGAGACTTCCACTTTAGGGATTCAACCTTTAGGTTGGGAGGAGATAGTAGCTACTTCCAGTTCCTTCTGACGACCCAGGTGGTTTGAGCAGACATTAAGAGATGCTAAGGAGCATGTGGAGGCTCCTAGGAGCACATTTCAAGAGAGCATGCCTCTTAAGAGGTTTTTGAACTACCTAAGATTAATGACTAACATCATTGAGGAGGCAACAAATAAAGAGCTTTGGACAAAATCCATGTTGCAGGATGATGCATGGGACATTTTAGCCAAGGTCAAAGGGGAAGCTAATTACATATAGTTCTTTTAGAAGTATCTTCCTCACTAAGAGGGAGTGTTGACGATAGTAGCACTAGACAAGTACTTCCACACAATTCTAAGTGTCTTGACAAGTGGAAGTCATCCAAAAGGAATTATAACCTTAACAATTATTTTAATTAATAGAAATATTAAAGCAAATGACTTTTACAAAAAAAACTGAGTTAATCTAATGAAATGCAAAATTTTATTTGCATTAGTGAAATAAATTTTATTTGCATTAGTGAAATAAATTTTATTTTTTTTCTAGTGGAAGACCACCAACCGTTACTAATAGTTTTTTAATGAGGCTGTAGCAGAGAACTGATCGATAACGGCTACCAATTTTTTTAAAAATTCTCAGTATTTTCTCTAGTTTCGTGAATTTTTCTTAATATCGACAAACTTGACATTTCTTTTTGTCTTTTATGAAATTGTAAAAAAAACCATTGATACTAAAATCTTTTTAAAAAAAATCACCACTCACTTTCTTATCATGAATTCCAGCTCATTTCTTTTTTTTTAATTTCGGAGTCTTTCAGTGCCTCTTATCCCGTGATTTCTTCACATGGGAGAATCGAAGACAACGAAGTTTCCATCAACGACTTTTCATTTTATAAAATGGAGAAGATTGGACTAAATTTCAACATAAATCCAAGTTGGAGCGTAGTATAATAGTTGGGGGACGTGAGCACGGCTAAGTGAGGGGACCACAACCCCATAAGAAAGCGATATGAATACATTGTATGTGTAACCAGGCATCAACGACCGTTGAAGGGTTTAACGTTGGATTTTATAGGTCAAGTTTGACTGTGGTTAGTGTGATGTATAATGAGTTTTATAATTATTATATTGGCCATAGGTATAGTATAATACATTTAGTTTTTTCTTTTATTTTGTATTTATTTGTTTTGGCCAAAAAAATTATGGTATTTATTAATAGTTTAATATTAAGAAATTTTTTTGTTATTTTCTATTATTATATAAATTTATTTATTTGTAAGGTGATCAGTTGGGATTTTATTATAGGGTTTTTTCTTTGATTTTGTATTAATTTGTTTGGACCAAAAAAATTAGGGTATTTATTAATAGTTTAATATTAAGAAATTTTTTTGTTATTTTTTATTATTATATAAATTTATTTATTTGTAATGTGATGGGTTGTTTAGTAAATTTCATTTCTATTAATTATTAATTATTTGTTTTTTTCCTTTTTTTATTTCTTTATTTATTTTTTTCCTATTATTTCTATTTGCATGAATTATAATTTTTTCACAATATTTTCAATTTAAAATTACTTGAAATGATTTTTTTTATTAGTTACTAATTTTTTGTTTTGTTTTTATTTATTTTTTTTTCCCTTTTCTATTATTTCCATTTCACTGAATTTTAGTTTTTTCTCCATATTATATGCTAAAATTTAAAGAGGAAAAAATATTTTAAAAACATTTTCCAATATTTTCTTTTTAGTTTTTTTGCCTTCTTCTTTGGCCTTTTTTTTTTCTCTATTTTCAATATCAATTCTATTAATCATATTTTTTTTTTGTTTCGTGTTAAATTTTAATTTGACTTTCTTTTTCCCTTCACCTTTCTATAATTTTGGAAGCAACAACTTTACAATAAAACTTTCATTTCAATGAATATAATTAAATTAGTAAAAAAATATTCTAAAAATAAGAAATTAATAAAATTTAAACAAAATTTGAATGTCATTTTCTCCATTGTCTTATATATACACATCTCATTCTTCATTCTACTCCAAATCTTAAAGACCTATTGCCGTTATTGTGGGCACTCAAATATTATAGATTTGGAAAATGACAACTTGTAACAAGTTGGCAATCTTTGTAATTTTTATTTATTTATTTAAATTATTGTTAAATTTTTAGATTTCAATTAATCATTTTTTTTATTTTATTTTTTTTGGGATCCCTGTACTTTAACAACCGCTAAGATGACTATCCCCCAAAGTGCAGTAATATCCCATGTAGTGACAAAGGCACTTGTGCACAACCACTATTGTGTTGCCCAAATCTCATTAATAGGTGGAATTTTTGTAAAGTATTGTAGAAATTTAGTGGTTATTACTCATAAAAGCTATCATTTAAATAATGGATGGGGAGTAACTTTGTTTTAAAAATAATTTTGGATGGAATAAATGAAGCATGTGAGATGATTTGAATGAGAACATCTCTTCATGTTTATCATTGTTTTTAGTCAATAGTAAATTATTCATTTTATATGGTGATGAGTTTTATTTTCAATTTCTTTGAAAGCATGGAAGAATTTAATCAAAGCATGTTCTTAGAAATCATGAAAGCTTCATATTTGATTGGTGTTACTCTATCTGAGAGAAACAAATTTGTTTTTTAGCTAACCTTATTTTTTTAATCTCTTTCTCAAGTAGTTAACAAGTTTTTATGTAAATTATAGTTTTCAACACATTTTTTTATAAAAGCACAGCCACAATGTAGATGGGATTTAGTTGGCTTTTTCAACTAGATTTCAACAAATTGATAGATTATTGGTTTCGTACATTTTCTCAAAATAGTGACATTTATGATTTGTTAGAAAGTGTTTTTAATTTTTTTTTCTAAATAAAGTGTTCAGTTTCGACTCTTAAGTTTTAAAATCTAAAGTTATTTTAAAATATTTTTTTACAAAATGCCAAAGAGGTAAGAGAAGCATTTTGTATTTAATTTTAACGACGCAAAAGTTTTAAACATGTTGTTAGTTTTTGTTCATGAACATTGATTAGATTTTTACAAATAATAATATTGAAAGAGATACAAACTTCAATATTGGTATTACCTTGATTTTTTATTTTTCAATATAAGTCTAACAATATATCGAAGTTTTACTTCAAACTGATATTATCCTAATTTTTATTTCTTAGTGTAAGTCTAACAATATACACAAAAATTTAAACATGTTTTTTCAAATGTTCAGATTTGCAAAATATCTATTTTTTTTTTATAGATATTATCCTTTTACGATGTTGATACTGAAACAATACAAAAATTGGTATTATTCTATTTTTTTTTTATTTCTTACTGTAACTCTAGAAATATACAAAAAATTTAAACATGTTTTTTCAAGTGTCTAGATTTGCAAAATATCTAATTTTTTTTAGATATTAGTCTTTTACCATGTTAATACTAAAACAACACAAACTTCAAATTGGTATTACCTTTTTTACATATTAGATTTTTACCATAATAACACTCAAACAACACAAACTTGAAATTGATATTATCTTAATTTTTATTTTGTATTGAAAGTCTTCCACATTTAAAAATGCATATTTGTGCAATGTCCAACGCATAAGTGGATTAGCTTTCTACCATAATTTTTTACATATTTGAAAATGCATAATTGTGCATTGTCTCCCACATAAATGGATTAGTTTGTTTGCATGACCCTTGATTAGTTTTTTACCATAATAAAACCACAATAGCTTCAAAACTGGTATTATTTTAATTTTTTAAATAAAATTTTAAAGAGATAATAATTAGAATAATGGAAAATTAATATACAACATATGTTTTATAAATGTGTTTTCATTAGTGTTATTGTTTAACTTATTTTTGGTTTGCCACATTTTCTCAAAACAATGAGGTTTATAATTTCTTAGAGTATATTTTGAAACGTTTTTGCAAAATATTTGGATTTCAAATAGTACAATGGAAAGTGTTTTTCAATTTTTTTTACAAAATATGCAAGTGAAATGATGCATTTTGTCTTTTAATCTAATAGCTTACACACTTTTAAACATATTTGTATAATTTTTTTAGAGTTGTAATATTTAGTTTTTACACACTTTTCCCCAAGGAAAAATGGTAATTTTATTAAAAAATAAAATTACATGTTGTATATGCTCTAGAGCTTTCAATAAAGCACCAAATAAAAACATTGACATAAAGCAACAACCTAGAACCATGAAAAAAACCACCATTGGGACCAAGTAAAAAAACTTAGTTACTCCTTCCTTCTTTTCTTCTTTTCCATCTTCCTCTAGCCTCCTAAAATAAGAGTGGCTCTAAAATAGATGGTTTCAGTTGTACGCCTCATTTATACACTTATCAATGCATATTTGTGCTTTAGTTATACATAAAAGATCCATTAATTTAAAAATATAATTATATAACAAAATATTAAATTAAATTTATTATAGAAATTGAAAATTTATTTTTATTTTTTTATTATTTTAAAAATAAATATATTAAGAATATATTTTGAAAAATTATTTCCTTTTATATTTAGGGTAGAATGACAAATTGTTAGCGAATAAATTTTTCTAATTTAAATTTATTTTCTAATAGGAAATATTAATTTTATTAAATTTTTTTCAAAAGTAAAAATATATTTTTGATATTTCTAAATGGATATCAAAAAAATATTGTTTTTTAGATTATTCAATCACTTAATAGTCATTTTATCTTAGCATTCAAAATATGATTTAATCATATATAAAATATTTATTAATTTAAAAATATAATTATATAAAAATTATTTAATTAAATTTGAGTTTAATAAATTATAGAAATTGGAAAATTATTTTTAACTATTTTATTAATTTAAAAATAAATATATTAATAATAAAAAATTACAAATATTTATACAAAATGATATCTTCAATACTTTATTTTTGCAAAAATGATATATGCAATTTTGGATGTTTATTTATTTTTTTAATTTCAATTTAACTATATTTAAATTAAGTTGTAGGTACTAGCTACTATGTAACACTTGTTTGTTTAAATTATTGGTTTAATATTTTTCTTTCCAATAATTCCAAAGCACCACTAAACGAAAAAATAAATAAATAAATAAATTATATATATATATATATCTATATATATATATATATATATATATATATATATATATATATATATATATATATATATATATATAACGAAGTTATTTTGATATAATATTATAATGGAATGTTCAACCATGCAATACAATTGAACATGATGGAGATGGGACTAATGGGACATGAAAATTTTACATGGACCACGACCTTGAACTTGTGGATTATTTGGAAAACTCGTTAATGGAGGACATTTTGGTTACCATTGGTGGCACTAAAATATTGGTTTTCAAATATTTCCAAATATAGTTATTTAGGGTTTGTTTCGCCCTAATGTAGGACATTTTGGTTACCTTGGTGGCACTAAAATAATGGTTTTCAAAGATTTCCAAATATAGTTAGTTAGGGTTTGTTTCACATCCATTTCCGTATTTAGTGAATGTGATACAAAAATACATAAATTAAATTTAAAATTAATAATATAATTAAATATTTTACAAATAATTTAATTATTAATTTTAAAATTTTAAAACATTAAATATTACCGATTTTTTTTTAAATAGAAACGCATGTAATGTGATAGGTTTAGAGATTTAAATGAGTTATTGTATATTCAAATCGCTGATACAAGTACCAATAACATTAAGTAAAGATTATTATATATAATTTCAATAATTAATATTAGTTGTGTAAAATTGACCTAAAAAAGATTATTACATATAATTTTAATAATTAATATGAGTTGTGTAACAATAATCTTTTATGATAAAAATATTGTAAAATAAGTAATTTTGGGATTATTTTATTTCTTTAAAAAATTATCAATTTAATAATGAAATATCGCAATTTATTTAATTAATTATAAATAAATAATAATAATAAATATTTACTAAAAATAATATGAAATAGTTTAATAAATATAAATATATATATATAATATTCTATTTTTTCTAAAAAAATATATTAATAATAAAAAATCACCATTTATTTAATTAATTATAAATAAATAATAAAACAATATTTAATTTATATAATTAATATTTTAATTTTATATTAAAGAATATAATAATTATACAAAAGAAAATTGTATAATTATCCACGAAAAACCACCAATCATCACTATCAGTTTTTAATTTTCAAATCACAAGACCATCCACAATATTTTATTTTCAAATGGAAGACCACCAAACAATACATACATTTATTTCTACGAAGTTTCAATCAACAACTTTTCATTTTATAAAATGGAGAAGATTGGAGTAAATTTATGATAAAAGTGGGTAACATAAATCCAAGATGGAGCGTATTATAATAGTTGGGGACGTCAGCACGACTAAGTGAGAGGACCACAGTACCATAAGGAAGTGATACGAATATATTGGATGTCTAACCATGCATCAACGACTGGTATAATGTGTTTCATTATTGTATCTCTAATATATTGTAAAAATATATATATAAAAATTTTACATTTGCATTAATTATTTAATTTTTAAAAACAATAAAGTATTATTAAAAATATTATTTAAATAATATAAAATAATAATTTAGTTAACTATTATTTTACTAACTTGAAAAAATATTGTTAAAATTTAAATTAAAATTTATGTAATTTAAGTGGTGTAAAATAATAATTTAGCTAATCATTACATTTTTTTAATTTCCTCCATATTTCTCAAAGTGGAATGTTTCATTCACTAAGATAATTTAATGAAATTCTTTAAATTATAATTTCAATCATACTTCTATATATTTCAAAGTGGAACATTGCATTCAATAGGAGAATTTGGGGAAATTTTTAAAAATGTAATTTAAATAATGTATAATAGTAATTTTGTTTACCATTACATCACAATATTGCATGAAAATTAGGTATATTTAAAAGATTGTGATTTCAAGTATTTAATGATCAAGATGCTCATGATGAACAAAGTTGATACCATTTATAACTTTTGAATAAGAACATTTCATTTTGTGACAAGTTGGTGGGAATTCTATCAAGTTGGTGGGAATTATATCAATGGATTTTGAGTCTAGTCCACAAGAATATTGACCAAAATTGTCATCGTTGAAGTATGATCTCAACAATTTAACAATATAAATTTTCACATGAAAAATATAACGAGTGTAATTAAAAGTTAGATTTTGGAATCAAAATTAAAATGTGATTAATAATAAATTAGTTTAAATATATTAAGAAATGTGGTTAGTAACTGTAGTTAATATATATTAATTGATATTATTTTTTATTTGATATAATTTTATATGTTATTTGAGAATTCATAAGTTAATTTATAACTGTATTACTTTAAAATTTGAAATTGAATATAAATTTAAAAATGTAAAATAATTAAATAAAGATTCGAAAATAAAAACTAATTAAATAGACCAAAATATATAACATTTAAAATTTTTGAATTAAAAAAAAAAAATTCCAAAATATTCAATATGAATTTAACATGACACTTAAGCACATTGCACCTGCACTTTCTTACTTTTACTTGTAGTTGAAAACCTCTATTTGACAATGGGAATAATTCACCATTTAGATATTTGTATTGTTGGCTTGAAAAGATTGCATAATCCTTAATAAACATTGAAAGAATAGACTCGAACTAAATGCGCTTAAGCCTGCCAAAAGTTCAATAAATATGCCATTGCAAAGCAAAACCTAAAAGGAAACCATATTCAAACTTTGTTGCTTTGACGTTAGAAGGATAGCTGGCAAGGGGCTGATCTTGCACAACGCAGAGAGTTATAACGACCTCGGTCGCAGTTTGAATACAACGCAAGAACGGGGAACAAATCACCCTAGTTATATTCTACCCCTGCGTTCTCAAGGTTTCGCCTGTCTCCCGAGCATCTATTTTGCCAGCGTCGGCCAATGGAGGATCCCAGGGCCTCTGTGCCAAGCGAATCCACTCTGGATCGTAATTGTCCATCCTTTCTCCATGCCTCATCACGAATAAATTCAACACGAATGGCCCTTTCTTGCTACTAGATTCCATGTTGCGAATCATAACAATATCTGGAACAAGAGAAAATTTTGAAAATATCTGCGTTCATTTAGGGATTTGAACCCTGAACTCCCCCTACTTGATATTGTACTTGCTGCATGCAAGAGATTGCTTGATATTGTACTTGTTGCAGGCAAGAGATTGAAATTTGAGAGTAAGACTCCAAAAGACATCATAAATGATTCAAGACATCTCCCACTCGAAGCACTTACATTGCAGAAAAGCCTTCAAACTCAGAATAAATTCTTGTTCGGGTGAAAGAAGTACAGTTGATCTGAAGAGAGTGGAAGAGGTTGTAAAGCATGCGAAGGAGATGCCACAAGTTAATTCCTTGGTTTATTAACTATACTGTAATTTAGTCTTTTCCTGTCATGTGATGCGACAAGTTAATCCCCGGTAAATAATCATGTGGTTCTATGATGTTTCATGCTTGAGTGAGCAGTATGAGCTGAAGTCGGCGAAGTACAAGTCTACAATCATGACTTAATAATACTATAGCGAAGCCAACCAATCACAGCCTAAAAAAATAGATTTAAAATAATCCAGTAAATAATTTTTTTTTAATTATAAGGTTAACATTACAGATGGGGCTTTAATGTTTTGGTCCAATTCAAATTTTGGTCAACGCATTTTTTGAATGTGTTATGTCCTACTACGATAGGAATAATAATGAAGTTATTTTTGTGTAATATTATATAATTGATGGAACGCTCAACAATGCAATACAATCAAACATGATGGAGATGATACTAATGAGAAATACAACTTTTACATGGACCACCACCTTCAATTTGTCGATTATTTGGAGAACTCGCTAATGGAGGACATTTTGGTTACCATGGGTGGCACTAAAATATTGGTTTCAAAAATTTCCAAATATAGTTATTTAGGGTTTGTTCAATATCCAATTCCATATTTAGTGGTAGGTGGAGAGTCAACCAATTCATTGGCACAAGGTCATGTGGACTTTATTGAAGGTTAGTGGTCATGTACAACATCTCTTCCCGTCAACACATTGAGGAGGAACGATGACAATCACAAGGTCCTAAGCACCTTGCTAGTGAGTAGTAATGGCTTATATAAGAGCATTAATGGTGTCACCTCGAAGGGAGTTCCTTTCCCATAGATAGTAGGTTATGGTTGAATTTTAGTGTTGAGAGTAGACAAGACAAACATAAGGATTATTGGGTCTCAAGTGTTGGTAGGAAAATTGTGGGGTGGTGAGGTTCCACATGGTGGGGAAGCTTACAAATGAAAGAAGAAATGGGTGATAAATCATGCAAGGGTGACATTTCTTTGGTAATTGCAGATGACATGAACGTCAGCTAGCTTGGGTTATTGGCAAAGAAGATGCTAGTAGTAAAATTCATAGGTTGAAGACTCTCTAGTAGATGATTAAATGATTGAATCTAGGAAAACCACGTGGCTTTTATGGGCTATGGGCCAATTTTTCATCAACTCACTGAGGGCTAGGTAGGGTTTAACTTCATATTTGATAAGGATGCGCACAAGCTATTAAAGGAATATTGGTTTTTGGATAACGCATATATATCCCTTAAACAATGGTACTTGTGTTTTGATGCAAAGGATGAATTTATGAATTTTACATGGGTATGGATTAAATTGTCAAGCTTGTTGATTGAACATTGGTTGGACCTCTCATTGAAGGATATTTGGGTTACTTTGGGTAAGTTAATTCTCTCTTATGATAGTTATAAATCCAGTAATATCAGTTTAGTAGAAAAAATATTGGTCAAAATTGATGTTAATCAAGGGTTATGCAAGTCCTTGGACATGGTGATAAGGAATTAGATCTACACATAGATACTTGGCTATGTGAACTTCATATTCTATTGTGTGCATTGCCATACCTATGACCATATAATCCAAGATTTTGATATCACTTTCAAAAATAAAATTTGGTCCACTAGGATGAAAGGTTATCTCCTTATACAAAGGTGAAGGGGTTCTTAGAGAAGTCATCTAACCCTAGAAATGAAGAAAGACTAGGTAGGGATTTTTTCGAGAAGGGGGGAGAGCATATGTTACAACAATAGGATTTGGTGGTTGCAGACATCTCAATCCCTTTGGGCATGGAATCTCGCTCTCGAGATGATCTGGTGGGGGACCCTCTTGACATCTTGGGATCATTAAAATTCTTGGCATCACAACTACACAATCTAGATCTTGTACTACAACAAATGACATTTGCATCGGGTAATTCCTCTCCATCTTACTCTTAAAATTCAATTTTTGTTTTTGGACATTAGTTACTAAAGTTAGGGGTGATGTAGACATGCTTTGCATTGAGAAGCTAGGGCTAGTTAACCCTAACCATATAAGACATTTGGATTTTGGTGTCAAATTACATGACAGGGCCCCCTTAATAGTAAACCTGACTAAGAATTTTGGCTTAGTGCTAAGGGGGTTTGTTTTTTTGTGAAGAGTATTTCGAAGGGTCATATGCTTCTAGGATTCATGGGGGAGGCCATTCCCACCTTATGCCTTAGATGACCTTGTAAGAATCCCAAGTCTTAGGAGGATTAAGGCAAGACACCCAAAAGGAGCTAGGGGGTCTTGGATAGGAAAAAAGTTGACTCTAGAGAAAACACAGGAATGAGGAACTAAGGAAGTGATTCATGGTAAATAATGACTCATATATGGGCTTCTTATAGTAGATAAAACTCTTGTCAGGTTTACCCAGTGAAGCTTATGTCTATAGACCTAGGGGGTCAGGCCAAAAACTTGACTCTCAAGCAGATGTTATATTATAATAATCCATGTGTGTTGTTTATATAAAAAAAATATGGGCATGGATAGACTTGACAAAATTATTGGTGGGTTGGAATTTTCTTACATTGGATGTGAACGGGTCTTCAGGAGGAATTATCACCAACTCATCTTTGAACCTTTCTTTAATCAACTCTTTTGTTGTGTTTTTAGGAGAGTTTTTTGTTTATTTTGACTTTGTTGAATGTCTATGGCGTCTAAGATGATAAATGAGTTTTTTGGTTGAGGTTATACTTGGCATAGTGGGTGAAGACAAAAAATCTAATCATTGGTGGAGACTTTAACCTTACACTTAATAGAGGGAAGGCTTATGGTTCAACCACTCACCATAAAAGGTTGCTCAATTTTTTTCTTGATCGCTATGAGAAAATTAGATGGGTAGACATAAAGCCACTAGAATTGAAGCGCACATGGAAAAACGACAAAGCTAGGATGGGCAGGGTCACTGAGTACTTTGGATAGATTTCTAGTAAATCTTGATTTTTAGGACAAGTTAACAAGTTTCAGGGGATGGGTGGACACCTTGCGGTGCTATGATAAATTTTCAATTTTCCTAGAACTAGGTATGGAAGACGAAAATTTGAAGGATCCATATAAGTACAATCCCTAGTGTTAAAAAAAAGGTGAATTCCAGGAGATAGTGAAGTCTTCTTGGAAATCCATTGATGTGCATTCTAAGGATTCAACTTGCATATAATTGACAAGCTCATTAAGGTTGGTAAAAACAAATTGTTGCCTTGGGTAGCATAAAGGTTCAACACCCAAGAGGGACATTTCAAGATAGTGGAACATAGTCTGTAAGTATTATATAAGGATAATTTTGTTGGTTTGTTTGATTAATAGGTTTTACAAACAACCAACAACTTCCGATTTTAGAAAAATAAGCTCTTCTGGGACAAGGATAACGGTTCCCACATTAAAATTAGAGCCACATGGATGCCTTCAGGAGACTAGAACACTAATATTTTCCCCAAATTCACAAACTTAGGAAGATCCAAAACATTATATGATAATTGAAGGACCTAGAGGGGAACAAAGTTAGAGGATTGAAGGGACTAGTAGCTCTAGGTGTTCACACTTCCTAGACATCTTCAAGGAATATGAGAGGGCCAATACCAATGAAATTTTAAAGGCGATTGTTTTTTCCCTAGAATGATTGAGGAAATGGAAAATGAGGAAATTTTCTTATTAGTTACAATGGAGGAGTTGTCGAGGGTACTCTAGTGCTTTCAAAAGGACAAGTGTCTTAGTCTAGATGGGTGGCTTACTGAATTTTATTTGGATTTCTTTGAATTGTTGGGGGAGAACCTTTTAAAATTTTTGGATGTATTGGTTGACAGGTAAGGTCCTTGGAAGTCTTAGCCTGACTTGAATTCACTTAATAATAAATTAGACCATCCAAAAATGCTAGATGGCTATAGGTCAATACCCTTATGTAAATGTGTGTATAAGATCGTGTCTAAATTTACTGTGATGAAGTTATTGTTGGTTTTTAGATATGAGTTATAGATTCAATCCCTTCCACATTTATTGTCAATCCGGGTTTTGTTAATTGTTTCAAGGTTATCGTGAAAAGTTTTGTAATTTTCTGTTTTGATCATGAGCATTTCCTTGATCTAGCATTGATTTCACTCAGAGGGCTAAATCTCTTGGGTTAGCACCCAACCCTAATAGCAAAGGCTCCTCTTCTTGTATTTATATGCTTAGATTGATTTCATAGATTAATGGTTGAATTGTCTTTAGAATTATTTCATTGCAAGTAGTGTAGATCTGATTAGTTTGCTTATTAGTTTACTTCCATTTGTTCTTTACTTTAATAGTAGTTTAGAAGAGATAAAGGAACATCAAAAAGTTATCAAAAGGTGGTTTTGGCCTCACTCCTTGTAGAAATTTCACCGTAGATTAAACTGATTATGCAATGTACTAAAGAAAAATACTTAATTTACTTCTACAATCAAACTTGCAGAAGCTTAATCGATTTTGAGCAAGATCAAACAGAACACATATAACAAAGAAGAAGATTCAATCACACATGAAACACAGAAGAATACTCCAGGGAAAGCCTCAGCTAAAAACCCTGTTATCTGTATTATCATACAAGTGGAAATATGTTCAGATTACACAAAGCTTCAGCTCACAATGCCATCCATCTCTCAACACAATCCCTATGTTGCTCATAGGCAGTCAAAGGCTTCTCACAAACCTTCTCCTCTACCCTCCAAGCCTCCTATTTCCTTGCACAGTTTCTCCTAGGGTCTAATGCTGCCAGCTGTGTGAATTTACCTCTCACACAACACATTAAACTCAAAAGTAACTACACAATCTTGAAGGAGATAATTCCTTCTTCATGGATGAGTTTCCTTTATAGGAAAATTCCTCCAACTGATAATACAATGTCCCTTCCTCTAATCTCAATTGGGTCTCTGACTGAACTGACATGCATGAGTTATTTATGAGAGAATATTCAGTTATCTGAAGTGCAGTAGTTACATGCATGCATGCATTAACTAATTGAACTCACAATCAGTTCCACAAACTGTTGGAACTAATCTAACTGGACTTAACTCAGTTAACTGAGCTAACTAATGACAACTCAAAGTACAACTCATCATGATCTCCTTAATTAAGGGATAACTTCCTCAATCAAAGGGATAACTCTTGCATGTCTTCACAAAGACTTCATGTTTGATTTTCCCCAACTAATTAACTCAAGATGAATCAATTAATTATTTTTCAAATAGCTGCCGAGACCAAATTCGAATTTTAATTCAGGGACTAATTAAAATTGGAATCTATCCCGAAATGCTATTTATAGCAATGTTGTTTTTAGCATTTCTATTTTATCATTCCTTGTTGCTATTTCCAACACTGGTATTTGAGATGCTATTTATAGCATTTCTACTTTTATCATTTCTTGTTGCTATTTCCAACACTCCTTCCTTCAAGGATCATGATTTGAGGAAAGAACTCCTATGCATCCCCAAAAAGACAGAATTCTAGTTTCTCATGGAATTTAGGGTTTTCTGTACTTAGGCCAGCATTTGATCAATTTACAAGAGTAGGATTTAGTTATCATTTCTTCTATCTTCAGTCTTGCATTCTATCTCATCCATGTTCCATATTATTCTGCAAGTTTTCCTCATGCATGAAGTAGGCAATTAGACCATGAAATTAGGTTTTCCTAGATCATTGAAATTCTTCTTGTTTACATGATTTTTGGGTAAATGTAAATGTTTGATGCAGCACAGTTGTTTCAAAAGTAGAGAGAGATTTCATAGTCAACAACCTCATTCCAACTTCATCCATCCATATCATTCTTTGGTTTCACTAAAACCCTCACCAATTTCGTCATTACACAAGGAAACTTCTCCAATCTTGTTGAGCAAATCCAACCATCTCCCAACCTTGGTTTTGAGTTCTAAAGTGGTCCTAGGCACTCCCTTGCCTCATTCCATCCTCCAACCACCTTCCCTAAACCTTCCATCGCCTTCAGGACCCATCCTTTTTCTCTCGTTTGTATCATGTAGAAATACAGGGTATCTTGTAGGTTTTCAGGATATCTTGTAGAACACATTAGGACATCTTGTAGGTTTTCCTATAGTGACCTGTTTTGAGGCTGAATTAAGCCTATATGAATCTAGAAAATTTTACCTACTGGTCTCCCCAACCTTCTAACCATTCACCAGCATCCCTAAGCCACCTGCCACCTCACCAAAAATGATTAGATTGCACACTTTCACATAAAAGAAGGACAAAAAGAAAAATATATTTGTTTTAGTCATTTATATGCACAATATTAGAATGTTTAATGTTTTGAATTTTCATGCTTAGGACAGTAGGATTGCATACATGTTAACTTAGCATTCCTTTGAAGCATAGCCTCTTAGCAGTTAGTTAGAAAATGGTGTGTTTTTAGAATTTGATTTCAATCTTTTTCCTTACTGCAGTAGAAAAGCTTTCTCTTAGAGTAGATTTCTCTTTGCCTCATTAGTAATCAAGCTTCTTCTGAATCCATAAAGTTTAGATTGAAAAACCCTAGTGGTCTATCGCCAGCTGAGTAGTGACAAAGAGCAGACCCATCACTTTTACTTGTGTATACAACACTGTCACCTCCAAGTTTGTACGAACCCTGGGTTGATAAAGTAAAGTTGGTGGCCCCAAGAGTTGCAGCACTCTTGCTGCAATACTGGTGCTCATCAATATGCTAAAGATTAATCTAATGAAACAACATATTTAAAGGGAAAATATTTATGTGTGCATGTGTATGAGATTGGTGTCATTATTTTTCTTATGTTGTTACCTTTTATGTACATGTTAAAATTGCAACAATGCTTTTATTGAGTTTATCTACTAAAGTAATTAATTTATAGAAAGGAATTTAGTAGAAAAGAATTAGCCAGAAGCTAGGATAAGAAATTAACATGGTATCAAAATTGTCTCTCTAAGGGGGCAATTTATGAAGTACTTCACATATGCATAGAAGCCAAAAATCATACAAGAGTTGTAGGGTTAGTGTAGGACCAACCTTTTGAGGAAATAATAATACTAAAAAAGTAGGAAGAAATGAGGTGATGGTTATATAGTAGAAGGTGTTAACACCCAGGTTGTTCCCTATGACTCCCAAGGGAATATGGCCGGGGTAACCACTAACCAATCTTTGGGTTACAGTTCCTAGCCTAACTGCAACCAGAGAGGGCTCTCTCTTTATGATTTGTCTCTGTTATGATGGCGTTTTAGGCTAGCTATTATGCTCAGGTTTTGGTTTATGTTTTGGTTGAAGGATTCCTTTCAGATCTTATGATGCAGTGTCTAGACAGCACAATACCATTGGGCAATGGAGTCTGGAGTTGTGAAATGATCTGATACGCTGGATAGGTGGTGTTCAAACAACAGGGCCTATTGTGTATTTAGACAGACAAAATAGATCAAACGGTTATGTATGTTGACCAACAGAAAGCAATTAAGAATTTTCTATTGAGCTGGTGGATGAAAGTGAACTGCACAGGAGCAAAACTTGAATTCCTGTGACAAAGGTCACTGTGATAGATGTATTCCACAAGTGCAGCATTTAAGAATTACACTTAACTAGATTACAGCTGAAGAAAACATTAATAAACAACGCAGATTGAACTCAGGTTACTCGCTGAATAAATCCTGAAAGCTATTCTTTTTCCTTGTTGTTTAGTACTGAAACAGATGACATATATGGATTTTAACAAACAACTGAATAACAGAGAGAGGTACAGAGACTTATTGTATGATGAAATACACAGGGATCCAGTAGTTATCAACAGACACCAGAACGCATCCAACACCTCAGAAATCCGAGAAATTCCATTGCTTTGCTCTATTAACTTCTGAAAAGGATTACAGCATCAGAACTTCTTCAGGAGAAATCAACAACAACCCTATCTCTAGTGCGAGGGCTCTATATATACAAAACATCTTTACAAAATATCAAGGCGTTGAGTCATCTGAGAAATAACTCCTTCACCAACTTTGTCATTACAGCGGAGTAAAAGTTAATGTTTCCTTTAATACAACATAAATGCTTTTGCATTTGTCAGAAGATATTTTAGCTTTGGGAATCCAACGAGTCGGTTGGAATGATCCGCATCAATGCTGAAGAAGGCGTTGTGGAGCTGTTCCGCTGTCTTTCTCGGCTGGGACACCTGTGGCTTTCCCTTTGCTGTGCTGGCTATGGGCTCTGCTGAGTTGGCTCAGCTTTCGTCTTAAATGCCTGCTGACCGAAATAAACTGTCCTGTGCATGACAATTCAGTTTTTTCTGTAACCGAAATTTAGTGGATGGCCTGCTGCTCATAAAATCATTTGAATTGCCTTGACCCACCAGTCCTGTGGAGGCATTTGATGCCTGAGAATGGCCTCCATTGTTTCCTCTGCCTCTGTATATTTGAAAAAATTTGGGGCTACATCAAACAAGTGATTAATTTCATTCATTATAAAAAATTGATTTTCTATTTTACCATAGAAATCCTGCCCTGTAATAGGTCCCATGTCTTCTGAAGTGCTGGCCTTCTCATTGATCTGTGCTGAGGCAAAAATGTTTACTCTTTTAGCATATTGTTCATGGGTGAATAATTTCCCTCCGCTGTTCAGTAAGCTAGGGAGTCCTCTGTTCTGCAATACCTGAAATCTCTCCATGAACTTGTTTACCTCAGTGTGCATATCCTGAGTTCTTCTGTCCAGTGTTTGCACCAAATTTCTCAAAGTAAGCACCCTCTTGATCATTTGAATGGTCTCAGTTCTGTTTGTGATTCCAATGGTGGCTAACTGAGAACTTGTTTTGTGGTTAAGCACATTGATCATTCTGGTGGCCACTTCAGGCATATTGCTCAATGCAGCTCTTGCTCTGTGGACCTCCTTTTGTGCTTTTGGGATGAGCTCTAATTGCTCATGGATTGTCTCAATGTATTACCATTGATTTGTAATAGATTGGCCAATATTGGACCATATCATTGCTCTGACTTCAGCTACAATCTTATCCAATCTGAGCTGCTTTTCCAGCTCTTTGATCCTGTCATTAAGGGCCTTGATCTCCCTGCCCTTTTCTGCCACTTCTCTTTTTGATTTATCATATTTATCATCGATCTTGGCCAGCTTTTCCTTGGTCTCATGCAGCTCTGTCATTTGAGCTTCCAGGATTTGTATCTCATTTCTCAGTTTCTGCATGTCTAGGCTATGTGCCTGTTCTGTACTTGTAGGTGCTGCTGAAGTGGATGTAGCTGTTTGCTCAGTTTGTTGAGGTGGAGGCACAGTGGTAGGAGCAGTGTTCTCAAGATTGATGACCGGGGGAGGCTGAGAGGTCTGGCCCTCTTCCCTTTGCTTTAGTGCTGCTTGCAGTGCCACCTGTGCGGCCTCAGACTCCCCTAATTTCTCTTGTGTCTGCAGGAGCTGCTTATATATAGATATTAGTAGGTCTGTGGCATCCTTTTCCACCCTCTGTTGGGCTACCTTATCTGTTTGGGGGTGAATGGTAGCTGGGAGTTTGACTTTCTTCCTTAATGCAGCCATGTCAGCATCTCTAAGTTTCAGGATCTCTTGTATCCCTTTGATGTCATTGGGATTGTGCCCAATTTCTATAATGATTTCCTCCAGGGATTTTATCCTGTTGTCTTTGGCCTGAGAAGAGGCCCTCTCCAATTCTAGCTGGGAAGCTGTGGCATTCAGACTGCTTGTTAATTTATAATTCTCCAAAGTTTTGTCAGCCAATGAAGCATACACCATTTCGCCAGTTTGCTTATGCAGCTCAATTTTGTCCATAGGGTGTATGTCCTTGGCGAGGACCTCTAGGTTAGTCCTAAGATAGTCAGCAGTAGATTGTGGCTGGAGCGCCGTAGGCATAAAGTGACTCATTATCATTTTGCCTTCACTTACATCAAAAGCAGACATAAGTCTCTGCTGATTGGAAGGAGCCATGTTTAGCAGGTGATTGTACAGTTGTACTTTGATAGGATCACTCCTCCTCTTGATGTCTATAAATTGCTGCTTGATGCTTACTTGTCCTTCTTTCTGCTGGCTGGAGGAGCTGACCTCCCCTCCCATGGTCCTGTCCTATTCCTGCTGGAAGGAACTTGCTGAAGCTTCTCTGCTGGGTGGGCCCATGCCCAATGCCTCTCTTATTGCTATATCCTCCTCTGGAAAATCATTGAGTCTCTGCCTTTTCTCTCCCTGGTTTACAGAGGATGTCAGGGGAGTCTCTCTGTCTCTTTTTCTAAAGACAAATGTATCCTCCTTTTGAGGGGTTTGGAGGACCGAGGCATCAAAAGTAGTGTCTTGTCTTGCAGGCACCGTTTTTTCAGTGGTCTGAGGAGTCTCCACTGTTTCCTTTTGCTGGGCAGACTGCTCCTGCCTTTGTTCTTCTTGGTGTTGTTGATCTTGCTGTTCTGATTCTTCTTGCTGCCCTTGCTGCAGCCCTTCTGCTTGCTGCTGTTGTTTTAGTTGCTGTTCCTGCTGTTCTTTCTCTTGCTGCTCTGGCTCTATCTCCATCACCTTTTCTTTTCCCTTTTCTGATATATTTCCAGCAACTCTCGTGGCTTGCTGTTGGGCAGTTGAGGAGGATGCTGCTGCTCCAATTTGTATGCTTGGTAGTGAGCTGACCTGTGAATAAAACTCAAGGTCAGCCATTTTCTTTATGTTTCTTTGAGCTCTTTGATTAAGCTCTTCTTGAGTAACAGCTTCCTCTAAAGTCCCTCTCCTCCATTTACTTTGATTGGCATATTTTTCTATGTGAGGAAGGCTGCAGTGATCATAAGCAGACAACTTGTATTTAAGTCTCCTCATGGTAATGAAGTTGTTAGGGTCATAAGGTTTCCATAGGAAGCTGTATTTAAGACCAAGGCCCCCAAGTATTCTATCTGCCTCCTTCCACCCTTCATCCCTTTCGTTATAGAGGAAATGGCCAAGTTGACTTCTGACTTTTAACTGTGCCTTCTTACCTTTGCCTGAAAAGTGGAACATGTCCACAAAGCCAAACTGCCTGAAGTATTCTAAGGCAAATAGTCTCATGGGCACAAACCTGGGTAGTCTAAATGGGGGCAACTCACACCCATATATTCTAATAACGGTGTGGTGTTGGTAGAAGTACCAATCCCCAATGCTGTATGCTTTTGATAAATGCAGGAGTCTTTGCATATCATCTGTCAATCTGGGAGGAGGTGAGCCCAAAAGTAGAGTCATGGCTGGATGAATGAAGTTATCAATGAACTCACAGTAGGTGTATGGAGAATAGAAATTGAGGTGGAAAGCAGATGTCCAGTACACCACCGATCTCAAATTTCCCTGTGCATCTTCTCTTTTCATTTGGAAGGAGAACTTCTCATGCTGGAAGTATAAGAGCAAATGATATATGTAAGAAGTATATTTAAATACCCTTTCTCTTGATAGGTTCATCAACTGCTCATGCATCTTGTCTGAGATGTATGTGGCATAGTCATAACAGACTGGTTTTCTTCCTGGAGAAAACATGAGCATTATGTGCATAACTGTTTGATCCACATACTCCACTGAATCATATCCCAGGATGGGACTGATCATGTCAACGAGGTCCAGGCCCAATTGGTTGAGGTAGACATAGTTGATGGGAGGGACTTGCACAGTGTTAGCTTTGATAAATAACTGGTTAAGTTTTGTAATCTGAGCCTCTGTCATTCTGGCTCCCTCCATAATCAAATCTGCTAGTGATAGGGGGACCAACTTCTTATCTGTTTTGAACTGCAGCATCTCCCTGATGGCTTCAGGGGTAATGAAAAACAAAATTGAGCCTGAAGAGTCCAGCACTGCCCTTTGGGATGCATCATAGTGGTCAGCAACTAAGTGGATAAGCTCAGGGAATTGATTAACCTGAGGAAGCTTGAATATTGGGAGAAATGAATCCCAAATTCCCAGGATGTCTGCCCCCCTCTCATGTTTGATCTTTATTTCATTTAGGATTTGGAGATGAAACCTGCTCCTGCTTAGCATTTCTTCTGATATCTTACAATCTAAGTCAGCTAGTGCTTTCCAGTCCAATGCTCTGTGAGGGGCATTCAGGGGAGCTACATTGAGGGCTATAGGGGCTACAGGGGGGTCCATGGCTCTTCTTTAGGATTTCTGCTTGCTCAAGGACTGTGTTACTATGCAGAGTAACACCAACAAGGTTTCTTTGCAGAGAATGTTGGTTTTGCAAGTGAAAGGTGGAAGTAAGGCTGCAGCAGTTGAAATACTGCCTCTGTGTGATTAGGTGGGTGGCGGAAATGTTCAGAGGATACTCTTTTGCGGTGTATTTGTCTCCTGCAGGTGACGGGTTCACGATTGCGCGAACCAGTGACAGTTTTCTTTCGAATTGCCTACAATTGGCTTTGACAGTAGCTTAGTGACGGCTCTGGTTCAATTTAAATGTCAACTTGATGGTATTTAACGGTGAAGTTGGAGTCTTAAGGTCTGTTACTCATTGACATGCGAAATGCAGTGAAAATGGAGTTTCAGAGCTCAAATGAGGAATACCTGTAGATTTGGATCGGTCAGAGCTTGTTGGCGCTGAGGAAATTGACGTTCCGGTGGTCAGGAAACTCTTTTCCGCGGCTGGTGCAGGTTTAAACGTAGTTTTTCATGCTAGAACACAACAACGACGAATGCACAAAAATGGTAAAAAACACGAATTTTTGGCTAAAATAGACCTTTTGGTGCTTTTGGCGCGAATCCGTGCTGACGTCAGCATGACGTCATTGGTGGGGTCAAGGTCGGATGACGTCATGCTGACGTCATCGGGTGACGTGGCGGGGTCTGGTTGGTCCACAGGGGCAGTGAGATGGCAGGACAGGTGGACCAATGGCAGGGCAAGAGACTGACGGGACAGCGTACCTGGGTGACGGAGCGATGACATGTTGATGACACGGCGATGACGTGAGCAGGCGGGATGGGGAACCCGGAAACCGGCAGTGGTTTCGTATCGCACCGTTTCTTGTACGGGGGCGGTATTTGCAGTTGTACCTCTGACGCATTGTGGTGAGGGCGCGTGGCAGCGGAGTGACGTACTCAAAATACGGACGTCGGGCGATAAGTTTCGGGCAACGGATGAGCTCCGACGTCATGGTGATCGTTAGATCTACGGAGGTTGATCGGACGGTGATCGGATGGCTGATATGACAGGGGGATAGTACGCATAACTGTCGGACGTCGGAAGGACTCCGACGCGATCAGGGCCGTCGGATCTGGAGGGCCTGATCCAACGGTCATCGGGGAGGTGACATGGGCAGTGTATACGGAAGCGGGCGGAGGCAATAAAACATGTTTTGAACGGGTTTTCAATGTATTCCGAAAAGACGATTTGCATGTGCTTAACCTTGGTTATACGGCTGAAAGTGGGTTTTTTCATGCTTTTTGCCCTTTGAAGCGGGTAAAGGTGGAATTTAAGCCCTTTTAGGGGTTTTTATGTGCAAAAAGGGGTCAAAATGAAGGAATTAGCTCATGAAGGGGAAGAGGTAGTTGGCATAGGTTCATCAATATGACCAGGTGTCATTTGATCCCTGACTCGAGACTTTATTGGCTATAATACCAAAAGGGGGAATATTTATAAGATTTTGGGGTTTATACACCGTGGTGTTAGTAATAATAGGGAAAAAGGTGTTATAAGGGATTTATACAATAGGGTTAGTGTTAGCATGGATGAGAGGGTAAGTGGAGGGGAAACCATTAAGTTTATGTGAAACAAACTTGGTTTTGAGAGTATATCAAAATGAAAGATTTTTAGACAAGAAATGTGGCTTCTAAAGATTAAGAACCACCATGAAACCTTAGTCTTTTCCATGAATCTTAGCTGATGGGGGAATGTTAGAAATGAAATTGGAAGGGAGTGAGGGAAATTAGTCATGGTCCTTGCTGCAACTTGATGAATATGCACACTTTGTCACTTGATAGACCTTGCCTTGGTAATCATAGTCACCATGCCTGCAATGGTGAAAGTAGCCTTTTCTGCAACCACCACTACCTACCCAACTATTTTGCCTAGCATTTTTTATTTCTTCTTGGAGGGTGCACTTGAACTTGCAGACCCTTACTTGCCTTTTCTTTTCTTTGGCTTTTTCTTTGTTATTTCTATCTACTTCTACCCTTATTTCCTCCAAGGTCCCAGATTAAGCTGTTGGGAGCCTTTTCTTCTCTACCTGAACTGCTTGTCTGCCAAGATTAAACAGTTTGGACAGACTGCTTTCTCTATTCTATAACTGAAAATTGAAAACATGGCATGATCCAGATTAAAATGTTGAATCATCCATCAAAATTGAATCAAGGTGATCAACATTGAAAGACTTTACACATCTTTTGTTCTCTAGAAAATATGGGATCTTTGTGACATCAAAGCAGAGCATATTTGGACCTTCCCTTGTCAATCATGAAATATGAAACCTACTGGTATAGGTAGCTAACAGTGGCTCCACATGGGGATGGTTTTTCTCCTGAAAGACCAAGAACAGCAGGTCAGATTGCCTTGCTCCATTGCTGCCTATATCATCCTTGAAGTTTGCTGCTTTGAAGTGCCAAATTTTGTGCTTCCCTTCTTGGTAGACTTCTGATTCTATTTTACCTTTTGCTGATTGGTGAATAACTTGGAAAACTGCTTTTTTACAATCTAGATAGAAAATAATATGTACATCCGCATATATACAAAGGAACCTCAGGTTGCACTCATGGGAAATAGTCAAAATAATGCTTAAGCATCCTGCCATTGACAGGACCTTCATCCAGGTCAGCTTCAGTTAGACTTTTGAGGAAGTAAGTATTGTTACCTTGTACTTCTTGGACAGCAAATGGTCCTCTCCAAAGGGAATCAAATTTCCCATGTTTTCCTTTTTCTTCTCTCCTTGCATCCCACTTGAGGACTTTATCACCAATGCTGAAATCTTCTGCCTTAGTTCTTCTGTCAAAAGCCTTTTTTAATTTTTCTTGTAATATCTGCACTCTGCTGAAAACTTGTTCTCTAGTTTGCTGTAAACAGATTATCTGATTGATCCTCCTTTGCATATCATTTGGCTCTGCTTGACTCTCTTGCAGAAGCTTCATAACAGGCACTCCTAGTGATGAAGGAAATTTGGCTTCTAATCCATAAACTAACTCATATGGGCTGGTCCCAATTGATCTTTTTGTTGTTAGTCTGTCTGCCCATAAAGCATTGACTAGTTTCTTATGCCAATTCCTTTTATTCTCTTCCAGCACCTTCTTTATGATATTTATTAAGCTTTTGTTAGATGATTCATCTAGGCCATTTCCTTGGGGATAGTATGCCGTAGAATGACCCAAAGTAATATGATATTTGTGGCAGAAGTTTACCATTTTCTTGGATCTGAAAGCAGCAGCATTGTCTGTTATTATTTTGTCAGGACAGCCAAACCTAGCCAGTATGTTATTTTCCAAAAACTGGATAATTACTGAGTCATTTGCTTGTCTGCATGGGGCAGCTTCAATCCATTTGGTGAAGTAATCTGTGGCTGTCAAAATCCATCTATGTTGGCCTGAAGATGAGGGATGAATTTCCCCAATGAAATCCAAGCCCCATTGTTGAAAAGGTCTCTCTGTTGCAATAGGTCTTAGGGGAAGTGGCAGCAACTGTCTTTTGCCCTCAAAGAGTTGGCATTTGTGGCATGAGGCTGTGAATTTCTTCACATCAGAGAACATGGTGGGCCAGTAATAACCAGCCCTCAGTATCTTGTCCACAGTGGACTTCCAGTACAAATGTCCACCGCAATGACCTGCATGAAATTCTTCCATAATTCTGTTAGTTTCTTTTTCAATTAAACAGTGCAGCAATATACCTTCATGGTTTTTCCAAAGCAGATTTCCATCCATCACACAAAATCTTGATGTTTTCATTTTTAAGAATCTACACTTAGTTCTGGACAGTCCTGGGGGAGCACACAGGTTTTGTAATACATAACAGATGTCAGAGTACCAAGGAGATTGTTCAAAGGCTACATTGATCTTGGGAGTCGCCAGCTCTGTTTCACTGTCCAGCTGATTGATATCTAGAGCTTGCAAATTTGTTTCTGTCATCAATTTGGCCAAGCCTTGCCCTTTTATTAACTTTGTAGGTTTTATTTCAATGTCAAATTCTAGTATGCTAGCAATCCATTTTCCTCTTTTGCCCTCTAAGTTTTCTTGGGTGAGAATGTCTTTGACAATAGGACTTGGCACATAAGCCACAACATGGGAATAAAGGATGTAAATCCTAAAGTCTTTAATAGCTTTGACCAAAGCATATGCTTGTTTTTCCATAATTTGATATTTTAGAGGGGCATCTCTAAGAGCCCTGCTGAAGAAGGCAATAGGCTTCTCATTCCCTTGGTCATCTTTCTGTAATAAAACAGCAGCAATAGTATGCTGGGAGGCAAAAGAGAAGATAATGAATTCTCTGTCAAACTGAGGATTGGTCAGCACCGGAGTTTGGGTAAGGGCCAGTTTTATTCCTTCAAAGGCTTGCTTGGCTTCAACAGTCCATTTGACCTTTGAATCTTTCTTTAACATGTTGTTAAGCAATCTGATCAACTCGGCCAGATTTGGAATAAATCTCCTTAAGAAGTTGATTTTTCCCAAGAATCCTTGCAATTCTTTTATATTTCTTGGGTGGGGCATTTGTAGGATAGCTTGTATCCTATCTGGATCAATTCTTATGCCATCTTTAGAGATGATGTGGCCCAATAGTTTACCTTCCTCTAAACCAAACAGGGATTTTTTGGGATTCAGCGAAATTCCATATTTCCTACATGTTAGGAAGATCTGTCTCAAATGTTTCAAATGCTCTTGGTCAGACTTAGAAAAAGGTGTGAGGTCATCCAAATAAATGACAAGGAAATCATGAATTTCCTTTGCGAAAGCAATATCCATTGCTCTTTGAAATGTTGCCCCGACATTCTTCAACCCAAAAGGCATTTTAACATACTTGAAAGTTCCCCATGGGGTTGTAAATGCCGTTTTGTCTTGATCATCAGGGTGTACTAGGATTTGATTGAAACCCGAGAATCCATCAAGTAATGAAATCCTTGAGGCCCCTACCACTCTTTGGAGAATATGATCCATCTTAGGTAAGGGATAATTGTCTTTGAGGGATACTTGGTTCAGATTTCTTAAGTCCACACACAGCCTAATTTCACCGGTCTTCTTTCTTGTAGGGACTAAGTTGGATATCCATTCAGAGAATCTGATTGGTGCTATGATGCCTGCATTAAACATTTTGTGTACTTCTTGTTCCATTGCTGGGAGAAGCATAGGATTGATTCTTCTCAATTTTTATTTAAAGGGTTTTTGATCAGACTTGAGAGGGATAGTATGCTGGATAACAGAGGTGTCATAGGACTTTAGGTCCTCATAACTCCACGCAAAGACATCCTGGAACTCTTTAAAAAGGTCAATGTATTTTGGCTTTTGATCAGGAGGTAAGGATGCAGACAATTTAATTATTTTGGGTTTATCAATTGTACCTATGTTGTACTCTTCTATGGCATTGTTGATGGGCTGCATTTTTGGCTTGTTGGGAACATCATTTGAATTAAAAATGTCTTCCAAAGGAGCCAAACCAGCGGGTAAAAAGTTGTCTTTCAGCTCTATGATTTCAGCCTCAGCGCTGGTCACCTCTTCACAGTCAATTTGGTGAATTTGCTGAATGTCTTCGTTGTTGAAATTGGTTGGATTCAGTAATTGTTTTGCTGTTCTAGGTGATATTGGATGAACCATTTGTTGAAAGAGTATTTGTGATTGACTTGCTTTGTCATTGTCAATATTTAATCCTGAAAATTCCTGCTGCAAAGTCAAGAAATTGTTTATTTGCTTGTCATCATCAAACACTTGCCAATCTTTGACATTGTTTGGAATGGAGGGTCTGTACTTGACCTCGGCAGTGAAGCAGTTGTTGGGTTCCAGTGGAAATTTGAAAGTGCTGGCAAATGTCGCCAAACTGTGTGCATGGAGATTGTGGCTTCTTGAAATTTTTGTGATGAGGAACTCAGAGAAAGTGTTCAATATTTCAATTACAGCGGACCTGTAAGACCTCAACCTTTTGTCATTGGTGACAAAGCTTCCTTTCACTTGTTGAATCACTAAATCAGAATCTCCCATGATCAAAACTGTAGGAGCTTGTAATGCCTTTACTAGCTTGAGACCTAGTAACAGAGCTTCATATTCTGCCATGTTATTAGTGCATCTAAAGTTTAATCTATAAGCTCTGCCTTCTGCATGGGTTTTCTCTTTGTTATGTATCCAAACTCCAGCTCCTGCCCCTAACTTGTTGACAGAGCCATCAAATTCTAGGGACCACAGGATATCTTGCTTGACAGGGGATTTAAAAATCGGTTCATGGGATGGCAATGTAAGCAGGAGTTGGGGTTTTGTCTCAAGCTTGTCTTCTAGGGCAATTTCCTCACTTGATTGGCTATGCTTGGGATTTAAAACAGCAGCAGCATTTAGTGTTTGTTTAGCTGCTGTTTCGTGGGTGGTGATACTTTCAGTTGAGCCCCTTTTTTGTGTGATTGTCTTGATTTCAATTTCCCCTTGCAAGGGAGTTGTGGTGTCATTGAAAAGGATATATGAGTCTATGTCTGAATGCACACAGTTTGGCGACATATGAGTGAACCTCCTCCTTCCCTGTCTCATAACATTGATGCCTCCTAGTAACTTTCGTTGTCTCTTTCAAATACATTTTGATTGTAAGTTTACTAGGTCTTGGAGAGTTTGTTAAAAATGAGTCAAATGAAATTTAATTTGCAAATTGCTTTTTCTCAATGACCTCAATCTTTTCCATGTTCATGTTCAATATTGTTCCAAGTCCTTTCTCTATCTTTTTGGAACGAGTTTTGATTGTAGGCTACTTGCAGATGGTTTCATTTGAGATGTCATCATTGTATATGCTACTTGCACATGGTTTCATCTGAGATGTCATCATTGTATATGTTATGTTATCCATTGTATATTATTAAGTATTGCACCACATATCTTATCTTCATCAAATTTGAATTGTTGAGATCCTATATTTATTTTTGAAATGTAAATTATTGTTATATTCTCAATTTATTCTTTTAAGACATTTGTTATTAATTTTATTTATAAATTAATATATCTTTAAATTTAATATATAAATTTGAATCATAAAAAATTATTTATTATTTTTTAATTAAAATAAAAATAGACAAAGTTAATTTAAAATTAATAATATAATAAAATATTTTACAAATAATTTAATTATTAATTTTAAAATTTAAAATATAATTACTAAACGTTTTTAAAATAAAAAATATATGTAATGTGATAGGTTTAGCCATTTAAATGAGTTATCGTATATGATTTTAATAATTAATATTAGTTGTGCAACAAGGAGTTTTTATAATAGAGATATTGACAAATAGTTAGTCTTTGGGTTATTTTATTTTTTCAAAAACATTATCACTTTGATAATGAAAAATCACAGTTTATCTAATTAATTATAAAAAAATATTAAATAAAAATAATGTGAAATAGATAATTTTTAGTTATTTTATTTCTTTAAAAAATTATATTTAATAATCAAAAACCACCATTTATCTAATTAATTTTAAATAAATAATAAAACAATATTTAATTTATATAATTAATATTTTAATTTTATATTAAAGAATCCACTTTACATCAAAATAATACATCTAAAAACATCACGTCTCACAATTTAAAAAAACAAAAAGGGTGAAAGAAAGTCTCACATCAAACTCTTGCATTTTTGTAAATTTTCCAACACTTGTGCTTTGCAATCATGACCACCAACCATCACTAACATTTTTTTTCTAGTGGAAGACCACTGACCATTACTAATAGTTTTTTTTAATGAGGCTGTAGCACCACTTTCTTTCCTATCATGAATTTCAGCTCATTTCTCCTTTTTTAATTTGTCAGTACATCTCCTCTCACGAAGAATTCTCTCCTTTTATGAATTCTAGTTAAGTCTTTCAGTGCCTCTTATCCTTTTATGATTTCTTCACATGGGGGAACCGCTGTACGCGGCATTTTCTAATAGCGGAAGATTCAATCAACGACCTTTCATTTTATAAAATGGAGAAGATTGGACTAAATTTCAGCATTTTATCATAAAACTGGGGAACATAAATCCAAGTTGGGGACGTGAGCACGGAGTTTCAATCAACGACTTTTCATTTTATAAAATCGAGAAGATTGGACTAAATTTCAGCATAAGGAAGTGGGTAACATAAATCCAAGTTGGAGCGTACTATAATAGTTGGCTAAGTGAAGGGACCACAACACCGTAAGGAAGCGATATGAATACATTGGATGACTAACGAACGATGCATCAACGACCGGTGAAGGGTTTAATGTTGGATTTTATAGGTCAAGTTTGACTGTGGTTAGTGTGATGTATAATGAGTTTTATAATTATTATATTTGCCATAGGTATGTTATAATACATTTAGTTTTTTGCCATAGGTATGTTATAATACATTTAGTTTTTTTTGTTTTTGTATCAATTTGTTTTGATTAAAAAAATTATGATATTTATTAATAGTTTAATATTAAGAATTTTTTTTTTATTATTATATAAATTTATTTATTTATAAGGTGATTGGTTGAAGTTTTATTATGGGTTGTTTAGTAAATTTCATTTTTATTAATTATTTGTGTTTTTCCCTTTTTATTTTTTTTTATTATTTCTATTTTCATGAATTATAATTTATATATATATATATATATATATATATATATATATATATATTTAAGTGGGTGAATCCTAAAAATCAAGTTAGGGTCACCTAAGCCGCACCAAGGGTTTTTTTTTTTTTTTTAGTGGGTGAATCGTGAAAATCACGTTAGGGTCATCTAAGCCGCACAAGCAGAAACCATGTTGGAGTTTTGGTATCGATTAGGGTCATCTAAGCCGCACCAAGCGGAAACCATGCTGGAGTTTTGGTATCGGCCAGACTACAACCGGTAACATTTGCTTACCTCAGGGTCATCTAAGCCGCACCAAGCTGAAACCATGCTGGATTTTTGGTCTTACCAAGAGCCTTAACAGCACGCTCCTTCACCGACTGTTCTAAATCTCTTTGATAATTTTTTCACAATATTTTCAATTTAAAATTACTTGAAATGTTTTTTTTCTATTAGTTACTAATTTTTTGTTTTGTTTTTATTTTATTTCCTTTTTACTTGATTTTTTTTTCCCTTTTTCTATTATTTCCATTTCCTTGAATTTTAGCTTTTTCTCCATATTATATGCTAAAATTTAAAGAGGGAAAAATATTTTAAAAACATTTTCCAATATTTTCTTTTTAGTTTTTTTGCCTTTTTCTTTGGCCTTTGTTTTTTTTTTCTCTATTTTCAATATCAATTCTATTAATCATATTTTTTTTTTTGTTTCTTGTTAAATTTTAATTTGACTTTATTTTTTCCCTTTACCTTTCTATAATTTTGGAAGCAACAACTTTACAATAAAACTTTCATTTCAATTAATATAATTAAATTAGTAAACAAATATTCTAAAAATAAAAAATTAATAAAATTTAAACAAAATTTGAGTGTAATTTTCTCCATTGTCTTATATATACACATCTCATTCTTCATTCTACTCCAAATCTTAAAGACCTCTTGCCATTATTGTGGGCACTTAGATATTATAGATTTGGAAAATGACAACTTGTGACAAGTTGGCAATCTTTGTAATTTTTATTTATTTATTTAGATTATTGTTAAATTTTTAGATTTCAATTAATCATTATTTTTTTATTTTTTTTTGGGATCTCTGTACTTTAACAACCGCTAAGATGACTATCCCCCAAAGTGCAATAGTATACCATGTAGTGACAAAGGCACTTGTGCCCAACTACTATTGTGTTGCCCAAATCTCATTAATAGGTGGAGTTTTTGTAAAGTATTGTAGAAATTTAGCGGTTATTACTCATAAAAGCTATCATTTAAATAATGGATGGGGAGTAACATTGTTTTAAAAATAATTTTGGATGGAATAAATGAAGTATCTGAGATGATTTGAATGAGAACATCTCTTCATGTTTATCATTGTTTTTAGTCAATAGTAAATTATGGTGATGAGCTTTATTTTCAATTTCTTTGAAAGCATGGAAGAATTTAATCAAAGCATGTTCTTAGAAATCATGAAAGCTTCATATTTGATTGGTGTTACTCTCTGTATCTGAGAGAAACAAATTTGCTTTTTAGCTAACTGTATTTTTTTAATCTCTTTCTCAGGTAGTTAACAAGTTTTTATGTAAATTATAGTTTTCAACGCATGTTTTTATAAAAGCACAGCCACAATGTAGATGGGATTTTAGTTGGCTTTTTCAACTAGATTTCAACAAATTGATAGATTATTGGTTTGCTACATTTTCTCAAAATAGTGACATTTATGATTTCTTAGAAAGTGTTTTTAATTTTTTTTCTAAATAAAGTGTTCAGTTTCGACTCTTATGTTTTAAAATCTAAAGTTATTTTAAAATATTTTTTTACAAAATGCCAAAGAGCTAAGAGAAGCATTTTGTATTTAATTTTAACGACGCAAAAGTTTTAAACATGTTGTTAGTTTTTGTTCATGGACATTGATTAGATTTTTACAAATAATAATATTGAAAGAGATACAAATTTCAATATTGGTATTACCTTGATTTTTTATTTTGCAATATAAGTCTAACAATGTATTGAAGTTTTACTTCAAACTGATATTATCCTAATTTTTATTTCTTAGTGTAAGTCTAGCAATATACCCAAAAATTTAAACATGTTTTTTCAAATGTTCAGATTTGCAAAATATCTATTTTTTTTTTATAGATATTAGCCTTTTACGATGTTAATATCTATTTTTTTTTTATAGATATTAGCCTTTTACGATGTTAATACTCAAACAATACAAAAATTGGTATTATTCTATTTTTTTTTTTTTTTCTTACTGTGAGTCTAGCAATATACAAAAAATTTAAACATGTTTTTTCAAATGTCTAGACTTGCAAAATCTTTTACCATGTTAATACTGAAACAACACAAACTTCAAATTGGTATTACTTTTTTTACATATTAGATTTTTACCATAATAACGCTGAAACAACACAAACTTGAAATTGATATTATCTTAATTTTTATTTTGTATTGAAAGTCTTACACATTTGAAAATGCATATTTGTGCAATGTCCAACACATAAATGGAACTTCAAATTGGTATTACTTTTTTTACATATTAGATTTTTACCATAATAACGCTGAAACAACACAAACTTGAAATTGATATTATCTTAATTTTTATTTTGTATTGAAAGTCTTACACATTTGAAAATGCATATTTGTGCAATGTCCAACACATAAATGGATTAGTTTTTGTGCATGATTGTTGATTAGCTTTCTACCATAATTTTTTACATATTTGAAAATGCATAATTGTGCATTGTTTCCCAAATAAATGGATTAGTTTGTTTGCATGACCCTTGATTAGTTTTTTACCATAATAAAACCACAATAGCTTCAAAACTGGTATTATTTTAATTTTTTAAATAAAATTTTAAAGAGATAAAAATTAGAATAATGGAAAATTAATATACAACATATATTTTATAAATGTGTTTTCCATTAGTGTTATTGTTTAACTTATTTTTGGTTTGCCACATTTTCTCAAAACAATGAGGTTTATAATTTCTTAGAGTATATTTTGAAACGTTTTTGCAAAATATTTAGATTTTAAATAGTACAATGGAAAGTGTTTTTCAATTTTTTTTTACAAAATATGCAAGTGAAATGATGCATTTTCTCTTTTAATCTAATAGCTTACACACTTTTAAACATATTTGTATAATTTTTTTAGAGTTGTAATATTTAGTTTTTACACACTTTTCCCCAAGAAAAAATGGTAATTTTATTAAAAAATAAAATTACATGTTGTATATGCTCTGGAGCTTTCAATAAAGCACCAAATAAAAACATTGACATAAAGCAACAACCTAGAACCATGAAAAAAACCACCATTGAGACCAAGTAAAAAAACTTAGTTACTCCTTCCTCCTTTTCTTCTTTTCCATCTTCCTCTAGCCTCCTAAAATAAGAGTGGCTCTCAAATAGATGGGTTCAGTTGTACGTCTCATTTATACACTTATCAATGCATATTTGTGCTTTAGTTATACATAAAAGATGCATTAATTTAAAAATATAATTATATAACAAAATATTAAATTAAATTTATTATAGAAATTGAAAATTTATTTTTATTTTTTTATTATTTTAAAAATAAATATATTAAAAATATATTTTGAAAAATTATTTCCTTTTATATTTAGAGTAGAATGACAAATTGTTAGCGAAGAAATCTTTCTAATTTAAATTTATTTTCTAATAGGAAATATTAAATTTATTAAATTTTTTTCAAAAGTAAAAATATATTTTTGATATTTCTGAATGGATATCAAAAAATATTGTTTTTTAGATTAGTCAATCTCTTAATAGACATTTTATCTTAGCATTCAAATATGATTTAATCATATATAAAATATTTATTAATTTAAAAATATAATTATATAAAAATTATTTAATTAAATTTGAGTTTAATAAATTATAGAAATTGGAAAATTATTTTTAACTATTTTTGTTAATTTAAAAATAAATATATTAATAATAAAAAAAATTAAAAATATTTATACAAAATGATATATTCCATACTTTATTTTTGCAAAATGATATATGCAATTTTGGATATTTATTTATTTTTTTAATTTCAATTTAACTATATTTAAATTAAATTGTAGGTACTAGCTACTATGTAACACTTGTTTGTTTAAATTATTGGTTTAATATTTTTCTTTCCAATAATTCCAAAGCACCACTAAACGAAAAAATAAAATAAAAATAAAAATAAAAATAAATAATAAATAATAAAATAAATAATAAAAATAAATAAAAAATAAATAAAAAAATAAAAATAAAAATAAAAAAATAAATTAAAAATAAAAATAAAAATAAAAAAATCAAATCAAATCAAATCAAATAACGAAGTTATTTTGATATAATATTATAATTGAATGTTCAACCATGCAATACAATTGAACATCATGAAGACGACACTAATGGGACATGCAACTTTTACATGGACTACGACCTTGAACTTGTCGATTATTTGGAAAACTCGTTAATGGAGGACATTTTGGTTACCATTGGTGGCACTAAAATATTGGTTTTCAAATATTTCCAAATATAGTTATTTAGGGTTTGTTTCATGCTAATGGAGGACATTTTGGTTACCATTGGTGGCACTAAAATATTGGTTTTCAAGGATTTCCAAATATAGTTAGTTAGGGTTTGTTTCGCCCTAATGGATGACATTTTGGTTACCATTGGTGGCACTAAAATATTGGTTTTCAAAGATTTCCAAATACAGTTAGTTAGGGTTTGTTTCACATCCATTTCTGTATTTAGTGAATGCAATACAAAAATACATAAATTAAATTTATAATTAATAATATAATTAAATATTTTACAAATAATTTAATTATTAATTTTAAAATTTTAAAACATAAAATATAATATTACTGTTTTTTTTAACTAAAAACGCATGTAATGTGATAAGTTTAGATATTTAAATGAGTTATTGTATATTCAAATGGCTTATACAAGTACCATTAACATAAAGTAAAGATTACCCAGATGCGGGTGATAATCAAGATATTAATGAGGATTACACTGGTAGGCGGCGAGAGGATGAGCCACATGGTCGTCTACGCTCCCTCCCAAGCCAGCGTGAGCCGAATTCATGGCCGCCTGCAAGCGGCTTTTAATGGGTACTCAGGCCAAGAACTGCCCATTATGTGCACAGATATGGACTCCCCTCCCCCCCGCTCCATTGCAATTGTCCGCCCCAAGCTGCTGAACCCTGTTCACGCACTGTCACTGGGAGCCATTGCTGGTTAGTGAGTTGTGTTGACCTTGGAAATGGGCATCACTACTCTCATTCCAGGCTTTGCAATTTGACCTCTGCCTAGCCTTCCCCTGTTCACCCTCTGCTCAATTCCTCGGCCATCTCTTCCACTGATAACTCGGCTTGGCACTCTGCCATGGCTCGCATTCGTCATCGTATGAGAAGTCGAAGAGGTGGAAGTCGGGGTGGTAGCGTCCGCCCTCTGAAGACACCAAGCCCTAATTCCGTCTCCCCTTCCCCTTCCCCTGAAATTCCTTACCCTCATAGCTCAGTCTCCGGCAGGTATCCTGATACCCACAGTGGTCGGGGATGCGCACAGCTTCTAGGAGTCTACCGAAGAGATGTCGCAGTCCACACTGCCAACTTCCCATTGCCCCCTCACCCAACTCCCCACTCAACCCAATTCCGCTTCTGCAGCACCCTAAATAGACCGGTCATTACTGCCACCATTACCATTGTTTTTTCTAAAGAAAATGAGCCGCAAGATGCCCCGTCGGGAAGTACTGGAGCACAGCAATAGGAGGCACGCAGGCTCAGGAATGAACGTGATTCTGGTAAGCACGCAATGGACGAGGAAATGGGTACTCTGCATGGCAAGGCCCTGGGTGGCGGTCTGCATACTACGGGAGGAAGTTCTGGAGACACGCAACCACCAGGTGGCAGCGTGGTTGACGCATCAGGATCGCATGCAGTAGCTGGCAGCTCCAGTGGCGTCCATGTTGCTCGTGGGCCACACAGCGACGTGTTGGAGGAGGAGGATGACTGGTACCGGTATGCATGCCTCATCGAAGAGGAGCCTGCCCTGGACGAGCTCAAGTGACGACGTGTGTCAGCCAGGTGCCACCCATTTGCCAGCTGAGGTCCCCTTTGCTAACTGGCTCTTTTCTGTTATGACTGTTATGTTGGAACTTCTTTGGGTTTATGATTATTCTGTTGGAATCTCTCTTGTTTTCTTATTTCCTGTTTTAAACACTGATATCCCGCATCTGGGTATTTTTGCCTTTGCGGACTGCTTTCCCCATCGATGGGGCAATCAAGTTTTTTTCTAATAGACAATGTTCAGCACTGCCGAGGCCCGTACCTCCTTGTAATCATATTTTGTTACATATTAATAAATTAACTTTACTTAGAAAAAAAAAACAAACAAACAAACATAAAGTAAAAATTATTATATATAATTTCAATAATTAATATTAGTTGTGTAAAATTGACCCAAAAAAATTATTATATATAATTTTAATAATTAATATTAGTTGTGTAACAATAAACTAATAAACTTTTATGATAAAGATATTGTGAAATAAGTAATTTTTGGGTAATTTTATTTCTTTAAAAAATTATCAGTTTGATAATGAAATATCACAATTTATTTAATTAATTATAAATAAATAATAATAATAAATATTTACTAGAAATAAAATGAAATAGTTAAAAAAAAAATAGTTCCAAAAATTATATTAATAATAAAAAATCTAATTAATTATGAATACATAATAAAACAATATTTAATTTATATAACTGATATTTTAATTTTATATTAAAAAATATAATTTTATATTAAAAAATATAATAATTATCAGCGGAAGACCACCGATCATCACTATCAGTTTTTTTATTTTCTAGTCACAACACCACCCACAGTATTTTATTTTCAAATGGAAGACCACCCACAGTATTTTATTTTCAAATGGAAGACCACCAACCAATACATACATTTATTTCTACAAAGTTTCAATCAACAACTTTGCATTTTATAAAATCGAGAAGATTGGAGTAAATTTATGATAAAAGTGGGTAACATAAATTCAAGTTGGAGCGTATTATAATAGTTGGGGACGTGAGCGCGGCTAAGTGAGGGGACCACAAGACCATAAGGAAGCGATACGAATATATTGGATGCCTAACCCTGCATCAACGACTAGTGGGTTTAATGTTGGATTTTATAGGTCAAGTTTTAGTGTGGTGTATAATGTGTTTCATAATTATTTAAATTATTGGTTTAATATTATTTTTTTGAATGGTGGGTATTATGAAATGAAATAAAAGGATATTAAATAAGGTTGTCTAGTCAGTGTTTTTTGTCATTTAGTTTAATTATTAAAGTTTGATCATATTTGAACAAGGGCTACATTGTAGATATTCTTTCTTAGTATAAGTATAGTTGAATTATAATATAAACCAATGAAGACAAAATCCTAGAACCATACTTCCAAACCCAAAAAATGTTTCTACCTTATTACACTAAAAGAATATAAAAAAAAATAGTATAAATATATTGTTAGGTTGCATTGGAAATTGGCTAACTAAAACGGCATATATATATATATATATATATATATATATATATATATATATATATATTTCACATCAAATTCTATTTTTACACAATATTAAATTTGCACAAATACAAATGCTAAAGATGAACATTCAAATATGCTAAAGATAGCCTCACAAATATATTTGAATATACTAAACATGAACAAAAAATATATATATTCTGCACAAGTGAAATTAACTCTCAAGAAGAGATTTTTATTCAGCACAATAAAGGAACTAATAAATTAAGAAGATGTTAAAGTTGTCATACTAGGCACAATCACATTATTAATTTTAGATGATATAATTTTTTTTTTAAATGTGAATTTTTTATTTGAGGATATTAATTTTTATTTGATTTTAGGCAAAATTGACTAGTACAATTTGACCATCATTTACATAACTAGATTCCAATATATTGTAAAAAAAAATATTAAAAATTTACATTTGCATTAATTACTTTATAATCTTTCAAAATGAATAAAGTATTATTAAAAATATCATTTAAACAATATAAAATAATAATTTAACTAATCATTATTTCACTAACTTGAAAAATATCGTTAAAATCTAGATTAAAATTTATGTAATCTAAGTGGTGTAAAATAATAATTTAGCTAATCATTACATTTTTTTTAATTTCCTCCATATTTCTCAAAGTGGAATGTTTCATTCACTAAGATAATTTAATGAAATTCTTTAAATTATAATTTAAATCATACTTCCATATATTTCAAAGTGGAACATTGCATTGAATAGGAGAATTTGGGGAAATTTAAAAAAATGTAATTTAAATTATGTATAATAGTAATTTTGTTTACCATTACATCACAATATTGCATGACAATTAGGTATATTTAAAAGATTGTGATTTCAAGTATTTCAAGATCAAGATGCTCATGATGAACAAAGTTGATACCATTTATAATTTTTGAATAAGAACATTTCATTTTGTGACAAGTTGGTGGGAATTCTATCAAGTTGGTGGGAATTATATCAATGGATTTTGAGTCTAGTCCGCAAGTATATTGACCAAAATTGTCATCATTGAAGTTCGTCTATGATCTCAACCATTTAACAGTATAAATTTTCACATGAAAAATATAACGAGTGTAATTAAAAGTGAGATTTTGGAATCGAAATTAAAATGTGATTAATAATAAATTAGTATAGATATATTAAGAAATGTGGTTAGTAACTGTAGTTAATATACATTAATTGATATTATTTTTTATATGATATAATTTTATATGTTATCTGAGAATTTATATGGTAATTTTATAATTGTATTACTTTAAAATTTGAAATTGAATATAAATTTAAAAATGTAAAATAATTGAATAAAGATTCAAAAATACAAAATAATTAAATAGACCAAAATATATAACATTTAAATTTTTTGAATTAAAAAAAAATAATTTCCAAAATATTCAACATAAATTTAACATGACACTTAAGCATATTGCACCCACACTTTCTTACTTTTACTTGTAGTTGAAAACCTCTATTTGACAATGGAAATAATTCACCATTTAGATATTTGTATTGTTGGCTTGAAAAGCTTGCACAATCTTTAATAAACATTGAAAGAATAGACTCGAACTAAATGCGCTTAAGCTTGCCAAAAGTTCAATAAATATGCCATTGCAAAGCAAAACCTAAAAGAAAACCATATTCAAACTTCGTTGCTTTGACCTTAGAAGGATAGATGGCAAGGGGTTGATCTTGCACAGAGAAGAGAGTTATAACGACCTCGATCGTAATCTGAATACAATGCAAGAACGAGGAACAAAACACCCTACTTATATTCTACCCCTGCATTCTCAAGGTTTCACCCATCTTCCGAGCATCTATTTTGCTAGCGTCAACCAATGGAGGATACCAAGGCCTCTGTGTCGAGCGAATCCACTCTGGATCGTAATTGGCCATCCTTTCTCTGTGCCTCATCACGAATAAATTTAGCACGAATGGCCATTTCTTGCTACTAGATTCCATGTTGCAAATCACAACAATACCCGGAACAAGAGAAAATTTTGAAAATATCTGCATTCATTTAGGGATTCGAACCCTGAACTCCCCCTGCTTGATATTGTACTTGCTGCATGCAGGAGTTTTCTTGATATTGTACTTGCTGCAGGCAGGAGATTGAAATTTGAGAGTAAGACTCCAAAAGACATTATAAATGATTCAAGACATCTGCCACTCGAAGCACTTACATTGCAAAAAAGCCTTCAAACTCAGAATAAATTCATGTCGGGTGAAATAAGTACAGTTGGTCTGAAGAGAGTGGAAGAGGTTGTAAAGCATGCGAAGGATATGCCACAAGTTAATTCCTTGGTTTATTAATGGTACTGTAATTTAGTCTTTTCCTATCATGTGATGCAACAAGTTAATCCCCGGTAAATAATCATGTGGTTCTATGATGTTTCATGCTGGAGTCAGCAGTATGAGCTCAAGTCGACGAAGTACAAATCTACAATCATGACTTAATAATACTATAGCGAAGCCAACCAATCACAGCCTAAAAAAATAGATTTAAAATAATCCAGTAAATAAATTATTTTTTAATTATAAGGTTAACATTACAGATGGGGCTTTAATTTTTTGGTCCAATTAAAAGAAGTTCGGTCAACGCATTTTTTGAATGTGTTATATCCTACTGCGACAGGAATAATAACGAAGTTATTTTGGTGTAATATTATATAATTAATGGAACATTCAACCATACAATACAATCAAACATGATGGAGATGGTACTAATGAGAAATACAACTTTTACATGGACCACCACCTTCAATTTGTCGATTATTTGGAGAACTCGCTAATGGAGGACATTTTGGTTACCATGGGTGGCACTAAAATATTGGTTTTCAAAGATTTCCAAATATAGTTATTTAGGGTTTGTTCTGTATCCATTTCCATATTTAGTGGTAGGTGGAGAGTCAACCAATTCATTGGCACAAGGTCATGTGGACTTTATTGAAGGTTAGTGGTCATGTACAACATCTCTTCCCGTCAACACATTGAGGAGGAACACTGACAATCACAAGGTCCTAAGCACCTTGCTAGTGAGCAGTAATGGCTTATATAAGAGCATTAATGGTGTCACCTCGAAGGGAGTTCCTTGCCCACAGATAGTAGGTTATGGTTGAATTTTAGTGTTGAGAGTAGACAAGACAAACATAGGGATTATTGGGTCCCAAGTGTTGGTAGGAAAATTGTGGGGTGGTGAGGTTCCACATGGTGGGGAAGCTTACAAATGAAAGAAGAAATGGGTGATAAAATCATGCAAGGGTGACATTTCTTTGGTAACTGGAGATGACATGAACGTCAGCTAGCTTGGGTTATAGGCAAAGAAGATGCTAGTAGGAAAATGCATAGGTTGAAGACTCTCCAATAGATGATTAAATGATTGGATCTAGGAAAACCACGTGGCTTTTATGGGCTATGGGCCAATTTTTCCTCAACTCACTGAGGGCTAGGTAGGGTTTATCTTCATATTTGATAAGGATGCACACAAGATATTAAAGGAATATTGGTTTTTGGATAGGGCATATATATCCCTTAAACAATGGTACTTGTGTTTTGATGTAAAGGATGAACTTATGAAGTTTACAAGGGTATGGATTAAATTGTCAAGCTTGTTGATTGAACATTGGTTGGACCTCTCATTGAAGGATATTTGGGATACTTTGGGTAAGTTAATTCTCTCTTATGATAGTTATAAATCTAGTAATATCAGTTTAGTAGAAAAAATATTGGTCAAAATTGATGTTAATCAAGGGTTATGCAAGTCCTTGGACATGGTGAAAAGGAATAAGATCTACACGTATAGATACTTGGCTGTGTGAACTTCATATTCTATTGTGTGAATTTCCATACCTATGACCATATAATCCAAGATTTCGATATCAATTTCAAAAATAAAATTTGATCCACTAGGATGAAGGGTTATCTCCTTATACAAAGGTGAAGGAGTTCTTAGAGAAGTCATCTAACCCTGGAAATGAAGAAAGACTAGGTAGGGATTTTGTCGAGAAGGGGGGAAGAGCATATGTTACAACAATAGAATTTGGTGGTTGCGGACATCTCAATCCCTTTGGGCATGGAATCTCGCTCTCGAGACGATCTGGTGGGGGACCCTCTTGACACCTTGGGATCATTAAAATTCTTGGCATCACAACTACACAATCTAGACCTTGTATGGCAACAAATGACATTTGCATCGAGTAATTCCTCTCCATATTACTCTTAAATTCAAATTTTGGTTTTGGACATTAGTTACTAAAGTTAGGGGTGATGTAGACATGCTTTACATTGAGATGCTAGGGCTAGTTAACCCTAACCATATAAGACACTTGGATTTTGGTGTCAAATTACATGACAGGGCCCCCCTAATAGTAAACCTGACTAAGAATTTTGGCTTAGTGCTAAGGGGGTTTGTTTTTTGGTGAAGAGTATTTCGAAGGGTCATATGCTTCTAGGATTCATGGGGGAGGCCATTCCCACCTTATGCCTTAGATGACCTTGTAAGAATCCCAAGTCTTAGGAGGATTAGGGCAAGACACCCAAAAGGAGCTAGGGGGTCTTGGATAGGAAAAAGGTTGACTCTGAAGAAAACATAGGAATGAGAAACTAAGGAAGTGATTCATGGTAAATAATGACTCATATATGGGCTTCTTAAAGTAGATAAAACTCTTGCCCGGTTTACCCTGTGAACCTTATGTCTATAGACCTAGGGGGTCAGGCCAAAAACTTGACTCTCAAGCAGATGTTATATTATAATAATTCATATGTGTTGTTTATATAAAAAAATAAGGGCATGGGTAGACTTGAAAAAATTATTGGTGGGTTGGGATTTTCTTGCATTGGATGTGAATGGGTCTTCAAAAGGAATTATCACCAACTCGTCTTTGAACCTTTCTTTAATCAACTCTTCTGTTGTGTTTTTAGGACTCTCTATAGAGGGTTGGTGTAAGAGTTTTTTGTTTACTTTGACTTTGTTGAATGTCTATGGCCTCTAAGATGATAAATGAGTTTTTTGGTTGAGGTTATTCTTGGCATAGTGGGTGAAGACAAAAAATCTAATCATTGGTGGAGACTCTAGCCTTACATTTAATAGAGGGGAGGTTTATCGTTCAACTACTCATCATAGAAGGTTGCTCGATTTTTTTCTTGATCACTATGAGACAATTAGATGGATTGACATAAAGGCACTAGAATTGAAGCGCACATGGAAAAACGACAAAGCTAGGATGGGCAGGTTCACTAAGTACTTTGGATAGATTTCTAGCAAAATCTTGATTTTTAGGACAAGTTAACAAGATTCAAGTGATGGGTAGATACCTTGCGGTGCTATGATAACTTTTCAATTTTCCTAGAACTAGGTATGGAAGACGAAAATTTGAAGGATACATATAAGTACAATCCCTAGTGTTAAAAAAAGGTGAGTTCCAGGAGATAGTGAAGTCTTCTTGGAAATCCATTGATGTGTATTCTGAGGATTCAACTTACATATAATTGACAAGCTCATTAAGGTTGGCCAAAACAAATTGTTGCCTTGGATAGCATAAAGGTTCAAGACCCAAGAGGGACATTTCAAGATAGTGGAACATAGTCTGTAAGTATTATATAAGGATAATTTTGTTGGTTTGTTTGATCAATAGGTTTTATGGAAAACCAACAACTTCCGATTTTAGAAAAATAAGATCTTCTGGGACAAGGATAAGGGTTCCCACATTAAAAATAGAGCAACATGGATGCCTTCGAGAGACTAGAACACTAATATTTTCCACAAATTCATAAACTTAGGAAGAGCCAAAACATTATATGATAATTGAAGGACCTAGAGGGGAACAAAGTTAGAGGATTGAAGGGACTAGTAGCTCTAGGTGTTCACACTTCCTAGACATATTCAATGAATATGAGAGGGCGAATACCAATGAAATTTTAAAGGCGATCTATTTTTTTCCCTAGAATGATTGAAGAAGTGGAAAATGAGGACATTTTCATATTAGTTACAATGGAGGAGTTGTCGAGGGTACTCTAGTGCTTTCAAAAGGACAAGTGTATTAGTCTAGATGGGTGGCTTACTAAATTTTATTTGGATTTCTTTGAATTGTTGGGGAGAACCTTTTAAAATTTTTGGATGTATTGGTTGATAGGTAAGGTCCTTAGAAGTCTTAGCCTGACCTGAATTGACTTAATAATAAATAGGACCATCCAAAATAGCTAGATGGCTATAGGACAATACCCTTATGTAAATGCGTGTATAAGATTGTGTCTAAATTTATTGTGATGAAGTTATTGTTGGTTTCAAATATGAGTTATAGATTCAATCCCTTCCACATTTATTGTCAATCCGGGTTTTGTTAATTGTTTCAAGGTTATCGTGAAAAGTTTTGTAATTTTCTGTTTTTATAATGAGAATGAGCATTTCTTTGATCTAGCACTGATTTCACTCAGAGAGCTAAATCTCTTGGGTTAGGGCCCAACCCTATAGCAAAGGCTACTCTTCTTGTATTTATAAGCTTAGATTGATTTCATAGATTAATGGTTGAATTGTCTTTAGAATTATTTCATTGCGTAGTGTAGATCTGATTAGTTTGCTTCCATTTGTGCTTTACTTTAATAGTAGTTTAGAAGAGATAAAGGAACATTAAAAAGCTATGAATAGGTGGTTTTGGCCTCACTCCCTATAGAAATTTCACTGTAGATTAAACTGATTATGCAATGTACTAAAGAAAAATACTTAATCTACTTCCACAATCAAACTTGCAGATGTAAGGACACTGGACACGACATATCTCCACGATGGTATGATATTGTCCACTTTGGGCCTAAGCCCTCATGGATTTGTTTTTGGGTTTTACCCCAAAATGCCTCATACCAATGGAGATATTTGTCCATCCTTATATACCCATGATCCTCCCCACTTCTAGTCAATGTGGGACTTTGGTCTTATACCCAACAATCCTCCCCTTGAACAAAGGACCATCGAGCCTCCCCTCGAATGATTATCCATCCGTCCACTCTCTACCAACTAGGATTCTCTGCTCCAATGCGTTGGAAGCACACGCCTTACATGGAAGCACCACCTGCCTCGAGAGCTTGCTCTATCCCAGGTCAACTCCTCTTCACCATGTTAGGACCAGGACACGTCCATGAAGAATCCAGAGCACACCGCCTGTCTAACCGAGCTCATCCACAGATCCCATCGTGATATTACCGGGGTCCACCACCTTTGTTCGGCATTATGAGGATTCATCCAGTTGGCTAACTTTGAATTTGGCTCTGATACCACTTGTGAGGACACTGGACACCACATATCTCCACAATGATATGATATTGTCCACTTTGGGCCTAAGCCCTCATGGATTTTTTTTTGGGTTTTACCCCAAAAGGCCTGATACCAGTGGAGATATTTGTCCATCCTTATATACCCATGATCCTCCCCACTTCTAGTCAATGTGGGACTTTGGTCTTACCACTTGTAAGGACACTGGACACCACATATCTCCACAATGGTATGATATTGTACACTTTGGGCCTAAGCCCTCATGGATTTGTTTCTGGGTTTTACCCCAAAAGGCCTCATACCAACGGAGATATTTGTCCATCCTTATATACCCATGATCCTCCCCACTCCTAGTCAATGTGGGTATTTGGTCTTATACCCAACATCAGAAGCTTAATCGATTTTGAGCAAGATCAAATAGAACACGTATAGCAAAGAAGAAGATTCAATCACACATGAAACACAAAAGAATACTCTAGGGAAAGCCTCAGCTAAAAACCCTGCTATCTGTATTATAATACAAGTGGAAATATGTTCAGATTACACAAAGCTTCAACTCACAAGCCATCCAGCTCTCAGCACAATCCCTCTACTGCTCATAGACAGTCAAAGGCTTCTCACTGTTAGAGCCTAGATTTGCCTCAGGCTGAAAATACAAGGTTCTAGGTCCACATCAAACCACACTCAGCCTCGTAGCTAGCCCTACGAGGACAGGAGAGGGCTCTCTCCGGGTCGATCTCAGCGAAAGATTATCAGATGGGGCTTGAGATGACTGATTTTACAACTAATTTTAGGCTAGGTATTAAGTGCAAGGATTTTTATTTGAGATTTGAGGGTCTTGTTGGAAAAAGGGACAGGCAAATTTTGGGTCCGGGGATGAGACAACAGTTTTTGCAGAGTTCTGATTGGGGCAAGGAAGATAATTGTTCTGATGCTTTAGAATGAATAAATGGATGGGTCAGACCGATGAGGAGCCAAGGAGGGCAAGAGGGTCTCAAGAGCCCTCCTCAAACAGATGAAAACATGAAGAATTAAACAAAATTTCAAGGCAGAGCACAACAGTCCAATGAATTCTACCTTAATCACTCATTTGCTTAATTGTAGAAGAAAAGAGAAGGGAAAATGATACACATAAACATCAATGAACTTACAAATACATAGAGAAACACACCATCAAAACATAGAGCCACATGGATCCCGACAAGTGTTGCACTTTCCTTTGCCAAAATTGCAGAAATGAAATGTACAATAGAGTGCCAAGCAATCCCAAGTATCCAACCCTAAAAATGACTGAGAAATTACATAATATAGACAAGTCAAACCTATTCCCTTGCCTCTAGGGGTCGAGCTCACCATTCTAGGAGCTGTTTGAACCAATTCTAAACAAGGAACTAAAAACTAGGTAGTCAAACAACTTACCCCTATATGCTAGGAAACTCATTCATTCATTTAATTTTCACCTTTTAGTGAATGAATCTTCTAGAACAAGTAAATATGTGCCAAAATTACATCATTGTCATCAATTTACATAAATATAGATCAATAATTACATCAAAAAGTAAAACTGGTCAAGACTGGGTGAAATTCTGAGCTGAACAGTGAAAAACAGGCCGAAATTCTCTATGCGCCGCGCCAAAATCTGTGTGTGTCGCACCACTTTGGAGCTGATTTTGAGGCACTTCCTGAAGTCCAAATTGAGCCCAAGTGTGCTCGTTGGAAAGACCTGCCTGTCTACTCTCCAACCCAAGTAGAATTTCTAAATTTGGATGTCATTTTCCCTTCAAAAAATTCAATCTCCCAAGACTGCTTCCTATGTGTCAAAATAGGGGCAGTGAGGTCATTTTTAGGGTGTTTTTGACCCTTTAGGCAACCCAGAACTTGATGAAATCCTTAGGTAATCCATGACCATGCATAACTTTTGATGAAAAATCCCAAAATGTAAAGTTTTCCTCTTGGATATTTCCCAATTATAAGCGCGCGCCAAGTGGCGCTACGCATAGGGCAGGAAAACCTGTTTTTAAAGCCGAAAAATTCAAAATTGACAAAATTTTCTCCAAATTCCTTGAAATTTGGGCTGAAGGTACCTCATCAAGTGCCATGCTCAGCCAAAGAAGCTTTGACCAAGATATGAAGACGATCATGCTCCCTTTGCCTCTTTTGCTTCTTTGTCACCTTCTTCAATTTTGCCTTCAGATTCCTTATTCGTGCCTTGGAACTCATATGTCGCGCCCTGTAATGGAAAACCATGTGTCTCAACAATGCTTTATCTCTATCGGCCTTGTCCAATAGTCTCTCCAAGTGGGGTACCATGATTTAGCTCTATGGAGAAGTTAATCTCTCACTTTGGAGGTAAACTAGGCAACTCCTCTGGAAACACATCGGACAATTCTGAAAGGAAAGGATATTGTTCAAAGGATGAAAGCTCTCCCTCATTTAAATTCATTACAACATACATTTGACATCTTTTGCTAATACTCTCTTCATCTGAAAGAATGAGATAATTCTTAAATAAACAAGTCTCCTTTCCCCGTGGAGAACCATAGATTGGCCCTCATCACTCAAAAAATGAAGGGTTTTGCTTCGAAAATTAGCACAGCCCAGTGGGCTTCGAGCCAATCCATCCCAAGTATCATATCATAGTGACCAAGTGGCACCACATAAAGATTCACATTTGTGACACACTATCCTAAGTCTAAAGGGCACTCTTGCACTAAGCATTCAACCTTTTGAGATCGCCTTGAGGTCATCTCAACCTGATCAAAATTATTTTTCTCTATTGCCACCAATTTACATTTCAATAAAGAATTAGGAGAAATAAAAATTTCAATTGCACCAGGATCAATAAAAATAGTAACAACCATACCATTTAGCTTACCAGATGCTTCAAGAACTGTAGGTTGATGCTCGACCTGGCGATTTTTCACAACTGCATGAATCCTATGGGCTCTGCCCATATCTCTAACAGTGGCTTGTTCCTGCTATGATTGTGCTTTAGTATTCTTTTTAGGGAAATCTTGCTCATAATGAGGTCCTCCATAAGTCCAACATCCATTAGTGGGAGTAGTTTTCATAAATTTGACCCTTTTATTAGGTGATTCTTGAGTGTGAGCATTACCTTGTTGAAGATGTTTCCTTGGGTTATTTCTTTGGTTCTTAAAAGTATGACTTTTTTGAAATCCATGATGATGTGAACCACCTGACTCATGTCTTACATATTGGCCTCTCCTTCGGGATGTTTCCCATGGAATGATAGATTTGGGGTTTTATCCCCACCTTTGTTCTCCAATAATTCTTCCTTGGATATAATTGCTTGTTGCACTACCTCATGCAACGTAGTAGGCCTCAAAATGCGCACCTTTTCCTTTATAATAGGATTCAACCCATATAAAAACTTGTTTACCTTGAGGGCTTTAATATTTGATGGGTAGCATATCTAAGCAACTCCATGAATCGTGCTTCATATTCAAGGATTGTCTTAGTTCCTTTCTTAAGATCATTGAACTCATTCAATTTCCTCTCCAAGTATTCAGTAGAAAGGTACTTTGCTTGAAATTCCTCTTCAAATCATTCCCATGTGAAGGTAGACATGGAGTATACCAATTGGGATTCTAAGTTCCTCCACCATAGTAGTGCACTCTCCTTAAGTTGGTATATAGCCAACTTTTCCCTTTGGTTGCTAGAATAGTTCCTCAAGTCAAAACATAGGCACATGTTTACTAACCAAGCTTCTGCTACCTCCCCTTTTGTGGTACCCTTAAAGATAGGAATCTTAACCTTTTCCAACTCTCTATGTACATCCCCATTATATGGTATTTCTTGCCTCTCTACTTCAGATGAAGAACCAAGCACTGAAGGATTTCCCCCAACCCTACTAATTAAGACTTCAACCATCTTTTGGAAAGAGAACTTCTTATCCCTTACTTCCCTGATGGATATTTGCTCAGATTATTTATCTTGAGGAGGTGGAGATGAGACTTCCTTCCTTCTCCTTGATGTTCTCTCCACGATTACTTAACCTAACCAAGGAAAAATTCAGGTAAGTAAATAAATATTAGAAGGCAAACCCTAGGTCCTATACTTTTAACTTGGCACGGATACCATATGTAAGATCCCACCTTACTAACCATCAATATCTACTAATGCTAACTCAAAATGCGATATTATTTTATTTTCAGTTTAAGTTTAAGTTTTTAAGACGTAAAAGTTAATGCAAGGTCATATATATATATATATATATATATATATATATAATATATATATATATATATATATATATATATATATTGGTATTCTTTACACTACACACTAATTTCTACTAACTAATTAACCCATGGTAATATTAAACTTCTCATCAAAGCTACAGGGTCATGGTTCGTCAAGATCCAAAACTTACAACCATAAGTCTTAAAAACACATTTAAATGATAGAGTCTTTAGTGGGATAAATAATATCAATCTTTACAAACCACAATTTCCAGTAAGCTAATTGTTCATTCTATTGCAATTAAAAGCATTTAAGAGTGACTAGTTTGATCTTGTTCTAAATAATATGCCTATGAATTCTTTGGTAAAACAAAGGAAATAAAAACAAGATAATTCAACTTCTAAAGGAGTGGTTTCCAAGGATTATGAATTTATATGTGAGCTAACAATTACAACAATTCACGTACCCAATATGACTTCCATGGTTTTTTAATTCAATGGAATCATCATGCTTATTCTTTGAGATATTTCCAAAAACACCTTGGTTGCAAATCCTAAATTCACTTAGACATATTTATAGACAATTCATAGATGTAATTAGCTACAACCATTGAAGCATTATGTCAAACAATTTGCAAGCATGAAATGTACAACCATTGAGGCATTTTGTCAAACACTTACAACCATAACCTTTAAGGTGATTTCATCACCATTAACTAACATGAATTTGAGATCACATAACTTATTTTTCATTGTCAATAATGCCAATAAGTGAACCTAATACATAAGTAGAACTATCATCCATATTCATTGTTGCATATACAAAAATTTAGGCACATAAATGACTATACATATTTAAGAATTTTTACAAATAGCTCGCAACGATGTAGCTATAGCCATTGAAGAATTTTGAACAATGGTTAGCAGTCACAAAACAAGCTGCTAACTATTAAACTATCAAACAAGCAGTCACATGTTATTTAAACTATCAATGTATTAATCATTAAGACTTTAAAATAAGAATTCCAAGTTTATATAATAGGCTAGTTTCATAAATATAGATTACCAGGTAATCACAGCTAAAAAAAAAGTAGCAAAACAAACCAAGAGGTAGCAGTAGCAAATCTATGAAATATATCAACTTAAAGAACTAGATTCTGAAACTCTGTTTTTTGAAATCAAAGTTGGGGCGACATGGTCATAAGGTATAGATACCCCCTAAAGTTAAAATGAATCGGAACAAAAGTGCCCATAAATGCAATTATTTAAAACCACAACCAAAATCAAATTCCTACTATCTCATTTATCATGTTCGTCAAACATATAATGTGAAAACTTATCTACAACTGTAAATAGGGAAGGAAAAACCAAATTTATGCTATTAATATGTTTCATAAAACTCATGGCAGCCTGAATTCTTTAGCCATTAATACATGATGTAAATCAACTTGCAACGAAACTGTACAAAAAAAACTTACATAAAATGAACTACAGTTATTGCAAAATCCCTTCAACATTTAGTGGGAAGCATTTGATATACATCTATGTTTCAGTCAACAACCAAATAAGAAAAAACCATGTAATGAACTACCAAAAAACCACAATATAATGCTATCAACATACCTGGCATTGAATTTATACAACTCAAAGAAAATGGGAGTATGCTCCAGCTCCAATGAGAGTATGCCCCAACTCCAATATCCTTACCAACTCTTTGTGTACCACCTAGTTTTCCTCCCAACCATATCTAGGAAGAAATTCTCCCCCTGGAACCCGTGAGCTATGAAAGCTCACAAACAGTACCAAAAGACAACAGTAGAGAGATTTGCAAGGCAAATTAAGGAAGAAAATTTTCACTTCCTCTCAATACCACTCATGGCCAACCTCAATAGCTAGAGATCTTAGGATTTTAGTAAGAATTTCAGATTTATTTTGGAAGCAATTGGCTACTCTCCATGTCTCTCTATCTCATTATGTTCCTCAAGTCTCGCCCACTCTTGGCCTCATAATCCACCCCCAAGTGAGAATACATGAGACTCATATATAAGAGGAGCAACCAATTCTTGTCATAAAGGAGGAGTAATGTGCATGCATTGGATTTCATTTAGAGTAGTGTAATTTATGCCATTAAGGAGAGGTATGCATGCCTTAGTTAAGGAGAGTGTAATGTATGCATTAAAAAGAGCATAAGAGGAATATTTTATGACATTTTTAATGAGTGAAAAGGAATATGTCATTCTTTGTTGAGTGCATAAAATAGAGTGTAATGTATTATTTAAAAGAAAGAGAGAGAGAGTTACATAGATCCATGAGATTCATGAAGGAGAGGTGTGAATTGATTGAGGAGGTGAAGTTGACTTGTAATTCCATTTTAATAATAATATAATAGTCTCATAAAAGATAATAATAATATTAATAATATTTAGGATTCAGTCAAGATTTAACTATTAGGATTGATTAATGATAAGTTAAGTGGTTTTTCTTCAACTATGCTTGATTACCAATTTATGCAAGGCAATTTACTATGTTTGGAAAGTCATGCTTGAGATGCTGGACATGACATTTTATTTTTAGAAATTCATTCCAGAATTGTGAGAATGAAATTTTATTGAAGGAAATTCATCCTTGAGTGGTATTTTTCTTCTGGAGAATAGGGATTCTGCACCCCTATTTCATGCATCTCCGTTCCTTAGTAGATTGAGGACTTCACACCCTGATCTACCCCAAAGATCCAAGATTCCACAGCTTGATATTTTCAAATATTGAGGACTCTGCGCCCTAAATATACAAGACTCCACGTCTTTATCTTTCTTGGATTTAGGACTCCACGCCCTAATTTCCATGCCCTCTCATCTACTGTGCTTTGAAGCTTTGTGTTTCTCCTTATGGTACTGATTGTGAGCATTTACCCATCTGATGGTTCGCTGGTAAGGCCTTGTTCAAAGACCTGCACACATTACAGTCTCAAATATCAAAGGAATCAAATGAATTTCATAATTAAATTAACGTAATCACATTTTACCGAGAATGATGCATGACTTCCACAATCCTTTTGTTTTTTACAAAATGACTTCCACAGTCATTCATAATTGAACATCCTTGTCGGAAAATAACCAGGTACCCTACCACATCCTGCTTATTAGAATATTAGACATATATAATCACATAAATCATCTATCATCCATCAATCATAATTAACCATCTATTCCACATAACCATGAGCATCCATGGGTCTATGTGTCTCAATCTTGGACCAACATCCATGTCATACACCTGCTTCATAAATCAGATGCAAAAAGAGAAACGTATGTATAAAATTTACTTAATCAAAACCATCTAATACAGATAATCAAAGATACCACACAGAAGAGGAAATATAACTATATAAAACATTATTCCCCAATCTAGTGATCAATCTGCCATACATAAACATAAAAGGAAATATAACTATGTATATAAAACATTATTCCTCAATCAAGTGATCAATCTATCATATATATATACATATATATATATATATATATATATATATATATATATATATATATATATATATATATATATATATATATATATATATATATATATATATATATATATATATAAAACTCGTCAAAATCACCCTTGATAGGAGTGAAAAGACTATACTAGAAAAAAATAGGACACTACACATAGAAACCGAGAAAACCAACTGTGTTCCTCGGCAAGGGTACACCACCCTCACTGCACAAGGGACAGAGTGTTGCACAATCGTCCAACAACACATAATTTGGGGTTTTCAATAGAGCGCAGTGCAAATGGGTGGCAGCAACAATATAATGGGAAGAGCTACACAACTGGGCACGACTGTCGGGAAACTTGGACAAAGTGTGGGGGTCAACTTTCGGTGGCTTTATGGTTTTGTAAAACTTGTAATTTGTAATGTATTTGCATATTTATATATTATTGGGCAGACTGGACAGGGAGTTGCCCCTCCCATATAAATATGCATAATTGTGTCTTGATGATGATTTTATTCCGCTGCATATATAATTGAAGATAAATTGAATGAATTTTATTTCCACTACATTATGAACACTTGAAGAATTTGACTAAGTGTTGAGTAGGCATAGTATGTGTACTTGAGTAGTGGTGAAACGAAATAGTTCAGCGGTGCCATGCCCACCTGTGTGGTGGGAAGACTACCATCCAAGTCGGGGTGTGACACAACCCATCCCCGTGAGGTATGAATCTGAACACTAATTGAAATTAAACCCCACATTAACTAACTAATCTATACTTTATGAATTAAATTTGTGCATATTATAAAAAGTAGGGAATGTAAATCAAGATATGGAGACCCGAATTTTGAGTTTATTATATTAGTAGAGAATGTAGTCATGAATCACAAACATGGACGAGTATGTGGAAACCCATCAACAATATTAAAATATATATTTTATAAAATTTGAAAACAAAGATGGAATCAAATTTAAGCAGTAATCTAATTATTCTAAGTTTCAAAAAACTTCCAAACATATTTTCTAGTGACAAACTTGAATACAATGCCTTATAAAATTGGGAAAGGAAATCACTAATATTGGAAATAAAAATTCCAGCATATATTTAGGCTGATAGGCCCTTTTTTTGAATCAGCTAATTTGACATCTTTGTCTACCTTTTTGTTGATACAATGACATATGTCTAGTAACTCTATAGTTACATTTGTCTACATTTACACCACCATGGCTCCTTTTTTGGAAGGGTGCCTCCATTTTCAGCAACTTCAATCACTGGACCTCTGTCCCTGTAGGAAAGCCAGATGTTGAACCAGGTTTGAACGTGTTGTGGGTTTGCTTTTGATATCATCCAGGAAACCTGTTAGAGAGTAGAAGACAAAGGCCAGCGTAGGGCTTTTTCCCAGACTTCTTAGGCTTCACTTCCACGATTTCTTTATTGAGTTAAATTCACCTCAACTATTATTCTTATATTAACCTTTAACAATGCATGATTCTTACTCACTCCCTAACTGATTACTGAAGACAGTTGTTTATGTTTCTTTGCCTTCATCTAGTTGTAGGGTTGTGATGGACCAGTGTTGATCAATGGCCTATCTACGGAGAGAAGCGCACCTAAAAATCTTGGGTTGAGAGGATTCAAAGTCATTGATGATGCCAAGAAAAAACTTGAAGCAGAATGCCTAGGAGTTGTTTCATGTGCTCATATACTTGCCATTACAATACGCGACGCAATAGTACTTGTAAATATCACATTTGTCATTCCCGAAAGCCTGAGTAGTCTAGGAGCAAGCCCTACGTCAGCCTTTACAACCAATCATCCCAGGATTGATGGCCCATGAATTATTTATTTTTAATTAGGAGTTTTTGTTTTTTTTTCCTTTTTTCATTTCATGGCAATAATATCAAGTTAAGAGTTTGAAAATGGTTTTATTTTAATTTAAATATGAATTATTTATTTTTTATTTGGATTTTATTTTTATGGTAATAATATCAAGTTAAGAGTTTGAAAATGGTTTAATTCAAATTCAAAAAGAGAGAATGACATTAATAAATTTGTGGGTGATTTTTATAGTTTGGTACAAGATATTGATTTTCAATGCTATGTTTCTAATGATGTTGTGATTTTAATTTTGAAAATAGACTTATATTATAATAAATACTTTTCATTTTAATTTAAAAAATAAATGACATGATATTAATACTATTTCTCAATTTTAAAGTTAATTTCAAATTTGATTAATAAAATTAAAATATTACTAACACCATTATCAACTTCACAAAATACATAAATAATTATCCATTTTTTTAATTTATAAAAAAAGTTCAAATCAATTATAATTAAAACAATATTTTCAAAAATATTGATGATGATGATGATGATGATTAACATCCACTAAGACTAATGTGGTCTATCGGACCTCAAGAAAAGAGAGTCTAATTGTCATTCTTCAAAATCTTGTTTCTGTGATCAAGGAGCAGGGAAATAAGCGTTCCAAGATCGCTATAATTGGGTTGTTGAATAAGTCAAGAATATTGGAGGTGTGGCTGATGATAGGGAATTGAGAGTAGATGTGGGTAAGAGTCAGGCAGTCTAGAAGGATGTGCTTTTCTTTTTCCACCTTATTAGTATCATAAATCTAACAAATTCTATCGTCCCAGGAAGTCTTGGGAGTAGATCACCACCCGATCTCACTCTGAAGCTCATGAGAGTTATTTCTAATCCTACCAATGTTCATTTTCTTCTTAGTGCTAGTTAACATAGAGAGATAATTCTGGTTATCAAGGGTGGGGTTGATCACCTCCTTATAGTACCTTAACATCCTTTTACCCTCCAGCTCCTTAGCATCCCACATCTTGTCCTTAAACTGGAGGTAATAGTATCTTTGATACTGTCATTTCTTCCCATGATGAACTCCTCCTTAATCCCCCAAAGGGTGAGCCAAGACTGAGCATCCTAATGCCACTTGCGCTTGAGGCACAGGTGGGGGTTTTGAGTAAAGTTAGAAGAAATTTTTGGGAGCCTCTTGGATTCCATATTGTGAAGCTTTTTCTTATATATAATATATCTAAACATAGCCACACTTTCAATGGGGGATAGGCCAACTTCGATCAAGAGGATAGGATAGGGAGTGTTTCCCTTGATCTTGAGGTTTAGGTTATGAATTGCTTTTGGATAATCTCAATCTTTCTCCATGACTCCCTAGATATACTACATCCCCGAACTTCACATCCATATAAGATAACAGGGGTGATGAGAGTCTCAAAGAGGAACCTTTTTTACTCCAAATGTAAAGTTTGGCTAACTTGCAATTGTTTTCAAGCTCATAATAAGCTTTCCAACCTCCAATAATTCTTTTCTCGATGCTATAATCCCAGTTGAGATGATGAGGAAAGTCAATACCCAAATATTTATAAGAATAAACTTGCCCAAGACAATGGTTATCATAAACAAAACTACCATGGGTGATATTTTTGGATTTAATGATCATGACTTTAGCCTTATTGGTATTAACTATCATACCCATTTTGGAGCAGTAGACATAAAGAGTCTTAAGCTGCTTGTTTAGGTCATCATGGCTCCTTGCAAGAAGAATGATATCATCAGCATAAAGGAGAAGATTAATGATAATACCAACAAGCTCGGTGCCTTTACAGCCTGCAGTTTCTAGACACTCCTCTAGTTTATCGATGTAAATACCAAAAAGGGTGGGGGAAGGGGACAACCTTGCTTAACCCTGATATTACATTTAATATTTTTAGAACACTCTTTGTTGGTCTTAAGCTATAGCTTTTAACCCCGTACAGAAATTACCTGCATACGAATTCTAAAACACATCAAATAAACAATGCGAGAGCATAACACATAAAACACATATATACAGAGATTTTCCCCTGGATCCCAAAATCGGGACTACCAACTTTATTTTTCATTATGTTCCTTTCAATGTTATAATACATATTTATACATGTTGAAGCATCCAATACCATGGACCGAAAACCATCGCGTCCAAAACTATGGACCAAAAACCATCGCATCCAAAAAACATGTGCGAAAATCATGCACAAAACCATAGGTGGGTGCGCCCAACCTAACATAGGTTCCAAAACCAAAATTTTCTAGGGCGCTACCCCAGTCCCCATAGAGTGGGGTTACCTGCACCCCTCAAGCCCCCTATGACCCCCCACTATGCAATCGACACAACGAAGGGAGGTCTCCGCCCCCCCTCTAACCCCCCGGTTAACTGCGTGGGCTAATCGTGGAAAGAATATAACACAACCCAACATAAGCTTGGCAATGAGAGTCTCGTTGTTATAGACATATTTGGGCACTATAACCCCAATCTTATATGTCAATAAACCAAGGGATATTTAACCCCTAAAAGTGTTGTTTCATACCCTAAAGGATCATAGTCAATAGATTACATCATTCCCCAGAAGTTACACCTGAAAACCACTCAGAAATGGCCAAAACTGGACCATACTGACTGCTCCACTATTAAGGTGCGATGCATACTGGCTCCTACACTAGCTAGGTGCGATGCATATTGAAGAGGCCTTCTGTGGGGTGCGATGAGCAAGAATAGACAAATGGCTAAGACAGTTTGCTAAGTGGATGCTCATGGAATCTTCTAGAAACTTCTCCTATGACACTTGCCTCTCTAAATTTGCCTAGGGATGAGTAAGAGATCAATGAAATCTCCAAGTGGAACCAAGAACTATGAGTGGAATGACACTAATCAAAAACCTAGAGCTGACTCACACACTTCCAAGACATCTATAAATGGATCCCTCATCTGAGAGATCTAGAGGCTAGAATTTTGTAATTTGTAAGGAAGTGCTGATAGTTTGTCTTTGCGAAGGAACACTGTATTGTTGGATGATCTTGCTTTTCATGAGGTGAAGAGGGCTTTGATGCTGGGAGGATGATGTTGGATTAGATAGCTGGGTTGTAATTCTCCCTTCTATTCTAATTATGTTCTTTTAGTTTTCCTCCATACAATCGTGTATTTGTGAATCTTGTTATTTGTGAATGCAATTGTATGTTCAATGTATTTCTGATTCTGCATTGTTTATGATATTATAGATA